>JASPKZ010001586.1:0-1200000 GCA_030220185.1 Diploptera punctata | reverse complement strand
ACAGTAGCTTACTAGTATATTTTGTTCACTTTTCTTTCTTTGGTTCAAAATATTATAAAATGCACTTGAGATCCTACACAGTCATCAAATAAATAGCATGTTACTGGGAATTGATCTAAAACATCTATTATCCTAGCCAGAGATAAATAGTTAAATCACTGAAATCCTCTCATAAACATGGTCGAACAATAAAATCCCATTTAGTTCGGTATGAAGATGTTAAGATAATTGTACATTTATATGCACACAATGACTGGAAGATAAATTTGTTTGTTTGTAAACTAGTTTGACAAAAAGAAACCAGCGGGCGAGTTACGAGCGGAACAATGTTTTCCTTCTTGCTGATGACACCGAAGCAATTTGTTGTTGTCGCGCAAATAATCGTGTTCTACCCATGCGTTCAATTCTCCAAGACACATTAATAATACAAGATAAATAACCCTGCTTCTGAGATTCGTAGCTGTACAGTTATCATTAGGAATAAAAAAATAGTAAAATTATAGTTCACAAAAAACAGTTTTGACCACCACTGTTGTCTGATGGTAATATCGCTCTCTTTATTCGCGGACGCGGGTTCGTTCCATTTAGATTTCAATTTACTGAAGCACCAGCAAGTTAAGGCTTTTAAAATTCATGACGAAACACCGTTGAGGTCACTTGTAAAATTTCTTCTTCTTCCTTCCAAGTATTAGGCCAAGGCATGTTACGATCCTATAGAAAATGTTCCGAACCTTCCGGGAAATTCTTGTATAAGACTTGAAAGCATAATAATAGTCCTTCGATTGGTTGCTGGCCAAAGGAAGGCAATACCAGTGATGGGGCTGCCATCTTATATCCTCTGGTCAGGCTTTTCTGGAGAAGAAAAGAAAATAAAGGAAAGAAGAAATGGAAGAAAGGAAAGACTCCCTAGCCCTCAGATGCCCTAATAGCATCGGGGTCGAAAAAAACAAGAGTTAACCATCAGAGGTTAGATAGTAAAGTTAAAAGAGTGCAAAACACAAGTAAGTGAAAGAAATCTTTTGCTCAGCTTGGGCACCTTGTGGTCGCCATCCACATATCCCCTAGATGAGTTAAAATATAAAAATAGATACCTGAGATCTCAGCCTTCCTCAACTTTGAATGTAAGATGTGGTGTATACTTTCGGAGCTTATGCTCCATCATCAACTTATGAATTGGTACTAGTTGTTCATGAGAATCTTGTATAGAGGGTTGACATCATTGGGTGTGTATTCATTAAGCAGGTGAATGTTTCTGGTTTCTTTTAATATCTCGATCTCTTCGAGACTGTTGATCTTCAATTTGTTGTTTTCTCTATGAATGATGGATAATGTGTTATCGATGGTATTAAATATATGACCTGTTTCGATGACATCAGCTTGTAAATTGGTAGTAGTTATTCGTGAGAATCCTGTATAGAAACAGGTCATCTATTTAATACCATCGATAACACATTATCCATCATTAATAGAGAAAACAAATTGAAAATCAACGTTCTCGAAGAGATCGAGATATTAAAAGAAACCAGAAACACTCACGTGCTTAATGAAAACACACCCAATGACATCAACCCTCTATACAAGATTCTCACGAACAACTAGTATCAATTTACAACTGATGATGGAGCATAGGCTCCGAAAGTACTCCACATCTTACGTCCAAAGTTGAGGAAGACTGAGATCTCAGGTAACCTATCTATTTTTTACATTTTAAATTTCAGCAAGTTAAGTTCATAGGGTAGGCAGTTTATGAGGATTAGTAAATTAGTATTTTATTCAATGATCTTCTTTAAAAGTCGGATTATTAGAGCTGAAATTCAAATCTGATGTAAAAAGTCCGACAAATTTGACTTAGAGACATCTTATTTCAGCCTTGAGGCTCTTTTACGTCCCATAAATATACAACATGGGATCCATGGATTTAATTCCTCTCCAATGGAAAATATAACTAATTTAATTGAGGACGACTGATTTACCAGAGACCAATTTTGTATTTAATATCTTATTACAATCGGCCGCGGTGGACTAGTGGTTATGATCCTTGCCTCTGGTCCCGAGGGTCGCGGGTTCAAACCCGGCCGGGGTCGATGGATTTTTTAGGATGGAAAAATCCAAGGAGCAAGTCCTCCGGGAGGGACTTTAAGCCGTGGGTCCCGAGTCTGAAGATTTTCAGGCTCGTAAAAGATCCTTAAGCCTGAATGAAAAGGCCTCTAAGCAAAATTTACCGACTTTTCCCGTCCTAGTACTACCTTGGTTTCCTAGATGTCAGTATGAGGCGGAACGCTGACCACGGACCACTCAAATGACATCTATACGAAAACAAGTGTAATTAAATTAGTATGGTTCAAATTCTTCCCTGTAGGAGGAGAGTGCCTAAATCTCTGTTAAGGGAAACATGGGCTTACAAGATACAAGAAGATTATATAACCTCAACGGTGCTTTAAAATTAATTTTAAAAGTGTTGAGGAGAAGAATAATAAATAGATGTTCATTGATACAATGTATTTAATATTCCATTCACCTGCGAACTAGTGCTGACGTTATGATTGGAGGATAAAATATCAAAGCGAACTGACAAATATCTTGGGGTTAGCGGTGTGACTGATTTATAGGCCTAATAGAAGTTTAAAAGAACGCAAGGTTAAGATCGCAATGCATAGACCTAAATGAGAAAATAGAAGTACAAAAACAACTGGAGACTCCACCTGGTCGCATGATTCCCAGTTCTTGTAAATATCTACCATCTTAAAAGGAGAAGAGACGGGCGCCCGGGAAAGAGATGATCCTAAAATGGTGAAGGTGGAAAAGGCAAGATGCCTAATTCTAGCAAGGATGATGATATCTGTTCCTCTAATATTGAAAATTGTGTTTAGTGTTATTTTTTATAATTTATGAAACATATTTATGTAGATTACATTATGTAGGCTAGTTGAATATATTTTAGTCAATTTTTATATCTAAATTTAAAGCGATAAAAGTTTGCCTTAAAACTTGAAATATGGTAAGTTTAGGTAACGTTCAGGTTCTTAGTTATAACGTCACACGACCAATCTGTGGACGTCGCGCCAAGCATCATGTTCTACCCATGCATTGAAATCACCACAGCTATTAATAAAATGCGTGGCACACAACATTGCTCCTTCCAAGTTTCAATATTTTACTTGTATTCACAACAACCAAAACACATTCTCTATATAATTCTGATTTGTTTTATATATATAGTGAAATAATTTAGTTTATTTAAACTTTAAGAATGACTAATATTAAAATATAGCTTATAAATTGGAAGTTTTCTCAGAATCTATTTCATCATCATCATCATCCGGTATCATGGCAGCTGCCGCCGTCTTCCGGAAACCAAACGCCATTCCTCTCTGTCCATTCATTGATCTTCCTCCAATCCTCTGATATTCATAGCTGCTTGTACCCCTTCTATCCAAGTTTTCTTCGGTCTTCCTCTCTTCCTCCTTTCTATTGGGATCCATTCCATAACAATATTAGACAATCTTTGCTCTGGCATTCTTTTGACATGGCCATATCACTGTAACCTTTTCTTTTCTATAATGTCTATGATGTCCGGCTCCTCTTGTACACCAATAATTTCCCTTATTTCTTTATTTCGTATTCTATCCATTCTAGATTTTCCTGCTGATCTTCTTAAAACATCCATTTCTGTACTTAATTTTTTTTAAATTTCCCTGGTAGGAATTTGCCAGACTTTAGCACCATATGTTAAAATGATTTAGTAGGAATATCTTGGACTTGTTATGCATGCAAAGTTTAACTATAATTTGAAATTGAATTTTATGAATTCCTGATTTTATTATGAAACTTGAGATTTTTCTTCTAACATCATATACTTTTGTTGGCATAATTTAACATTGTTTTTTTATTTAAATCCAATAATATAATTTGTAAGAGATATCCCTATATTAAATTGTGCACAATAACTTGTTAAACAATTCCTGAAAATATAAATCAGCTCCTAAAAGCTAGACGAACTACCAGAACGGGTGACAGTTCCACAGCAGAACTTGAGATGTAGATGTAAAAGTACAGTGCTATCCCACTACTTCATTGTTAATCATATTACACACAGTTGAAACAAAATGTTTAAGCTCACATATTTTCATCGAACTAATGTTTAATAAGATATTTCGGTTCCTTATATCGAAGCAATCAGCAAACTTCCATGAAATCTTCTGAATTTTTATAATAAAGCCCGTTTTCACGCTGAAGGCATATGTAAATAGGTCTCTGTGAATATTTAAAATATTTGAGATCATTTTTTTATACATTGTAGACTTAGGAAAATTTTTGGACCAAAGAGAGATGAACAGACAGGTGAATGGAGAAGACTACATAACAATGAACTACGTGGTCTTTACAGGAAGCCAGATATAATAAGAACAGTTAAGTCTCGTAGACTGCGATGGGCAGGACATGTTGCACGTATGGGGAAGAAAGACTTGCATGGAAGCTTCTTGTAGGAAAGCCAGAGGGAAAACGACCAGTTGGTAGACCAAGAATGAGGTGGGAGAATAACATTAACTATGATTTGAGGGAAGTGGATTATACAGGGAATGATTGGAAATCATTGGCTCAGGATAGGGATGTATGGAGAGCTTATGTCCGTGCGGTCATGAACCTACGGGTTCGATAGTACCAGTGAGTAAGTAAGTAAGAGGACTACAGAAGTAAAACCATCGTTAGAAGTGAAAAATTACAACCTGAAATATTGAACTTATGAGAGATAGATAATTCAGGATAAAGAGAACTGGAGAAGTTTCTAAAGAAAGAACTGTTCGTACATTAGTATTTGAGGCAGAAACATAGCCATTTAACACCCATCAACGTATCCATTAAATTAATTAATGGAAGTATATTGTGTAAAGATTACTATAGGTTCACATTTACTACTCCTATAGTCATTAATTAAGACCCTACAAGAGATTGAAGAAGGGGAGGCAAGGCCCAACACTGGGCTTATACGTCATTGTAGATGGATCACCTGTATTAACCTTTTTAGACTCAATTTTAAAATTCTTTATCATCAATCATCATCGTCATCATCTTTAAAGCTTGTTCCGATCTCTTACATATCAATTGAAAAGTTAGATCCATCTTAACCTCGGCCTACCGATATTTCTTCTAGCTTCTGCCCTATAATCTGAACTTTTTTTTATTCGGTCTGCTTTTATTATCAGAACATGCTCCCACCAATTGTCCATATATTGCTCTATTTTATCTAGCTTATCAGTTTAAATGCATTTAATTCATTCTTGATATCTTCGCTTAAACGTCTCACAGATAAAAAATACTTTCATAAAAAAAGTCCGTAGGTTTGCAAAATTCAACGGAATGCATTTTTTAACTTTCTACATTTTGCAAAAATTTAATATATATATTTTTTGGGTCCCCAACAATTGTCTACGAATAGAAATCATATATTACCACAGTGTACAATACAGAAACTACATGTATTTTTAAGAATTTACAGAATAATAAAATGCCCTATAACAAACAAATTATTTTAATTAATTGTTACAATTTCCCATTCAATAAAATAAACGAATTAATGTATGATAAAACATACTTTAAATCTTTAAATTATATTAATATATATTTAGGCGATTTAAAGATATCAGTAAGAAAACAAAGATCATGGCTTTTAGAGGAAAATATCCAGTGAGATCCAAAATTATTTTAGAAAACCAAAATTAGTTTAGAATACAGAACAGGTGTCAAGTTTCAAATATTTGGGCTACGAAATTAGCTTCAATATGGGAAGAGATATTGATTCCAAAACAAATAATTTTCAGACCGTATGTGGAACAATACAGAGAACGTTCAAAATTAAAATTAAAATAGAAATAAAAATATAAAAAGTTATGGCAATTCCCACATATATTGTATGGATGAAAAACTTGGTCTCCAACGAAAAAAAATAAAGATAAAATACAAGACGGTGGATATGAGGTTCCTCAGACAACTTAAAGGATGTACAAACTTGTTAGAATTAGAAATGAGGATAAAATAGAATAATTAAAAGTGCAGCCTTTATTGGATAAAGTCACGAATTGTAGACAAAAGTGGATTGATCACATGAATGAAATGAGTAAGGAAAGACATCCATTGTTAGCAAGAAATTATCAAGCGAGAGGAAGACGTGATGTCGGAGGACCTAGAAAATGTTGTGCTGATGCATTATGAAGTCGAAACGGGCAATTGTCTAATACTTGGAGTGACGACGATGATGATGAAGTTTTTTTAGGATCAAGGTGAAATATACCTTATATTTCTACATTTGGAGTCTCTTTCCCCAATATTTAATTTTAGGAAGTTATATTTTGAGGTTATTTTAATTATATTATTTTTAGTCTGATCATCTTACCTCAATATTAATGTTGATTTGTTCTTGAACATGTTTCAAAACAATTCTGTTTTATCGTCAACCTTGAACAAGTTGACGATAAAACAGAATTGTTTTGAAACATGTTCAAGAACAAATCAACATTAATATTGAGGTAAGATGATAAGACTAAAAATAATATAATTTAATTGTTTACCAACTTATTTAAAATTAATGGTAATCTTTGGTAGTTTAAATGGGGGATAAGCCCGAAATTTTAGATTATATGGATAATAATAGACCCTGGGTTTTGAAGGGTTAATTTTAATCATGGAGGTTTGAGATGTCATTTGACTTGATACAGTAGCGTGTGTACTTACATTCATCATCATGGTAAGAGGACGGAGAACTCCCGAAGTAATGGATGCCGCTAAGGTCGCACACCAAATACACGAATACTCAGCAAGGATCACTGTCCATATTGTATTGTTCCAAAAGAACGCATGCGCATTGCAGAAGGTCGCTAGGTCATTTCCAGGACCGGTTTAAATAATAAGATCAGGAGTACTGGGTCCGTCAACCCGCCGACCCATTAATAACCACGCACCGCCCATTCATTTATGTGCAGTTAGATCCAGTCTTTCGGACAAATGTCAAATCCACTTTCGATATGTTTCAAATTTTCTCAATTGAAAAACAAATCCCGAAAACCATAAATAGGTTATAATTTTGTTATTGACGATTCCTCCGGAATGACGTTGTGTGGAACAATTTATTTTACTCAGTGAGTTTTTATGTTCCAGGTCAGACAGAAGAGAAATAGAAACAACAGAAATGAACTTTTTAAGAGGACAACCGGTTATATACTTGCAGATCAGGTGAAAAATATCATTATCAGATGATGATGATGATGAAATTGAGATTGAAGCAAACATCAATAAATCTAAATAGGCCTATATGTTCACACATAGGAATACATTACATATATAATGGAAACGGACAGCTAATGACAAACGAGAGAAATTTTGAAGAAGTAACTGCATTCAAATACCTAGGAACAATAATTACAAATAAGAATGAGATGCACAAAGAAATTAAACATGGGTTCAATTCTGTAAATGCATGCTATTATGCATTACCAGGGACTCTTGTTGTCCGAACTCCTTTCAAAAAACGTTAAACTGAAAATATATAAAGCAGTTATTCTCCCAGTTACATGGTGCGAAACATGGACTCTTACTTTAAGGGAGGAAAAAAAATATTACGAGAAATTGAGAATAAAAGTTTTCAGGAAAATTTTTGGATCAAAGAGAGATGAACAGACAGGTGAATGGAGAAGACTGTGAGCAAGATGATCTTTTGTAGGAAACGAGATATAAAAAGAACAGTTAATTCTCATAGACTGCTATGGACAAGTCATGTGGCACGAACGGAGAAAGAAAGAAGTACATGGAAACTTCTTTTCGGAAAACCAGAGGGAAAACTCCCAGTTGATAGACCAAGAATGAGGTGGGAGAATAACATTATCCATGATTTGAGGGAAGTACAGGGGATGATGGAAATCATAGGCTCAGGATAGGGATTATGGAGTACTTATGTCCGCGTAGCCATGAACCTACGGCATGGATAGTGCCAGTGAATTAGTTAATACTACTACTATTACTACTACTATTACTAAATAATAATAATAATAATAATAATAATAATAATAATAATAATAATAATAGATAGATATATCATCGGTTGATTAATGTCTTTGACATCGTCCGATTCCTAATAGCCAGTTTTGTCGGTCCATCCTATCTCCTGGTTGTAGATGTTTCTCCTTCATATATAAACATATTCCCTGACTCCAGGAGGTTTTAGGTCTTCCTCTGCTTCGTCTTCCCTCAGGTTTCCATTCCAAAACAGATTTTGGTAGTCGATCCTCTTCCATTCGCTGGACATGTCCATACCATCTTAATTGCTGAGTTTTAATATAATCTAAAATAGTGTCTTCAATCTTCATTTTCTCCCTTATAACTGAGTTCCTAATTTTTTCTCTTCTTGAAATTCTTGCGGCCCTTCGTATAAAATCCATTTCCGTTGCCAAAAGGTACTTATTTGTTTTGTTAATAATATTTGTATTACTAATAATAATAATAATAATAATAATAATAATAATAATAATAATAATAATAATAATAATAATAATAATAATAAATATCCTCGTGTCTAATTCAGGGACGGGTCAAGGGATGAGATGAGATGAACCCCTATATTTATAGAGGCCTATGTACAAGGGTGCCGACCGACTCTCGCCTGACGCACTGTCGCAGGGTCAGATGGACGCAATGAAACGAAATGGATGAGATGAATATGGAGAAATGGTGGAATGAACTTTCTGGCAGAGGAGAAACCCTGAGAAACCCTGCACAAGCTCAGTTTCGTCCAGAACGAAACTCACATGGAGTAACCGAGACTCTATCTCGAGACCTGAGCGGTGAGATACGAGCATTTAACCGCTTGCGCCATGGAGTCGCCTTCAGACAAGAATTAAATGTTTCTAATGACAGAAAATGAAAACCGTAAAACAAAATGAATGGACCATACTTTCATTTCACAACCATAGAGTAAATCAAAATACATTATAAATATTAATTGTATTGTATTCATAACTTGTAATCGTTTATATATATATATATATATATATATATATTGTAATTTAGATTTAAGACTTTTCTTTTGTATTTTTTTTAAACCTGGTTGAGTGGTAGACAAGACCTTAAGACCTTAACTCTGCCAGGTAAAATAAAGCTATTATTATTATTATTTCGTGAAAAAAAAGTTCTAAAGTAATAAACTAAAAATTATAATTTATACTCAGTTTTTGGTCTTCAAAAGTATTTATTATTATTATTAATATTATTATTATTAAATATTACATTAAAAACCTGTATATTATTCATTATCTTTTACGGTGTCACTTACCAAAACATGGAATTCCCTTCCGCCGTATGTCAGAGACTGTCAAACTATAACATCTTTCAAAAATAAACTAAAGAATTATTTAATAACAAACTAACTTATACACCTCACTGATAGTATTCTTTTAGCAATATTAATATACTTAATTATTTATGAAAATAATATTAAGAATAACAAATATTTTTATTTGTTTTGTTTTTAAATATTGTATAATCGTAAAATTAGTTTTCTATATCTCATTATTTTCCTGTTTTTTATATACACTAGACAGGGACAATTTAATATGCCTTGCTTGTATACATTTTATTATTAGTTTTAGTCTTAATTTTAACTAATATTAACTGGTTGTATTATAGATCGTAATACGTATATTAGATATTATCTTTTGATCAAATTTTTACTTAGTGTTTAATATTAGAGTTAATTAAGATTGTTATATTCTGATGTAATATATGTTTGTCCTGGTGAGTGGAAGAGAAGGCCACATGGCCTTAATTCCACCAGGCTAAATAAATCTAATCTAATCTAATCTAAAACCCGACATTATTTCTAGGGCAATTTAATATATGAAGGGCTAAAGGCAGTAACATGATAAGCCATATTCTGTTAAGAAATATCATTTATTACAATGATAGCCTATCAAATAAATGTATTGAAATATCCACAAAATCATTTGTAAGTGCACCAATGATGAGTTAAAACATATAGACACACAATGTATTGACAACAATACTGTCCAATTAGTATTTATAATTTTTCGAAAGATTAAAATCCTTATATCCTATATCAGAAAGAATATGTGGCTTATCACGTTATTGCCCTAAGCCCTTCATATATAATATTATATATATATATATATATATATAATATTTTACAAATATAATTTTTTTTCGTTTTTTCGGTGTTCACTAGATAGAATCGGCGAAGACCTGCAATTTTTTTTCAAAAATATTTTATGAGAACAACGTCAATATTTTCATTCCTTTGGAATTCGCTAAAAGCATTTTATAATAAATTATTGTTATTATTATTATTATTATTATTATAGTAATCCGCCAGTTGTTAAATAGGATTTAATAAGTACTGACCTTATATTAATGACTTGTTTATTTTAAAAAATAGGTGGTTAACAGAGATACACCCATTTTGTAATTCTTATTTTGTCAAAACATACTGATTGGTTATTTTATTAAATTTAAAGGGGCGGGAACTTAAAATATATAAACACAATTTGTTGAATCTCGTTTTTCTTCGAAAAAAAAAATTACATTAACTTTAGATAAGTATTTCAAACGCTGTATCGTAAATTGTTAATGCAATACGTTACAAAACGGAAGGTAGAGGGTTCCAGTCCCGGTGGGGATCAGGATTTTTAAACGTTCTGGTGGCACCACGGCCCTGTTATCGACTCAGCTTTTAACGAAAATTAGTACCAGACGCTTGTTCTGCGGGTAAAGGCGGTCGTCACGCAGGGCTGACAATCCGTCTGACATCAAATACCGATTGTCTAGAGAAAGTGGGAGCCTTAACCTCCTACTATCCCAAGGGTATCCTATGGCCAGTAGTGGGGCCACTTTATCTTAATAAAATTGTTAGAGAAGTATTGGGGTGTGATTGTGTCAAGAGATTTGTTTCACCTAGATCCCTCCAAAATATTTCAATTTCTTTTCCCAACCTTTATTTAACTGTCTCTCTCTCTCTCTCTCTCTCTCTCTCTCTCTCTCTCTCTCTCTCTCTCTCTCTCTCTCTCTCTCTCTCTCTCTCTCACACACACACACACACATATATATACTACTGAATGTTAAAAAAACACCGACAACGGAGGTAAGGTGGTATTACGCGCAAGATATGTTCGTCATTTTTTAATAAGTAGCCATGTCCGGAAATGATGCGTTTTCACACTATGAGTAGCTAACTTCTCAAGAGTTCTGTTAGTTGGATTTCAAGACTCAATACTTGAGAATACTGTCACAGTCACATCAAGTTTTCAAAATATACACCTCCCATCTCATTGCAGAGCTTAGATCAGCGGTGTAGTGATTGGCGCTTATGTTCAAATACGCCTGGCCTCGTTTGAATTATTTCCGCAGCAGCGCGGATTCGGGATATAAGATCCATACGTGACTCTACAAGAGTCTGATAGACTGTTTCATGTCGTCCCACAAAAATAGTCGAGAGGGTTAAGATCAGGTGATCTCGGAGACCATGGGACTGGTCCCCCTCTGCCTATCCATAGACCTGGATACGTGGTATTCAAATGTCTCCTCACATTGGCGTCGAAATGAGCTGGAGCTCCGTCATGTTGCAGCCACATTACGTTGCGAAGCCACGTATCACAGGTTCCGTACCTGTGAGGTGTTGTCAAGTAATGAGTCTTCAAATCCTTCGATCTAACACTGATCTTGAGACATAATTAACTAGTCACAGTGTAAAAACACATCATTTCCGGACATTAATAATAATAATAATAATAATAATAATAATAATAATAATAATAATAATAATAATAATGTTTTATTTATTCTGGCAGAGTTAAGGCCATAAGGCCTTCTCTTCCACTCAACCAGCACAAATACAAATAAATATTTGACAAATATAGATATACACTATACTAATTGTAAACAGTTAAAGATACATTAAATGTAGCAATGTAAATTTCATGTACAAACAACATTTTATACGATAATAACAATAATAATACGATAATAACAATAATAGTATAATAATGATAATAATAGTATAATGATGATGATAATATAATTATTATATATATATCCGGGTTCGAATCCCGTCCAGGCGTTTATTTTTCTTATCATATCATATATATATATATTACATTGGGTAATGATGAAGCCGAGGTTAGAGCAAATATAAATTTAGATTTCTTTTAAAAGTTGCCAATGTCCGGCAGCCCCTTTATTTCTTGTGGTAGGGAATTCCAGTTGCGAGAAGTGGTACCTTATTAAAAATGATCAACATATCTCAATATACTACCTCACGTCCGTTGTCAGAGTTTCTTTGCAACACCCTGTATATATATATATATTTTTTTTTTTCCAAGTCGACAGCGGTGAACTAGTGATTATGTTCCTTTCCTCTGGTTTCGAGGGTCGCGGGTTCAAACTCGGCCGGATTCGATGGATTTTTTAGAGTGGAAAAATCCTAGGAGCAAGTTCACCGGGTGTGATTTTCAGGCTCGTAAAAAAATCTTGCCCCTCAATAAAAGGCCTCTAAGCAAAATTTACCAACCTTTTCATCCTAGATAATACCTTAGTTATGTACTCGATGTCTCGTTGGGTCAGTATGTTGATCAAATACCATTCAATAACATCTTTAGGGAAATAAGCGTAACTAAATTAACTTGGTCTAGTAACTCCTAACAAAGGACAGGACAAGGCCCAACATTGGGCTGTTTCGCTATTATAGATGTAGATATACATTCAAAATTTGGGGCGTTTAAAAAGACCTCTGCATTTCCTAATATACTATTAAAATGATTAGGGAGCAAGAAGGTTTAAGACCGACAAAATTTGTCACATGCATTCAAGCCATCGCAGTTGCTATCAATACAAACAGATCGCGTAAGAAGAATGAACTGTGTCTTTACCGGTAGAATACACAGCAGTGAGGAGATTTTTAGTCCCGCACCATAAGCTGAGCAGTTAAGGCAAGAAGCCGTGACGCAGAGCTACGGGACTTGCGCTGGTTCGAGTCCCCATAGAGGAAGACATTTTCTCATGGAATTTCGGCCAGTATGGGACCGGTGCTCATCTAGCGTCATGAAGTTTTTGGGTAACTACAATAAGTAGCGACTCCAGGTTGAGAAGAACAGCTGTAACGGCTGGGAGACTCGACATGCTGACCACATGTCACCCCTACACTGACTAGATGTTCATCTACCTCTGTCATTAACACATGTGGATGTGAGGCCAGCAGCCGGCTGGTAGGCCAAGGGCCTTCTAGGCCTGTTGCGCTTGGAGGGAATTTTTAAAGTAAAAATCTTTTACTTGTGCCTGTAATAATGCCAGATTGAGGGATGAGTTGAGAATCATGTTATTGTAGGTACATGATATATACGGATGCCAGCTGATCAGGCACCATCACAGAATCAGATTAAATTAAATGGAATGAAATGAACGACGTAATTATGGAAGTGGCAGAATGTAGTTTTGGTGGGTAAAATGGAGGAGATCCTGAGAAAAACCTTTTCTGATCCCATTCCGTCCACCATGAACCCCACATGGAGTGACCAAGATACGAATTCGGATCCCAGAGGTGGAGCAAGTGATTAATCATTTGCCCGATAGAGCCGCCAGTGTATTTATCATTTCACAGAGAGTTTCATACTCACAAGGGAACTGTCTACCATCGCAAGCCGAAACCTATCTTGAAATTTCCCCCAGAGAAGGGTTCTGATGCACTAATGTAAATACATACATAGTGTTCTGCTCAAGAGCAGGTCTTTCACTGCAAACTCAGCATTCTCCACTCTTTCCCGAACTCAGATTTCCTTTTTATATCCATATAAAAACCATTTATTTTAATATTGTCTATCATCTGATGACTTTTTCTGCCTCTTTCTTTCCATTTACCATTCCTTCTAGGGTAGGATTTCAACCCGCGACCCTCGATCCCATCACATGCGGCCCGCAATGATATTTGTAAGTTATAGTCTAATATCATTTATGAAATAGCTAATTCTATTTGGTATAAGATGAACTAGAAAGAGCAAGACTTTGTTCTGTGTCCAATACATGTGTTTGCGAAAGTTCATCCTACATACAAACATAGAGAAATCACAACTGTTTTAAGAAACGCCCAGCCCACATTTTTATTTATGATCCTACCTACCGCACATCGCTTTGAAGTCTCCGTGCATTGTTGACCATGCAGTTACTACTTTCAAAGGCGAGTGTGTGCCAGATGTTTTATTACAGTTATATTTTGTACATTTCAAGTTAGTTTCCAGTTTGCAGTTGTTTGCTTATATTGTAGTGTCAGTGTTAGTGAGAGGTTTGAAGAACATAATTAATTCTGTGAGTTTTATAAGTGTTAATTATGGCTTCTAAGTGTAATGGCAAGAAAATATTGTTCAATTTAGATTTTAAATTTAGATTATACATAAAAAATATATTTAATTTGATTTTAAAAATAATTTTACTAATATATGATTAATATTTTAATAAAAATAACATCACAATATATTAGCTATTTTATATTTTAATTAATTGGTTTATCTTGGATTCTATTTAATATGGTAAGAAGTCAGAACATGTGGCCCACAAATCAATTCACCGTAACGATAGTGGCCCTTTTCCAAAAAAGGTTGGACATGGGAATCCATCAGCAGGCAGTTTCTTCTTAGCCAGTGACCAATCCAATTTCTTTTCCTCTTCTTTATGATTTCTAGCATTATTCTTCCTTCACCCACTCTGTCTAGCACATCTTTAGTTTTTATTTTGTCTGTCCATTTTATAAGTTCCATCCTTCTCCATATCCACATCTCGAAAGCTTCCAGTTGCTTTTCCTCATTCCGTCATAATCCAAGTGTCTGTACCGTACAATACTACACTCCACACAAAGCACTTTACTAGCCTCTTCCGTGATTTTTTTGCCAAAGGTTGGCAGAAAATGCTTCTCTTCTTGTTAAAAGCTTCTTTTGCCATTGCTATCCTCTGCTTTACTTCTTGACCGCAGTTCATGTTACTACTGATAGTACAACCCAAGTATTTGAAGCTCTCCACTTGCTCAATGGCCTCATCTTAATCCTCATGTTTATCTTCCTTGGTTTCCTTCCTATAAAAATGGCTTTCTTCTTCTTTAAAGCCGTGTCCAAAAAATTATCTGCCGATTTTAACTGTAAGGCAATAAAATCCAGCACCAAATCTCCCTCACTTCTTTTTGGAATGTCCGAGTGATCTCTTCCCATAGGGTTGTTAGTGAAGCATTGACTTTAGGATTCTAGAGGATCACATCCACCATAAGTGGCTCATCGACTTGTTTTGATAATTCTGTATAAAACAGACCTAGGTCTTTCAAGATTTCCTCATTATATTTATCATCACATTTTATGTATCTACAGTGTGTCTCATAAATCTCAATTCATTGACTGATATTCTGCTTTCCTCTATTTGTCTCAATGCCCATGCTCACTGACATATCATAGAACAAGTCTTGCCCAAGGTCTAATATAAACATATTCTTGTGTTCATACAATGAAGTCGGGAATTTTTACATTATGAAATTTTCTTAATTAAAATCAAATGAATCGTGAATTCTTCTTAATTCATACATCTATGTTTTTTTAACACAGAACTGCAGTATCGGGAAACATCATTCCCATCCTCAGCTGTTTTCACAATTGTCGATTCTTCATTATGCCAGTCATTTTCTAAACTACCATCTGGTGTTGATTTGAAGAACTTTGTAATCAAATTTGGTTTGTCCAGAAACTCAAAATTCATGGTTCTCACATTTTTTTTTTAAATGTATATCTTTCCCCAGACTGTTAATTCCAAAGTTTAGATAGATGTTTCAAAAGTTTAGCTTCTTTTTCAATTCTATGATTCTCTAATAAACTATGTGCTGATTTTTCAATTTTACCATTTTTTTATATTTCTAAAGTGTTCTTTTTTTGCGAGTGTCCAAATTCCTTTTCGTTTTTCCTATACATACTTTATTGCAAACTTTGCAATTAATTTCATAAATTCCAGATTTTTTATTACCTAGGGTGTTAACTTTTTTATTAGTTACAGAAGATTACCCAGGCTGAAATTTTAATCGGACGAACCAAGTTTGATTACAAAGTTCTTCAAATCAACACCAGATGACAGTTTAGAAAATAACCGGCATAATGAAGAATCAACAGTCGTAAAAACAGCTGAGGATGGGAATGATGTTTCCCAATACTGCAGTTCTGGTTTAAAAACATACATATATGAGGTAAGAAAGATTCAAGATTCATTTGATTTTAATATTCTTGTGTGCTTTTCTATTCGAGGGATGATTTCATTACTTTGTTAATTATTACTATAGTTTTAGAATATTTTAAAATTTTGTTTCATATATACATAGCATCAATAAATGTTAATTTACAGTTGAGATAAGGTGAACTCATTCATATTTAAATTAATATTGGGAAGTAAACATTATGAGGTTATATCATTAATAGTGAGTGGAGAACATATTTTTATCGACTCACCTCATATGATTTCAAATTTCTTTGATACCGACGGTTTCAGACAATATCATGTCCTTCTAGTCATGGCCTCCACTGAAGAAATTCTGTGATTGTTGATTTCTCTAATGACATCACCTCTTGTGCTGCCATCTTTCGTTGGGATTATAAACTTTGTAATTAAATTTTTATCCACCGGAATTTCGATATTCCGGTAGATAAAAATTTAATTACAAAGTTTATAATCCCAACGAAAGATGGTAGCACAAGAGGTGATGTCACTAAAGAAATCAACAATCACGGAATTTCATCAGTGGAAGCAACAACTGAAGAAGGACATGATATTGTCTGAAACCGTCGGTATCAAGGAAGTTTGAAAATGTACGAGGTGAGTCGATTAAAATACGTTCTCCACACTCACTAGAAATCATTCATTCTTTCTAAAAGTTTGTTTCCCCCAACATATTTTGCTGGGGAAAGAGAGATATCCCACAGAAATATTCATTTCTAACACACTTATTCCTCATTGGAAATAGCCCATTTCAAACTGCAATTTCATTAAATTACACATAGGAAAATGGGCCAATTCAGTAAAGAGATGGAGAAGAGAAAAATAAAAGAGAGTTTGTTTTTTTATATTATATTTAGTTAAACATGATCCAGTCCTGGACAAATTTATTTTTTGAAAAGAAAAATTAACATCTGAACCGGGAATCAAATCGCAGACCTCAGACTCTGTATGTTGGCATGCAGTCCATTACACCATTCAATACATTTCTTTCTATGTATACAATTCTCTTACATCTGAACGCAGATGGCTACAGCTATTAACAACGCTATCAGATGATTTCTATTCAAAGTATTTTTAATGAGAATTATCATTACTTTTAAGTGGTAAAACTTAATATAAAGAAGTCGTCTGATGGTATTGTTAATAGCTCTAGGTCTCTGCCTTCAGACGTAAGAGAACTGTATAAGAGGAAAGAAATGTTAACATTTGTATTGCGTCTCGAATGATATAATCAACTGCATGCTGAAGTACAGATGTTAATTTTTATTTTCAAAAATAAAAAAAAACCTTTCTATAAAATTTAGTTTTTTTTGGAGTTAGGCCTTTATCATATTGGGTGATTTGACTAGCCTCATGGGCTAGTGGTCAGCATTTCTGACTACTGTTCTTGACGTCCTGGGTTCGATTCCTGGTCAAACCATGGGAATTTTTCCTTAAATGGAATTATTCCTGTGGTTGCCCATGCTCTGGAATTTAGGTTAACAACTCTCCTGGCACTTCATTATTTATCACCCATCATATCATCGGGGTCCACCACTGTGATCTCAATGTAGCGTGCTGCCTTGTCATACAGCGGGCCCGGGTTCAATCCCCAGTCGGGGCAGTTTTTCTGGGTGAGGTTTTTATTGGGGTTTTTCCTCACCTGTAAGACAAATGTCAGGAAAAGTTTAAGGCCCAAACTGTCCCCGAAATCATATGGCCATCATCATCATCCTTCAGTGGTGTGGAAAGCAACGGGAGCTACCACACCTACGATTCCCTAGTAAAGCTGTAAGCATAGCATGAAAATGCTATGATTACAGTGAAGAACTTGTCCTCGGCCAGAATTACTATGGATGGATATCATCGGGGTAACATAACTCAATCTTCTAGGCACCCCAACTTCAGAAGTGGGTTACAATTAAGCCAATGCCAGGAGAGAACACCAGAAATGTCAGAATGACAACCTGGGGCATTGAATAAAAAAAAAAATTGGTGATTCAATTATAAAATTGAAATATTTCTAAGGTTTAGTCTCCTTAACTTGTAAAAACTTTTAAGAATACTGTAGGCATTTCAGGACCAGTTCCATCTTCAGTAGAAAGTTATTTGGTCTACAGTATTTTTTAAAAGTTTCTTCAATATTTAAATTAATATTGGGAAGTAAACATTATGAGGTTATATCATTAAAAGTGAGTGGAGAACATATTTTTATTGACTCACCTCATATGATTTCAAATTTCTTTGATACCGACAGTTTCAGACAATATCATGTCCTTCTTCAGTCATGGCCTCCACTGATCAAATTCTGTGATTGTTGATTTCTCTAATGACGTCACCTCTTGTGCGTTGGGATTATAAACTTTGTAATTAAATTTTTATCCACCGGAATATTGAAATTCATAGATCGATATTTATTCTTCTGAATGAATATCATTTCCCAAATTGTCAATGCCAACGGTTTATCCAATTGTTTCACAAGTTTTGCCTCTTTTTCAATTTTATGATGTTCTAGCAAACTATGTGCAGCAATTGCTGATTTTTCAATTTCACAATTTTTAATATTTCTAAAATGTTCTTTAGTGCATGTTTCTAAATTCCTTTTTGTTTTTCCTATGTATACTTTGCTACAATCATTACAATTTATTTGATAAATTCCAGATTTCTTACTGTCTGGGATGTTGATTTTTTTATTTGTACTTAGAAGTTATTCCAGACTAAATTTATTTATTCGTGCCAAAGATTTTAGAAATATTAAAAATTGTGAAATTGAAAAATCAGCAATTGCTGCACATAGTTTGCTAGAACATCATAAAATTGATAAAGTTGCAAAACTTTTGAAACAATTGGATAAACCATTGGAATTGACAATTTGGGAAATGATATTCATTCAGAAGAATAAATATTGATCTATGAATTTCGATATTCCGGTGGATAAAAATTTAATTACAAAGTTTATAATCCCAATGAAAGATGGCAGCACAAGAGGTGATGTCATTAGAGAAATCAACAATCACAGAATTTCATCAGTGGAAGCCATGACTGAAGAAGGACATGATATTGTCTGAAACCGTCGGTATCAAAGAAATTTGAAATCATATGAGGTGAGTCGTTAAAAATATGTTCTCCACTCACTATTAAGTTTCTTCAAGTTGAGGAGCCTGAACCTTATAGCAATTCAATTGTATAATATTATATTGTGACCAAAGGTGGAAGAAGAGAAACGATAGGAAATGTGACAGCCTTGAAGGATGGAGGAAATTGAAATAATTTGAACAACTGGGAAGAGACACACATGGAGGGATATTTGGAACAGAGTTTTCACAAGGAGGACATGATGATAGGTTATAATAAACAGAAATAAAGTATACCCAATATCCTTTATTGATATTGTGGAAAGAAGCAAAGACTCTGTGCAAAGAAGGATAAAGGATTAAGTAGTCCTAAGGAATCACTTGAGTGAAGGAATGAGTGGAGATGACACCGGTAAAAGAGAGCGAGGGGAGTACACATGCACTAAAGAATCCCAGCCACAGTCTGCAATTTGACCTGCCACCTGGTTATTGAAGTCCAGTCCATACACAAACTCAGAATGATGCTTTATCGTCTCCAGTGGATCAGTTGACGTTTTGAAATCCCATATCCTGAACATAATAACACATTCAGTCAATTGCAAAAACACAAAATTTCAATCTCGACTTCGGTTTTATAATTTTTTTATAGTTTCCAAAACAACATAATTTTAGTAAGCAACTTGGCTTGGACAGTAATAACTGAGACCAATACTTGGAACAATTAGGAAAGTTGATCAAGGAAGGTTTACAGTATATTTGAAGAGAAAAATTTTTGCCTAGACCGAGACATGAACCCAGGACCCTTGGCTTTCCGGGCCAAGCGCTCTACCAACTGAGCTACCGAGGCGAGTTACAATCTAGATGCAAATTTTTCTCTTATATACGTTGTAAGAGTTTCTTCCGATCGACATAACACCAGTCGCCAACAAAGTTCTGATGATGAGACAGTTATAGTCTCGAAATCGCGATCAACTTAGAAATATTTATGAGTAGAGGTAAGAAACATTTAATTTCACCAGGTTTACAGTAGCTGAAATGAGGTTATAGAAAAGGATGGCAGAATGCTCATTGCTTGAATGCCGTAAAAATGAAGATATCTTAAACTAAAAATAAATCCTATAGTTCATTACATTCAAGCAATATATATTTTAATGGGAAGAGCATATCCAAAGGATCGATTCCACTTGATATTTCTAGAAATATTCAGGCCAAAAATTTTCTAGGGAATAATAAAGATCCTAATTACAAGGCAATTGTGGAAAAATGTTGGAAAATTTCAAAAAGTTGAGTTGTAACATGAGTGTGAAAGTTCACTTTCTATATTCCCAAATCGGCTACTTTCCCAAAAAATCTGGCACATTATAGTGAAGACCAAGGTGAATGTTTTCACCAGGATATTAAAGCAGGATTTTAATATCATAACTTTTAACTTTACTATCTAACCTCTCTTGGTTAACTCTTGTTTTTTCGACCCCAACGCTATTAGGGCATCCGAGGGCTAGGGAGTCGTTCCTTTCTTCCATTTCTTCTTTCCTTTATGTTCTTTTCTTCTCCAGAAATGCCTGACCAGAGGCTATAAGATGGCAGCCCCATCACTGGTCTTGCCTTCCTTTGGCCAGCAACCAATCGAAGGGACTATTATTATGCTTTCAAGTCTTATACGAGAATTTCCTATAAGGAAAAATTTTCTATAGGATCGTAACAGGCCTTGGTCTAATACTTGGAAGGAAGAAGAAGAAGAAGAAGAATAAATATGAAAGTTAAAGTTAATAATCTTGTATTTTAAATTTCATTTAATATTTAAATATAACTTAAATAAAGAAAAACATCTAAATAATTCATTGTGGAATAAAAACGTCTTAGTAACAATTAATAAAATTGTATTACATAACAGTCTTACTAAAGAATGCTTTTAAAAATTGTTTTAAGTCATTGTTATCAGAATTATAAAGCTTTCTGTTATAACTGTAATAAGAACACCTGCTTAACTTCATATTTTTAAATGGAAGTATACTAAACTCTAATTGGATGTTAAAACAATTAACTTTTTGATTTAACAAATAAAATTTAAACCTTGTATTTAATGGACCATTAACCAATAGAATTTAAAATTACTATCATGTGATGTAATAATGTTCTTTAAAATTATAAAAGAATTACACTAGTCAGTCTTCATATAACTTTCCACAAAGATAGAAGCAAATAGAACTCTACTGATAAAATGTGATATTTAATACAAGAAGAATAGCTGACTCAAGAAAAGAAAATAATTTAATTTTAATTGACGGTGAAGAATAATACCACCTATATTAATATTTAATTTTAGGAAGTTATATTTTGAGGTTATTTTAATTATATTATTTTTGGTCTGGACATCTTACCTCAATATTAATGTTGATTTGTTCTTGGACATGTTTCAAAACAATTCTCTGTTTTATCTTCAGCTTTCCCAGACTGGTTTTATTTATGTTGCATTATGTTGCACCACCTGGATGTCGATGTCAGCTCCATCCTGTGGTTGGCCAAAGAACCTCCAAACAAGTTCACCCTCCATCGGAATATCAAAATTCATAACTCTGTTTCTGTTCTTCTGAATATAATTTTTTTCCCAAATAGTCAGCTCTTTTGTATTTTCTAACTGTTTTAATAATTTAGTGTCTGAATTTATATTATGTTTTTCAGACCAAACATGAGCAGCAACTGCAGATTTTTCAATTTCTCCCTTTTTAATATTTCTTATGTGTTCTTTGGTTCTAATTTTTAGGTTTCTTTTTGTTTTCCCTATATATATCTTTTCACAACCCATGCATTCAATTTGATATATTCCTGACTTTTTATTTTTATCAGTTTTTTCATTTTTGTTGGTTTTTATTAGTTTATTTAAACTGTAGTTATTTTTTGGTGCTAATTTAATATTAAACTTCTCAAATATATTTTGAAATTTATTATGTACCCAGGGGTGATATGTGAATTTCCTATATTTTTTCATAGGTGGTTCTTCTTTTTCAAGATTACTTCTGTTTATCATTTTTTGTTTTTTATACTTTTCTATCCTTTTATGTACCATTTTTTCATCAAACCCATTTTCTCTTGCTACTTTGATTATGTGTTTTTTCTCATGTTTGAAATCTTCTTCGTTTAAGGGTAAGTTTACCAATCTATGAGTTAAACTATTAAATGCTGCTAATTTATGTCCAATTGGATTGAACCCTGTTGATTTTATAAAATTTTCCGTATGAGTTTCTTTCCTATGAATCTTGAATTCAATTTTTTTTTTTTCTTCGTTTCTGACCAATTTAAGATCCAAAAAAGGTATTTGTTTATTGTCTTCTATTTCTTTGGTGAATTTAATGTTTGTACTCTGTAAATTTAATAGTTTTAGGAATCTTCTACATGTTTTCTTTAACAATACAAATTATATCATCAACATATCTACTCCAACATTTAAACATTGTGGGATGTGCTTTAGTGATTTTACATTCAAAATCGCTCATAAATAAATTTGCCAGGAAAGGTGATAATGGGTTTTCCATTGAGAGCCCTGATTTTTGTCTATAGAAACTCCCATTGAATGTAAAAAACATTTGGTCAATGCATAACTCAGTTAATTTCAAATAATCTTCTTTGATCTCCCTGTCTATGTTGTTTTTTCTTAACCAATTGTTCAATATCTCCAAAGTTTTTTGTTTCGGTACATTTGTGAATAGTGAAACTACATCAAACGAAACCAACCTATCTGTGGGTTCAATTTCCACTTTTTCTAATTTCTTAACTAATTCCAATGAATTTTCAATCTGCAGACTTTCAAAATTATTAATTCTTTTAAATTGATTATTCAGCCATTTCGAAATTTTGTAGGTTGGTGATCCAATATTGTTAATTATTGGCCTCATTTTGTTTCCCGGTTTGTGAATTTTTGGAAGTCCATGTATATTAGGGTTTCTTGGTTTGCTTACTTTTAATTGAAATTTTTCTTTCTTGGATAGAATTTTAACATTTTTAAAACAGTTTTCCACTTTTTTTATGGTTTTTGGTAGGGGGTCATTCTTAATTTTTTCATACTCTTTTTCTTTCAAAAGTTCTTCCATTCTATTTGATAATCTTCTTTGTCCAGAATTATAATTTGGTTACCCTTATCTGATTTTGTATATACAACATTTTTGTTATTTATTTCTTTGAGTGTTTTTAAATTCTCCTTACAAACTGGTTTTTATTTGTATTCTTTATTTTATTCAAAATTTCTTCACATTTTTTTTCTGATGATTATTTTTTTCTTCTGTAACTAACCCTTCTATTGAATTTTCAATGTCCACTATGTATTCTTCTATTCTATTGGAATAATCTATTGCTGTTTTTAGACCGTTTTCTAACAATTTTGTCTCTTTTAGGTTAAAGGTTGCCTTTGAAAAATTTTTAACATAATTTCTGGTGGATTCTGATTTTTCTTCATTTCTGGTTTTATTCTGATGTTTGATTTTATTTGATGTATTCTTCTTTCCCTTTGATTTAGTTAACAAATTATTTATCTTTGTCTTTTGTTTCTCAATTTTCTTTTTCATGGTTATGTTCAAAAAAGTGAAAAACTTCAATAACAATTTCAACTTCAACTTCAATAACAATTTTTTCGAAACAAAATATGAAGTCAAAAAGTTTATAAAATTAAGAGAGAAGAAATTTAAAAGATTAGCAGACATTAAATTCATCAACCAATGTCTAAAATTAGAATTGGTTCCGATGTTCATTAGAAAAACCGTTAAGCATAACAATAACAGCAAACAACAAAAAATTTTGGAGAACAAATTACTAAAACTAGAAAAGAATAAACACTTTGAAATGATCAGTAATCTGGATATTGAAATTTATTTGTTACATATCAAATTGTCTAAAATATTAGGAAACATCATGTGGGAAAACCTAGAAAATAAATTTTTCACTTTTTTGAACATAACCATGAAAAAGAAAATTGAGAAACAAAGAAACAAAAGACAAAGATAAATAATTTGTTAACTAAATCAAAGGGAAAGAAGAATACATCAAATAAAATCAAACATCAGAATAAAACCAGAAATGAAGAAAAATCAGAATCCACCAGAAATTATGTTAAAAATTTTTCAAAGGCAACCTTTAACCTAAAAGAGACAAAATTGTTAGAAAACGGTCTAAAAACAGCAATAGATTATTCCAATAGAATAGAAGAATACATAGTGGACATTGAAAATTCAATAGAAGGGTTAGTTACAGAAGAAAAAATAATCATCAGAAAAAAATGTGAAGAAATTTTGAATAAAATAAAGAATACAAATAAAAACCCAGTTTGTAAGGAGAATTTAAAAACACTCAAAGAAATAAATAACAAAAATGTTGTATATACAAAATCAGATAAGGGTAACCAAATTATAATTCTGGACAAAGAAGATTATCAAAATAGAATGGAAGAACTTTTGAAAGAAAAAGAGTATGAAAAAATTAAGAATGACCCCCTACCAAAAACCATAAAAAAAGTGGAAAACTGTTTTAAAAATGTTAAAATTCTATCCAAGAAAGAAAAATTTCAATTAAAAGTAAGCAACCCAAGAAACCCTAATATACATGGACTTCCAAAAATTCACAAACCGGGAAACAAAATGAGGCCAATAATTAACAATATTGGATCACCAACCTACAAAATTTCGAAATGGCTGAATAATCAATTAAAAGAATTAATAATTTTGAAAGTCTGCAGATTGAAAATTCATTGGAATTAGTTAAGAAATTAGAAAAAGTGGAAATTGAACCCACAGATAGGTTGGTTTCGTTTGATGTAGTTTCACTATTCACAAATGTACCGAAACAAAAAACTTTGGAGATATTGAACAATTGGTTAAGAAAAAACAACATAGACAGAGAGATCAAAGAAGATTATTTGAAATTAACTGCGTTATGCATTGATCAAATGTTTTTTACATTCAATGGGAGTTTCTATAGACAAAAATCAGGGCTCTCAATGGGAAACCCATTATCACCCTTCCTGGCAAATTTATTTATGAGCGATTTTGAATGTAAAATCACTAAAGCACATCCCACAATGTTTAAATTTTGGAGTAGATATGTTGATGATATAATTTGTATTGTTAAAGAAAAACATGTAGAAGATTCCCTAAAACTATTAAATTTACAGAGTACAAACATTAAATTCACCAAAGAAATAGAAGACAATAAACAAATACCTTTTTTGGATCTTAAATTGGTCAGAAACGAAGAAAAAAGAAAAATTGAATTCAGGATTCATAGAAAGAAACTCATACGGAAAATTTTATAAAATCAACAGGGTTCAATCCAATTGGACATAAATTAGCAGCATTTAATAGTTTAACTCATAGATTGGTAAACTTACCCTTAAACGAAGAAGATTTCAAACATGAGAAAAAACACATAATCAAAGTAGCAAGAGAAAATGGGTTTGATGAAAAAATGGTACATAAAAGGATAGAAAGTATAAAAAACAAAAAATGATAAACAGAAGTAATCTTGAAAAAGAAGAACCACCTATGAAAAAATATAGGAAATTCACATATCACCCCTGGGTACATAATAAATTTCAAAATATATTTGAGAAGTTTAATATTAAATTAGCACCAAAAAATAACTACAGTTTAAATAAACTAATAAAAACCAACAAAAATGAAAAAACTGATAAAAATAAAAAGTCAGGAATATATCAAATTGAATGCATGGGTTGTGAAAAGATATATATAGGGAAAACAAAAAGAAACCTAAAAATTAGAACCAAAGAACACATAAGAAATATTAAAAATGGAGAAATTGAAAAATCTGCAGTTGCTGCTCATGTTTGGTCTGAAAAACATAATATTAATTCAGACACTAAATTATTAAAACAGTTAGAAAATACAAACGAGCTGACTATTTGGGAAAAAATTTATATTCAGAAGAACAGAAACAGAGTTATGAATTTTGATATTCCGATGGAGGGTGACCTTGTTTGGAGGTTCTTTGGCCAACCACAGGATGGAGCTGACATCGACATCCAGGTGGTGCAACATAATGCAACATAAATAAAACCAGTCTGGGAAAGCTGAAGATAAAACAGAGAATTGTTTTGAAACATGTCCAAGAACAAATCAACATTAATATTGAGGTAAGATGTCCAGACCAAAAATAATATAATACCACCTATATTTACTTGATCTGCTGGGAAATTAAATAGTAAATAAATTTACAATTATTTCTACAAGAAACAGTTTTCAGTGATTTTAAAGTGTTTTCCTATCCAGTGTACCAACTTCCGACCCTAAGAAGAGATTCCAGCTCTACCGATAACCAAACCCAACCTGAACCAGTAATTCTTTTTGGGACACCAATCCTTCAAAATGTTACTACATCGGGCATGAAGAGAGTTTAAAAAATGTCACCACAACATGGGAAAAGAATTACTTCTTCAATATTAAAGAGATAGAGAGGGGGTACCAGGGAACATGGAATGAAACTATGATGGCCGACTACTGTTGGATGTTGAAGAGGGAGACTAAAAATGGAGGAACTTCAAGCAAGTCAAAGAAGAGAAGTTTTCAAAATTAATGGAATGCCATTTGCTTACTGTTTTGTTATAAGGCAGTCACGAAATTATTAGGACATTTCTTTACAGTATTTTTAAGATGTGTTTTTAACAAAAAAAATCTTATGTGAAATGAAGTTTGAATATATTTGTGCTTATAGTAGTTAAAATCATGAAAATATAAAATCTTGTTATGAGTAAAACCTGACGTGATGACAAAAATGGAAATCATTTCTGGAATCAGTATAAAAAATTGATTAAAAAACACCTATTTTAAACAAAAAATCTGAGAAAAAGTTTTAAAATGCAGGCCTGTGTTATTAATTAAACTTAATTATTATTTAATTTTAGGAGGCGATATTTTGAGGTTATTTTAATTATATTATTTTTAGTCTAATCATCTTACCTCAATATTAATGTTGATTTGTTCTTGGACATGTTTCAAAACAATTCTGTTTTATTGTCAACTTGCCCAGACTGGTTTGATTTATGTTGCATTATGTTGCACACCCTGGATGTCGATGTCAGCTCCATCCTGTGGTTGGCCATGTTTGGAGCTTCTTTGGCCAACCATAGGATGGAGCTGACATTGACAACCAGGATGTGCATCATAATGCAACATAAATCAAACCAGTCTGGACAAGCTGAAGATAAAACAGAATTGTTTTGAAACATGTCCAAGAACAAATCAACATTAATATTGAGGTAAGATGATCAGACTAAAAATAATATAATTAAACTTAATCCTCACAATGTTTTCTTAAATACACTAGATTTGACAAGGTTTTCCCTAAATGGCTACACTGGATATAGGGTAGGCTGGAGGGAAAACCTCAGGGCAGTCAAAGCCTATGATGATGATTTCAATGAATATTTGCACTGATAAAACCTTATCATAACTTAATATATTAATGAGGAGCTATTTTTAAAAGTCTCTTGTCCCCCTGTACCAAAACTTTTTGTTTCTATGCATTCTTTTTTTAGATTCATCTATGTACAAATGTCATCATTTGGTTTCAGAGCATCCTCTAAATCATTACAAACATGTTACAAATGACCATTGTAATCAAACTGAGCACAATTGTGACCTTACATTACTTCTTACAAATTTATGAAAGTGAAAAAGAGACATTTTGAAAATAACATCATCAAATAATAGATTTCCTGTATCTATTCAACTATTATAAGAAATATCACTATGAAGTTTAATTTAAAACTTGAAATAAAATTCTTTACACCTTACCTCATAGCCTGTCTTTTAGTCCAGGAGCAGTATTCTTACTCCATCTGTTGGTGGACCAATGAACCTCCCAATTAAATCAACTTCTCTGAAAATTTCAAAATTCATTAATTTTTCTTTCTTAGTTTTTTGAATGTGGCCAAACACCAATTAACTTAGGATTTAAAAAAATACAAATAGAAAAACCTAAGGAGCTGAGTGTTTGGAAAAAAATCCATATTCAAAAAACTAAGAAAGAAAAATTAAAAAAATTAATGAATTTTGAAATTCCAGGGGAAGTTGATTTGATTGAGACGTTCATCAGTCCACCAACAGATGGAGTAAGAGTCAGTACTTCTGGATGACAGAACATCGGTTGTGTACCTGCTGAAGATATAACCATAAGGTTATGAAACGTCTAAATAGAAGACAGGATATTAGGTGAGGTGTAAAGAATTTTATTTTAAATTTTAAATTCCAGTAAATTAATGAGTCATATTTTAACATCTTACCTCATATTTTATGTTTCTTCAAACACGGGAACTAGTTTTTGAGAGAAGGATCTCTGTCATTTTCAACCAACATTATGACTACCGGATTTTCGTTGGAATCTCCATCAATAACGTTGCCATCTGGTGTTGAATTGATGAACTTTGAGATGAGGTCACATTCATCAGGAATCTCGAAATTCATGGATCTAAATTTGTTCTTCTGAATATATATCTTCTCCCAAATTGTCAATTCTAAAGGTTTTTCCAAGTAGGGCTTCTTTTTCAAAAACCTTTAGAATTGACAATTTGGAAGAAGATATATATTCAGAAGAAGAAATTTAGATCCATGAAATTCGAGATTCCTGATGAATGTGACCTCATCTCAAAGTTCATCAAATCAACACCAGATGGCAACGTTATTGATGGAGATTCCAACGAAAATCCGGTAGTATAATGTCGGTTGAAAATGACAGAGATCCTTCTCTCAAAAACTAGTTCCCGTGTTAGAAGAAACATAAAATATGTAAGATGTTAAAATATGACTCATTAATTTATGAATTAAGAACCTCATAATGTTATTTCCCATATTTAACTATGTTTAAATTCCAGTCATCATCATCATCAATGGCAATCATGGATTAAGGCCATTGGCCTGTTCCGCTTCAGGAAAGAAATTGATCCCTCCATCTCTTCTTAGGTCTTCCTGGGTCTCTTCGCCCTATGGGTCTGTAGTTCAATAGCTGCAGAGGTAGTCTATTGTTTGGCATTCTCAGGTGTTCATGCCAATTATTTTGATATTTTTGAATGATTTCAGTTATTGCTGGTGTGTTGAGAGCTTTGCAGATATCTTCATTACGTATGTGATCATAAAGCGTATAACCCGCTAAGGGTCTTAATAACATAATTTCTGCAGCTACTATCCTATTTAATTTACTTGTAGTAAGAGTCCAGGTTTCAGAACCATAAAGTAGAGTTGGAAGAGCCATTGTTTTATAAAATTTTAGAATTGTATCTGGATGTACTTTTCAGAAAAGAATGCTTTTTATTGTTCCTATAAGTTTTTGAAATTTGACCAATTTTATGTCTATGTCTTTACATGTGTCGTAGGAAAGATTGCAGCCAAGATAAGTAAAGTTATTAACTTGTTCTATTATATTGTTGTTAATAACAATTGTAGTTCGTATCGGTATTTTCCCTTGAAACGCCGTAGTTTTTGTCTTACTCACCGAAATTTGTATATTATAATCTTGGGTTATATTTGACAATCTATGTACTGCTCTTTGTAGGTGATCTTCAGAAGTAGCCAATATTACTTGATCATCTGCATACATTAATGTGTTGAGGGGTATCTAATCTATTTTGAATAGTTGAATCATACCTGGTAGTGAAGTCATAAGAAACAGCTGCTAGCATGGAAAGATTATGTGGAGAGAAGCGCACTCTGCGAACTGCATATTCACAGCCCTACAACACAACATCAAGTGCATTATGTTACACAGTTGAGCATACCTGTGTATATATCAGAAACAATCCTGAAATAAATAATTTACATATAACGGTTAGTGATGTTAACAGCAAATGAGATATGATTTATGCACGGAACAGCAGGCTATACAAAGTGGGACCATAAAAGAAGTGAGGAAATTATGGAAGAGTGGATGTAGAACCCATTCTCCATCACATACAAAACTATCAGAAAGCCCATTTCAACGAATGCCATCTCATAGAATTCCAAAAGCTGTGCTTCATTACTGCCTCCAAGGCAAAAGATCGCTGGGACATCCAAAAAAGCGCTGGATGGAAAATTCCTCTTTAAGACCGTAACATGCCACATGGTCTAATACTTGCATGGATGATGATGATGATGATGATGGTTAGTGATGTAAGTGTAGATATTTCGAATTTTCCATTCAATCGTAAAATGAAATAAATTTAAAAAACTGTGTAAACCAAGCAAATTCCTCAGCAACTCAAATTTATGGTCCCATTTTGATGTTTTACAGTACTTATGCTGTTTCTCACAATGTGAAACATGTTCATAAAAAGTTAAATATCTGCCATTCCTTCATTAAATTTAGAATGCATTTAATTTAAAGACTTATTTACATTGTAATCGATACTAGTAAAATTCATACATTGTAATGAAGTATTAAAACGTATGAAAGTACAACAGGAATATGTTATCATTCACGTCCTCGTTCTGGTCCTGGAAATGCAGAAAATTCGTAACAAAGAGTTTTTATATTTAATTAATGTTGGGAAGTAAACATTATGAGGTATAATCATTAAAATTCATCGGAGAACATATTGTTTAAACAGCTCACCTCATAGGATTCATGCTTCCATGATATCCGACGATGAACATGACTGTTTGAAATCGCGATATCATGGAAGCATGAATCCTATGAGGTGAGTTGTTTAAACAATATGTTCTCCGATGAATTTTAAAGAGTTTTTAATTTGTTTAAAATTTTCCGCAGGGAACGTGATCTTTTTTGTGTTAAAATAAGTTTTGTGAACTCGATGTTTTTATTATTAATTTCATACATCTCAATGATGGATAAATCATATTTAAAGAGAAAAATTATACGCTCAGACCGGGACTTGAACCCGGGACCCTTGGTTTTCTAGTCCAAGTGCTCTACCATTTGAGCTACCTGAGCAAGTACCGATCTAAACGCAAATCTTTCTCTATATACGTTGTAATTCCCGCCCACCAAATGCTTTGAAGCCTTTGCTTCTATCTTTGCAAATGGCGGCTCCTATATTAAGAAGACATATTTGGGAATTATACATTACATTATAAATGCCAGTACGGCTATTTTCGATGTTTTTATTATTAATTTCATACATCTCAATGATGGATAAATCATATTTAAAGAGAAAAATTATACGCTCAGACCAGGACTTGAACCCGGGACCCTTGGTTTTCTAGTCCAAGTGCTCTACCATTTGAGCTACCTGAGCAAGTACCGATCTAAACACAAATCTTTCTCTATATACGTTGTAATTCCCGCCCACCAAATGCTTTGAAGCCTTTGCTTCTATCTTTGCAAATGGCGGCTCCTATATTAAGAAGACATATTTGGGAATTATACATTACATTATAAATGCCAGTACGGCTATTTTCGATGTTTTTATTATTAATTTCATACATCTCAATGATGGATAAATCATATTTAAAGAGAAAAATTATACGCTCAGATCGGGACTTGAACCCGGGACCCTTGGTTTTCTAGTCCAAGTGCTCTACCATTTGAGCTACCTGAGCAAGTACCGATCTAAACGCAAATCTTTCTCTATATACGTTGTAATTCCCGCCCACCAAATGCTTTGAAGCCTTTGCTTCTATCTTTGCAAATGGCGGCTCCTATATTAAGAAGACATATTTGGGAATTATACATTACATTATAAATGCCAGTACGGCTATTTTCGATGTTTTTATTATTAATTTCATACATCTCAATGATGGATAGAACTATTTATTATACATTAATTTCACAAGCTTAGCATATTATGATCACTTTGAAGCTAATAAGTCCATCGCGGCAGATACACTAACTACATTCCTCAGCAAGTCTAATTCATTGTTCATGCTTTCTGGTTTATCAAATATATGTTTCTTCTGAATTAAATCACAAGTTTCAAATATGGAAGTGCTAATAGTCGGATTTTCCTGACATTAGAGAATACCTTTCTGTTTATTTTCAATGGCATGCAAGCTTAATATGACATAAGAAAAATAAATGCCTGAACGGGATTTGAACCCGGACCTCTGGGTTGGTACCCCAGCGTGCTATCCATTACACCACCAGGCAAATGCAATGCAAACATTTATCTTTCTTATATAATATACGTATTATATATATTATAGATATCTATATTTTATTTTTCTTATCATGTCAATATTAAGCTTGCATTAAGAGTTTCAGAGTGAATGATTTAAAAAGCCTCTTGAATTGTATTTATTGATTATAAATCTTTATAAAAGCTCTCTTTTGTGCTGAAGAATTTTTGCTTGCTGTGAATTATAAAATTTTAATCAGATTTCAAACTTTAAACTTGTACTTACAGCCCTCATTGAAAGGTCTTAACGCATTGTGATTAATTCATTCAATAATAACTATATCTATTAAGTTATGTAGATAGGAAATAACACCATGAGGTTTTTTAATATTGTTTATTTTTTATTATTTCACTCACCTCATACTTCATTTCTAAGTTCTTTTAATTTCAAATATCTTTTAATTTCTATCTTAGTTTTCGAAAAATGTTCGTTGAAATGTTGTATGTTTGAAGCCGCCATCTTGTTCCAGTTGTTTACGTTATTCTTGTTTTCCTATGACTTGATAGCCAACTTTATTAAGTTATGTAGATAGGAAATAACACTATGAGGTTTTTTAATATTGTTTATTTTTTATTATTTCACTCACCTCATACTTCATATGTATGAAGTATGAGGTGAGTGAAATAATAAAAAATAAACAAAACTATATCTATCTTCGGGTTTTTACAGCTGCTGCCGTCTTCCCGTGCCAAACCTCCAAAGCCTACGGTCTTGGGCATCTTTGATGCTTAGCCCTCTAGCTTACATTACTGTCTTCATGTTTTCCTTCCATGTTAACCTTGGTCTTCCTCTTTTCTTCTTTCTGTTCGGATGCCATTCATATAGTTGCTTCGGCCATCACTCATCTTCCATTCTTAAAACATGTCCTAACCACTTTAATTCCTTCTCCTCAATTCTTTCAATAATGCTTTCTTCTGCTTCCATTATGTTTCTAATTTCCTTATTTGTGACACGTTCTAATTTAGACTTTCTGGCACTTCTTCATAAATAATCCATTTCTAGAGCTATTAAGTCTATTCTTGTAGTACTTATTGATTGTCCATACCTCACTTCCGTACATTGCAACAGATTCCACCAATGTTTTACCAATATATTTTTTTGTGTCTTTCCAAATATGCTTATCCCACCATATGGAATTTAATGATGATATTATTTTGCTACCCAATTCAATTCTATGTTTTATGTTCTCTTTGCCTATACCTTCAATATTATCCATAATTATTCCCAAATATTTAGTTTGTTTTGCTTGCTTTATTGGGATTCCTTCTTCCAATATTAAATTTTCTCTTTCATTGCTATTTATTGCCAGATATTCTGTTTTTTGTAAATTTACTGTGAGACCCCATGATTCACTTGCTTTATTGGGATTCCTTCTTCCAATATTAAATTTTCTCTTTCATTGCTATTTATTGCCAGATATTCTGTTTTTTGTAAATTTACTGTGAGACCCCATGATTCATATGTTTTTCAACCTTTTTATCATGAATTCCATATCAAATTTGTCTTGCGCTAAAACCAAGCTATTATTATTATTATTAAAAAATCTACCAAAATGTGTTTTGGAATGGCAACCTGAGGGAAGATGAGGTAGAGGAAGACCTAAAACCTCCTGGAGTCAGGGAATATATTTATACATGAAGGAGAAACATCTACAACCATGAGATTGGATGGACCGACAAAATTGGCTATTGGGAATCGAACAATGTCAAAGACATTAACCTACCGATGATCTATCTATTATTATTATTATTTGTGAGTTGTCATCTCATGAAACCTTCTCTACCGTACCAGGTGAGACCTGACTCTCTCCATTGCCCACAAAATTCAAAAGTCAGTCCAACAATGTGTCACATTATATATATTCCTTGGAAAAAAGGTGGAACACTTAATAGGAGGGTTAAAGAAAATTACAATAAAATTCTTAACACATTGGTGATGGGCCACGGAGATCTCCGTGTTTAAATGGCCAGCGCTAGACGACCGGTCATGGAGATTTCCGTTTTTATGTTTTCTATGGCTTCCCTGCTTCTTCGCTTTTGAATGAGGCATTCAATTTTGTTTCTTCTCATTGTGACATAAATGTTAGTTGTTTTTGTACCCCTCTCTTCTCTTTTATGAAATTGCCAACTTTACAGAAAGAGTTGTTTACAAATGTATGACATACGGCTGGTGAAATATGGAATTTTAGTGCGGGTAGTTAGGCGATTACGGGATACGTATGTAACCTGTAAATATATGTTGCAGAGCGGAAAAATTAAAAGAAACTCTATTTTGCGTTCTGGAGCCGAATTTATATCTGTGGCATCATGCCTACCAGCATAATTATTATAATAGTGAGGCTATAGCTAAAAATTTGCTCGAAGGAAAGACGAGAGTTTCTGAAGCAATAAAGATTAACAGAGGGCTTCCAAAATCATCTGTGGAAGCAGGAAATAAACTCAAACCAGGAGAAAGTGTTTTTGTAGTAAGGGGGACCTTTTGCTACAAACATCGAAAGATAAAAGAGACGTAAGAATGGTTAGCACATTGCATCAGGCAACACGAGTGTGGGAGGAGTAAAGTTGTAAAAATTCCCTATTGAATACTTCTATATAACAAGTATGTGAAGGGTGTAGACAGGGCTGACCAGTACCTATCTTATTACTCCATCCTTAGAAAAATAGTGAAATGGAGCTAGAAAGTTGTATTGCGGCTTGTGAATTGTGCACTCTTTAATTCTTTCAAGGTCTATAAATTTCAAAATCCTAACAGCAAAATGTCAAACAGAAGTTTTTTGCTTGAAACAGCCTCTTGTTTGGCAGTCGTGAAATTAGGAACAGATGACAGGGAAGACGAGGAAAGACAGAGAGAAAAGAAACCACTTCTAGGAGACCACCTCACGACCCACCAGGGAGGCTAAGACATTAAGAAAAATAAATTAACACCAACTGTGATTGGAAAGAAAAAAACCCTCCAAACTTTGCCGTGTTTTTAGTGAACACAAGAAAAGAAACTCGCTACATATGCTCTTTTGCACTGTGCCTTTACATAAAGGGAAATGTTTCCAACGCTATCATACCCTCAATTTCTACTAGAACGTCTGGTGAGAACACTAATAAAGATTTACTAATGCATTATTGTTATTGACTGTAAATATACCGATGTAAAAGCCACACTGTGCCAGCGCGGTTTAAAATTTAAAAGTCCACCCTACTGACAGAAATGTCCGGTCCAGCAGCGGTGGGTGGAACGCAGAGCTGTCGGTCACCAATGTGTTAATATACGCGAGACATTCTCTATACAAGATAAGTATAAAATGTTCTTTGTCACTAATTTCATACCTTTTGTTCAAACACTGGACTTGTCATGTTTCGAATGTCCCAGCCACGGATCAGTCCTTCTGATCCACCAGTAGCCAAGATATTCTGATCATATTTACACCAATCACAGCTAAGTACTTCAGCATCATGTGCCTTTACCGACATGGTCGGCTGCTGGGGCATCAGACTATTCCAAACTTTTAAAGTTCCATCCCCTGAAACAATATTTTAGTAATTAATATTTAATTTTAGGAAGTTATATTTTGAGGTTATTTTAATTATATTATTTTTAGTAATTATTTCAAATACAATGTACCTTAAAAATTTTAAATTATTGCTTCAAAACAATAGTCATTTGTTGGCTATAGTTTATATAACAAGGAGAAAAAATTGGACCAGTATTTAAAGGTGGAGCAGACTTTAGACCATAGAAATGAAATTTCTGTGTGAAATTGCACATAAAATAAGACAAAATAGTTTATGCAATGATACAATCAGGGAGATATTAAATATATTTTTTAATGCCCCAGGTTGTCCTTTTGGACATTTCTGGTTCTCTCCTGGCATTGGCACGTAATTGTAACCCACTTCTGAAGTTGGGGTGCCTGGAAGGCAGGGTTATGTTGCCCTGATGATATGATGGATGATGATGATGATAGTGGTGCGCCAGAAGAGTCCTTAATCCTAAGTTTAATTTAAGATGAATATGAATGATGATGATTGCGATAGCCATATGATATTCGGGGACCGTTTCGGCCTTAAAGTTTCCAGTCATTTGTCTTACAGGTGAGGAGAAACCCCGATAAAAACCTCACCCAGGAAACTGTCCTGACCAGGGATCGAACCTGGGCATGCTGCATGACAAGACAGCACGCTACCTCGAGGCCACAGCGGTGGACAGAGATATTAAATATAAAAATGTAGGATATAATAAATTAATTAAATATATATATCAAATAATGTATAGAACAATTAAAAGACCATTGGAAAAAAAATTTGAATAGACACTAAAATGAAATTCTATAAAGTAATGCCAGTACCAGTTTTGACATGTGGCCAATAAAGAAAAAAAATCACAGCTATATTCAGACATCAGAAATGAGATTTTTAGATTATTAGGATTTACAAAATTAGATACAAATCAATTCATTCTTCAATACATGTATCCAGTTGTAGCTGATACGAATCCATTGCATACTTCTGCTTATTTCACTTTAGAAGAATCCATACTGTGTGTAAGTTGCAATGGAGCTGCACTGATGCACATGCAGCTTATGTGGGCATTTTTTAGTTCCTTGTTTACCTAATATGTCAATAACAAGGTTAACCCTTCTCACCCATCAAGATGAGTAGCCACAAGGTTGTAAGAATTAGATAGATCGATAGAGAGGAAAAGATCTCCTAGGCTTCGAATGCTCTAATACCATCAGAGTAAAAAAAAAAACAAGAATTAGCCAAGAGAGGCTATATATAGAAAAGATAAAAGTAAGGAGCAAAACACAAGTAAGTGGAAGCAATGTTTTACTCAGCTTGGGCACCTGAAATTAGAAATTTGTTAAACATACTGAAATAAACAAAAATAAAAGAAAGATTAATATAGACATAAATGGACAATAGGAGAGTACCAAAAATAATTCTGTCATATAAACAAGAGGACGACGAGATCCTGGAAACCAAAATTGAGATGGAATGAGGCCAGAACAGGCCATTCGGTCTAAACAATGAAAGGAAAATGGAGAAAAATTAAAAAATGATCTAAAAAAATATATTAATTATTTGGACACTTCAAGAGAATAGAGAGAGGAAAACTGCCATTATGAGTGCTTACTCTAAGGATCACAAACAATCATGAGGAAGACTATGGGAAAGTGAAAATGAATTTAGAAGATTGGGAATAAAATTCGGAAGAACTAAACAGGAAGACTGGTTGAAGACACAAGATAAAATATGATAATGGTTTAAAAGGTAGAGGTCTTAATTCATAGTTAAATATGGGAAATAACATTATGAGGTTCTTAATTCACGAATGAATGAATGAGTCATTTTTATTCAGAAGAACATATTCAGAAGAACAAATTTAGATCCATGAATTTCAAAATTCCTAATGAACGGGACCTGATCTCCAAGTTCATCAAATCAACACCAGATGGCAATGTTATAGATGGAGATTCCAACGAAAATCCGGTAGTCATATTGTCGGTTGAAAATGGGAGGGATGTTTCCTCTTGAAAACTGCAGTTCCCATGTTTAAGAAAACATAAACTATGAGGTAAGACGTAAAAAATTACTCATTTATTCATGAATAGAGATCTTAAGTTTAAATCTTGTGGCAGATGTAAATTTTTGTCTCTAGTTTACTAATTCACTAATGAACCTTGTGGCTGTGCAGACATAAGCTCTCCATACATCCTTTTTGTCTCTAGTTACATTACTCATTTCAACAAAAAAAACTGAACTTGCAAAGAAAATCTCTTATAGTAAATACATTTTTTAATGGCAGACATGTCATAAGAATAATCTTTAATCTTACATCACTATCAATTATAAACATTTCCATTATTATATTTGAAAAGAAAAATATACGCCTAGACTGGGGTTTGAACCCAGGACCTTTGACTTTCTATGTCAATGCTCTTCCATCTGAGCCACCTAGGCCTCCAATCTAAACGCGTATTTTTCTTTTACACATAGTTAATTCCCTAACCCCAAATGCTACGAGCCATTGCTACGATTTTTGCAAATGGCGGCTTCTTTGTTAAGAAGACTTTTTATTGGGAATTTAAACATTACTTATAAAGCCAGTAGTGCTTCTTTCAATGTTAATATTATTCGTTTTTAAACACCTTGATGGACAAATTATATTTGAAAAGAAAAATATACGCCTAGACTGCCAAATCTCTCCTGCTCTATATCTACTTTTTTCCTTTTCTGCTGCTTCTATTGTACTATTCTGCCTTTATCTCCATTTTTGTAACTATTTTCTTATTTTTTAATTTTTTTACTGTAATAATTCAATACTAGAACAATAATTTTGTGTCTTTTTGTTTATTGTTTATAATATAAAAAACTGCCTACATGGTATCACATATTTTAAGTGCCTTTTCTACTTTTTTAATGCCTCAACATGTCGTCTCTAAATATGACATACCAGACACTGATGCAAAACAAGCAGGAACATGTGGAGACCACATTGCACTGTATACAAGTTGACTGTGGCCAAGAAATGTGTTCAAAGAATTCACTCGATTTGGATCCCACTGTAACAGAAAGATTCCATTATCCTTTGCAAAGTACTGAAAAGTGCTTGAACATAAGGATGATTTAGTTTATAATAGGTGGGTAGTACTTATATTTGAAGAGAAAAATTTTCGCCTAGACCGAGACTCGAACCCGGGACCTTTGGCTTGCCGGGCCAAATGCTCTACCAACTGAGCTACCGAGGCGAGTCACGATATAGACGCAAATTTTTCTCTTATATACGTTGTAATTCCCAATAAATCAATAATAAAAACATCATTAGAAGCCTTACTACCTTTATAAAGTAATGTTAAATTCCCAATAAATGTCTTCTTAACTAAGAAGCCGCCATTTGCAAAGATAGAAGCAATGGTTTCAAAAGCATTTGGCGACTGGGAATTCCAACGTATATAAGAGAAAAATTTGCATCTATATCGTGACTCGCCTCGGTAGCTCAGTTGGTAGAGCATTTGGCCCGGCAAGCCAAAGGTCCCGGGTTCGAGTCTCGGTCTAGGCGAAAATTTTTCTTTTCAAATATAATTTATCTTTCATTGAGAAATGTTAAATCAATAATAAAAACATGGGTAGTACTTATTTTAAAATATAAAAATTAACTCTCAAACCAGGACTTGAACCCTGGATATCCGATTCTGTACATCAGTATGATACCAATTACACCATCTGGGCACCAATAAGAACGTCAACATTTCTTTCTATTTATACAATTCTTGTTTGTCTTAAGGCTGATAGCTGTCGCTACCAACACGCCAACTGACTTCTTCTATTCAGAAGTATTTTTATTGACAATTTATACTTTCAGCGGTAAAGCTTCATATTTTGAAGTTTTTATTTGAATTAACATTTTTCAATCCTGGATAGAATTTAATTTAAGAAAAAAAAATTAACTCTCGAACCAGGACTTGAACCCTGGATCTCTGATTCTGTACATCAGTACTTACATTTAAGGATGCACTTTAACAGCTAAGGTCATTAGCATCACAATTCAATACTTAGCGTGAAAGGGCTGACAAATTTTGCTCTAGGCCTATTATTTCAGACTTGAAGTTCTTTAGGTAATAAATATTGGATGGAACCTTTGGCTTTATTTTCTAATGGAAGCCATACTCAAGATTTTTACATTCTGGACTTCTAATCACAGATGCTAATCTTTAGATAATAGAGAGATCTTAATTTAAAATAATACATAGTAATTTTCAAGAATCTGTTATGTTTTGAATTAACTAAAGTTTCTAAAGTTTTTAGAGATAAACTCACCAGTTTTATGGTACAGTCCCAAGAAGCAGAGAGTACAAACTGTTCCTGCCTTGTTTGACTCCAATCCACTGAATACACTTCCTTCCTGTGCTCTCGAAATGTTTGTGGAGGTAACTGAAACATTATACAACTATTTAACTGAAAATTTTCAAATTTATCACCACATTATAAACTAAAATACAGTGAAACTGCTCCATATGATCATCCCTGTTACCAATTACTTTTACTAGACACACAATTTTTTCCCATATGACTAATATATTGTGATGCAGTTTATAGAAGCATTTGAATTGTGCGGGCGACAGCGAAAGTAGGGATCTCGCATTGTTAGTGGGTGGAAAAATTGAGACTTGACAACTCGCAAGATGAAAGACCTACGCAGTAATTTTGATATGCATCTAGCCTTCCACTCTGGAAGGTTCTCTACGCCTCTACCCTCCATGTCAGAAATGTGTTGTTGTTTTCAAATGCTGGGCCTTGGCAACGAAGCCAATAGCGTTCTTGATCTCCAATATTTCTCTATGGTGGATCCAAAAGGTAATACTTCACAGGTTTGTAGATGTTCTTCGTTCATTTCTTCATCTTTGTTGCATAGAGGACAATTTGGATTCGTGTAGATTCCTATTTTATATAAATGTATGGCCAAATAGTCATGTTCTGAAAGCAGTCTAAATTTTGCTAGTGTAGTTTTACGTGGAATTTCTTCTCTTCTTCTTCTTCCTTCCAAGTTTTAGGCCAAGGCCTGTTACGATCCTATAGAAAATTTTCCCTCCAACGTTCGAGGGAAATTCTCGTATAAGACTTGAAAGCATAATAATAGTCCCTTCGATTGGTTGCTGGCCAAAGGTTCTGGAATAATATCTGGCTTCTTTACTAAAATATTCCATTTTTTTTGTCTTTGGCTTTATTATATAGGTTTTGGTTTTGTTTGATTTTATATTTGTTTTAATTTTTCTTTTTATGGATGTGAAAGGTAAGCTTTTAGTAGTGTTCTGAATTAGATTGGAGCCTTTTTTTTTGGCAAGAAAATCAGCAGTGTCATTTCCAGCAATTCCACAATGTGCAGGTATCCATTGCAATTGAATTCTTTTCTGAGTTTTTGGAGTTGTTGAATCATTTTGTAGCACTCTTTAATTTGTATTGACTTCATTTTGTGTGAATTTATTGCATATATTGCTACCTTAGAATCAGAGGAGTATGACAGCATTTTGAAATTTATTTATTCTGTATAGTAATTGTTGGAGTGAAATATGAATAGCCGTTACTTCTACATCAAAATTTGTTGTATGTTATCCTGCTGGTTGATAAAATGAAAATAATGCACATGTAATTCCTGATCCTGAGTTATCAATAGTAGACCCATCTGTGTAAACATGTAACCATTCTTCTCTTAGGGTCGTATGCAAATACATTACTCTCTACTCAAATTACTTCCAATCACTGGTGAGCTGAGATCGAATTAACGGCCGCCTTAACCGGTCATGCATGAATGTTGACATTTTCGTAATATTGGCAACGAATTACCCAGAATTCTCAGCGATAAAACCACTTCCGTTATTTTCGTCTGCTATAGAGGAATGCATTTATGCTTGCATCCCGCAAACAATACCGTATACAAACACGTCTGCGACGTGCAATATTATGCCGATTCTCCTGTTCTTCCAGTTGAATTCTTTGGTAGACTCTATCAAATTCCTCTTCTCCGCATATACCGAAAACATGATCGAAGTCTTCAAGGTCCGACATCTTGGATAAGTTTCAAACTACATCGGTTACCATCGGTTCCCTTCGGGATTTTCACATAAGTTTATATCTTGAGCTACGATCTTAAGGTACCTTGTCAGGTAGCTTTACAATTATTACCGCGTGAATAGATTTCTGAGTAAGAAAAATGTGTTTGAATAAAACTTTATCAGCAGAGAACGCCTTTTACTGTCTAATGCGTTCAAACATTCGACCCTTATTCACAGCTTCTAATGCTAGAGCTTTTAGTACAAGTGTGGGAGTTTCAGATTTTGTAACTGGTTCAAAAACCAGTGATGCCAGAAGCTTCCATACTAGAAAAGTTTTGATTGGAAGTCAAGAAATTTCCTTCCCCAGCCTACATAAACGGTTGCAAGGATTGGGAGTGAGATAGTTGTGATGTGATAGTAATTAAGAGAACAGAGAACGGAAGAAATTGCACCAAGTGGAATTATCAGTGACTGGAAATAATTGTGCAGCAAATTAACTGTGAAACAAAATTAATTATTGCAGCAAGATGTATGTGAAGTATCATTGAAAGTTTATGTGATCAAGTCAAGTTATTGTGAGATTTTACATGAACATCTGTTGCGTTTGTTTACAAGAAAATAATGTAAGAACGACTCTCTGGTAGCACGCGGAAATACTTTAATTGCCTATTATAAGATGATCACCTCTTTTCTTGGTGCTTTTGACTGGTTTATAAATTTTCCATTTCTTTTAAGATAACCAATTGCTCATAAGTATCATAAGTACTAAGTCCAATGAAGATTGTATTCTTGTCCTAGTGTGGTGCAGTGAGAGAAGAACAGTTATTTAAATTCTATAGCCCATCACAAAATTCTACCCCCTAAAATAAAACTTTATAAACACAATGAATGTCTATGGACCCATAATAAATTTTATAAACTTACACCCTATCTTTAATACTGAGTGGAGAACATCATCATCATCATCATGCCAGGTATTAGTCCTAGAAGAACTTTTACGGCCTGAGAAAGTGGTTTTCGTGCCATCTTTTCATAGGTTGACCAAGTGACCGTTTCCCATTTGGATAGTAGTTCATTATTGCCTTGGGGATCCTGGATCTAGCCATTCTTGAGACATGTTCCTTCCAGTTTAGCTGATATCTGGAGATGTAGTCCAGTATTGGTGACACATTAAGTTCTTGAAGGATTTCTACATTTTTCTTTCGATCCCATTTGGTGTAGCCAGCTGTTCGGCGCAAAAATTTCATCTCACAAGCTGTTAGTCTGCTTTCATCTCTCGTCCTTATAGTCCACGCTTCATTCTCATAACATAGGACTGGTCGAGCCATTATTTGATAAAGACGAGTACGAGTTGATTTTTGCACTAATGAACATTTTAAAACTCTATTAATGATTCCGAGTGGAGAACATATTTTTAATAACTCACCTCATACAATTTAAAATTTCTTTGAAACCATTGGTTTCAAACAAATTTTTCGTTCATCTTCAGTCACGACTCCAACTATTGAAATTCTCTGTTTGTTGGTTTCTCTATGGTTACCTCTAGTGCTTCCATCTTTGGTTGGGTTTATAAATTTCAAAATCAAACTTTTAAGTTTTTTAATTAAATTTGATTTTGAAATTTACAAACCCAATCAAAGATGGCAGCACTAGAGATAACCATAGAGAAATCAACAAACAGAGAATTTCAACAGTTGGAGTCATGACTGAAGATGAACGAAAAATTCATTTGAAACCAATGGTCTCAAAAAGATTTGAAATTGTATGAGGTGAGTTATTAAACATATGTTCTCCACTCAATATTAATGATATAACCTCATAATGTTTACTTCTTCTTCTTCTTCTACTACAAGGTTTAGGCTATGCAGCCTGTTCCGGCGAAGTTAAAAGTGGAGTCCATCTTCTGCGTGGTCGGCCAACATCTCTTGTTCCTCTGGGATTATACAGGAAGGTTCTTTTTGGTATTCTTTCGTTGTTCATTCTCATTAAGTGTTCTGTCCATTTCTTATTATTTTCGCTGATTTTATCTTCAATTTTATATATATTTAATTCTTCTCGTATAGTTTCATTCCTTATTCTATCCGCTCTTGTGCATCCTTTTACATTACGTAAGAACAGCATTCCCGCAGTCTGTATCCTGCTTTTATCCCTTGATTTCATTATCCAATTTTCACTTCCATACAACAACAAAGGAACAGCCATTGTTTTATATAATTTAAGTTTCGTATCTTTCCTTGTTTTCCGACCTAAGGTTCTTTTTATGGTTCCACAAATAGCCTGAAATTTATTTATTTTATTTTCTATATCTATATATGTTTACTTCCCAACATTAATTTAAATATAATTACACCCTATCTATTTATTTATCTATCTATAATGTCATAACAGTCTAATATTGGGAATTACCATCTCCTTTGTTGGGCTTTATTAGACCAAATTAATTATGCATATTTCTCTACAGATGTCATGAATGGTATGCAGACAACATACCAAATCAATGAGATATCTAATAGGCAACTAAGATATTCAAAGTTAAAATTGGGAAACACATTATGAGGTTCTTAATTAATAAATTAATGAGTCATTTTAACATCTTACCTCATAAAACATGAAATATGAGGTAAGATGTTAAAATGACTCATTAATTTATTAACTAAGATATTATTATTCGGATGTGAAGGTCGGTAAATTCTGCTCGGATGCCTCTTTATTCAAGCTTAACATGGAGCTTTATGAGATGAGATGAAAAAAAAAACATTTATCCGACTCAATTTATTATTGTAAATTACCTCATAGTGTTACTTCCCACCGTAATATTGATTAAAAAATGTTATGTACTTTGTTTGTTTACCTGAGGACAATTAATGTTCCAAAGTTGCAGACCTCCATCTCCACTTGCTGTCACAATAATATTTGCATCTGTCTCGCTCCATACAACATCAAACAACCCATCAGTCCATTGAGTGCATGCCACTTCTACAAGACCATTTTCTGGCACCACTTCTAATAGAAACAATGTCCCACCACCTATAAAAATTAATTATTTACAAAAATGAAGCAATGGAATTCTAAAATTCTGACAATTTTGTATTACTCTATATTAAATTCCCATAATTTTTATGCATAGGTCACTTTTTGTGAACTATTGGTTTTGATGATTTATATTTTTGAAATTTTAAGCAATTCTACTGAATTTATACTTTTAAAATTCATGGTAGAACACCGTTGAGGTTAAAATTGTGTTAAAATTTTAAAATTCGTACCGATAAAACAGTTGTCCTCAACCATATTACCTTCTGTTGTAAAACATCATCACAATTCAAAGAGCATGCTTTATCTTTAGGATGAAGTACCATGAATCAAATAATACTTATGCTATCGACATATCGCCAACAAGTTTATTCACACATTTCTGTTATAGTCAATTGACAACTAAATATGAGGGGAGTTGTAATTTTAATATTTAATCAACAACATGTACATTCAGGTTAAGTTAAATTAAGTAGGATAGTTTAGACTATGTTGGTTAGACAATATTTGGCTCAACTGCACTTCTATTAGCGCTTGATTTTTCAGATATATTGCTGTAAACTATAGCTCTTCTTCTGTATTTACTAACATTATTTAATATTTTAAACTTTTTCAAACAATTTTTGTAACATTATTAGACAATTTTGAAGTATTTATTTAAATATGCCAATCACATAATTATGACACTGTTAGACAACATTGTGATGCTAACTGCTATTTTCTCCACAGAATATATTACTTAGTCTGATTTTTCTATCGCTGTTTTGGGTTATCGCAGGTTGGATCGCATTAGGGAGTGATAAGTAAGTGTACAGCCATTTTTAATAAACTTTTGGTAATTTTAATATTATTAATATTTTTTTTAATATAGAATTGGGGATTTATTGCAAATATTGGTCATTTAAATTTCATGGCGACGGATAGTAATTAAGGATGATAATCGATATGTGGTTCAATTGTGGGTCATCTCTGGCTCTATAAACTTTGGCGCATGCGCAGTGTTGTTCTATAGGACTTTGAAAATATTTCACGCTAGTTTAAGTGCAGTTTTTCCCAATATTTGATAGGTTAGATTAGGTTAGCTAGATACTTTGCAATCTTCATTTTTTTGTTAGTGCATTTTTCATAAGTTGGCTATTCTGTTCTGACAATAGAAATTGACATGATCCAACGATAATATGAAATATTTTAGGTTAGTTTTATGTCAACTTCTACTTCAACTTGAAGGTGGTATTTCGGCTAGTCTATGTCACTGTGTCAACTCTGAATATTTGATCCAAGAACAACCTTCTGGCGGCACTATGGCCCTGGGGTCGACTCAGCCTCTAACTGAAATGAGTACCAGACACTTGTTCTGGGGTAAAGGCGGCCGTCACGCAGGGCTGACAACCCGGCTGACATCAAGTGCCGATTGTCAAGAAAAAGTGGGAGCCTTAACCTCCTACTACCCCAAGGGCCTCCTGAGGCCTGTAGTGGGAACACTTTACCTTTTTTACAAGTGACTACTAGCATCATGTTGGTCAATCTGGTAATACGCGTTCTCACTAGAGCAAATTGCAAACATGATCCAAGAACAAGTGACTGCTAGCATCATGTTGGTCAATCTGGTAATACGCGTTCTCACTAGAGCGAATTGCAAACATGTTTACTCACATATAAGAGGTTTCTATCCCAGGAGACCACCTACATAAGTGAGCAAGTTAGGATGACAAAATAGTAATGGACGAGTTAGTATATCAGATTAATTTAGCATTCACTTGTGTATTGACTTAGGCTTTCACGGCCTGAGTTGCTAAGATGATCTTGAAGAAGATTTCCGGGCTGTAGGCCATGGTCTCGAGAATTGAAGTTCCCAGATGTTTCGTCACAGACTGCGTCTGGCATCCTCTCAAGACAACTCTTGAGGATGCCAGACGCAGTCTCTGGCAAAACGTCGGGGAACTTCAAGCCTCAAGACCATGGCCTACAGCCCGTAAATCTTCTTCAAGATCATCTTAGCATTCACTTGTTTCTAGCAGATTTTTGTGATAAGTTGGCTACACTGTCCGAGCAATCACTAATACATATTTTACATTGTAAATTTTAGGTTACTTTGATCTCAATTCTTCACTTCATTTTAAGGCATATCTCACTTTTTTTTGGAATAATTTAAGGCTCAACTGCACTTCTACTAGCGCTTGATTTTTCAGTTATATTGTTGTAAACTATAGCTCTTCTTCTGTATTTACTAACATTATTTAATATTTTAAACTTTTTCAAACAATTTTTATAACATTACTAGACAATTTTAAAGTATTTATTTAAATACACAAATCACAATATTATGACACTGTTAGACAATATTGTGATGCTAACTGCTATTTTCTCCACAGAGTATATTACTTAGTCTATGATTTTTCTATCGCTGTTTTGGGTTATCGCTGGTTAGATCAGCGTTAGGGAGTGATAAGTAAGTGTACACCCATTTTTAACAAACGTGTGGTAATTTTAATATTATTGATATATTTTTTTAACATAGATTTGGGGATTTATTGCAAATATTGGCCATTTAAATTTCATAGAGATGGATAGTAATCGAGGATGATAATCGATATGTAGTTTGGTTATGGGTTATCACTGGCTCTATAAACTCTGGCGCATGCGCACTGTTGTTCTAAAGGACTTTCAAAATATTTCACGCTAGTTTAAGTGCAGTTTTTCCCAATTTAACATATATATATATATATATATATATATATATATATAAATATTTTAATTCTAGAAAGAAAAATTAATGCTCAGACTGGGATTCGAACCCCTGATCTATGACTCTGCATGTCAGTATGATACTGATTACATCATCCGAACTCCAATACAAACATCAACAATTCTTTCCACTTATAGGATTCTCCTTCACCAGAATACCAGAATGACGTTGGTAGCGACAGCTACCGGCCTTCTATTAAAGTAGAATTGTATAAGTGGAAAGAATTGTTGATGTTTGTATTGGAGTTCGGACAGTGTAATCGGTATCATACTGACGTGCAGAGTCAGAGATCCGGGGTTCGAATCCGGGCAAAATCATTAATTTTTCTTTCTCATCTTTCTAAAATTAAACTAATTATACAAAGGGCAGCAAGAATTTCAAGAAGAGAAACAATTATAAACTCGGTTATAAGGGAGAAAATGAAGATTGAAGACACTATTTTAGATTATATTAACACTCAACAATTAAGATGGTAACACTGATTTCACTACCATCTAATGGAAGTTACATTAAGCATTTGTGCATTATACACTGCAATTCTATAGAACTTCATTCACAATTTGCATAAATGTATAAATATTTAAAAATTGTAAGAAATGTTTAAAGAATTGTTGCAAAATGTTTAAAATAGTACAAAACATTATTAAAAATAGTCAAAGTGGCATAAGAATGATGTATGGAAAACCATGGAGAGAGAGACTCTCTAAATTTGAGCCCATAATAAATTGCCCTAAAGAAATGTACTATGTACCTGCAAGTCCAAAATATTGAGAAGTTGCACATGCAATTCGTTCTGGTTGGAATGGGGAAAATCGTACAGAATAACCATGTCGGTTGGGAGTGAGAAATGTTGGCATTGTTTTTCACCTGAAAAACACAAAAAAAATTAATTAATTATAACCAAATATGCCTACTTGTAAAACAATAGTGACAAAATCAATTCAAAAGGCAATAAATTATTCAACATTTTATCTGCAGAAAATCTTCTTACTCGATAGTGTAATAAAATAAAATTTTATGAATGTAACAGATATTTGGATTATAACAGGCCCTATACAATATGTTTTCTGGAGATATGTAAAATATAAAGAATTTATTTCCTGTGACATCGTAAAATAGAGATAAAGAATCCATTAACACAGTGACTAGCATAAAATAATTATTGGCTAAGTTTATGGGAATACTGTAGATTATTTAATGTAATTAACTATGTCAAGTAATAAAACATAACCTTACATACTCAGCTTTTTTCAAATTACTCCATTATTGTGTATCTGTACTTTGACATTAAGATTGTAAAAAATAATAACCAACTTTATCACATGTTAGTAACAATAGTTCAAATTCTATTGTATTTCTTACGACTTGTCAAATTATTATTCTCGCGAACTTAATATCGAATATAGACATATAATCGATATCAGTGTCGATATAATAGATGGAAACGATATATCGAGACGTAAAGTAAATACCGTAAATACATGATAAATGTCATACAGGATTGCCAACAAACATTTGTTACATTATTATGTTTGAAACTAACTGAAACTCGGCATTTTCAAACCCCGAGGTTCATAATCGCGCAAATATCCGTTTCTTGAGCTTGGAGTTTTCTAATCATTCCCATATAAGTTAATTTATTTCTCCTTAAATCATGATTAATGTTATTCTCCCACCTCAGCCTGAGCTACAAGCCGGAGGGTCGAGGGTTCAAGTCCCGTTGGGGTCAGGATTTTTAAACTGATCCAAACCATCTGGAGGCACTATGGCCCTGGGGTCGACTCAGCCTCTAACGGAAATGAGTACCAGACGCCTGTTCTGGGGGTAAAGGCGGCCGTCACGCAGGGCTGACAACCCGGCTGACATCAAGTGCCGATTGTCTAGAAAAAATGGGAGCCTTAACCTCCTACTACCCCAAGGGCCTCCGGGCCTGTTATTGGATCACTTTATTTTTTTATGTTAAATAAATTCCATTTTACATCTTATTCTCCGTAATCCATTGTCAAGTTTCGGTACATACGAGTACATCTTCCTCAGAATTTTCCTTTCGCATGCCATTAGATATGATTCCAATCTCTTCGTTATAACTAACTAAATACTCATTGGCACTATCGAACCCGTAGGTTCATGGCCGCGCGGACATAAACTTTCCATACATCCCTATCCTGAGCCAATGTTTTCCAATCATCCTCTGTACAATCCACCTCCCTCAAATCATAGTTGATGTTATTCTCCCACCTCATTCTTGGTCTACCAACTGGACGTTTTCCCTCTGGTTTTCCTACAAGAAACTTCCATGCACGTCTTTCATTCCCCATTCGTGCCACATGTCCTGCCCATCGCAGTCTACGAGACTTGACTGTTCTCATTATATCTGGCTTCCTATAAAGACCATGTAATTCACTGTTATGCAGTCTTCTCCATTCACCTGTCTGTTCATCTCTCTTTGGTCCAAAAATTTTCCTAAGAACTTTATTCTCAAATACTCGTAATCTCCTTTCCTCCCTTAAAGTAAGAGTCCATGTTTCACATCCATATAATATAACTGGTAGAATAATAGTTTTATATATTTTCAATTTAACGTTTTTTGAAAGGAGTTGGGAAGTGAAAAGTCTCTGTAATGCACAATAACACGCATTTCCAGAATTGAGCCTATGTTTAATTTCCTTGTGCATCTCATTCCTGTTTGTGATTATTGTTCCTAGGTAATTGAATTCAGCCACTTCCTCAAAATTTCCCTCATTTATCATTAGCTGTCCATTTTCATTATATAATGTATTTTTATGTGTGACCATATATTTAGTTTTATTGATATTTACTTCCAGTCCCAATTTATTAGTGTTACTCAGTAGTGTGTGCGTGTTGGCCTTTAGAATCTCTTCGTTATAGGCGTAATTAATTATTGCTGGCACAAACTCGTTTCTCGCCAGGAATTTTCATATTAACGATATCGCTGTGCCCTTTGGTATTCTGATCTAAGGGTTTTTTTCTTCTGGTGAGACACATCAAGTACATATTACACTCACGACTCAAATCGCTACTTTTTTTTGTCCATGGTCACGAGGAGGGACTACAATCCTCTCTTTAGTCTCTATGTCCCACCCTAAGTTGTTACTCAGGCTCGTAGTCAAGAGGAAGCACATTGATGTGCTTCATATTAAACTAATTTTATTACAGCCTCACTATGATGGTTGTCCAGCGCCTCACTGTTTCCCCGCAGCTGTTATATATAATTAAATACAAACATGTCGATTACCGCCACTATAATAATTCTGCATGTTAATCATCATCGAGCATTGTCGCGCGGCACCCGCTTTTATATAAACGGGCAACCATCATAGTGAGGCGATGATACCTAACATTAGATGGGGTGAAGGGTGATAGGAATTGAATGAATGAGAAATGAAATGAGAAGGAAACGAAAGAGTGTTGGAAAGATAGAATTTGGGAAACGGGGAAAACTCCGAAAAATCCCGGTGTGGCCTTCCATCAATACCCCTCCGGAACCACCAGCATTCAAACTTGGGATCCCAGTTAGGGCAACAGCGGGCAATAGCTGCGCGCCCACCGAGAAGACATTTAGCGTATCTCAATTATTGTTAGGAAGATTAAGATACCTTAAAAACATTCTGGCATTTGACAGACATTGTTATTTGCCTTTTATTATATTTATTGTGTTATTAATAATGAGTAACAGAGTAAATTGTGCAAGGAAGGCGATTAGATCCCTGAATGGTCTTTTATGGAATAGAAATTTGACCAGAAAAACAAAAAAAAAGAGATTATACAGACAATAATAGAAAGTATACTCACATATGGATCAGAAAGCTGGACAATAAATGAAAGGATGCAGAAAAGAATATTGGCGACAGAAATGGATGAATTACGGAGAAATATGAGAATATCCAGGCTACAACATATTCGAAATACATATATCAGACAAGAAATGGATGCACAAGCAACTGTTATCGATAGGATAACAAAGAGAGCTCTACAGTGGTATGGACATGTACAACGGATGTCGGAAGACCAGTGGCCTAAACAGGTGTTGGATTGGATGGTACCAGGCAGAAGGAAGAGGGGGAGAAGTAGAAGAGCATGATATGAGGGAATATATGATGCCATGATGAAGAGGGGTATGGAAAAGGGACAATGGGAAGATAGGAATCTCTGGAAAGCAGGAATCAAAGGCAAACTGCTGTAAAGTGGAAAGCCTGTATTAAGTATTAAGTAAGTATTAATAATGAGTAATGTAATTAATAATTCTCACTCCATTGATATTTCATATTTTCTATTATGTTGTATTTTTATACGCGTATCTCATGTAGGCCTATTTATGTTCTGTTAGAATTTGCAATGACAATCTTAAATTTTAAGACAGTCTATACAAAAATAAAAATTGTTATATAATAAGAAATTGAGTTTAAAGCTTATGTCTGTTGAAATGGATTGTTTTAGACGCTCAACCAGACATTCTAAATTAAAAAAAAACGTTCAGACAACAAATGAAAGTCCAAAATTCTATATTAGGTTTTGTGAGATACAGACAAATAGAATGTATGGTCATATACGTAGGATGCTAGAGAAAAGATTTACCCAGACAAGCATTGGAATGGATTCCACCTGGGAAAGGAATGAGACGTCGACCTAGATTTAAATGGATGAATTATGTAAGAAGAGGTATGGGGGAGCAGGTCTGGAAGAAATGGAATGAGAAGAGAGAGAAGAATGGAGAAAGAAGATAAACATTTAAAGAGCTTTGGGCACAGGAAGGTGTTTTATTACATTGTAAACCTGTTTATAAATAAATGAATAAATAAATAATTAAAATAGAAATTATCACTACAATTTATAATACTTTAAAATACAATGCCTTGCGTTTTATTAGTTTTTAATTTTGAATTTTCTACTTTTATTTTTTTAGATCTAATAAGTTGGCATCACTACAAACCTTAGTGATTTATTAAAATGGTGGCGTGAAGTGATCGAATTCGAATTGACGCGATGAAAACGTGCGATAAGAACTTTAACGAACTTCCGAAAGACAATTTATTAACGGGTGGAGAAAATCAAGTTATTTATGAAGCTATTAATTTAATTCAAACATTTTATAAACGATACGCGAAAAATTAATCGCAGAGTGTTCCGCTTATCAGAATCCACTGAGCGGTCTTACGAAGCGTATGTAGAGAATTCAATGTTGTGTTGAGAACTGGGTGAAAGAAGTAAAAACAATTTCATATAATGAACATTTTGTTAAAATTACGATTTTTTCTAAATGCACATAAGCGGTATGTGTATTTTTTTGGAAGATGACATTGAATGTTGAGTGGTGCAAACATTGAATGATCAGTGTACAGTGTTCAAAATAAGCCTACATGAGTTCAAACTATCAAGTTTCGATACTTCCTAATTTTATTGTACAATATAGTTTTGATTGTGTAATGAGAAAAACAGTGAATGTATTAGAGAATAATTGTTTTCTGGACACGAAATAAACATTCCGCGGTGCAAGTATGAAAATAAAACATAGCCTACTTGTATTACAGTATACGAATCAGTGAGGACTATTTCAATCTGTTCATTTTACTGGGAGAAGAAAGAAATCTATATTATCAATTCAAGTAGGCCTACTTACGAAATCGGACTGGTAACGTTAAATATAGGCCTATGATTATATAATCGGAAGAGATAGGGCCTGCTGGTTTTGTAGAAATCGTGCACATGTTCTGAAGTGTAAGGAAATCAGTGACTACCTTGAAGAGATTATTTTTGTAGGCCTAATATTGTGTCTGTAAATCTAGAATAATGCTTGGTATCATAGTAGATCTATGGGAATATCGTACGTGCAAATTCTGAATAACATGATATTGAATTGCATTTATTAAAATTAGGACAAATTAGTCGTTATGAGCGAGAATGTATTATAAATAAAACAGGGATGCTAGTTTTAGCGGGAATATGTTTAAATAATGCAGGGAAGCTAGTTTTATCGCAGGAATATTGCTTCCCTGTCACAGTTATTTGAACCCAACGATTATATTGTTAGAGAAACTATAAAACTGGACATTAACAAAGGGCAGATAGTTAACAAATAGAGGCTGCTGAAATGAAGATGTTGAGAGCAATAGCAAGATACCAAAGGACCGATAAAAAGAAAAACGAAGATATAAGAACATAACATAATATATTTAATCTCTGTGAAAGAATAAAATATGATCAAAATGCTTATCTTCAGCACGTATTACGAATGAATGAACAGCGCATACCAAGAAGAATGTATAATTATAAACCAAAAGGGAGAAGAATGTTGGGAAGACCATTGAAGACATGGAAGGACCAATTCGACCTATAATGGGATCGGAACAGGCCATTGGGCTTAATCCTTGTTGTTGATGATGAACTATAAAACTTTAAAACTGAAGTGACATTAATAGTTTGCAGAAGAAGGAAGAGCGAATGTTGGAAATGGATACAATACTCTTATTGATTTAAATATCGATAATGACGTTAAAGTATTGCTTCAAGTGGAGAGTGATTTTGAGAACTGGAAACAGTAATTGGAGGCAGAAAGTAAAGGACAGAATAGAATGGAGAGCTGTTGTTCGGGAGGTCAAGGCTAAACTCTAAGAGCTGTAGTACCGAAGCTGATGATGATAGTGCCTCCGATTAATGTAAGTATTATATTTAAATACTTTGCTTTCGCACAATTGAAATTACAATTCGATAATTATGTTAAAATACAGTAGATGCTCCTTATTTGCGGGGGATATGCTCCTCAAATATGTCGCGAATACAGAAACCGCGAGTATGGAATGGGAATTTGAATAGGTGTATATGGGATACGTTTCAAGGTTCCAAAATAAAATAAAAATTATCAAAATAAAATCAATTAATGAGAGATTTTGAACAAGTTTTATTAATTATTACTGGCAGGCTTAGGCAAGGGCTTAAAGAACTTAGTAATGTTTTCCTGTTTTGCCACTTTTAAAAGGTATTTCAATTCAGATGATATTCAGCTGTGAATTCAGCGATAGATCTCCTTATTCTGTCTTCGGATTTCTTGATGAATAAAAATCACATGTGGTTAGGTCTGGTGACCTGGGAGGCCACCGGTGATGAAGTTGATCTTCTGCTCCTTCTCTTACAATCCAACAGCGCCAATGCGACTGTGATCGAAACTTCAAGCAATAGCGCCATTGAGGCTGTGATCGGAACTTCAAACTTTTCTCTTTCTAGGAACGTTAGAATTGTGTGGCGATTTTTTGTAGTTTGGAATAAATATATGTGTGAATTCTGTTCCGACTTTCTGAATAGACCTGTATATTAAATTCATGATCGCTTGGTGTTGATAACAATTGATGCATATATTATGATTATCCCAAACACCAAAACAAACATTTAAAAACCGTCAACGCGTGTCTATAGCAAAGCTATTGAAATGCGTTGAAGGTTTTTAAATTTTTGTTCATGTTTGGGATTATCGTGTTATTATGTTTTGCAGATGATATAATTTAATTTTTGACAGAGAAGTCAGGCTACAAAAAGCAGTCTATCAATTAAATAATACACCGTGTCCACAAATATAGTATCCTACTTTAATAAACTACTGCGTCGCTTTGGATAATCGTATCTAAATGAAATTGGTAACAATCAAAAGAGAAATTCAAAATGTTTTGTGCAATGTCAACAATGGATAATAATGGACAGCAATACAGAGACTAAACTAAATTTAATCATATTTTTATAGTCGATATGTGTTCATTGTTGGTTATCTAGCAGACAGGTTAAAATGGACGTCTGCAGCATCACTCGTGGAGGCCACATTCAATGTCTATGGGGTATAGCAGAAACGTTTTGAGTTTCTCTTTTGATTGTCGCCAATTTCATTTAGAAACGATTATCCAAAGTGATGTAGTAGTAGTTTAAAGTACGAGTATGATACAATATTTGTGGACACGGTGTTTAGGGGCCTAAGAAAGAAATATGATATGATAATTTCAACATCAAAAATTAAAGTAATGGCGTTTCATGGAATGTACCCAGTAAGAACAAAAAAATAATAGAAGATAGAATGTTGAAACAGATTTCACACTTCCAGTATTTGGGCTACGATATAACTTATGAAAGATCAATATATAAATAAGAAAATACAGAAATTTCAACATTTTTTTGGAACAATCAGACGAACACTGAGGAACAAAGTAAGAAAGGATACGCAGCTAAGATTTTACTCAACGATGGCACTACCAGTGGCGATGTATGGAAGTGAGTCCTGGGTCCTGAAGACAAAAGAAGAAAGTAAAATGCAGGCAGCGGAAATGAGATTCCTACGGGCTGTGAAAGGTTGTACAAGAGAAGAACATATTAGAAATGAGAATACTACAGAGGAACTAAATGTACAACCACTTCTTCAACAAATAGAAGAACACAGGAACAATTGGAAGGAGCATCTGCAAAGAATGATAGAGGATAGGATGCCAAAGATGGCACTGATGTATAATCCTGCAGGACGAAGATCGGTGGGAACACCAAGAAAGCGTTGGGCTTAACAGATGTGAGATCGGAACAGGCAAAGACCTAATCCGTGAAGGATGATGATGATGATGATGATATGTATCATACTGCAGGAAACAGAGACTTGGGCCAACCTCATCGTCATTGGACAGTTCCAGTTATAATTCACAGACGGGAATAAACTCAATCCTGTGTTTTTAGGCCTACTTACAAAGAGAAGCGTTGTGATGTATCAAGACCGTGTCCAAAAAAATATCTGCCATTCTTAACTGCAAAGAACTAAAAATCCAGCGACAAATCTCTCATTAAAAATATAGGAAAGTAATACGATTCCCGAATTGGTGGATTGGATAACCCTCATTACTTGCCATCCGCGCCACGTCCCGCCTCACTTCACTCCGCTCTTTCTCTGCAACGTATAATGGGTTGTAATTGCTGGATTCTGACTTTGATTTATGTGCCTTGCAGTTAAAAACGGCAGATAATTTTATGGACACGGTCTTGACGCATGACAACGCTTCTCTGGGAGAAATTTCAAGATATGTTTTGGCATGTAATGGTTGACAGTTCCCTTGTTAGTTCGTCATAGTGGCACATTCGATAACGATATGATCGAATATGCCTCAATTTGAGAAATTACTTATACATCAATAAAGTAGTGGTTCGTGCTTACTCCACCTATATGACTTATATTTCTAGTTGATATGAGACAATGAAGGCGCTCAATTATATTGCCGGTGATACCATGGAGAGTAGATTAACAAATATTTTTTTTACAAACCACGCGTTCATTTGATCAAATATTTTTATTTTTTAAAATAAATATACGTCCGGCTGAACACTGTGAAAGAGATGAGTTTGGAAATTTTTACGTGGTCGACTTACCAGCCCAGAGCACAACCACATTTTTTAGGAATTTTAATATCTTCTTCTTCTTCACTTCCTGGGACGTCCGAATCTCTTCTTCCTCTCGGAAAATAATATAAGATTTTATTTGGTAATCTACTTTTTTCCCTTCTTCCTACATGTTCTTTCCACTGAATCTTGTTGTTAAACATTTTTTTCTTTTATGGAGTAGATCTGCAGTTCTTCACGGATATCCTCGTTTCTTATCTGGTCCATTCTAGTGCATCCTTTTACTCTTCCTAAAAATTCAACTAGGCATTTTAATTATTTGGGTTGTAATTTTACTACAAACACCAAAACTGAAAGAGACATAAATATGAAATTGTCGAAATTTCAAATGATATGCGGAACTATACATAAAATTTAATACACAAGTGATCTTCTTGGTGATACAATATTAAAATATATATGCAGTCAATATGCCCATTTCACCAATTAATGTTTTAAAATGGTCAACAAGTCAATGATCAGTCAATATCTGGTCTTGAGAATGACGGCTTGGCTGTAGAAACTTGTTGACCATTTTAAAACATTAATTGGTGAAATGGGCATATTGACTGCATATATATTTTAATATTATTATACATAAAACATTACTTACTTACTCACTGGCACTATCGAACCCGTAGGTTCATGGTCGCGCGGACATAAGCTCTCCACACATCCCTATCCTGAGCTAATGCTTTCCAATCATTCCCTGTATAATCTACTTCCCTCAAATCATAGTTAATGCTATTATCCCACCTCATTCTTGGTCTACCAACTGGGTGTTTTCCCTCTGGCTTTCCTACAAGAAGCTTCCATGCAAGTCTTTCATTCCCCATACGTGCAACATGTCCTGCCCATCGCAGTCTACGAGATTTGACTATTCTTATTATATCTGGCTTCCTATAAAGACCATGTAGTTCATTGTTATGTAGTCTTCTCCATTCACCTGTCTGTTCATCTCTCTTTGGTACTTTATTCTCAAATACTTGTAATATCCTTTCTTCCCTTGAAGTAAGAGTCCATGTTTCGCACCCATATAATATAACTGGTAGAATAATAGTTTTATATATTTTCAGTTTAACGTTTTTTGAAAGGAGTTGGGACATCAAGAGTCTCTGCAATGCATAATAGCACGCATTTGCAGAATTGAGCCTATGTTTAATTTTTTTGTGCATCTCATTCCTATTTGTGATTATTGTTCCTAGGTATTTGAATTCATCCACTTCCTCAAAATTTCCCTCATTTGTCATTAGCTGTCCATTTCCATTATACGAGTATAATGTATTTCTACGTGTGACCATATATTTAGTTTTATTGATATTTACTTCCAGCCCCAATTTCTTAGTGTTACTCAATAGTGTGTGCGTGTTGTCCTTTAGTATCTCCTCGCTATCGGCCAATAGTACTACATCATCAGCATATTTTTATTCTAATTAAACTCACAAACATATGCATTCTAAATAACATTCATTTCGCATCTACAAAATTAGCTATGTGTAAAATAGGCGCAATTCTAATAGGCTATGTGAAGTGTCTGAAATGTATTCCCTTTACTGTATTTGTTTGATTTAAATTGTATCGATATAATTTTCTGTGCAGTGTTTCTGAATATATAAGGAACTTGCTAATACCCGGCGTGTGTTGCTACGCCTTAATAAATTGAATATTGAGAGTTAATTAATTATATGACATGCATTGATACAAACCAAACATGGCGGTTGCTACAGTAATTTTTTTATTTCAAATTTCAGGTAAACCCCCACTTCTAATGGTTGGATTCACTGATTTTTGGAAAATACATACCTCGGTTTACTTTAATACGATATTCCGAGTTTTGTTGTGAAACATCGAAAATTGCGATTGCTAGAGCGATTTTTAAAATTTCGTTTCAGGTGAACTCCTACACCTAATGATTTTAGAACATAATAGATAACGGCTAAACACTTTTGCCGCATCTGAAAACCTGTACACACAAATTTTACGAAGATCGGTTGAACGGTTTAGAAGTCTATAAAGGCCAAACAGACATTCGATTATATAATATAATATATCATCATCATCATCATCACTCCAAGGATTAGGCAATTGCCCGTTCCGACTTCATATTGCATCAGCCCAACGTCTTCTAGGTCTTCCAACATCACGCCTTCCTCTTGCTTGATAATTTCTGGCTAACAATGGATATCTCTCCTTGCTCATTCCATCCATGTGATCAATCCATTTCTGTCTGTAATTCGTGACTTTATCCAACAAAGGCTGTACTTTCAATTCTTCTCTTATATCCTCATTTCTTATTCTATCAAGTCTTGTACATCCTTTTACTTGTCTTAGGAACCGCATCTCTGCCGTCTGTATTCTATCCTTCTGTCTTTTCACTGGAGCCCAAGTTTCACATCCATACAATATTGTGGGAACCGCCATAACATTATACATTTTTATCTGGTTTCTTTTCTAATTTTATTTTTGAATGTTCTCTGTATTGTTCCACACACCGTCTGAAATTTATTTATTTTGGAGTCATATCTCTTTCCACATTGTAGCCAACATCACAGCCCAAATATTTGAAACTAGACACCTGTTCTATACTTTGATTTCTAAAATAATTTTGGTTCTCACTGGATCTCTTCATAATAATATAATATAATATAATATAATATAATATATAATATAATATAATATAATAAATATAATATAATATAATTATAATATAAATACTATAATATAATATAATATAATTATACTATAATAATATCATATTAATATATATAATATAATATAATATAATATAATATAATAAATATAATATATATATAATATAATATATAATATAATATAATATAATAAAATATATATATAATATAATATAATATAATATAATATAATATAATATAATATAACATAATATGAAACAATAGAAAAACAAATGAGTAGAAATTACTTACATTTGCATCAAATTACGTTGTAATGTACAATAACACTTAGTGTTTTTATATGATTTTGTTTTCTTTGCGGTCCGGAATAAATATATAACTAACAGAATGAATTACTGTTTCGCCAATTTAAGGTTAGGCCATTCAATTCTTGTAAGACATAAAATTAATTGAATAAGACTGTGAGGTTTTGTTAGAATTGACACTTACTATCAGCAAGTCCCAAATAGTAAAATTGACATTATTTCAATAACTGAAAAAAAATGTGGACTCCTCTTTAAATGGACTATATACACATAATAATATCCAGGAAGACATGAATGAAAAAATACAAAATACTAACAAATGTTGTTTTTCAACAAATAAAGTATTTAAATTCAAAATATCCAACACGCGAATAAAAACCAGATTGTATAAAAACCCTAGCTAACACCCGGCGTGCGCAGAAAAAAATTAAAATTAATGTGTTCTTGTGTTTAACTGAATAAGGGGAAGGAAAAATATAATTATAAATTTATATCGTGATTATTTTTAGATACCCCGTGCTGATTAACTTGCCATAAACGAGGTGAAAGACCAAAATTGGTATGTTTTTATGTTTAGTTGAACAAGTAGAAGGAAAAATGTATAACGTAATTATTTTTAGATACCCCGAGCAGATTTTTAGATACCCCGAGCAGATTACCCGGGAAACTACTTATCCCGATCTTGGCATAAAAGAGATGAAAGACGAACATTTAATGTGTTTTGATGTTTAGTTGAATAAGTGAGAGGAAAAATTTATATCGTAATTATTTTCAGATACCCCGTGCTGATTAACCGGTCTTGCCCGGGAATCTACTTTTCCCGATCTTCTTGGCATAAATGAGCTGAAAGGCGAAAAGTAAAGTGTTTTTATGTATAGTTGAATAAGTAGATGGAAAAATTTATATCGTAATTATTTTATATACCCCGTGCTGATTACCCGGAATTACCCGCGAATCTACTTACCTCGTCTTCTTGGTATAAATGAGCTGAAAGACGAAAATGAATGAGTTTTTATGTTTAATTAAAAGATAACCATTTATATCGTAATTATTTTTAGATACCCCCTGCTGAATATATCCCGACGTAGCCCGGAAATGTACGATTCCCGATCTTCTTGGGATAAATGAGCTGAGAAAAAAAATCGTTATTGTGAGTTATCCGTAAAGAATACCCGCCGTTCGCTGCTCTGCTTGCCCAGAAATCTACTTATCCCAATCTTCTTGGCATCAATGAAAGACATAAATGGTTATTGTGAGTTTTCCGTAAAAGATAAACATATGTTTACGCGGACTTTTTTGTAAGTTTTTTTTTTTAGATGTCAATTCTGTGTACATTAATTTTGTTTATTTGTTTTGGTTTAGGCAGCGTAATCATTTAAACGTCCAAAAGCTACTTTTTTCACGCTTTTCACTACAAAAAGGTGATTTTTAAGGGTGTAGAGTTAAGTATTACAATTCTCTTATAGCCTATGTTCATCCCGGGAATCTCCTGAACATTTTGCAAAAAGCCCCATCACAATCGAATGAACGATATGGTAGCGCATACGATACGAACAAACAAACAAACATTCATTCATTTTTATATATTAGATAAAATGGCATATCGACTCAAGTGGTAGATAAAAAAATAATAATTTAGGAATGTTTCTTGTTCCTCCTGTAAAATTACTTTCCCTTCACATAGCCAGTTTTTCAGGCGCAACGACGATATGTCAATTATAATGCGAAGACATTATTGGCAGATAACTGTTTTCAGTTTTTGGTGATTGGAGCGGCGCCCTTAGAAGCCTCTAACAATAACTCCCCGACTCTGCCTGGCAGTAACAATGTATTTCTACACGCTTTATATTAGCTTGACCTGTATCTCTCTATGTAACGGATTATTTCAACACGATTTTCACCCACTTAAAAACATTGGATCGACTTGAAACTTTGTATACTTGTAAAGGACGAATGACAATACAATAATTTCATAAATTATATATAATAGGTTGCGGACTTATCGACTTTTTAGTCCATCGTTGTAAGAAATTAATATTATATCCTCTGGTAGCTCAGTTGGTAGAGCGGTGGACTGTAGTGTATATCATTTCAGTAATCCATAGGTCGCTGGTTCAAATCCGGCCTACAGGATTTTTTAGAAGAGTATTACTTTTAGCTCATTCTACAATAATATCGAATTTAAAGATATTTACATTTTTATCTTATTCTGTAAAATATTAATGACAATTTTGTAAACTTACCACATTGTAATTTATCCAAAAAATATGAGATGGATGTGATTAACTATTATCTATATTAAAATATTCAAAATATTATAGTAATGTTAGATAATAATAATTTTAAAATATATATAATTATATTCGTGCCCAGACACTAAAAATATCGCAAGCAATTAAATTTTCATGGGAATCCGGTTTATGACAATCAATTAAACTAAACATTAAAATAACAAATAATAGTTTAAAAAACCGAAAAACACGCTTTATTAGAAAACCGAACTAAAAAATAAAAAAGTAATTTTAATTTCCAACATGCTTGGGATAAAATTAAAGTGGTCAACAAAAAAATCATCTCCAACACATATAGAATAAAACTAGAGTTATCTACAAAAAAAATAATTTTACCATCAAAAGCGTGGGGTGCTCTATATCAATTAATATATTTGATAATAAACAGATATTGGTAAAAGTAAAGTCTCTAAGAAGAAAACATAAAAACCATAAAAAGCACCAGAGGGAAACAGTTGTCTTTGATGTCGCCTGGAATCTAAAATACCGAATCCACTACACTATCAGCCGGAGCCAGATGAACTAAGGTTTTTAACGAGGTGTTATGCCTCCCCCTCCTTCTTTTCTGTCCAGGTTTGGGACTGGCATTGACGGAGTTTAGTACATTCAAGAAAAATAAATTGATTAATATTTAAGTCTCCATGCACATAGTCATCTCTATAAAGAATAACTAAAGAAGAAATAAAAAAATGTTTGCCGTATGTTATTAAAACGAAGCGAAAATATAAAACATAAAGATATTCTTGGTATAAAATTGAACAAAAACTTGATTATATTAGTCTTTGCCTTCCCAACCACGATCTTTCTCTAAATATTTGAATCTACTTAAGCACTATCATGCACAGCCCGTGTAGGACAATGCAAATCCAGATATTATGTGGGTGGGAAACAAGATATCTTATTATTGATTTCTCTTCAAATATGATTTATCCATCATTGAGATGTACGAAATCAATAATAAAAACTTGGAAAAAGCCGTACTGGCTGTAATGTATAATTCCCAAATATGTCTTCTTAATAAAGGAGCCGCCATTTGCAAGATAGAAGCATGGCTTCACAGCATTTGGTGGATGGGAATTACAATGTATATAGAGAAATATTTGCGTTTAGATCGGTACTTGCTCAGGTAGCTCAGTTGGTAGAGCACTTGGTCTAGAGAAGCAAGGGTCCCGGGTTCAAGTCCCGGTCTGAGCGTATAATTTTTCTCTTCAAATAACATATCTTACTTTAAGGGAGGAGAATAAAGTTATTAGGTATTTTTTTAACAAAAGAGACAGACAGATTAATGGAGAAGACTGCATAATAGTAAGCATAGATTATATTTATGAAAAAACCAGATGTATTAAGAACATTTAAGTCTCATATATTGCAATGGGCAGGGCATGTGGCACAAATGGGGAATGGAAGAGGGGTATGAAAACTTCTTATAAGAAAACGAGAGGAAAAGTGACCATTATAGGAAAATCAGAGGAAAAGTGACCAATAGGTAGACCAAGAATGAGAAGAAAGAATAATACTTATCATTATTTAAGGCAGATAAATTACTGTATACAGGGAATGATTAAAAAAAAACTAAGGATTGTGATGTATGGAGAGGAAAAAATTTAATATTGTAACTTATCACATAATGAACAAATTCGTTTTAGGCCATGTGGCCTGAATGGTAAACCTAGCGAAGATGGTCTTGATCTTTCCACCGATGTTTTGGTCTTCCTTGGTCCCTATGTCCAGTTGGGGTATATTGGAATGCCAATTTTGGAAGTCTATTTCTTGCCATTCTCCTCAGATGATTTTTCCATTCTTGTTGGTATCTTTGTAAAGAGGTAGTCATGTGCATTCTATAACCTCTCCTACCTAATTCTCAACCTCACCTGCACGTGGTACATCCTGCTTTTAACTAACGAGGTAATGGGGACGAGTCACGGCGGTATAACCGTTCCATCAAATATGGAGGAAATTCCATATTTTGAACACCTTACTAGAGGCTATAAGGTAGCAGCCTTACCACTAGTCTTGCTCTGTGGATGGCTGGTAACCAACCCAGGGGACTTCCTACTACTTGAAGAAACTTAAGCAAAGACTGGAATGATCACACTAATATTGTAACTATATAATCAAAAGCATAATAATAATAATCATAATCATAATAATAATAAGAAGAATTAGAGAGATGATGATGAAAGTGGATAAGAATATTCTTGAAGAAATTGAAGAATGAAAATTGAGATGGTTTGGACATGTTAATTGGGTCGTATGCAAATACATTACTCTCTACTCAAATTACTTCCAATCACTGGTGAGCTGAGATCGAATTAACGGCCGCCTTAACCGGTCATGCATGAATGTTGACGTTTTCGTAATATTGGCAACGAATTACCCAGAATTCTCAGCAATAAAACCACTTCCGTTATTTTCGTCTGCTATAGAGGAATGCATTTATGCTTGCATCCCGCAAATAATACCGTATACAAACACGTCTGCAACGCGCAATATTACGCCGATTCTCCTGTTCTTCCAGTTGAATTCTTTGGTAGACTCTATCAAATTCCTCTTCTCCGCGTATACCGAAAACATGACTGAAGTCTTCAAGGTCCGACATCTTGGATAAGTTTCAAACTACATCGGTTACCATCGGTTCCCTTCGGGATTTTCGCATAAGTTTATATCTTGAGCTACGATCTTAAGGTACCTTGTCAGGTAGCTTTACAATTATTACCGCGTGAATAGATTTCTGAGTAAGAAAAATGTGTTTGAATAAAACTTTATCAGCAGAGAACGCCTTTTACTGTCTAATGCGTTCAAACATTCGACCCTTGAGATGATAGAATCCCAAAAATGATTGTGCAATGGAATGCTGAAGGGAGAAGGAGGAGAGAAAAACCATAGGAAAAATGGATAGATGGAATTAGAAGGAATTTGAATAGAATGGATTTGACAGAAGACAATGCACAAGACAGGAAGTTTTGGATGAATAAAATTAATTTCACCTCATAAAGTTCAGTGTTTTCATGATAGTGGTTTCAAAGGCCATTTGCCTTCATCTTCAGTCGGAGTTTTGACTGAAGATGGATGAGATGTCATCCAAAACCATGGTTTCATGAAAAGCATGAAATTTATAATAATAATAATAATAATAATAGCTTTATTTTACCTGGCAGAGTTAAGGCCTTAAGGCCTTGTCTACCACTCAACCAGGTTTAAAAAAAAATACAAAAGAAAAGTCTTAAATCTAAATTACAATATATATATATATATATATATATATATATATATATATATATATATAAACGATTACAAGTTATGAATACAATACAATTAATATTTATAATGTATTTTGATTTACTCTAAATTTAACGAATTAAATATATAATATGTACAAGATATATAAAAAAACGAGGAAAAGATTAATGACATAGTATAAAATTAAATAAATAGAGAAAAATTAATTATTAGACAACAGGTAACTGTATAAGCGTGACTTAAAGGTGCCAAGTGTGCGGCAACCCCTGATATCTTGAGGAAGGAGATTCCAGGAGCGGGCGGAGGCTACTGTGAAGGAAGTAGAATAGGAGGAAGTGCTATGAAGAGGAATTGTTAGCAGACTGCTAACTTGTGACCTAGTGTCAATATTGTGGTAGGAGGATAACTTCTCAAATCTGGACGCCAGGTAAGTAGGAATGTAGGAATTCAGAAGCTTGAAAAGTAGCGAAAGAGAGTGCAATTTACGTCTGTCAGTAAGACGGAGCCAAGAGAGGTTATTAAAGTGTTCGGAAATATGGTCATAACGGCGGATATTGAAAATGAATCGAATGCAAGCATTATGAACACGCTGCAGTCTCTGCGACAAGGCATAGTTTAGATCATTATAATGTCACAATAATCGAAGTGTGGTAACACAAGATTCTGCACTAGGATTTGTTTTAACGAAACTGGGAGAAAATTCTTTAAACGTCTAAGATAATGTAAGATGGAGAAAGACTTTTTACATATGTGTTTCACTTGTGTTTGCCAGGTTAAATTTGCGTCTAGATGTAGTCCAAGATCTATTACTGAAGAAGAATAAGGGATAATTATATTATTTATAGTAATGTTTGGAAGTGTAGATATGTCAAAGGTTGTAAGCAGTCTTTGTTGTCCCATTAGAATTACTTGTGACTTGTTAGGATTTAGATTTAGACCGATACTTGAAGACCAGTTAAAGATGGATATGAGATCGTCATTCATTTTCATCAAGCTGTTATAGAGAGAATGAGGAGGTGAATGTAGGTAAATTTGGAGATCATCAGCATAGAGGTGATAACGGCAGTGCTTTAGTACAGTTGGCAAATCATTTATGTAGATTGAGAAAAGAAGAGGTCCGAGAACACTGCCCTGGGGGACTCCAGCCGGCACGTTACGCCAAGTCGAAGATCTAGAGTTTAATGAAACGTATTGTTGACGACCGTGCAGGTATGAGTCGAACCAGGATACAGCGCTGTCAGACAAGTGTAGGTGCTTGAGCTTTATCATAAGTAAGTCGTGGTCTACTGTGTCAAAAGCTTTGCTGAAGTCAAGTAAGGTTAAAGGAGTCAATTGACGTCTGTCCACGGCTTCACGAATATCTTCGGTAATTTTTAGCAAAGCTGTGGTTGTGCTATGACCAGATCTAAAGCCGGATTGATAAGGATCAAGGAGGTGATTTGATTTATGTGATGAGTTTTCAGAAAAAAAAATTTCTCTGATGAATTTTAAATGATTATTACTTTATAATGTTTACTTCCCAACATTAATTTCAATATACTATGAGGAAATCTTATTAAAATATTGAAGTGATAATGTATACGTCATTTCCTGTTATGGTATGTTTTCTCATCTGGAAATATTTTGGTGAATATTGTTGTCATCATCATCATCATCATCACTCCAGGGATTAGGCAATTGCCCGTTCTGACTTCATAATACATCAGCCCAACGTCTTCTAGGTCTTCCAACATCACGTCTTCCTCTTGCTTGATAATTTTTTGCTAACAATGGATATCTCTCCTTACTCATTCCATCCATGTGATCAATCCATTTCTGTCTGTAATTCGTGACTTTATCCAATAAAGGCTGTACTTTCAATTCTTCTCTTATATCCTCATTTCTTATATCGTTGTCACCCAATGAATTCTTTAGGACGATGAGAGTATGTTCATTGAATCATGTACGTTCAGGCGAGAAAATAAAATTAAGTGAGGCATATATTTCCAATATATGATCTAAAGATTTCTGTAAGGAAAACGAAGACCATGACTTTTAGAGGAAGAGATCCAGTGAGATCCAAAATTATTTTAGAAAATCAAAGTATAGAACAGGTGTCTAGTTTCAAATATTTGGGCTGTGATGTTGGCTACAATGTAGAAAGAGATATTGACTCCAAAATAAATAAATTTCAGACGGTGTGTGGAACAATACAGAGAACATTCAAAAATACAATTAGAAAAGAAACCAAGATAAAATGTATAATGTTATGGCGGTTCCCACAATATTGTATGGATGTGAAACTTGGGCTGCAATGAAAAAACAGAAGGATAGAATACAGACGGTGGAGATGAGGTTCCTAAGACAAGTAAAAGGACGTACAAGACTTGATAGAATAAGAAATGAGGATATAAGAGAAGAATTGAAAGTACAGTCTTTATTGGATAAGGTTACGAATTACAGACAGAAATGGATTGATCATATGGATGGAATGAGTAAGGAGAGATATCCATTGTTAGCAAGAAATTATCAAGCAAGAGGAAGACGTGATGTTGGAAGACCTAGAAGATGTTGGGCTGATGCATTATGAAGTCGGAACGGGCAAGTGCCTAATCCCTGGAGTGATGATGATGATGATAAATTTCCAATTAAATCTCTTAAATGACAGTCTATTGACATACATCAAATAATCCTAAATGCTATACAATCCAAAATATTGAATTGTCTGTAAATAACAATGAAATGAACAAAATTAAAGAAACAACATAAATATTGTATTGACATATTTATTTACAAACAAATTACAAATATGACAGTAGTCTTGATAAAAAACAACCAGTGATTCTATATTAATAATAGTTTGAAAACATGATTAATTATCGATCTTACATGTTAAATTTATCATTTCTCATCGAGAGACAAATTTTATTTGAAGAGAAAAATATACACCTGAGTTGGGATTTGAACCCAATGTTTCTAGTTTTAAAAGGAGAGATTTAATATGCATTTAAATTGAAAGCCTGGTAGCTCAGTGGTCAGAGCACTGGTATGCAGAAGCAGAGACATTGTGTTCAAATCCCAATTCAGGTGCATATTTTTCTCTTCAAATAAAATTATTAATTATTCTTAAACATCTGTTGTAGTTAGATATTTTCTCCAATACGTCTAATTCTTTAAAACATGTGAGTTTATGTTAAATGCAGATATAAAAAATTACTCTAATATCACTATAATATTACTCTAATACAGTAAAACTTGTATAATCCGGAACGTGAATAATGCAGAAATCTGTCCAATGTGAACAAATTTATTGGTCCCAGCAAAATAATAGTAAGTTTACATGTATTTATTTTATATAAAACGGAATCTGTCCAACACGGAAATGGAAGAATATTTCTACACAATTCATGAAAAAAATGTTTATAAGGCAGAAAGATAGAGGGAGAAATAAATTAGTTTCCACTTTATTGAATTCCCGTTAGGCGAATGATCAATAAGTGATGATTTCTGCCACAGAGTGAAGTCTCTATCTGAATCTGGAATTTTCTTTCGGCCTTACTGCACACCCGTTTTGCCAAATACAGGTTTGTTTGACAAATATTTAACATGTGGCATCTGTCTTACAAATAACCAGTGCACTGTAAAATCTTTTAAATTAGTTTAAGATCTGAGGCTGATTGTGTACATATCTTTCACAGATAGCATTTTGAATTTACGGAATGAAGATGGCTAAATCGTATGTATCATTGTCATTAAACAAAAAAGTGAAACTGATTGAAAATAAAACTCTCAGAACGCCAAATAATGACTAAATTTGATTGTGGAAAAAACCCAAGTTTATGAGATTTTAAAACATAAAGAAAAAATAATGAGTGAATGGATGCAAGGAAATGGTCAAATGAAGAGAGGCATAAAAAATAAATAAATAAAATGAAGAAATCAATGAAATGTCGAAGTCCACAACCAAAAAATCTCCAAATTCCCGGATCGATGCTCCAAAGCCAAGCTCTAGCTGTTGCTATATCCTTGGGAATAAAGATTTCAAGACATCTTCAGATTGGTTGTGGACAGTTTTAAAAGTCGACACAATGTAGTGTGGAAAGAAATTTGTGGGGAATCAAAGGATGTGGATGGAAGTATAGTTACTGAGTGGAAACCGAAACTGCATACTTTAATTTCAGGATACACGCCTAAGAGACAATTTTAACGCTGATGAAACAGGACTGTTTTTTTGTGCATTACCGTTGAAGTCGCTCGTAGATACTTTACTTCACTTTCCAACGCCGGCAGAAATACAATTAATCCAAGGCACATAAAAATACATGTACGGTGTTCTATAATCTAAGATTGGTTAATTTTTTTTATAATGCGGAATGTTGTCTAATGTGGAAAAAAAATTGACCCCATGAGATTCCACTTTGAACAAGTTTTACTGTATTTGAAGAGAAAAATTTCCTCCTAGACCGAGACTTGAACCCGGGACCTTTGGCTTTCTGGGCCAAGTGCTCTACCAACTGAGCTACCGAGGTGAGTTGCAATCTGGACGCAAATTTTTACGTTGTAATTCCCTCATGCCAAATGCTTGAAACTTTTGCTTCTATCTTTGTAAATGGCGGCTTCTTAGTTAAGAAGACACTTATTGGGAATTTAACACTACTTTATATAGCCAGTAGGGCTTCTATTGACGTTTTTATTATTGATTTAACACTTCTCACTGAAGGATAAATTGTATTTGAAGAGAAAAATTTGCATGTAGATCGCAACTCGCCTCGGTAGCTCAGTTGGTAGAGCACTTGGCCCGGGAAGCCAAGGGTCCCAGGTTCGTGTCTCGGTCTAATTTGTGAACATTGTAGTCTGAAACTCACTTCAATTGCAGCTGTAAAAATGCACACAGCACATGACAAACAGAGGGGTGTGCACAACTGTCTGTTGCTACTCAACTTACGTTGATGTAAAATAGGTTTGGCTTGGTCAACAATGCTCTTACCAATATTGTAATGTACTAAAATATACAGTTATAAATGTTTTGAAGATTTTTGATGATTTTATCAGAATATTATAGAATTGTGTGATTGGTATTGTTACCGAAGTATTGCTGCAGTTCCTTCCCCTGAATGCATGCCACAAATGGAATTATTCCACTTTTTTATGTGGGTGTACTTGAGGGTGTGTTAGGCAGCTTGTTCTCTAAGAGTTGAAACCATCAGTTTGTAAATCTCCTGAGAGCTCAAGTTCACGCTGAATTCATCTTGTAATGTACTCTTGATCTCTGCACTCATCAGGGAGTCAATCCCTAGGTCCTCAGCATCTGCATTTGGATTCACAGATGATATATCCTTGATTCCTGTAAACACAAATTATTACGACTATTTAACTCATGCCACAAATGCTAGTCAATGACCAATCATGTTTCAATGAATGTTGTTTTACAACCAATGACAGTCGTGTTTCACCTCACTCTTTATCAATTTCTCTTTATCAGCTCCTGCTTTTGTGATAAAGAAAGCTCCTCCTTTTTAATGTTCTGAACAGGTCAAAGCATTATTTTTCTCCAACAAATACATTGAATATAGCAAATAATGAAAAGATTTCTTGATTTTACTGAGTTGTTTACAAAAAAAATAAATGAATACCCCGTAATGTTGATTATGACATATAGTTTGGTGTGTTTCATTATTTCTCCACTTGGGTGCATATGATCAAGCAGCAGTGAATGAACATAACCTCACATTTCTGATTTGTTTTCAAACATCGCCGTTTACATTAAATATATATTTCTTCTTTCCTTTATTTTCTTTTCTTCTCCAGAAAAGCCTGACCAGAGGCTATAAGATGGCAGCCCCATCACTGGTCTTGCCTTCCTTTGGCCAGCAACCAATCGAAGGGACTATTATTATGCTTTCAAGTCTTATACGAGAATTTTCCAGAAGGATCAATTTTCTATAGGATCGTAACAGGCCTTGGCCTAATACTTGGAAGGAAGAAGAAGAAGAAGATATAAATATTTTAAAATAACTGTAGTTAAAGAATGATTTGTGAGTAAACAGCTTAATTTTATTCGTTAAATAGTCCTAACAAATGCCACTCTTGATTTCCAAATTCTCTAGATAAATTCACTCCTCACTTCGTGAGTCGTGAATTTATCGATAATTTGGAAATCACTCGTGGCATTACTTATGAAGATAATCTACAGAAAGGTCTGTATGAACTTAACAAAATTACAGAAGAATATGGATTGAAGATATCTACAGAGAAAACAAAAATTATGGCATTTCATAATTAAAACATTATAGTAAAACTTCAAAACAAAAAAAAAAGAAATATTTTAAGTAAAATTTTAACATACTGTCAGAAGTAAAATTGTACTGGACAATAGAATTTTGGAGCAGATGAATAATTTTACATATTTAGGATGCAATATCTCATATGAAGAAGAAAAGAATGTAAATGCAAAAATATCTAAATTGTTAAGAATTTTATGGTTAATAAATTCTATCTTCAAGCCACAGTTAGTCTATAAGCTTTTAAGACTAAAAGTGTATAAAACACTGGCTCTTCCAACTGTTTTGTATGGTAGCGAAGTATGGACGTTGAAACAGAAGGATATACAGAGGCTTAGATCTGCTGAAATGAGATACCTTCGGAGGACTGCAGGATACACACTACTAGATCACAAAAAAAATGAAGACATCTTAGAAGAATTACACATGGAACCTTTAGAAAACAAAATTTCTGATTATAAGTCAAGATGGATGCAACATGTTCATCGAATGGAAGATCATAGAATACCCAAAGAAATTTTAAGATATCAACCTGCAGGAAGAAGAAGACCAGGACGTCCACTGAAAAGACTTTTGGATGGTGTTTCTCTTGAGGCCGAAACAGGTCAACAAATGGCCTAAATTCGTGAATGTACTATGATGATGATGATGACAAATTATTATGCTATAAATAAATTTATGAGTTTAGTAGTAAAGTCATTACAAAATATCATTTGAAAAATAATGTTTTGACATGGTGAAAGGATGGATCAAATAGTTGAGATGATACCAGATGGGAGTATTATTTATTTTATATCCAGGTTTGCAAACATCAAACATGAAAGGCATTAAACATTCCACTAATAAACCAGATATTTAATTTTAATTTTCATCTGTTATATCCAGTTTTACATGGAATTCATCATCATCATCCATGCAAGTATTAGGCCATGTGGCCTGTTACGGTCTCAAAGAGGAGTTTTCCATTCAGCGCTTTTTTGGATGTCCCAGCGATCTTTTGCCTTGGGGCAGTAACGAAGCATGGCTTTTAGATTTCTATGAGATGACATTCGTTGAAGATGGGCTTTCCAGTTGTTCTGGTAATTTTGTATATGGTGAAGAATGGGTTCTACATCCAACTCTTCCATAATTTCCTCATTTCTTTTATGGTCCCACTTTGTGTAACCTGTTGTACGGCACATAAATCGCATCTCATTTGCTGTTATTTAGCTTTCATCTCTTCTTCGTATTGTCCATGCTTCACTACCATATCTTAATACTGGTCTTGCGAGAACCTTATAAAGCCATAATCTTGTGTTCTTTTGTACTAAAGATGGTTTCATTATCCCCGTTGTTTTTGTGAAATTTGTGATTTTCTTTGATGTATCAGCTTCATCTTGAAATGTTAAATTATAACCCAAATAATTAAATTCATTTACTCATTCTAAAATTTCATCATCCAAAACAATTTTGTTAGGTATAGGGTATTTCCCACAAAAGGCCATCACTTTAGTTTTCTTTGTATTGATTTCCATGGAATTTATCTAAATTATTTTATTATTTAAACATTAATTTAAAATACTTTTGAAAATTTAAAAAAACAGAATACATGATTCGTTTTCTTAATTAGCAGTAATTATTTTTCTAAATTAAAAAAGAAACCAGAAGTATAAATTTTCTTTATTAAAATTTATTTTTACTAATGCCACCAGGTTGTCTTAATAATATTCTCTCCTGGCAGAATTATAACCCACTTCTTAAGTTGGGGTGCCTGGAAGGTGGAGTTACGTTACCCTGGTATGATAGGTGATAAATGAAAAATGAAACACCAGAAGAGTCCTTAAACCTAAACTTAGTCTAAATCCAGATCATGGGCAACCACAGCAATAATTCTTTTTAAGAAAATATTCCTGTGATCTGACTGGGAATCAAATCTGAGACCCCATGAACTGTAGTCAGAAGCTCTGACCACTAGCCCATGAGGTTGGTCAAATATTCCTATGGTCTGACCAGTAATCAAACCCAGGACCCAATAAACTGTAGCCAGAAGCCCATGACTCCATGACATGATAGGTGTAGAAGGCCCATGGCCTACAGCCAGCTGCTGGCCTCATATCCAAATAAGTTAACCACAGAGGTAGACGATCATCCAGCCAGGGTAGGGGTGTCATGTGGTCAGTAAGTTGATTCCTCAGCCTGTATATATGGTTATCTCAATCTGTAGCTGCTACTTATTGTTGCCAAATTTTTCATGATATTGGGTAGCTACCAGTCCCATTCTGGCTGAAATTTCATAAAAAATATGTCTTCCTTCATGGAGACTTGAACCAGTGCAAGTCCTATAGATCTGCACCAAGGCATTAGGCTTTAACCACTCAGGTATGATACGGGAACACTAGCCCATGAGGCTGATCTTATTTAAAAATTAACATAGATTAATTTACAAATTAAAAATTGACTTAAAATAGTTTTGTTAAGAATTAAATTAATATTTTTATTACCTCACCACATATCCTTTTTCTTCTAGACTGCAGTTTTAGAGCTATATCTCAGAGAAAACCGCCAAGAAACAACACAACACCGGTCGATGAGAGGTTACTGATGATGGAGATATAGCTCTGAAACTGCAGTCTGGAAGAAAAAGGATATGAGGTGAGGTAATACAAATATTAATTTAATTCTTAAATTAAACCTCATAGTGTTTTTTCTCTGTGAAAGTTAAATAAATAGTTTTGTTAGTCTGAATACAGTGCCTTACCCAACACATTGGCGACAGTGCTAAGTATATCCTTCTCTTCTACGGATGTTATATCTGTGTCATGCAAGACATGTGATGCAACAACAGCATGTGATTGTCTAAGAGCTTGTTCTAGTGTCCTGAGGCAGGATTCAATGTTCTGTGGGACTGTACCGATCATCACTACGTTGTTACCAATAGTATCATACACAACACCTACATCACCAACGGGACCCCATTGAATAGCCAGCCCATGTAAACCCAAGGATCTCCTCTCTTCACATACAATTTCCAATATTGAGTTAGCCATGCCATATGCAGTCTGTCCAATATTACCTCTTGAGCTTGCAATACTGGAGAATGCTGCAAAACACCACATAACAATCAGTAATTGTAACTAGAAGCACATAATGATATAAAAGACCTAGGTATATAGGAAAGGAAAATGTTAAGAATATGTGTGACCATGCTAGGGGGGGAAAAACTTTTAAAAAATCAAATTTCTCTTTACAGTTATGTAGAAATGAAAGTACTCTTCAGACAGATAAAAATGTAGGCAAAAAATTCAAGAAGTTCACATACCATCCTTTAGTATTTGACAAGTTTCAAAAAATTTTCAACAAATTCAACATTAAATTAGCACCGAAAAATGATTACAGCTTAGGTAATTTAATAAAAACCAACAAAAATGAAAAGATTGAAGACTGCAAAAAATCGGGAATTTATCAAATTAATTGTAAAGATTGTGAAAAGATATACATAGGAAAAACAAAAAGGAATCTAAATACAAGATTAAAAGAACACCTCAGAAATGTTAAAAATGGAGAAACTGAAAAATCTGCAATAGCTGCACATGCCTGGTCAGAAAAACATAGAATAGAAACCAAAACAAAATTACTTAAACAATTGGAAAAACCGAAGGAACTCACAATTTGGGAAAAAATTTACATATGCAAGAATGAAAATACAACTATGAATTTTGAAATACCCGGTTATAAGGAGAGAGGACTGATTTGGAAATTCTTCGGTCGGCCACCAGATGGCGCGGAGGTCAGTCTGCAGGATAGAAAGCCGTTGGACGTCAGTTGTGAACGTGACGCAGCATTGAGAATGTCACAAAAGATGTGAAGAAACCCAGGGTCTGCTATGAATTATGAAGTATGAGGTGAGTGAAATAATAAAAAATAAACAATATTCTCTTTACAGTTTCATTTTTTTTTAATTTGGTATAAAATTCTGCTCATTTAAAAAGAAAGTGTTTCAACAATGAGTTATACTGAATGGAATATTTAATGCCAAATGTTTCATTGCCATTCAAAAATATTCCAACTGTTCCAAGATTTCTCTTCTTCCATCCATCCATAATAATTCTGCCCGAGGGTAGGTCTTTCTCTGCAATCATAGCATTTTCATGCTATGCTTTGCAGCTTTACTAGGAAATTATAGGTTTGGTGTCTTCACTTTGCTTCCAACGCCAGTGAAGGATGATGATGATAATGATAAGGATGATGATGATGATGTCTAGATGATTTTGAGGGACCGTTGTGCCATAAGCTTCCTGACATTTGTCTTACAGGTGAGGAAAAACACTGAAAAAACCTCACCCAGGAGCCTGTCCCGACCAGGAATCGAACCCAGGCCCGCTGCATGACAAGGCAGCACGCTACCTCGAGACCACAGCGGTTCTTCCATAAACATATAAAAATATGATTGAATTTGTAATAATTCACTTCAGGATTAAATAAGAGATTGTATTCAATATAGAAATGTTATTTTGGTGGAAAATGTAACATCTTCAATTTAACTATGAGGGACATTGATAAATAATGCACAGGTTGGTATTATTGTGGATTAGATGATGAAACAGTGTTGATCTATGGTAGTGAAGCCTGGACACTAAAAAAACAACATGAAAGCAGAATAACGGCTTGTGAAATGAGATTCATGCGCAGAACAGCGGGTTACACCAGATGGGATTGGAAAAGGAACACCGATATCTTAAAAGAATTGAAGACTACGCCAATTTTGGAATATATTAAAACAGTACCAACTAAATTGGAAACACCGTCTTGAAAGAATGAGTTCAAATCGGATCCCCAAAGCTATTTATAATTATATACCAAGAGGACAAAGATCACTGGGCTGTCCTTTGAAACGCTGGAGGGAAAATTTTCTATAGGATCGTAACAGGCCTTGGCCTAATACTTGGAAGGAAGAAGAAGAAGAAGAAGATGATGAAACAACAATGAAAATTATGTCAGATGTAGTTGGGAGCTTGAGGAAGAAATATGTTTGTTATTAGTTTGATATTTATTTACCGTGACTATTTAACTCATGCCCCAAATGGGAGTCAATGATCAATCACGTTACAATGATTTTTTATTTACAACCAATCATAGTCGTATTTTGCCTAGAATTTACCAACTAAAGTTTATCATAATAAAGAAAGCACCTCCTTTTTAACATTCTGAATAGGTCATAGCATTTATTTTGCAGTGACTGACTCACTAAGAAATACGGCTATCAGATTGTATATATAGTGCATGAATGTCAACACATACTGCATGTGGGAGTTAATATAAAAACATTTGTAGCAATTCATTATACCACCAGAAAAAGAAACCATTGTTTGCACTTTCTTAAATGTATTTTTAGCCAGAAAAATATAATTGTCATATTTACATCATAGGACATCAGAAATGAATTAATATACAGTTTGATGTGTTTCATTTTTTCTCCACTAGAATGCATTCTTATAATATTGCATTCCTTTGGCAATAAATAATATGATCTGGTTGCAGTGACGAAGAAAACAAGCAAATGAAGCGTACCAATCATTCGTTTCTCATTTGTTTTCAAACAACGCCATTTACATTAAATATATAAATATTTTAAAATAACTATATTTAAATAATGATTTGTGAGTAAACAGCTTAATTTTATTCGTTAAATAGTCCTAACAAATGCCACTCTTGATATCCACTTCGTGAGTCATGAATTTATCGATAATTTGGAAATCACTCGTGGCATTACTTATGATTATTAAATTGTTTATGCTTCAATTTTTTTTTATTTATTGACACTTTTAACATCTAAGGTCACATAACATCTATATATATTTTTTTATTTATTTGTATTGATACTATGAAATGTTGAATTTGATGAAAAAGGTCCTGGTAGTGAAATTCAAGCCAGCATTTGCCTTCACAACTGAGGGAAATCAAGAGAAAATCTTTGTAAAGTTGGTCAGCACTGGGGGTTTGAACCCTGGATCTACTGAATATAAGTCTCAAATGAAACAGCTTTAGTCAACTTACTTGGTATCTGCATCATATTAAATTAATTTAAAAACAATTTTAAGGTGGCTCTGTGGCGCAAGCAGTTAGACACTTGGCTCTCACTGCTGGGGTCACGAGATCAAGTCTAGGTCACTCCATGTGTGTTTCGTGGTTGATGAAGCGGAGCTTGGGCAGGTTTATTTAGGGATTTTCTTCCCTGCCACAATTTGATTCCACCATTTATTCATACTCACATCAATTATGAGGTGAGGTGTTAAATTCTAACTCAGTTATTAATTAATATTATACATATATTTAAATTAATATTGGGAAGTAAACATTATGAGGTTATATCATTAATAGTCAATGGAGAACATATTTTAATCGACTCACCTCATACATTTTCAAACTTCTTTGATAAACCGTTGGAATTGACAATTTGGGAAATGATATTCATTCAGAAGAATAAATATCGATCTATGAATTTCGATATTCCGGTGGATAAAAATTTAATTACAAAGTTTATAATCCCAACGAAAGATGGCAGCATAAGAGGTGATGTCACTAAAGAAATCAACAATCACGGAATTTCATCAGTGGAATTCATGACTGAAGAAGGACATGATATTGTCTGAAACCGTCGGTATCAAAGAAGTTTGAAAATGTATGAGGTGAGTCGATTAAAATATGTTCTCCACTCACTATTAATGATATAACCTCATAATGTTAACTTCCCAATATTAATTTAAATATAATATTTACATACCTACAAAGTACTCTAGATCAGGACAGTCCCTTCTGGATACTAAGTCTAGACTTCTTGCAACATCTACCTTTGCTCGGCAAACTTGTTGGAAGTTTTCTTCTGTGTGATTCTCAAATAGAGCATCTCGCAGAACCTGTAGAGTGTGTATAAACAATTATTTGTAACATCTCATGTTTAATACTTTTAATCATATCACCTTAAGTTTATTATAAACAAAATTATTAAATAACAAAACAAGAAGAGATACTAGATTGAAGTTTTATAAAACATTGGCAGTTCCTGCATTACTTTATGGGAATGAAACTTGGGCAATGACCAAAAAATTACAAAGTAGAATACAAAACCTAGAAACAAACTTCCTTAGAATAACAAAAGGCTGCACAAGATTGGATTGGATAAAGAATAAAGATATAAGAACAGAGTTAAATATATATCCACTGAATGATAAAATCAAAGAACATAGAGATAAATGGTTTAGACATGTAAAAAGAATGAATGTAACAAGATTACCAAAAGTAGCATTTAACTACATGCCAAGAGGTTCAAGGAATGTAGGAAGGCCAGTGAAAAGATGGACAGAACAACTGTGAGGCGAAAATGGAATTTGCCTAGCCCATGAAGTCAAGAAGAAGAAGAAGAAGAAGAAAAAGATAAATAAAATAAAATTTTACTGTAAGTAATTAATTAAATCTGTTGAAGATGGATAAGTTTTATCTCAAAGGTCTATAAGGAAATAAAACAATAGGTTGTCTTATAAGTATTGTAGGATTTTAATATAATGTGTATATGGTGGAATTTTGAAGGTGTAATTCACTGGGAGTTTGTTTCAAATGCGCCTGCAGTCAATACAAATCTTTATTCTCAACAATTGGAGCGAGTTCTTGAAATTTTGAGGGCCATGAGTACAAACCTGATCAAATTCCATATTGCATGAACAATCATGACAGAAATTTAGGAATTGCTATCACACTCAGCATATAGCCCGACCATGCGCTTTCAGATTACCATCTGTTTTAATCCATGGTACATTTCTTGCATGAAATTTTGAAAAAAATTCAGAAAATGCAGGCTTTTCAGAACATGTTCCATTTGAAAAGCTGATGATGGAACATCTCCTGAAAGGCCTACAAAGTATTCTAACAGAAATTTACAATTCACAGTTCAGGATGACTGAACTCAGGTACATTTGAATATTTTTATTCTTTCACATAATCTTATTACTGTTCTAAAAATACTCCAAGCGTGACAGGCCTAGAAGGCCCTTGGCTGACCAGCCGGCTGCTGGCTTCACATCCACATGTGTTAATCACAGAGGTAGACGATCATCTAGCCAGTGTAGGGTGACATGTACTCAGCATGTCAGATCCGCCAGCCGTTATAGCTAGTATTCTCAACCTGGAGTCGCTACTTATTGTAGCTACCCAAATGCCTCACGATGCTGGGTGGACACTGGTCCCATACTGGCCGAAATTCCATGAGAAAAATTTCTTCCCTCATGGAGACTCGAACCAGTGCAAGTCCCATAGCTCTGCACCAAGGCTTCTTGCCTTAACCACTCGGCTATGGCGCAGGGACTATTGGTGTTTTAAAATGACTTTAAAACTATTATCTTATTGAATTCTTTAATAAGTGTAGATATTAAATTATATACTCTATCCAAAAAAGTACCCACCCTTGATCATTGTACACTTAACTAATTTTGGCCATTTTTTTGACTAACATATTATTTTTGACTATTAAAATATTTACCATAGAGAGGATGAAAATTCCAGCAATTGGACCAAGTTTACTTGAAGTGTCCAATAGACATTTAGCACCTTCCTCAGTAGCGACATCTTGTGTGCTAGTGATAACAGTAACTCCAGCTTCTTGCCATCGTCTAATCCGCAGAGCCTTATAACCCACTACTATGCCTCTTCGAGATGTTAATACCAGTTTTCGGGCACCTCTTTGCACCATCCATTGTGCTAGCTCCATGCCAAATCCACCCAATCCACCTGAAACATCAATTAATCATAGAACAAAATCTGGTTTATGACAATTACTTGAATGATTTGATTTCTTCCTTTGGAATGGAATTAAATATGTGTTAAGATCTTCTCAAGCTTGAAATAAGAGACCAGTGAGCAAAACTTATTAGCCCTTTTATGCCCAGATTTGAACTGTGATAAATAAGTAAGGTGAATCCAGAGTCATCTTACCTCATAACTTGTTGTGTTTGAAAGAAGCTGTACTTGCTTTATAATGCAATATAAAATTCCCAAATAAATGTCTTAATAAAGAAGCCGTCATTTGCAAAGATAGAAGCAAATGTCGCCGTAGCATAGTGGTTAAGGCACTGCGCTACAAGTCGGAAGGTGGAGGGTTTGAGCCCCATTGGGTCAGGATTTTTAAACTGACCCAAACCCTCCGGCGGCACTATGGTCCTGGTGTCGACTCAGCCTCTAACAGAAATGAGTACCATACGCTTGTACTGAGGGTAAATGTGGCCGTCACGCAGGGCTGGCAACCCGGATGACATCAAGAGCCGATTGTCTAGAAAAAGTGGGAGCCTTAACCTCCTACTACCCCAAGGGCCTCCTGAGGCCTGTCATGGGATCACTTTACTTAAAAGTAAATGTTTCATAGCATTTGGTGAGCAGGAATCAACTACATATATAAGAGACAAATTTGTGTTTAGATTGAAACTTGCCCAGATAGCTCAGTGCAGTAGAGCATTGGTCTTGAAAGCCAAGGGTCTTGGGTTCGAGTCCCAGTCTGAGCGTTATAATTTTTCTCTTCAAATGTATGATTGTTGTGTTCTATTTGAACATGTTTTGGTATATCATGTATACCATTGTCAGCTTTTCCAGACTGTCAGTACTGGATGTCAGCTCCCACTCCATTTTTGGCTGACCAAAGAACTTGTAAATAAAGTCTTTTTCCCCAGGAATTTCAAAATTCATATTCTTGTTCTGATTAAATATTTGGATAATATTATTTTGAAAAGAAACATTAATGCTTGAACCAGGATTTGAACCTAGGACCTCTCATTTTCCATATGAGTGTGCTGTCCATTATACCATTTAAACAATAATACAAACATTAATATTTCTTTGCACGTATACAATTATCAAATTGTCTGAAGGCAGAGAGATGGTGCTACCAATAGCCAATGGATGGCTTCTATTAAAGAAATATTTTTAATGAGAATTTTACGTTACCTTTTAAGCAGTAATCTTAATATTTTTGATGAAATATTTTTAATTTAACAATTTCCAATACTGGCTAATATTATTTTAAAAAGAAAAATTAACGCTTTAACCAAGATTTGAACCCTGGATCTCTCATTCTCTGTATGAGCGTGCTCTCCATTACACCATTCAAACGATGATACAAACATTAACATTTCTTGTTTTTTTTTATTACCAGTTGACGATGGTACACATGATATGTGTGTGTATAAAGTTGTCTCCTACCTTTAGAGTCAGAATTATACAGTTGATAGAGGATTCTATATAACATACGAGGGTGGATCAAATATAAACTGGAATTTGTATCTGGAGGTTCTGGTAGCGAACTGCAAAGGTTGTGGTTTGGAGGGGAAGTTGGTGGGGGTGTCTGGAGTAGGGATATTGATGTGTCGCACTCCGAAGAGTGGCTGCTTGCTTCAGTATGCCATGAGCGAGCAAGAGGTATACACGTCTGTTGTGCAACGCATTATTATTAAGTTTTTGGCAAAAGCAGGCACTAAACCTTCTGAAATTTTGAGAAGGCTCCATGCACTGTTCGGGGAAGCAACCCTTTCGAAGACGCAGGTGTATGATTGGCGCAAAAAAATTTTAGTGGGCCGGGATTCAGTGGAAAATGAGCCCCACCAAAGATGGCAACGAACAAGTATCACTGCAAACAACATTCGTGCTGTACGGAACCTTATTGAGGATGATCGGCGCGTAACAATTTCTGAAATTGCTTCACACATTGGAATAAGCTTCGGAAGTGTTCAAGCCATCATCAGTGATGAACTCAAATTCCGAAAATTGTCTGCCATGTGGGTTCCTCGGCTCCTCAGCCAGGAATAAAAAAATTTGATGAAAAACTGGCGAAAATGCATTGGACACCTCTGGAACATCCTCCTTACAGTCCAGATTTGTCACCCTGTGACTACCATTTGTTTGGGCCACTGAAAGAAGACCTGGGAGGAAGGCAGTTTGGTGACAATGCAGCGGTAGAGGAGTTCATGCACAACTGGCTGACTACACGTCATCCCTCATTCTTCAAGGATGGCATCAACAAATTGCCAACTTGATGGCAAAAGTTTGTTGGAAATGCAGGAGACTATGTAGAAAAATGGGGTGGTGGTTTTGTATTTTTTTGTTAATTCAATAAAATTGTAAACAATAATTCCGGTTTATATTTGATTCACCCTTGTAATATCTGAAATTAACATACCTATAAGTATATAAACTTTCTCTGGGTCCATGTGTAGTTTTGGAATTGCTGATAATTTATTTTCTTTTTCTCCCTGAATCCATACAATCACTTTCTTCGATGAATCTCCATTCTTTACATACCTGTACAGATAAAATATTATATGTAACCATCTGTATAGGAAAAATAAATCTATATACCAGTCACATACACTCAAGAAAAATAAAAATGTATGGTTTAATAATTAATTAAATAATCAAGAATATTAATGTTATATTTTAAATTAACATTTTCCAGAATTGGATATAGTTTATTTCAGAAAGAAAAATTACATTCAAACTGGGAGTCGAACCCCGGATCTCTGACTCTGTACATCAGTGCAATAACTGTATGCCTTTCGGACTTCTGTTAAGAATGCCAAATTTCTTTCCATTTATACAATTAATTCTCCTTTCATCTGAAGGCCAATAGCCATTGCTATCAGCAATGCCATCTGATGATTTCTTTCTGTGGAAAGCTACCACGCATATAATTCCCTAGTAAAGCTGCAAAGCATAGCATGAAAAATGCAGTGAAAGACCTGCCCTCGGGCAGAATTATTATAGAATAGAAAGAATACTTACTGGAAAGCTGATTGTATCTCATTGTGTGAGAAAACTTGGGCTGCCATTGGTGTCACAACCCCAGATTCAAGGCTCTCTGACATGAGTGTAGATATCTGCTCCGTGTCTGCACTTTTATAGTCCATCTGTATCCTGTGATATGTTTTATTGCCAAGTACAGATATACCTATAAATTTAAAACCAACAACTTAGTCATTAAAAATCATCGGAGAACATATTGTTTAAATAACTCACCTCATAGGATTCATGCGTCCATGATTGAAAAAAGATCCTTTACCTAAAGCTATTAAATCATTTGATAATACTTTGAAACAAATAAAATATACTTTAACAAAACAAGAAAAATTTAAATTAAAAGTGTCCAATCCATCGAATCCTAGAATGTACGGTCTACCAAAGATTCATAAAATTGGTAATAAGATGAGACCTATAGTCAACAACATTGGTTCACCATGCTATTATTTATCTAAATGGCTAGTACAAAAATTTAATGAGTTTCCCAAATTTGACACTAAAAGTATTCAGAACTCTTTGGAATTGGTTGACAAATTGAAAAATATGAGTCTAGGACATGATGACAGATTGGTTTCATTTGATGTAATTTCATTGTTTCCTAGTATACCAGTTGAAAAAATGCTAAATTTTTTGAGGAAATGGTTAAGTTCTTTAAATATTAAAAATGAAATATTAGAGGAATACATAACTCTTACTAAGCTATGTGTCAGTAATTCTTATTTTACCTATAATGAAAAATTTTACCAACAGGTTTCGGGTTTGTCAATGGGTAATCCGCTTTCACCATTTTTAGCTGATTTGCTCATGAGTTACTTGGAGTGTCAAATCACTAAAGCATACCCATGGATGTTTAAGACTTGGTACAGATATGTGGATGATATTTTTGCAATAATAAATTCTAAAGATATTGAAGATGCTCTTAAATTATTAAACCTTCAGGATGAATCAGTAAAGTTTACCGTCGAATTAGAAAAAGAAAACAAAATTCCTTTTTTGGATTTATGTATAATTAGGAATGATCAAACACTGAAAATTGAATTTGATATATTTAGAAAAGGAACTCATACAGATAATTACATTAAATCATCAGGCTTCAATCACATTGCTCATAAGCATGCAATATTCAATAGCTTAATTTACAGATTGACAAATGTACCATTAAACGAAGAAAATTTCAATAAAGAGTTTAAACATATCTTAAACACTGCTAGATTAAATGGTTTTGATAAAGAATTAATTATAAATAAGTTGAAGAAATTCAAACACAATAAAAGACTTAATGAATATACTACTTTACAAAATTGCAAAGAAAAGAAAAAATACAAGAAAATTACTTACCATCCTGAAATGCATAGGAAATTTCAAAAAATTTTTGACAAATACAACATTTTTTTGGCACCAATAAATAAATTTAGTCTGGGTAATCTTCTAAGTACCAATAAAAAAGTCAAAGTTCCAGACAGTAAGAAATCTGGAATTTATCAAATAAATTGTGAAGATTGCAATAAAGTTTATATAGGAAAAACAAAAAGGAATTTGGAAATTCGGACAAAAGAACATTTCAGAAATATTAAAAATTGTGAAATTGAAAAATCTGCAATTGCTGCACATAGTTTATTAGAACATCATAAAATTGGAAGAGAAGCTAAACTTTTAAAACAAGTAGAGAAACCTTTGGAATTGACAGTTTGGGAAAAAATATACATTCAGAAAAACAAAAATAGATCAATGAATTTTGATATCCCTAACGAAATTACATTGATTTCGAAGTTCATAAATTCAACCATAGATAGCAGCACTGAAGATGGCGACAATAGAATAGTTGACGACTGAAGAATTTCAACAGTCAGAGTTATGGCTGACGATGAACATGATTATGTTTGAAATCGCGATATCATGGAAGCATGAATCCTATGAGGTGAGTTATTTAAACAATATGTTCTCCGATGATTTTTAATGATTATACCTCATAATGTTTACTTCCCAACATTAATTAAATATAACTTAGTCATTCTTCTGACATTAATCATTTATATTTCTGCTTTTAAGGATATTTCAAGGACAAACTGTGTTTGTCTATCTGTCTAACTATATCCATACATCTCTACATGGAGCAAAAGTGCTCCCATTCTGTAGTTACTTAACCAGCTCATTTAATTATGCTTACTTCCCTATAGATGTCAGGGAGTAGCAAATAACATTGTTTCAAAGAGATAACTATTAGGCAGATATTACTTGAATGGAAAAGGACAGATAAATTTTGCTCAGAGGCTCTAATTTAGGCCTGAGGTTCTGTTATGAGCCCAAAAACCTTCAGGTTTATAGTCAGATTCAAACCTGGAAGTAACTGTGTGTTTAGAATAGGGAACTGGGTTGCCATTTTAACAGTATTTTCTTGAGAGAAATTCTTATATAAAACTGAAGATTGCAACACAGCAGGTACATAGTTGTAAGTTGTAGCCGTCCGAGCCACCCCCTCTTAAAAAAAACAGTTACCACTTGTCACTGAACTCATGCGGATCTGTACTATCCTGTGTGAAAGTGTTGACTCTCATATTTACTATAAAACTAGTTTGCATGTCGTAAAAGAAAAACTATATTTTTAAATGTATAGTACATAGATTTGGAAAAAGTACTACTACTCTTGCCCCTCCTCCCCTCCCTAAACACACGACAAATACCGTCATATATGATATTAAAATTTATCAATGTTGGGAAGTAAATGTCAATAAGCTCTATAATCAATTAAAATTCATCGGAGACATTTTGGTGAATTTAAATGTTCTCGTCCCTCTCCTTCATTATATCATTTTCTAAGTTGATCGCGATTTCGAGACTATAACTGTCTCATCATCGGAACTTTGTTGGTGACTGGTGTTATGTCGATCAGAAGAAATTCTTCTTCTTCCCTCTGTTGGTAGAAGAGTTTCTTCCGATCAACATAACACCAGTCACCAACAAAGTTCTGATGATGAGACAGTTATAGTCACGAAATCGCAATCAACTTAGAAAATGTATATGAGGAGAGGTAAGAAACATTTAATTTCACCATAAATTAAACCTCATAGTGATTAATTCCTATAAAAGTTAAATAGGAGAACATTTTGTTTAAACAATTTACCTCATAGGATTCATGCTTCCATGAAACCGTGGTATCATGAAAGTATGAATCCTATGAGGTGAGTTGTTTACACAAAATGTTCTCTGATGAATTTTACCATTATTATGAGTTTGGTAACATCTACCCTCTGTACGTAGGGGGGCACTGGCGTAGCCCATAAGGTCTGTAGTAACTTCCTGGGTTGAATTAGAATGTAGGACCTACAGCTTTAAGTCCCTTCTGGAGGACTGGTCACTTGGATTTTCCTTCATAAAAAATCTATTAACTCCGGCTGGATTTCAAATCTGCTTCAGCAGATTGAAGATCACAGTTACCTTAACGACTAACAGTTCACACCATTAGCCCATTTTTTGAACTTGGTGACTGAACATGCATATGATTTAACCTTTTTTTATATAGGAATTATCACTGTGAGGTTCAATTCAATATTAAATTAAAAGATTCTTACCTCTCCTCACATTATTCTGTTAAGTAGATCGCGATTTCAGGCCTATAGCAGGCCCATCTTCAGTACACTGTTGTTGACCGGTGTTATGTCGCTCGGAAGAACGTGGTTCTTCCGAGCGACATAACACCGGTCAACAACAGTGTACTGAAGATGGGCCTGCTATAGGCCTGAAATCGCGATCTACTTAACAGAATAATGTGAGGAGAGGTAAGAATCTTTTAATTTAATAATGCATATGATTGTAAAGTGCAGTGTAACTGTCAATGGCAAATATTGTGCACATATTTGTAATGTACAGCTTTTGAAAAAAAAATGATAGCGCAACTCTTGATGGTGGAAAGTTAAAGTTTTGAAGAGCGATTCACACCAGTACATTGTTACATGTGCTGTCTCCTTTGAGAACAAATCAGGCTGTTAAGTCTTTCTTCATGTAGTATTCACATCTTTTGCTTTAGTAGAGCAGTCGGTAAGATGCTCTCTGTGATGACGCAGGTCCAGGTTCGATCAGGATTTTTTTTTGTAACATCATTAATTTTCATAATGCCTACACATTACAAGGCTTTGTTATATATATATATATATATATATATATATACTAGAAGTCCCGGCCACGCATTGCTGTGGCTAAGGTATACATTAAAATTTTTAATTAAGTTGCTGTCTTTCAGCCAGATTACTTAAAACTAATACTTACACACGAAATTAATAATATTGAAAATAAAATAATATTGAAAATAAAATAATATTGAACACACTTAAATTATGAAATAATCAATATTTGTAATTCAATTGAAATTTGCGGTTGCAACAAAAAGCACAGCCATCTGGATCTCTCTTTGTTAAATAATAAACCAATTACATTACCAAATTACCTTACACTGCCATCTGTTAGAATCATATGGAACTCACAGATAATTACACTGCCATCTGTTAGAATCGTATGGAACTCACAGTCTGTTAGAATCGTATGGAACTCACAGATAATTATAACTCTTTGTTAAATAATAAACAAATAATTTGCAATAAAAAAATAATGCGACTATAAATTTAGTTATAAACTACCCTAAGTCTCAAGTTGGATCAAACTGCACACAGTGTGCAAAATTTTATTAAAATCGGTTCAGTAATTTAGGATCCCATCGCGGACAAACAACGTGACATGAAATTTTTATATATTAAGATATAGGGAAATAAATTAATTAAAGAAAACAGCTCATAAATATAGAAAATGAATAACGATTGTAACATCTCATTACTTTATTTACAATACAAAAGGCATAGTAAGATTGTTTATTTCCACTATTAATGCAAAACACATCTGATTAATTTAAATTAAGTCAAGTTAATATCTAATTTCATTATACAAGTAAATCCTGGAGTATTGTATCATTTCATACAAACAGTTTCTAGCAGGGACGGTTGTGGTCTAGTGGAGGGACATTCTGTTTTTCATGCATGAGGTCGCATGTTCGATCCTGCTATCATACTAATTTTTTTCTCTCTCTCTTGTCCTTATTTCAATTAATTTGCTTTGTCTTGTTTTATTTATAGCATTTACCACTCTACTTATTTACGCGAAATTGTTTTCCATTGCACGACACACAACGAAATAGAACATATTTTAGTTCCTCAAATAGTTGTATATTTGTGAACCAAATAGCTGACCTCTGATCATGCGCAGTGGCTTCGTTCTGGGACTTGAAAATTATCTGTGTGCCATTAATTATTTCAAAGGGTGTACATGTAATACCCTTACATGCAAACCACTTTTTTGCAATTGCGATCACAACTTGCGCTAACTCTCTCATCAGATATGTTAATGAAAATAAAATGTGAAGCATACTTACCAAGATTAGTGTTGAGTTGTGTTGGTCCTATGTCCAGTATGCAGCCATGTTGGGTAACACATTGGACCAGTGATGGTGTGTGCTTAGAAGTGAGGAGAATATCCACGCCTCGCCCTCCTGTCAGTGACAGCACATCTGTGTGCATATTTGTTATGCTGACCACATGAATATTAGGTTGGTTTATCTGTTTTGTTGTGATCACTCTACAACCTCTATGCAGACAGACAGCTGCTGCAGCAAAGGTCACTGCACTGTCTGCACAGTGTATCAACACCCATTCTCCTCCCCGAATTCTTCCTCGTACCACTAGTGCGTATAAACTCTGTAATATAACATTACCATTAAAAAAGTGGTCTAAATTACATGTTATAATAATAATAATAATAATAATAATAATAATAATAATAATAATAATAATATTTGAAGAGAAAATTTTTTGCCGAGACCGAGACTCGAACCCAGGACCTTTGGCTTGCTGGGCCAAATGCTCTACCAACTGAGCTACCAAGGTGAGTTGCAATCTAGACGCAAATTTTTCTCTTACATACGTTGCAATTCCCTCACACCAAATGCTTTGAAACCTTTGCTTCTATCTTTGCAAATGGCGGCTTCTTAGTTAAGAAGACATTTATTGGGAATTTGGCAAGCCAAAGGTACCGGGTTCGAGTCTCGGTCTAGGCGAAAATTTTTCTCTTCAAATATAATTTATACTTCAGTGAGAAGTATTAAATCAATAATAAAAACATCAATAGAAACCCTACTGGCTTTATAAATATCGATCTATGAATTTCGATATTCAGTGGATAAAAATGTAATTACAAAGTTTACAATCCCAACGAAAAATGGCAGCACAAGAAGTGATGTCACTAAAGAAATCATCAATCACGGAATTTCATCAGTGGAAGCCATGACTGAAGAAGTACATGATTTTGTCTGAAACCGTCGGTATCAAAGAAGTTTGAAAATGTATGAGGTGGGTCGATTAAAATATGTTCTCCACTCACTATTAAAGAAAAGTAATCTTTAAGAGCAGGAATTCACCTGATTTCTGAAATATTATAAGCAACTTTGACCAGCCTCATGGGCTAGTAATCAGCGTTTCTGACTACTGTTCATGAAATCCGATTCGATTCCCAGTCAAACCATAGGAATTTTTCCTTAAAGGGAATTATCCCTGTGGTTGCCCATGATCTGGAATTTAGGTTAAGTTTAAGTTAAGAACTCTTCTGGTGCTTCATTATAATTTATCACCCATCATATCATATCAGGCCTTCCAAGTGCCCCAACTTCAGAAGTGGGTTATGATTAAGCCAATACCAGGAGAGAACACCAGAAATGTCGAAATGACAACATTGAATAAAAAAAAGTTCAACATTCTACCAGGAGTAGTTTTTGTTTTCTCGCTATGAAACTTGGTAATTAGTATATATAAGTTATATCAAAAGAAAAATATATCCCTTAGCTTCTTTTGTCATTTATTAAATTGGTCCAGCATTTCATTCTTGGATTTTCTAGAATGTTCATTTTTTTCAAATGAACAGGGAGCTAGCCTGATACGTTTTCCCCCAACCTGGAGGATCAGGAGATTTTTAATCTAAGTTCCTTCCTTTGGCCCTTGACAAACCAATGCCTAACTGCAAGGAAGCAAGATTTTTGGAGGCGTGAAGGCATTCAGCTGGAATTTCTCAGAAGTGATAAAATAAGAAACACTCTGATTAAACAAAAGATGAATGTTTATACTTCAATAATTGTGAATTTCATTAAAAAAACAATTAAAGTGGTAAGGTCATGTAAAAAGAATGACAGAAGGCAGATTCCCAAGAAGAATACTAAAATGGGTACCACTTGCTAGAAGAAGAGGGCAGCCAAAAATAATGTGGATTGATGGTGTTTTGAACAGCATGAGAGATAAAGGATTGGACGATAGTGATTGGAATGACAGAGAGACATGGAGGAAAATGACAGTAGATTAATTGGGTGCAGGAATATGTTATAAAACATTGTGAAACCTGGTAAATAAATAAATAATAAAAATATATTCCTTAGACTAGCAAAACTCTGCCATAAATTTTACTTTCTGAGTGATTTTCTTAATTTATGCAGTTCTTAAATGACACATTTCTAATAGTAAAAGTCTTTATTTCAATAACAAGGAACCAATACTAGAGAAGGGAGGAAATTGTTTTTACTAACCAGGGCATAAGCATGAGGCACTGTAGCTGCTTCTTGGAGACTCCAGTTAGCAGGGACATGCCACAAGAAACTCGGAGATGTCATCACCTGTGTGGCAAGAGCTCCTCCCGAAACCAACCCCATCACTCTCTCTCCTGAACTGTCATAACCAGAAAATTCCTGGCCCAAATGTGAATTCTGAAACATAAATACAAATTATAATAGTAATCATCGTTCCCTCCAAGAAATAAATCCAAGATGGATAGAGACCAGCTTCTACAGTGCAGTGTCTTAGGACATAAAGACTTAGTTTTAAGTTACTGGAGTGATAGATGGCAAATGTAAACTCTAAGAAGCCATGCATTAGCAAATAACCAAACAATTGACAAAATGTAAAATTGTAGACTTTCACAGTAGGTGTCTTGATTTATGTCTTTCATGACTTTCGGGCTAAATGGCCGTGGTCTGGTTTTCTTAACACTTAATGTTTTGTCTACTACTGCGGTAGACATCCTCAGGAGATTCTGCGTGCTCTATGACCTCCTAACTCTTCAACTGTCAGCTGCAGACTAACTGTGCATTGAAAATCATGTCCTTATTTATATGTGAGTCTTGTGTGGTGATGTTTTCTATACGGTCCATTACTTTAGAGCTATTTTTTATTGATTGTCACTGGCGTAAGTCATAGGTTTTATTCTCGTGTTATATAGTTATATATCCCAGCACTATATAACACGAGAATAAAACCTATGACTTATGCCAATAAAAAAATAACTCTAAAGTAATGGACCGTATAGAAAACATCCCACCCAAGACTGACCTATAAATAAGGACACGATTTCCAATGCAGTCTGCAGCCGACAGTTGAATAGTTAGGAGGTCATAGAGGTCATAGTTGAATAGTTAGGAGGTCATAGGCTAGGGTCTCTATTAAAGGGACAGTCTCATATGATGAGCTAATCCATATAAGCTATTGGCTGAACTTTTAGAGTAATTTGGTCTATAATTTTTCATAAAACATTCTTACGATATTGTTGCTCCATGTAGTTTATAGTTTTTAACAACATTTCATTTCATTCTATTTTAAATGTTTTGAATGATTCTCAAACTATTTTTTTATAATTATTATTTATACATGTATGCAAATTGTGACATTTATCACTAAACAATTTTTTCTAAGTTCTATAGAATTGTATTGCTCTTGCACCAATGCTCATGAAATTGCTGCCAGATGGCAGGACATATCTGTGAAATTGCTATGATTAATTAATTCTAAAACATATTTTAAGAAATGGATATGCACTCACTTTATTTTGTTAAGTTCCAATGGAGCAGGTTAATGTACACCACATTAGTTCATAATTTATTAAATAATATGTACAGAGTGATTCAGAAATATGGCTATATGTTTGATCGCATTTTGTGATGAAAATATTATTATTAAAGCAAATATGATGTTATCATTGGAAAGAGAATCCTTCAAATTACAACAATAGAACAAAATAAAACAAATCACTGCTCACGTGCAGATTGGCAGGTTGATTTTTGTGGGCTAGCGTCGAATGCCTCCACAATTCTCTTCGTCGTTTCTGAAACCTTGCTAATGCGAGACCTTCCAGGAGGTTTGATTTTGTGCACCCTTCCCGTTTCCAGCAGTCGTTTTCTCCACTTCCCCACAATTGACGGCTGCAATGCTGCGTTAAACTCATGTCTTGCCCGTCTTGCAGCCTCACGATCATTAGCATACATTATTGCCCATGCAGCAATTGTAATTTGCTGTTGCATATTCAACGCCATTTTGACTAATGACGTAAGTTCTACACTGTTTTGTTTTATTCCATTGTTGTAATTTGAATAATTGCCTTTCCAACGGTAATTTCATATTTCCTGTAATGGTAATATTTTCATCACACAACGCGATCAAACGTATAGCCATATTTATGATTCACCCTGTACGTAATTAATTTTGTTGGGTTATGAAGGGGTAACTTATTACACATCCATTTCATATAAACATGTTTGGGAATTTTATTGTGAAAGTTGGTCATACTGGTATAATAGATATGTGGTTTGATCTGGCGAAAATTCCTTAAAGTTTGTGCATGTGCACTGGTATTCTGTAGAATTTAGAAAAATTCATTGGTTGAGTTATTCTTAAGTTTTTCCTGAGCAATTTTCCCAATGCAATTGCTTGGTTCATAATGTTTCTTATCACACAGTTTTGCAGCACTAGTTCTACACTTTCACTAAAAATTTTCTCTAGAGATTGGTGCTATCTTCCTGTACCAGCTTTATTCACAGGCTCCTCCAGGTTCTGCGGTTCCATCCTATGCTGGACCAATCAACCTCAGTCAGTGATTTTCCTGACAGAGTCAGTTTTTCTCAGTCTTCCTTATCTGTCAATATGTGGGCCCCACATGGTGGAAATATTTATTTATTTAATGCAGAGCACTTGAAAAACAGATCATTCACCCAAATGACAGACCTTATTAACATATTTGTAATAACTATACACAATAGAGACAATAACATAAAACTATAAAAATATAAATAGAATAATCTTAAGTAGATTAGGATGTTTGCAGTGAGATCATTTTCTCTCTTGCCTCCTAGAGCGTTGATGGAGTGTAGCAGTTGTTAGTGCAGAACAGTGGAGTAGGTGGGCAGAATCCATATTGGCACCAGTCCTACACAGCATGTAGAGAGGATTGTTCAATATTCCCAGACGATGAAGGTGGGTAGCGAGTCAGTCATGTCTTGTTGTAATCCAAAATTTTGTGACAGCTTCTTTTCGTGGCCAATCTGGTACTTCAGAAACAATTTTATTTCTTCATTGGCTTTCTTTGGTCCTTTCTAACAATGCCAGATGGTATTCAGATTTTATCTTGGCATGGATAGCAGTAGCAGATCTATGGTAAGAAATTTCTTTCATGGGTGCTTATAGAATTTGAGTGCCTCGTTTTGCAAGAAGATCTGCAGCTTCATTTCCTGCGATCCCACAGTGCGATGGTATCCATTGTAGTGCAACTCGCTTTTGGAAGCAAATAAGACTGTTGATGAATTTTCTGCACTCTACAACTTCTTTGCTATAAGCTGCTGTTAAATAGTGGAAATATAACCCCATCTGCTATTTGGAAGCCTTACAGCATGACCTCTCCCCATTTCCATTTCAGAATGTTTTTAAGTTATGCCTTGTTGTTTAATTCTGATCATGATATGTTGTCCCTGAGGGATAGGCCTACTTCTAATGTCTTCTATTTGATTTTTCATTGAAAAATTCTAATGTTGTTTCTTTGGCTACTGTCAGACACCAAATTTGGCATCTGAACAGCATTGTTGGAAAATATAGGACTCCATGGTTTCTAACCTCAATTTTCGATTCATTGATCCATCAGCATGAATTTCGATGACAAGAATGTTTACAATGCCAAAAAATCCTTCTCTTGGCCTAACTTTTTTATTTGACTGAATATCATTAATATTTATGGGATTTGTATTTTTTATTTCTTCTTTAGTTATTCTTTATAGAAATGATTATATACATGGAGATTTGAATATTAATCAATTTATTTTCCTTGTTCTTTTGTTTGTTGCATCAATAATATTTTTAATTTCTTTTTCTATATGATCAGTGGAATTCAAAATTTTGTCCCAAATAAATACACTCTGTTATGTATGGTATTATGTATTTTTGTTCCACTGATTTGTTTGAAACTCTCAATATAGTTAATATTTAATTTTAGGAAGTTATATTTTGAGGTTATTTTAATTATATTATTTTTAGTCTGGACATCTTACCTCAATATTAATGTTGATTTGTTCTTGGACATGTTTCAAAACAATTCTATTTTATCGTCAGCTTTCCCAGACTCAATATAGTTTTCATAAATTTCTCATTTTCCATAAATATAAACATATAGGAAAGACCTGTGTCTCAGTCACAAGAACAGAAAAAGGTAAATTTTGTTTTGTAAATAGCATTACCTACCTGAATGTTGTTATTTTTGGTTTCTCCGGAGCTATGTACAACATCGTTAAGACTCACAGAAGCATAATGGACATTGCAGAGTACCTCATTATTGTCTCTCCTGTGGAATTAAATAATTTATAACATAATCAAAATAATCTGATAACATTTTTAATTATAGTTACAGTAATAATTGCTAAATTTAAATTCAGCTTATGAAATTCTGTGGAAAAAGAAACATATTGAATGCATTATATACTATATGTTATATATAGGTCCACTGCTGTGGTCTTGAGGTAGTGTGCTGCCTTGTCACGCAGCAGCCTGAGTTCGATCCCCGGCCGGGACAGTTTTTCATACACGCGGGTGATAAATCAAGCTATGCTAAACATCTCATTAACGCAGATCATCGAATGAACACAATTGAAAACACTCTCATATGAAATCTTTATTTCATACACGCGGGTGATAAATCGAGCTATGCTAAACATCTCATTAACGCAGGTCATCGAATGAACACAATTGAAAACACTCTCACGATAATCCACCGAGGAAACATTCCAGCTAGGATAAATATATTTGAAGACCTTGAAATTATAAAGGAAACAAACAACACCTCACTTCTCAATGAGAATGCACCCCAGTCAAACCCATTATATGAGATCGTCAAAAACAAGTAATGGAAACTCAACCTGCAGAAGATGGAAGATAACTTCCGAAAGTGCTCCAGTTAATTTTATATACAATATATTAATAAGTTGAGTATGACGGCACCTACCAACAGGTACATTTTTAATTTTTAACTTTCATCATATAAATTAAATTTGAAGAGAAAAATTTTCGCCTGGACCGAGACTCGAACCCAGGACCCTTGGCTTTCTGGGCAAAGTGCTCTACCAACTGAGCTACCGAGGCGAGTTATGATCTAGACGCAAATTTTTCTCTTATATACGTTGTAAATTCCCTATCGCCAAATGCTTTTGAAACCATTGCTTCTATCTTTGCAAATGGCGGCTTCTTAGTTAAGAAGACATTTATTGGGAATTTAATATTACTTTATAAAGCTAGTAAGGCTTCTAATGATGTTTTTATTATTGATTTAACATTTCTCAATGAAAGATAAATTAAATTTGAAGAGAAAATTTTTTGCCTAGACCGGGACTCGAACCCGGGACCCTTGGCTTTCCGGGCCAAGTGCTCTACCAACTGAGCATCATATAACTGGTTTTTGTTCCAGACATTTCTCCCTCAACTGCAAAGGGCATCTTCAGTGGCGAGTGTTTCTAGGTGTTGTTCCCTTGTCATAGACTTGCATGTTGAGTCTACGACAAGGGAACACCACCTTGAAGCACTCGCCACTGAAGATGCCCTCCACAGTTGAGGGAGAAATGTCTGTAAGAAACACCAGTTATAGATCACGGCCACATAGCCTGGAATCTTTTAACATTATGATTATCAGCCGTGAAAGCCTGCATTTCAGTTGATAAATTTTGCTTAGAGGCCTCTTTATTTAGATGTAAGGTTCATTTAAGAGCCTGAAAATCTTTAGACTTAGGGCCCATGGCTTAAAGTCCCTCCTGGAGGACTTGCTCCATGGGTTTTTCCATCCTATAAAAAATCCATCGACCCCTGGCGGGTTTGAACCTGCAACCCTCAGGACTAGAAGCAAGGAACATAATCACTAGTCCACTGTGGCCAACTGTAATAGACTACGGTATATGTCCTGCATTTAATAAGGATATTGAAGTGAACGTAGGACTTACTTGATTGGTTTGCTTGGTGCCTGCACCCATGCGACCGTGCTGGGGTTGATAACCTGCAAGTTTGCTGACTGAACAGGCAGAGTAGTTTGATCTTGCTGCACAATACTGATCTGACGAAGTGATCCCCACATACCTGCACGGTACACATTCACACACAAGTCTGCATGCAACTGTTGCTTGTACAAATCATCATCTGCACAGAATTCTGGAGCTTCTGCATCTTGCACTACCACACATCTGAAAAGCAATTTATTGAAACATAAAATTCTTCTATCTTGAAAATGGTGGCTTCTTTATTAAGAAGACATTTAATTGGGAATTTTACATTACATTTTACATTACTGCTGTGGTCTTGAGGTAGTGTGCTGCCTTGTCACGCAGCAGGCCCAGGTTCGATTCCCAATCGGGACAGGCTCCTGGGTGAGGTTTTTTTCAGGGTTTTTCCTCACCTGTAAACAAATGTCAGGAAAAATTATATATGAAGAGAAAAATTTTCGCCTAGACCGGGACTCGAACCCGGGACCCTTGGCTTTCCGGGCCAAGTGCTCTACCAACTGAGCTACCGAGGCGAGTTATGATCTAGACACAAATTTTTCTCTTATGTACGTTGTAATTCCCTCGTGCCAAATGCTTGAAACCATAGCTTCTATCTTTGCAAATGGCGGCTTCTTAGTTAAGAAGACATTTATTGGGAATTAACACTACTTTATAGCCAGTAGGGCTTCTATTGACGATTTTATTATTAATTTAACACTTCTCATTGAAGGATAAATTATATTTGAAGAGAAAAATTTTCGCCTAGACCGGGACTCGAACCCGGGACCCTTGGCTTGAAAATTTTTCTCTTCAAATATAATTTATCCTTCAATGAGAAGTGTTAAATTAATAATAAAATCGTCAAATGTCAGGAAGCTTGAAAGAAGCATCAGAAATTTGGAGATTTATCTTCAATCATTTTCACTTTTTCGTTTAATGACAATGATACATACGTTTTATTATTTGAGGGAAGTAGATTATACAGGGAATGATTGGAAAGCATTAGCTCAGGATAGGGATGTATGGAGAGCTTATGTCCGTGCGGCCATGAACCTACGGGTTCGATAGTGCCAGTGAGTAAGTAAGTAAGTAAGTAAGTAAGATACATACGTTTTAGCTCTCTTTATTCCATAAATTTAGAACGCTACGTGTGAAAGATCGGTTTCAGAACTTAAACTAATGTTTATTTGTAAAACAGGTATCTGTATTATGCATAATGCGTGTGCAGTGAGGGTGAAATAAAATTTCAGGTACAGATAGAATCTCTACTTAACTGAGCAGCAGGAATCATTATTTATTGGTTTTTTGGCCTAATGGGAATTCAATTAAGTGGAAACTAATTTATTTCTCTGTCTTTTGGCTTTATAATTTTTTTCATGATTTGTGTAGAAATATCCTTCCTTTTCCGCATTGGACAGGATCTGTTTTATGCAAAATAAATACATGTAAAATTATTAAAATTCATCGGAGAACATATTGTTTAAACAACTCACCTCATAGGATTCATGCTTCCATGATATCGCGATTTCAAATATAGTCATGTTCATCTTCAGCCATAACTCCGACTGACGAAATTCTTCAGCTGTCAACTATTCTATTGTTGCCATCTTCAGTGCTGCCATCTATGGTTGAATTTATGAACTTCAAAATCAATATATAGATGGCAGCACTGAAGATGGCGACAATAGAATAGTTGATGGCCGAAGAATTTCGTCAGTCGGAATTATGGCTGAAGATGAACATGACTATGTTTGAAATCGCGATATCATGGAAGCATGAATCCTATGAGGTGAGTTGTTTAAACAATATGTTCTCCGATGAATTTTAATGATTATACCTCATAATGTTTACTTCCCAACATTAATTTAATATACATGTAAAATTACTATTATTTCACCGGGACCAATAAATTTATTCACGGTACTGAAGATGAGACCGTTATGATCTCAAAATCGCGATCTACTTAGAAGATTTGTATGAGGAGAGGTAGGAAACATTTGATTTTACCATAAAAAAATATTTGTTCACATTGGACAGATTTCCACATTGTTTACGTTATGGATTAAACAAGTTTTACTGTACTTTTCTCTTGAGATAGTGAATGAAGTTATTCATATTTAAAGAGAAAAATTATACGCCCAGACCGGGACTTGAACCCGGGACCCTTGGTTTTCTAGTCCAAGTGCTCTACCATTTGAGCTACCTGAGCAAGTACCGATCTAAATGCAAATCTTTCTCTATATACGTTGAATGAAGTTATTACCTGAGTCTATGAACATTGGGTTCCATGACAAGAGTATTGTACAAGCCCAGCGCACCACAATGCTGTTTTTGTGATAATACAACTATTCTGCTATCGCTGAGATATTTGCTGTTTCTAAGAAGTGATTGCAGCCGTTTGATCCATTGAAAGTTGTCGCTTGTTACTTTTACAACTGTATACTCTGCCTCATCAACTTCCTGAAACATATTCATTATTTATCAGCATTCAGTTTATTCTGAATATGTCTCTACTATGGAACTTTATCATAACTTTCAATTCTGTAGCAGACTGTAGTGTACACAGATAATTTGATCTCTTTTATTTATTAATTATTACACATTACATTTTATGTAAACAGTGGGAAACAGAACTCTACCTACAAATTATATTATTTTTGGTCTGGACATCTTACCTCAATATTAATGTTGATTTGTTCTTGGACATGTTTCAAAACAATTCTGTTTTATCGTCAGCTTTCCCAGACCTCCAAAATATAACTTCCTAAAATTAAATATTAATTACATCTACCTACAAACTTTCACAGGTTGTTCAGGGATGTTGGCTATGTTTTTTTTTTATGAGGATTTGCCATTACTTCTATTGTCCTCTATGCAACAAAGATGAAGAAATGAACGAAGAACATCTACAAACCTGTGAAATATTACCAGTTGGATCTACCATAGAGAAATATTGGAGAGCAAGAATGGTAATGGCTTCGTTGCCAAGGCCCAGCATTTGAAAACAACAACAACATTTTTTATGAGGAACCCATTATCTCTGGTGACCATTACAGTATTTATATTTGGTTCTGATAGACTTCATTATTATTGTTATTATTATTATTATTATTATTAAATTATATTTGAAGAGAAAAATTTTCGCCTAGACCGAGACTCAAACCCGGGACCCTTGGCTTTCCGGGCCAAGTGCTCTACCAACTAAGCTACCGAGGCGAGTTATGATCTAGATGCAAATTTTTCTCTTATATACGTTGTAATTCCCTATTGCCAAATGCTTTTGAAACCATTGCTTCTATCTTTGCAAATGGCGGCTTCTTAGTTAAGAAGACATTTATTGGGAATTTAACATTACTTTATAAAGCTAGTAAGGCTTCAAATAATGTTTTTATTATTGATTTAACATTTCTCAATGAAAGATAAATTATATTTGAAGAAAAAAATTTTCGCCTAGACTGAGACTCGAACCCGGGACCCTTGGCTTTCCGGGCCAAGTGCTCTACCAACTGAGCTACCGAGGCGAGTTACGATCTAGACGCAAATTTTTCTCTTATATACGTTGTAATTCCCTATCGCCAAATGCTTTTGAAACCATTGCTTCTATCTTTGCAAATAATATTTGAAGCCTTACTAGCTTTATAAAGTAATGTTAAATTCCCAATAAATGTCTTCTTAACTAAGAAGCCGCCATTTGCAAAGATAGAAGCAATGGTTTCAAAAGCATTTGGCGATAGGGAATTACAACGTATATAAGAGAAAAATTTGCATCTAGATCGTAACTTGCCTCAGTAGCTCAGTTGGTAGAGCACTTGGCCCGGAAAGCCAAGGGTTCTGGGTGCGAGTCTCGGTCTAGGCGAAAATTTTTCTCTTCAAATATAATTTATCTTTCATTGAGAAATGTTAAATCAATAATAAAAACATTATTATTATTATTATTATTATTACTGGGCCTATTATTACTGTATTATTATTATATATTGTTACTGATGTACTGTCCAGCTGTTTAGACTTACATGTTTACATGTTTGAATCTGTATCGTCCGTCACTGTTTATAGTAGTTACATTATTGTGACTATTTAACTCATGCCCCAAATGGGAGTCAATGACCAATCACATTTCAATGATTTTTGATTTACAATCGATCACAGTCGTGTTTCGCCTAGAATTTACCAACTAAAGTTTATCATAATAAAGAAAGCAACTCCTTTTTAACATTCTGAATAGGTCATAGCATTATTTTGCAGTGACTGCAGTCTTTCGCTCTTTCCATTGGCAGACTGAAAAAACCTCAAAACCAGGTCATTCTCCCTGGGAATTTCAAAGTTCATCAACTTCTTCTTTTTGCTCTTTTGAATGTAGATCTTTTCCCAAACAGTAAGTTCTTTTGGTTTTTCTATTTGTTTTAATAATTTAGCTTCTTTCTCGATAAGATGTTTTACAGACCATGCATGGGCAGCCAGTGCAGATTTTTCTACTTCACCTTTCTTGACATTCCTGAGATATTCTTTCACTCTTGTTTTCAAATTTCTCGTAGTTTTTCCTATGTAGGATTTCTCAAAACAAATGTTAAGATATCAACCTGCAGGAAGAAGAAGACCAGGACATCCACTCAAAAGACTTCTGGATGGTGTTTCTCTTGAGGCCAAAACAGGTCAACAAATGGCCTAGATTTGTGAATGTACTATGAGAATTTCTCACATTCTGATAAATCCCTGATTTGTTTTCTTCTTTTATTTTCTCATTTTTATTAGGTCTAATCAATCTACTGATGCTGTAGTCATTTTTGGGTGCTAACCTTATGTTGAAATCTTCATATTATCAAGGAAATAGACAACAAGCTTTTAATAAATGAAAGCACTCCCAGACTAAACAACCCACTATATAATATCGTCAGGAAAAAGCTTTAGTCATGACAACACCACATTAGGACCAGCAGCATCAACCATCATACTGGATGTTGTAGTGAAGAGGGACCTGCTGAAGATGGAACGGATGTTCTGAAAGGCCTACAGGAATAAAGATGACATATTTTATAAGTTGAGGATGACGGATTTTACCTAAGAAGGTATATTTTAATTTATTTTATTTTATGACTCTCCAACGGTTTTAACAATGAATTTTATTAGTATTGAATTTAAATACAACTGTGTTTACAACCACAAGAGAATTTGAGTTAATTCTAGTATTCAAGTTATGAGAACTCACCTTACGAAGTAGGATATACTCTGCAGTTGTTGTCTGTTGGACAGAGACTAAAATGAAGCCTGGAATATTAATGGTAGGTCCATCTAACTGTTTCTCAAACAAAACAAATCCTCCAGGACAGAGCAGGGACCCTGCTTCATATATAATGTTGTTACTGTGTGTAATAAGAAGATGGTACTCATCATCTTCGTCCGGATTATCCACAGTTTTAATATTAAGGGACTGTAGCATTGTGCTGCCACCTAGGTCTGATGACTGAATGCTCACATTGGCCTGAAAAACATTAATGTATCTTCATCAGTGGAAATATCACTACAATATGGAGTACAAACTGGCTGCAGAAAAATAAGATTGTATTACTACTGAAAGATATAAATAACAAAAGAAATAAGTTTAATTATATAACAGGTACACTAAAAAGAACTATGAAAAATAAAGCCAGGAAAGACTCTATAATGAAATTATACAAGACAATGGTAGTGCCTATTATTACTTATGGATCCGAAACATGGACAGTGACAATACAACAATCTGCCAGAATACAACCTGCTGAAATGAGATTCCTCAGACCAATAGCAGGATATCAAAGAACAGACAAAAAACATAACACAGAAATAAGACAACAACTAAAAATAGAGGAATTAAACTCAACAATAGTGAAATACAGAACAAACTGGAAAGAACACTTGGCAAGGATGACTGAGAATAGAATACCAAAAGCAGCATACAACTATTCACCATGAGGAAGAAGAAGTTTGGGAAGACCAAGGAAAAGATGGAAAGAGCAGCAATTTAGAGCCGGAACAGACTAGTAAATAAGCCTAAACCATGAAGAAGAAGAAGCAGAAGAAGAAGATTAATACTGAAAGAACACAGACTTGAAGATTAAAACAGTTTCAGAAGAATATGGTTTAAAAATAAATAACGAGAAAACGGCAGTCATGAAAATATGTAGAAACCAGAATGATGATTGGAATATTAAGTTATCAGGCATAAATCTAAAAAAAGTGAAAAAAAGAATCATATTTAGGAATGGTGATAAATGCAAATGGGAAAATATAGACTGAAATCAGTAATAGAATAGAGAAAAGTATAAAATTATATTTGAAGAGAAACATTTTTGCCTAGACTGAGACTCAAACTCGGGACCTTTGCTTGCCGGGCCAAATGCTCTACCGACTCAGCTACCGTCTAGTAGTAAACGATGTTATTTCTTAAGTTTGGGCACTTGGAAGGCGGAGTCACATTACCGAGATGATATGATAGGTGATGAATAATGATGAAACACGAGGAGAATCCTTAAACCTAAAGTAAAGGTAAAGTGATCCCACTACAGAAAGGATAACTCTTGGAATACAGTTATATAAAACCTTAACAAGACCTCCACTTTGCTATGGCAGTGAGGCATGGACTTTGAGGAAAGGAGAGGAGAACAAGATAACATAGTGAAATTAAATTTATGAGATATACAGCAGGGTCCACAAAGTGGGATTTCAAATGCAATAATGATGTCTTGAAGGAACTACATTTAGAAACAAATACTAGAACAACTGGATGAATAATAATGTTAAGTTATTCCAGACTATATGGCCGTGGTCCATTACTGGGGTTCCTACCAGACGTTTCTTCCTCAGCTGCAGAGGGCATCTTCAGTGGCGAGTACTTCTATGCATTGTTTCCTGGTCAGAGGCTCGACTGTGAAGCCTCTGACCAGGAAACAATACCTAGAAGTACTCTCCACTGAAGATGCCCTCTGCAGCTGAGGGAGAAATGTCTGGTAGGAACACCAACTAATAGTAAATTAATGAGTAATTTTTTAACATCTTACCTCATATTTTATGTTTCTTCAAACATGGGATAACTGCGAGAACTAATTTTCGCAGTGTAATAATGTCAGTTGAAAATGAGAGACATCCTTCTCTCGAAAATTAGTTCTTGCAGTTATCCCATGTTTGAAGAAACATAAAATATGAGGTAAAGATGTTAAAAAATGACTCATTAATTTACGAATTAAGAACCTTCTTCTTCTTCACTTCATGGGTTAGGCAAGAGTTGCCTGTTCCATCTTCACTAATAGATCTAAGACCATCTCTTCCGAGGATGTCCGACATCTCTTCTTCCTCTTGGAAAATAATGGAAGATTTTATTTGGTAATCTACTTTCTTCCATTCTTTCTACATGTTCTTTCCACTGGAGCTTTTACTCCCAGACTAGGAACGGTTCATGAATGTAGAACATCCGTAGCAGTAATAATGATTCGGATGAATGTATTTATAGGAAGGGCAGCACGATTATCTACATCTAATAAGCGGAAATTCTTTATCTCATAATAGACCATGGCCACATAGCCTGGAATCACTTAACACTAGATAACCGGCTGTGAAGGCCTGCATTAAACTGAATTAATAATTTGCAATGAATGAGCTCAGATGGAGTTCCCAAAGCTATTCTTCATTATTGTCCAACAGGAAAAGAAATCTGTGGGCTGTCCAAGGAAGTGCTGGATACAAAATTCAGCAGTAAGATTGTAACAGACCTCTAGGCCTAAGACTTGTAAGGATGAAGAAGTAGAAATGCCTTACCTTGTAATCAGGCTGTGTTTTGATGATGGGAACAATATGAGGAGAAAGCAGCTGTTCTTCTGTGAGTGTGTTTGCCAGCTCTAATATGTTCATCTTGTGTGCGTTCACATTCTCATGTAGTATCTGAACCATCACAGTCAGAGCTTCAGCACGTCCCAACTGTAACACACCAAACACTCAGTATTAGCACATTGTCACTGAATGTAAACTGCAATTCTATTAGTGTGAAACTTGATTTCTTACATTAAAGGAAGAAGATCAGTGATAGTCATTTACTACTGAAGATGAGGCTAACAAGCCTTGAAACATATGTCTAAAGAAACAACAATATGAGGTATGAATCACACAGATAAAACTTATTATATTGATTCAAAATTATAACTTCTATGTTTTTATTATTCATTTCATACATCTCAATAATGGTTAATTTATACTTGAAGAGAAAAATTATATGCTCGTTGAAAGAAGCCGTACTGGTTTTATAATGTAATGTAAATGTATAATTCCCAATTAAATGTCTTCTTAATAAAGAAGCCACAACTTGCAAGATAGAAGCAAAGGTTTTATAGCATTTGGTGCATGGGAATTAACAGCGTATATAAGAGAAAAATTTGGATTTAGATTGTAGCTTGCTCAGATAGCTCACTTGGGTAGAGCATTCACCTAGAGTGCAAAAATGTCCTGGCTTCGAACCCAGGTCTGAGCATATAATTTTTCTCTTCAAATTATAATTTCTGTTAGATGTTAAGTTAAGAAATTAAATTGAGTCTTATTGAATTATCTAGAATTTGATTAATAATATATAATAGGAATAGGCTATACAATATACAGATGGCAAGGAAGAACAAAAAAATATTAAAATAATAATAATAATAATAATAATAATAATGATAACAATTATAACCTATAATTTGATTAAGTAATTGGCTTGGTAAAGAATTGTAAATATGAAAGAATAATAAAAGTATACCTAGAACATGGTTTTAATTGAACTTTTACAGGAAAAAATCACTAGGAGGTTTAATTTAAGGTTAAATTAAAATGTTTCATACCTCACCTCATATCCAGTCTTCTAACTAGACCGGTTTCAAAGCCTGGGCAGCTTCATCTTCAGTAATTTCTCATCAACTGACGTTATGTTGATCAAGAGAACTGCTTCTTCCTCCCTCAAGTTCTCGTTGACTGATGTTATGTTGATCAGGAGAACTGCTCCCTCACAGAGGGAGGAAGAAGCAGTTCTTTTGATCAACATAACATCTGTCCCTACCAAGAGAGGTAGGAAGAAGCAGTTCTCTTGATCAACATAACTTCATTTGACAAGAAATTACTGAAGATGAGGCTGCCCAGGCTTCAAAACCAGTGTAATTAGAAGACTGGATATGAGGTGAGGTATGAAACATTTTAATTTAATCATATATTGTGTAAGGAAATATTTAGCGAGTTTTTATTAACTGTTTAGGAGTCGGACAGTCCTTGATATATGAGGGGAGAGAATTCCAGAGTTGGGTATCTAAAACAAAGAAGGATGAAGAATAGTGAGATATTAAATGTAGAAGTACAGCTAGAATTAATGAACATTCACTGTTGTCTGTGATTGTCGTCTCGGTAAAAAAAAAAAGCACTTGCTTTGACTTTGTTGACATGAAAAATGGATTAATTAGATGAAGATATAAAAGTTAGGATTGAAATACAGTGTTATAAGAAGAATTGTGGATATATTATAGTAGTTGTAGCATACACTTACCGGGACAATTCCTTTGTTAATATAAGGAATGAAGATTTGTTTTTCTATTTGTGGATCATTTTGTTTCTCCTTGTTTCTTTGCTGCATATAAAATTCTACACCTTGTAGTTGTACTCCACCTGCCTGCATCAGGTTGGTTTTCTGCTCCACCTGAACTTTGATCTCTGTAAGAACAGTGAAAACTTTACAGTTGTGTCATCTTTTATTGGAATATGATGAGTTGTTTAATAAATTACAAATTGTTTATATTAAGGGCAAACTCGGCTAATTTTGTGACATGGATAATTTCGTTAAATTTTTTCTTTCACTTGTAGCAAAGTTGTACTGGCAAGAAAAAACAAATTCTTTTTCTGTCTCATAGATGGCAAAAAGTCTACTTTCTTGCTATGTTTTCATATTTGTGATAACAGCGTTCCTTGGGTGTATTTATGTTAACTTATAGAGGAAGTGTTTTCATTCATTTTAGCAGTTGTTAGATTTGATACTTGTCTATGTTTGAAAAACATTTTGAGTAGATATTCTTTGACACTAAAGATTAACAAATACAACGTCGAAAATGTGATCTGTGGTTCCACGAAAAGTTTCAAGGATTGAGTGTTTATAAATGGGATTTCAAATGCATTGGATGTAACATGGAGAGTGATTAAAATGTAATGTAGTATTTACTCTAATATTTGAGGACAGGACCAGGGAGGACCGTATTGAATGTGTTATTGAACTTATAGGTACCCTAGCGGATAGAGTGAATGGATTACTTACTTAGAGCTTTTAGATAATGAAATACCTTGATTTGATGTCACCAGATGGTGTTGTTGTACATTGATTGTTAATTGTGACAATCTGCTTGGCAAGAATAGTTCTGAATCTGTTGTTCCAATCTGCGCAAATTGGAACAAAGAATCCAGGAATGTGACCCAGTTGTTCTGCCATTCCACAGTTCCATTTGTTCCTACAAAACAAACCATCTAAATTATGAATTCCTGTCAGAATAAAAAGTAAGCATCATAAAATGTGTTGTCTGTATAATTCTTACCTCATATCACAGCACTTAGCTGTTTTTGCATAACATTGTACAATTAATAATCTAATAATTGGAAGACTGGATATGTGGTGAGGTATAAAGAATTTTAATTTAATTCTTAGGAACAACAAAGTTGGTTAAAGATTGAATGTGCCAGATGTCGTATAGGATGGCAGTATCATGAAGGTCTTCAAGAGACTCATGAGGAATCTGTACTGCCTTACAGAAAAGTAATAAGAGTCCAATTTTGTTGATTAAAAAACCTTACTCTATTGCCTTACAGAAGAGTAACAACAGTCCAATTTAGTTGGTTAAAAAACCTTACTGTATTGCCTTACAGAAGAGTAACAACAGTCCAATTTAGTTGGTTAAAAAACCTTACTGTATTGCCTTACAGAAGAGTAACAACAGTCCAATTTAGTTGGTTAAATAACCTTACTGTATTGCCTTACAGAAGAGTAACAACAGTCCAATTTAGTTGGTTAAAAAACCTTACTGTATTGCCTTACAGAAGAGTAACAACAGTCCAATTTAGTTGGTTAAAAAACCTTACTGTATTGCCTTACAGAAGAGTAACAACAGTCCAATTTAGTTGGTTAAAAAACCTTACTTTATTGCCTTACAGAAGAGTAACAACAGTCCAATCTAGTTGGTTAAAAAACCTTACTGTATTGCCTTACAGAAAAGTAACAACAGTCCAATTTTGTTGGTTAAAAAAACCTTACTGTATTGCCTTACAGAAAAATAACAGTCCAATTTTGTTGGTTAAAAAACCTTACTGCATTGCCTTACAGAAAAGTAACAACAGTCCAATTTTCTTGGTTAAAAACCTCACTGTATTGCCTTACAGAAAAATAACAGTCCAATTTTGTTGGTTAAAAAACTTACTGCATTGCCTTACAGAAAAGCAACAACAGTCCAATTTTGTTGGTTAAAAAACCTTACTGTATTGCTTTACAGAAAAATAATAGTCCAATTTTGTTGTTTAAAAAACCTTACTGTATTGCTTTACAGAAAAATAACAGTCCAATTTTGTTGGTTAAAAAACCTTACTGTATTGCCATACAGAAGAGTAACAACAGTCCAATTTTGTTGGTTAAAAAACCTTACTGTATTGCCATACAGAAGAGTAACAACAGTCCAATTTTGTTGGTTAAAAAACCTTACTGTATTGCCATACAGAAGAGTAACAACAGTCCAATTTAGTTGGTTAAAAAACCTTACTGTATTGCCATACAGAAGAGTAACAACAGTCCAATTTTGTTGGTTAAAAAACCTTACTGTATTGCCATACAGAAGAGTGACAACAGTCCAATTTAGTTGGTTAAAAAACCTTACTGTATTGCCATACAGAAGAGTAACAACAGTCCAATTTAGTTGGTTAAAAAACCTTACTGTATTGCCATACAGAAGAGTAACAACAGTCCAATTTTGTTGGTTAAAAAACCTTACTTTTCTTAATTAATTAATATTTCATGTTGGTTTTGGTTCTATAAAAGCAAAAATCGTGGCCTCTATAGCATCAACACATATGTAGATTTATATAAATGTTCGTCATAAGTAATGCCACGAGTGATTTCCAATTTATCTAGAGAATTTGGAAATCAAGAGTGACATTTGTTAGGACTATTTAACGAATAAAATTAAGCTGTTTACTCACAAATCATTATTTAAATATAGTTATTTTAAAATATTTATATATCTAATGTAAATGGCGATGTTTGAAAAGAAATGAGAAGTGTTTGTTATGTTTCATTTCTTCATCACTGCAACCAGATCATATTTATTGCCAAATCGGATCGCAATATTGTAAGAATGCACCCTAGTGGAGAAAAAATGAAACACATCAAACTGTTTATAACCAACATAATGTTATTAATTAATTAATTTCTGATGTCCTATGATGTAAATATGTCAATTATATTTTTCTGGAACGTAAATACCTGGGAAATAATATGTTTAAGAAAGTGCAAACAGTGGATTCTTCTTATTGTGGTATAATCAATTGCTACAATTTTTTTTCTATTATATCTCGCAAGCAGTCTCTGGTTATATTTGTTCACTATACATATATATATATATATATATATATACAATCTGGTAGCCACTTGCATTCTAGGATTCTAACACCTAAATATATAAATTGCTATATTCAACGTATTTCTTAGAGAGTCAGTCACTGCAAAATAATGCTATGACCTGTTCAGAATATTAAAAAGGAAGAGCTTTCTTTAATATAATAAACTTAATTGATAAATATCAGGCGAAACACGACTGTGAGTGGTTGTAAAACAAGATTAATAGAAATGTGATTGGTCATTGACTCCCATTTGGGACATGAGTTAAATAGTCAAGCTAATTTTTTATGTCCATTAAGTAGGAATGATAAAGAGGTATGCAAACATGTTCAATAATCTTTTCTTTAGATCTAGATTCAAGAGAATTTGCTAATAAGAGAATAGCATTATACAGTACCTTTGTTATCTGATTCCTTGATGCTACAGAAGTGACCAGAATACTGATATCCTCTGAGACGTAGATCAGTGTAGACATCTTGTGTAGTAAGAGATGGGGGATCCAACTCAGTAGCAGTCTGAATTATCTCACGAGATTCATCTTGTAGCTCACAGATGTATCCTGATGCCACAAGTCTTTTGTTCTCGTATAGTTCAAATTTCATCAGGTTGTCATATTGCTGTGGAAATTTCACCACAAAAGAAAGACTTCCTGAAATTAAAATAAATATACATATAATTTTAAGAAAGAAAAATAAATGCTTGAACTGGGATTTGAACCCTGGACCTCTTGTTCTCTGTATGAGTGTGCTGTCCATTACACCATTCAAACGATGATACAAATATATTTGAAGAGAAACATTTTCTCTTCAAATATAATTTATCCTTCTATGAGAAGTGTTAAATTAATAATAAAAATCGTTGATGATACAAATGTTAACATTTTTTTAACTTACACAATTCTTGTTCGTTTGAAGGCTAATAGCTGTCGCTACCTTCAGCTAACTAACCTCTTCTACGATATTCAGAAGCATTTTTATTGAGAATTTTACATTACTTTTTAGTGATAAAGCTTCATATTTTCGATGTTTTATTTTCGAGTTCTGGATAGAATATAATTTAAGAAAGAAAAATTAATGCTTGAACTGGGATTTGAACCCTGGGTCTCTCATTTTCCATACGAGTGTGCTATCCATTACACCATTCAAATGATGATACAAACATTAACATTTCTTTTAACTTATACAATTCTCATATTAAAGAAATATACATTTCTTTATTTAATATTTAAAGGAAGTGACACTATGAGGTTTATTTTAATTATAATATAGAGTTAGACATTTTCACGACTCACCTCATATTTGTTGGAGATGAGGTGAATCGTGAAACTTTCTAACTCTTTATTTTAATTAAATATACATTTAATTATAATTACACTGAATGGAAGAATACCAGGTGAATTAGAAACTAACTCTTAGCACTATTGAACCTGTGGGTTCATGGCCGCATGGACATAAGCTCTCCAGACATGCCAATCCTGAGCTAATGTTTTCCATCATCCCCTATATAATCTACTTCCCTCAAATTGTAGTTAATATTATTCTCCCATCTCATTCTTGGTTTACCAACTGGGAGCTTTCCCTCTGGTTTTCCTGCAAGAAGCTTCCCCCTCTTTCATTCCCATTATTGCCATTTGTCCTGTCCATCCAAGTCTATGAGACTTAACTTTTCTTATTATATCTGGTTTCTTATAAAGATCATGTAGCACACTGTTAAGTAATCATCTCCATTTATATGTCTCTTTGGTCCAAAAATTTTCCTAAGAACTCTATTCTCAAATACTCATAATCTTTTCTCCTCCCTTAAAGTGAGAGTCCATGTTTCGCATTCACATAATATAGCTGGGAGAATAACAGATTTATACATTTTCAGTTTAACTTTTTTGAGAGGAGTTGGGATGACAAAGTGTCCCTGCAATGCATAATAGCACGCATTTACAGAATTGAGTCTATGTTTAATTTCTTTATGCATCTCATTCCTATTTGTAATGATTGTTTCTAGGTTTTTGAATTCAGCCACTTCTTCAAAATTTCTCTCATTGTCATTAACTCTCCATTTCCATCATATAAGTAATTTTATAAAGATGAAAATTTAATAAACTCCTCCATGACATGACAGAGGCAATGACAAAACAACAAAAAGAAAAAGAAAACACATAGAAGAAAAGAGCAGATATAATACAATGTTGGGGGTATTTATCCTCTCATATTTTCTCTTGCTTCCCAATATTTGTTGACTAAATATTAAAAACTATTGTAGTAGATATTCATCTTGATAGAACATACCTGATTCTGGAATCACAGTTTCTTCATGAAATTCTACATTCTCAAATCTAACGGAAACATTCTCAAACCAATTCTGATTCACCTCAGAAAATCCTTTCCACACGAGTTGCTGTGAAACATCAAAATACACAAATCAGTAACACTTCTTTCATTCTGTGGAATTATATGAATCAAATTCAGATTTAAAAACACTAAAGAAAACAATTGTTTTGCACTGAAGTATTCTTTAAGAATTAAAAATTCATTTCCATATCTACAAATTATTGAAACAATATTTTCACATCAATTAAGTAAATTAGGTCCACCGCTGTGGTCTCGAAGTAGCGTGCTGCCTTGTCACGCAGCAGGCCCGGGTTCGATTCCCGGTTGGGATAGGCTCCTGGGTGGTTTTTTTTTGGGATTTTACCTCACCAGTAAGACAAATGTTAGGAAGCTTAGGGTCCAACGGTCCTCGAAAATCATCCGGCCATCATCATCATCCTTATTATCATCATCATCATCCTTCACTGATGTGGAAAGTAATGGGAAGCTACCACACCTATAATTCCTTAGCAAAAGCTGCAAAGCATAGCATGAAAATGCTGTGATTGCAGTGAAAGATCTGCCCTTGGGCAGAATTACTATGGAATGAAAATAAATTAGCCAAAGCTATTACTATAACTGAAATAAGTAAATTAATGTATACAACTAAGCTATTGTAATCAACAATAAATAGAAAAATCTCTACCTGTATCAAGAAACAAATACTGAACCTTTATGTACTAATGCTCTACCACTGAGTTTACTTCCAATCCAAGCACATATTTCTCTCCTTAACCCCTCTCTTGATCCTTCAATCAAATATTGTGAAATATTTTTTTAATTCAATGCCCCAGGTTTCATTTCGATATTTCTGCAGTTCTCTCCTGGCATTGGCTTAATTGTAACCCACTTCTGAAGTTGGGGTGCCTAAAAGGTGGAGTTACGTTACCCCGATGATATGAAGGGTGATAAATAATAATGAAGTGTCAAGAGAGTTCTTAACCTAAACTTAACCTAAAATCCAGACTAGTTTGCCTGTGTACAATAATTTACTTATTTCAAAAGAAAAATTTCTGTAATTTTTTTCTCATCATTGATTGCAAATTGTTACAATTTGATAAAAATTGACAATATATTACTTACAAGATATCCAGCCACAGGGAATAGCAGATTCTGATTCACTATGTGGCCCTTCAGATACATATCATTCTCTTTTGTTAAGTCAACACTGAGTGAGCATTTATTGGGGCGAGATCCATCCTATAACATACAGAATACAATGAATTAGTATTGGTAGTATCCATTCATTCCTTTGGGAAGAAAAGACCCTTAATTAACCCAATCATCTCAAAAGATCTTCAACTAAGAAGATGAGGTACACTCGCTTAACTCTGCTGTTATATATTTTGCAATATTTTGTACATCCCTTGGCAGGGTGATCTTTTGTTAACATTTATGAATAGTAGAGGAATATGTTTTTGCCTACACTCTTATTATGATCTCATGTACCGTTATACTTTGCTTGTTTTGAATGTTTGAAAATAGACAATATAATTAACGGTGACTTAAATCCAGTTTCTAGGGAAATGCATTGAGGATTTAAATCTGAAGTGAATGGGTTAATACACACCAGTGTATTCTGCTTTTGCCAGTGCTTTGATTTCCTTCATCTCTTTCCTATTCTTCTTCTTCTTCTACATCATGAAATTAGGTCTTTTTACCTTTTTCACATCAAGAGTGATTTAATGAATCTTCTCATGTAGTAAATGGGCATCCAACACTTCTATGTCCTTTTGGTTTGTACTTTAATAACACTGGTCAACATGATTTTTGTCTCATGAGTACCAATAGTTATACTTAATGAAATTTTTTTATCGTGTTTTCAAATATGTATTCGGAATTTCTCCATCACCCACATTTTTTTTTATTTCAATTTCAATTAATGGATTTAAATATTTATTTTTTAATAAACATTTTTTTCGTTCATTTGTCCATTGTAAAATAAAACCAAATGAGCTAACTCAGGAGATTTCAGCTATGGAAAAGAAATATCAAGGCAAATGGAATCCTAATATGCTGGCCGATTATTGTTGGACCATCAAGAGGGATGCTCCACAGGCGAAATGTAGCAGAAAATCGTCATTTCTTACTTTCTAGGTGAGTCCGAATGTTCGAATATTGTGGGTACGAATGTAGAAAATATTAAAGTGTTTGAAATTATAAATTCCTGTCTTTCGGAAACCTTGTGTGATGGAGAAAACCGATATCATATTTGAATTCTGGAGAAAAAATACTATCAGAATCACATATTTTTCTTTCTGAGACAAAAAAAAAGTACATTTTTTGTTGCTCAGTGTAATAACTGAGGAATTCTATCTGTAGGCATTCATTGAACATGTTCATACCAGTCGTTTCTCATATTGTCAATTCTATTTGTTGAATTAAAAATATTTATATATTTTATAATATCTTCATTTATTTTTCTGTCCAAAATTGTCACACCTGCTACTGAACACAAGAATTTAATTTCTGTAGTTTCTATTTTTCTTCTGTCTGAACAATTTAGAGTCCACTTCTCTCTTGCTTCTGTTAAGGTAGGCACCGCCATAATTTTTGTAATATTTTAATCGTGTACTCCTCAATGTTTTATTTCTCAGTGTCCATATTATAGTGCCACACATTCTATAAAATTAATTAAATTTAATATTAATGTCTTCCGTCTGGCTGTATGATATACTGTATCCCAAATAATTAAAATTGTTCACCTGTTGTATTATACTGTCATTAATACTAATTTTACACCTCCTATTATTCTGCATTATTGTTGTTGTTGTTGCTAGTGGCTTCTGGGATTGTTGTCCCAAGTCATTTTCTACCTAGCTTCCCAATAAAGAACTTCCAAGTTTCCAGTTTTCTGTTTATTTGTGTCTACTTTTCTTATTTAGAATCACATTAAAGTTCTGATTACTTCAAACTGTACTATACCAATGATTCTTAATCTGCCTTTCCTTCTGGTTGATCCTTGGGAATTCAAATCAAAAAGTCACTTTACATCTTCCTCCTTCTCTCCTCATTACATTTTCAGTTCATTTTTCTTTTCAACGAGAACTGTTCAATAAAGAATTAATTTTTTCTTTGGCAACATACCTTTACTAATTCTCAGAACTGTGATATTCCTTCTCCAAGTAGTCTCCTTTGAATGCAATGAAATTGTCCCAGCGTTTCCGTCAATCTGCAGATAAGCTAGAAACAACTTTTCGACAGGTCTTTTAAAACTAGTGCAGCACATCCTTCATAACTACTTCTGATGATGCAAAATGCCTCTGGTGAAAGAGTTCTTTCAAGTTAACGGATAGGAAAAAAGTCACATGGGGCTAATCTCAGTACATAGGGAGGGTGAAAGATGTATTTTACTTTGATTTTTACAAGATATTCAGCAACAAAATTTGTGATACGTGGCCTTGCACTATTGTGACAACATTAAGAAGTTCATATAACATATTTCAATACTTATATAGAGGAAATTCGGGTAATGCGGACCCCTGTTTTGAAATGGTTGCTTTTCTTCTTTTAATTAAGGAAGTTGAATCTTATTTGTTTACAGCAATTATCATTAGCGTTATAACTATGAAATAGCATTGTTAATTTATTCAAATATGGAAACATCTTCATAATTTATAAACTTTTTTTACATTACAACAAAGGTCCATTTTAACCTTCATATTCCTTAGCTTTTAGTCTATTTTTAAGTTTAGTTACTCTATTTAATTTATACAGACAGGCACAGATTAATCTGAAAACATTTATGGCTGAACGTAATTAAAAAGCGTTGATATTTATTTAATGTTTTGAAAAATTATTATTGATTATAACATTGACATGTCATTCAACTGCAGGAAGTGACGGTCTTTGGGTCTAGTAAAATTACAAGGATATTAAATAAAATTAATTAAGTGAATGGTTTTTACAGATAGCATCCTCATTGATAAAATATGTGTATTCCTGTAAAGTGGACCCAGGTCCTCATGGAGGGTCCATATTAACCAAATTCCTTTGTTATGTTTAATTATTTTATACAGCCACCATGTAACATAATATCAAACCAAACCCCTCTTACTTACTCACTGGCACTATCGAACCCGTAGGTTCATGGCCGCACGGACATAAGCTCTCCATACATCCCTATCCTGAGCTAATGCTTTCCAATCATTCCCTGTATAATCTACTTCCCTCAAATCATAGTTAATGTTGTTCTCCCACCTCATTCTTGGTCTACCAACTGGGCGTTTTCCTTCTGGCTTTCCTACAAGAAGTTTCCATGCACGTCTTTCATTCCCCATACGCGCAACATGTCCTGCCCATCGCAGTCTACGGGACTTAACTGTTCTTATTATATCTGGCTTCCTATAAAGACCATGTAGTTCATTGTTATGTAGTCTTCTCCATTCACCTGTCTGTTCATCTCTCTTTGGTCCAAAATTTTCCTAAGAACTTTATTCTCAAATACTCGTAATCTCCTTTCCTCCCTTAAAGTAAGAGTCCATGTTTCGCACCCATATAATATAACTGGTAGAATAATAGTTTTATATATTTTCAGCTTAACGTTTTTTGAAAGGAGTTGGGACATCAAAAGTCTCTGCAATGCATAATAGCATGCATTTCCAGAATTGAGCCTATGTTTAATTTCTTTGTGCATCTCATTCCTATTTGTGATTATTGTTCCTAGGTATTTGAATTCAGCCAATTCCTCAAAATTTCCCTCATTTGTCATTAGCTGTCCATTTCCATTATAATGTATTTCTACGTGTGACCATATATTTAGTTTTACTGATATTTACTTCCAGTCCTAATTTCTTAGTGTTACTCAATAGTGTGTGCGTGTTGGCCTTTAGTATCTCCTCGCTATCGGCCAGTAGTACTACATCATCAGCATAAACTAAGAGCTTATTAATACCATTCAGTTGTAAGCCTTCCTCATTCTCTAAAGATTTAATGGCATGCTCTAGTACAAAATTAAATAGTAGAGGAGATAGTGCATCTCCTTGCTTCAACCCATTCTGGATTTCAAAAGTGTCTGAAAACTGTTTGCCTACACGCACCCTACTCGTTGAGCCATTTAGACACATTCGTATAAGTCTAACTAACTTTTTAGGAATTCCGAACTCCAGCAGGATACTATATAACTTCTCCCTCTTAATTGAATCATATGCTTTTTTGGAAGTCTACGTATAGTTGATGTATATTAAAACAGCATCTACATAATATAATATATTTAGGAGTTTTTTCAGCATTTGTAATATTCAATAGCAGAAATTAAGAATTACTTCTTAACTTGAAAATCTTTTAAAATGGTCATTTCATAAATATCACAAATAAATCCTTCTTTCCTCGAAGAATGAAAAAACTGGCCTTGATCCCATCAAAGTTGATAAGGAGAAGAAATAAAAATATTTTCTGTTCTAGGGCAGTACCAATTAAAGAAGATATTAACAAGGTCCACTCAAACCGAAGGGTCCACATTATCCAAATTTCCTCTACTAAATTTTCAGCATTGGCAAATTTTCGTGAAATAAAAAAATAGCCCTGAATTAGAAATCAACCCTTGTACTTAAATGAAATTGACTTGACTTTCTCATGTATAAACATGCTGTCTATCCGTTCTATGGAACAAATATTTTGACATTTATACTCAAATCCATCAGAAAAAGCATAACTATATTTAGGATGTGCATTACAAATTTCACTTGATATCTAATGTTGATAACATTTTCTTTCTCCAGTTGCATCTTCTTCTCTAAATTTTGACTTGGACTGACATAGAACACCAGGAGAACTTATGCAGTAAACAGTTGTTAGGACACTACAGAACTAGCCTCAGCTAGTAATTAAAACAGTGAAATCCTGCACACCTGTTTCAGTCAGTAATCATTATTAGTCTCTTGAATGGACCTCGTCCAAAAAAATAGCAACAATTACATTAGATTATTTTTGGTCAGGACATCTTACCTCAATATTAATGTTGATTTGTTCTTGGACATGTTTCAAAACAACATTAATATTGAGGTAAGATGTCCAGACCAAAAATAATATAATTAAAATAACCTCAAAATATAACTTCCTAAAATTAAATATTAATTACATTAGACTCTGTTTCTTTAGATCAAGTAACACAAAACTTGCCGAGAAGCTAGAAGGCCCAACGCTGTACCTATGTTACTTATTATGATTCATGCAAGTCCTATTCATATATGGAATCCAAACATACCTTCTTTGCTTTGTACCAAAAGTTCGGTACCATCCACTCTTCAGAATGGTCCCACTGCACCATGGAGTTGATCATCTGGGTCCCTCTTGGCACAGGAAATGAAACTTTTGGGTACAAATTACTTAAATTCATTTGTACACCAGCATTATATAGCCTGGAACACAATAGATTATCATTTATATTATCTCGGGAATTAAATTATATAGGAGAAAAATTTGTATTTAGATTGGAGGCCTTGGATAGCTCAATGGCAAGAGCATTAACGTATAATGCTAAAGATTCTGCATTCGAACCCCAGTCTAGGCATTTATTTTTTTTAATTAAATTATTTTTAGTCTGATCATCTTACCTCAATAGTAATATTGACTCTGTTTTTGTTCTTCTGAATATAGATTTTTTCCCAAATAGTCAAATCTTTAGTATTTTCTAACTGTTTTAATAATTTAGTATCCAAATTTATATTATGTTTTTCAGGGCCAAACATGAGGAGCAATTGCAGATTTTTCTATTTCCCCATTTTTAATATTTCTTATGTGTTCTTAGGTTCTAATTTTTAGGTTTCTTTTCATTTTTCCTGTATATATCTTTTCACAACCAATACATTCAATTTGATATATTCCTGATTTTTTACTTCAAATATAGCATTATGGTATTAATATTTAACTTTATACACTCAGACTGATTGATGAAATCATTATCATCAGCCATGCAAGTATTAGGTCATGTGGCCTGTTATGGACTCAAACAGAGGAATTTTCCATCAAGTGCTTTTTTGAACATCCCAGCAATCTTTTGCCTTGTGGCAAAACTATTGATGAAATCATTTTTTTGAAAAATAAATATTTTGCCTGAATTGGAATTTGAACCCAAGACCTCCAGTTTTATGCACTGGTATATTAATGACTTGTGCTAGTCAGGCATCCCTATTCCAACAAAAAATTTTCTCTTTCTTACTCGTGTCTAATCACTTCTAATTTATATTTTTGTATAATGGAGAATGTACTTACTGTCACAAATAAGGAAATTAGAATATAATGGAAGCAGAAGAAAGCATAATTGAAAGAACTGAGGAGAAGGAATTAAAGTGGTTAGGACATGTTTTAAGAATGGAAGATGAGCGATGGCCGAAGAAACTATATGAATGGCATCCAAACAGAAAGAAGAAAAGAGGGAGACCAAAGTTAACATGGAAGGAAAACATGAAGACGGCAATGCAAGCTAGAGGGCTAAGCATCGAAGTTGCTCAAGATCGTAGACTTTGGAGGTTTGGCATGGGAAGATGGCAGCAGCTGTAAAAACCAAAAGATAGATAGATAGATAGAGAATGTACTTACTTGCCAAGTCCAGAAAGCAGGAACTCTCGATGATGAGACTCATCCTTGGACATAAGTGGGATAGAGGTGACAGATGCGGGCAGCACTTTCTGTAGTGTTGTCTGTAGTGCACAGTGTGGGGATACTTCTATCACTATAGCATTATCAGGCACGTGCATTAGAGCTTCATGTATGTACACAGTGCCTGTTACTATGTTCATGAAGTAGTCAGCACCGAATGTATCTACCAGTGGCACAGTGCCATCTTCTATCAGCACAGAGGAACTTACCCAGTGCATGCTTGCAGGTCTGCATGCCGGGATCATCTGTAACAACATGATGCTGTGTAAAATTTAAAATTATAAAGAATTTAAAGAACTTGCATACCAAATCTCTCTCAAATTGGACCACATAAAGATGGAATAGGAGTCGATATCCAGGACCAACAACGTAAAAATCAACAGTCTGAACATGCTGATGATAAAACAGAATATTTGTTTTGAAACATGTCCTAAAAGAACTCAACTACAATGAAGTAAGATGAACACAGACTCTACTTATTTTAGGATGTCCATTCGTCCCTTTTTCCCAGGACAATCCTGTTTTTTTTTGGAAAATGTCCCACTGTCCCGAAAGTTTTCTTGGGGACTCTCAAATGTCCTGCTTTTGGGATGATGCTTTGTCCATGGATTAAAGGAATATAATATATGTAATAATCCCTGGCTTTGTCAATGTATTTATGAATGGCAACTTTTGTTTTTTTCTTTACTATGTAATTACAAATATAAATGTTAGAAAGTGCCAGTTGTATGACTGCAATGCACTGTTTGGTCCATAAAATTTGTTTTTTTTTTACTCTCATATATTGGTAACTGGTACATTTTTTCAAATTGTCAGTCCATGGTCAGTGCGGCCAATGTTGGAGATTTCCTGCTGATTCTGGCACTTTGGCAGTGGTGAAATACAATTTTAACGTAGATGGAAAGAGATTTAGTTGTGGATTTTATACCCTGACAGCGATAAATAAATATGTTTAAACATAATAAACAATGACTTTAGTGATTTTTTATTTGTGGATGGTTGATTTTTATAAATTTGTATTGGCAACAGTGTCGTGGTAAAAAGAAAATAACTATATTTGAAGAGAAAAATTTTCGCCTAGAAGGGGACTCGAACCCGGGACCCTTGGCTTTCTGGGCCAAGTGCTCTACCAACTGAGCTACCGAGGCGAGTTACGATCTAGACGCAAATTTTTCTCTTATGTACGTAATTGTAATTCCCTCGCGCCAAATGCTTGAAACCATAGCTTCTATCTTTGCAAATGGCGGCTTCTTAGTTAAGAAGACATTTATTGGGAATTTAACATTTGGTAGAGCACTTGGCCCGGAAAGCCAAGGGTCCCGGGTTCGAGTCCCGGTCTAGGCGAAAATTTTTCTCTTCAAATATAATTTATCCTTCTATGAGAAGTGTTAAATTAATAATAAAATCGTCAAGAAAATAACTGTTTTTTTATATTCTGTTAATGTCCCACCTTTTTTTTAAAATCTCCCAGATTTTTCCTTTAATTTTTTTTGTACATGTCCCCTTTTACATTGAAAATATTATGGACACCCTAACTTATTTATTAGGAGGAACCTCATAATGTTACTTTCTATTGTAATTTTAAAATGAATCTCACTGTTAAGTAGTTCTCCATATTCACTGTCTGTTATCAGCATAGTTGCCAACACTCAGTGAGAAAAAGTGGCTAAAACTGACTTCTAAAAGTGGCTAGAAATGGCTAAAATGCAAGTTTTATCCGTGAAGGAAACTGTATTTTAAAACTTAAAAAAATTAACTTGCCAATCTGTATGTACTGATGTACAATTTTGTCAGTATTTTTCTTTTACTCTATTGGAATTGATATAATTATAATGTGGTGACTGAAAAATGAATATAAAATCTATTTTAAAAATAAATACATTATTACTCGTACAACTAAAAATTCTGTAATTATGAATTTAAAAAAAAAATGTTTAATTTCTTTTCCTTTTAAGTTTATCTGACATAAATGTTTATTCTCTTCTCACAAGAAATTCTATCTTTATGGGATATTCATTGTTTATTTCTTATTCTGAATGAGTGGTGGTCTGAATCATTGTACTTCCTCGTATATATATATATATACTCATATATAGTTGGACCAACAGATCTGTGCCCCGTAAGAAATGCAAACTAAACACTAATTCCGTTTCTCCCTCGGTAAATTATTTCCCCCCCTGCATTCTTGCCCGTCTCTATTTTCTATCTCTCTCTTTCTCCCCTCCCATTACTCACAGTTTTGAGCTTTCTTGCAGGATATTATTTGCACCCACAGTCCAGCGTTGTCAACTCAGTATCAGTATGTTATGTTATATAGTATGTAAATTGTAAATTATTATCATTAGCTTAATTCATAAGCATAAATTAGAATTCCTGTATAGTATCAGTATGTTATATAATATGTAAATAAAATCGTAGCATGTAGTAACTTTGCCATAGCCGGTCCCTAGCCCGGATGAGAAAGAAGGAGGGCACATGATTGTGTATTCATACCTAAAATTTTATAATTTTGTTAGGACTTCAAGATTACGTTCCAAATCTAACCAAATAAGACAATGAGGTGAAGGAGAAATATTTATGACGAAACATTTATCTTTAAAAACAACATATGTAAATTCCCTTCACATAATTTCCATTTAACCAACAAATATCCACTATTATAATTATATCCATTAATCGTAGAAATCGATCAGTTTCATTAGACCTACTTAAATTAAATATGAAGACGTAATAATTAACCTTACATTATTCAAGAGCCTGACACCGGGGGAAGTTTGGCAACGTCCCTACTCGGTCAGTTACAGTGGCTTCTATTCGATGTAATGGAAGGGGAGCGCGGTGGAATGGTGTGAGAACTGACGTGTAATTTTCGAAGAACGATGCCAGCGCTACAGGGGCGCAGATCCGTTGGTCCGATTATATATATACACTTAAGCCTGTTCTGCATAAATACATGATCTAACTGATTATAATAGTAGTACCATCAGAGGATGTCAACGTTTCTTTGTGTGTCTTCTTTGGACAGAAGGTATTCATTTTCCTTAATTTATTTTGTATTAGCAAAATCTATCAATCTCCATCCGTTATTATTACAAAATTTATACAAAATAATCAAATTGTATTAAGAATGACTAGAAGTGGCTAACAAAAAGGCGACAAAAGGCCAGAAAAGCTATTAGTGGCTTTTTCACAAATTTGTAGCTAGTTATGTTTTGAAAATGGCCAGATCTAGCTACAAAGTGGCTAAATTGACAACACTGGTTAACAGGTTTCAAGTTGACAATGAATGATTACCTTGTGCATTTGTTGAGCCAGTATCTTTGCCTGCTTAGCAATATGTGGTGTATGGAAAGCCACTCCAGCAGATGTCTTTATAATTTTAGCAACGACGCCTTGTGACAAGAGTGTGTTGACGAAGTTAGGTATTTTTTCCTCTGGTCCACACACTGTATATGTTCTGTTATCATTCTGCACAGCGATGTATATATCAGGTGGACATATAGCTTGCACTTCCTTGTATGTCAGACCACCTGCACAATAAACACATACAATAACAACCATCTGGTTCAATAATGAGAAATGCAGATTATAAGAGTTAAAACTACCTGTTCAGATGAAACGAAAGAATAAAAATTATCCGACTTGAAACGAAACAAAATGTTCGGTCCCTATTGAGATGTAGAAATAAAAAAAATCAGGGGACTAAATGTTCGGTATAGGATACGAACTTGGAATATTTGTACATCTTTGCCCTGAGGGAAAAATGTTCATAGAACAAGAACAAGAAATAAAAATATCTGGTCTTGACCAACATGTTTATTCCATCAACAACAATCCACAGCCTGGTGGATCTAACTGTTCAATTCACAAATCAAATCTTCAGATTTTAATTCTATTGAAAATTGATCACTTAATTTAAATTCCAAATATATCTGGGCTTACTACCTTTATATAGTAACTCAATAGTATAAACCAAATTTACATTTCCACCAATAAATGCAAATTAAAGAAAATCTTTATCTTTAAACATATTCATTCAGTTATCTTCTTGGAATCTCTCTTTGTAACAAAGAACATTTTAAAATTACAACAATGTAAGACATATAGCCAATTACAAATCAAAATATGTATTGGCTAAACATAGAAATTGTAATTTGAGAGTCAAAAACAAATGAAAAATTAATATCTAACAGAAATTATATTAAATGAAACACAAACTATTTCTCAATGTGGGAAAAGCTTATGAATTTGACTAAATAATAAACATTCTCCTGAACAAATGGAATTAAGTGTCTGGCACTTACATTACTTCATAAAAATTATTAACCCATTTGCATCAAAACAAGTTTAGCCCATATCTGTGGCTGTCAAACCTGAAAACGAGCATGCGTCAACTCCAATATATTTCTTAATAATTTTATTTAATTAATGTTGTGACCAATTCAAAAATGTGACTTGCTTTGCACACTATTTTATTTAATATTAATGCCCTGAAAATTCAACATGATCATAATTTTCTGATTTTAGGTGATTTAAATGAAAATATAATATGTTTGTTAAATATGAAGAGAAACATTTTCGCTCAGACCGAGACTCGAACCCGGGATCTTTGAGTTTTCCGTATCAAATGCTCTACCAACTGAGCTACCGGGACGAGTTCCAATCTAGACTCAAATTTTCCTCTTTTTCTCACTTTTCTCAGTGAGAATTGTTAAATGAATACTGAAAGCATCAGGTTAGTTAGTGGTTTTTAAAGGGAAATATTAAGTTGCTAGTCTATGTCTAGCTTTGAAATAACCCTTTAGGAACGTTAAATATTGTTAAACAGAAAAAAAAGGAAGTTCAAGGAAAGCGACCTTAAGGAAGACCATGGGAAAGATGGATTAACTAAATAATTACGCCTCAAATTAAGTATCTTGAAATATTCGTGTGGAAAATACTATATTTTTGGAGAGTTACTGTACCTTAAAATCAATTATGTAATAAAAATGTACGGATTGTAAAGATACTTACAGATTACTGCTACAGCAGCTGGTGGTAGGTCGGATTGTGTTGCCCATCGTGCAGTGTGGTATGCAACCTGCATCACTTGTTCAGCTGTAACTATTCCATCAACATATGCACAAGTGAGTTCGCCTGTCGAGATGCCAAGCAGAGCGTCTGGTTTTATTCCCAGTGAACAAAGCAAGTCGATCAGAGCCAGCTGTATACACAAGTTAAATTATGAAGATTTTCTTACTCTGTGACATACCACCAACATTCAAAATAGTATTGAGAAGTAATTGTGAAATTAACTAACTCACTGGGCCACTATCGAACCCATAGGTTTATGGCCGCGCGGACATAAACTCTCCATACATCCCTATCCCGAGCTAATGTTAATATTAGCAATTCCATGTTCCTAGAAACATGTCCCTATATTTGAGCCTTTGGCATGGATTCCCTGAAGTAGTCCCCGCCCGGAGAACCGAATGGGGGACTATTTTACCTCCGGAAAATTTTATCCCAGTGGAACCCATGTCTGCGTTTCTTGGCGGTTGTATTCTTACGGTGAAAAATCATCACTCTTTCGACACGGTACTTTTTTCGTCTGGCTTCGACCAGTCCAGCATGGGTAATCTTACCGGCAGCAATGCTACCGTGAAAAGAAAAATTAATGTTTGAACCAGGAATCGAACCGTGGACCTCTAGTTTCCGACTAGAGAACTAGAGGTCCACGGTTCGATTCCTGGTTCAGACATTAATTTTTCTTTTCACAATATCATTATAATATTATAATATGATCAATTATTGGAACTGTGTTAAAATAACAGTATTGGAAAATGTTAAATAGCAATGCTACCGCCGGCATAGCTCTCGGGATAATTTAAACATGCAAGCCACTCCACCACGACAAGGTAAAGATACCATGGAAGGGCTTGTGAAGTTATGTTGAAATGACATTATGAGGTTCTTAATAAATAAATTGAGCCATTATCAGCTTACCTCATATTAGTTGTATTATTTAGGACGTGTTTCAAAACATTTATCTTTCATCTTCAGCTTGTCCACACTGGCGATTCTTATATTGTCGGCCCTGGATGTCGACTCCTACTCCCTCTTTTTGTGATTCAAAGAACTTTCATATCAAATCTCTCTCTCCGGAATTTCAAAATTCATGATTCAATCATTGTTCTTCTGGACGTAGATTTGGGAGAACATTTACATCCAGAAGAACCCGAGAGAATCATAACTAACTAACTCACTGGCTCTATCGAACCCGTAGGTTCATGGCCGCGCGGATATAAGCTCTCCATACATCCCTATCCTGAGCCAATGTTTTCCAATCATCCCCTGTATAATCTACTTCCCTCAAATCATAGTTAATGTTATTCTCCCACCTCATTCTTGGTCTACCAACTGAGCGTTTTCCCTCTGGTTTTCCTACAAGAAGCTTCCATGCAAGTCTTTCATTCCCCATTCGTGTCACATGTCCTGCCCATCGCAGTCTGCGAGACTTAACTGTTCTCATTATATCTGGCTTCCTATAACAACCATGTAATTCACTGTTATGCAAATCTTCTCCATTCACCTGTCTGTTCATCTCTCTTTTGTTCAACAATTTTCCTAAGAACTTTATTCTCAAATACTTGTAATCTCTTTTCCTCCCTTAAAGTAAGAATCCATGTTTCGCATCCATATAATATAACTGGTAGAATAATAGTTTTATGTATTTTCAGTTTAATGTTTTTTGAAAGGAGTTGATATATATATATATATATATATATATATATATATATATCAACAAGAACATAGACTTTCCTACTTGGTACACCTCGGGCAACTTTTTGATTGCCTATTAAATTGCTGATTAGCATATGTATTTACCTGTGTGGCTCCAATCGTGACAAATACTTTGACAAAGTCTTCTGATATGGTATCAGGGTGTTTGGTAATGATGTCATAGAGGTTGATTCCTTCTTTTTCCAGTATTTTGGAGCACATTTTAATTCTTCTTTCAAACACTGAGAACTTCATGAGGTCTCTGCTGCATCCCAACCACTGAGCTCCCCATCCTGTACATATGAACCATATTGGTCGCTTCTCCTCATTAAAATGCTGAAATAAAAATATTACTCCAATTAGGTTACATATTAATACACAGGGCTATTCAGAAAGAAGGAACAGATTTCAAACATTTATTTCTTCCAAAGTACTAAAAATATAAACAGAATTCCAACGTTCTTGGAAAGAGAAAAGTTCAAATTTCACTATTTTATGCATTTTAAATATGAGCACCATGTGTTACATGACAAATATCAAAACGGTGCTTCATTTCTTGCCACACACGAATCAGCTGGTCTCTAGTTATCGAATTCACAGCTTCAACAATTCGATGTCGCATATGTTCTAGAGCGTCAGGCATAGAGATAATAAAAATACGGTTTTTTACATAACCCCAGAGATAAAAATCACATGGGGTTAGGCCGGGTGACCTGGGAGGCCACCGGTAATGAAGTTGATCTTCTACTCCTCCTCTTCCAATCCAATGTACCGTTGTGTCGCCATTTTAATACAAACAATCAACATGACAAGCAACAGCGCTAATGCGGCCGTGATTAGAACTTTAAACTTTACTCTATCCAGGAATGTTGGAACTGTGTTTCTATTTTTAGTATGTAGTTTGGAAGAAATTAATGTTTGAAGTATGTTCCTTCTTTCTGAAAAGCACCATATATCTATTTACAATAGCGTAACACTCTTAGCTTCTCCTTTGTTAGGAGTTGCTTGACGAAGTTAATTTAGTTATATTTATTTCCCTACAGATGTCATGAATGATATGCGGTCAACATACCGACCCAATAAGATATCTAATAGGCAACTAAGGTATTACTAGGGTGATTAAGGTCGGTAAATTTTGCTTACAGGGTTCTTTATTCAGACTTAAGGTTCTTTTATGAGCCTGGAAATCTTCTGGCTTGGGACCCAGGACTCGCCCATAGAATTTTCCATCCACCAAGAGACAAGTCCTCTGGGAGGGACTTCAAGCTGTGGGTTCCGAGTGTGAATATTTTTGACTCGTAAGAGAACTCCGAGCCTAAATAAAAATACCTCTGTGCAAAATTTAACCGACCTTCATCCATCCAAGTAATAAGTTAGTTGCCTACTAGATGTCTCTCATTGTGGCGATGTGCTAACCACATGTCAATCATTTACATGTATAAGTAAATAAACGTAACTAAATTATAAGATATGTAGTCAATATACCCATTTCACCAATTAGAAATTAAAAGAGTCAACATGTTTCAACAGCGAAACTGTCATTTTCAAGTCTAAATATTGACTAAAACTAGTTTGGTTAAGAATCTCTCGCTGGGGAGTACCCGTCCCCACACGGGATGTATGGGATATATATATGAATAAGAACGTTTTCTTGGGTTTTCCGCGTCATGGATTCAAATTCGAGTCACAGGTTTAGGCCTTATAGAATTAAACACATAGAGTTTTCGCTGTGGTCCGTTTCCGAAGACGTACACCCATCCAAGGTTTAGTTCTTATGTAGTTAAACACTTTCAGTTTTCAGTGTGGTCCGTTTCCGAAGCCGTACACCCATCCAAGTGTCGACCATACTCCATGTTTCATATCTTCTTCGCTGTTCTGGGGATGACATGGTGGGCAGCGAGAGCAGTTTTCCATGTAGATGGTATTCTTTGGGCATCATTTCGGGTGTTCATAGGACGTGGCCTTTTCTCAAATCTCTATTGCTTCTCTGTAGATTCTTGATTTTTCATGATCTATTTTAGCCAACGTTCTAGATTCTGTGAGGTCGATCTTGTGACCCCTCTCTTTCATATGTTGCACCAGAGTTGATGTAGGTTCTTGAGGATTTGTTGCAGCCTTATGTTCTTGTATTCGGCAGGATATATATATATATATATATATATATATACACACATATATACATACATTATATGTTATAATCTTTTTCTGCATTTAACCACCGCTGTGGTCTCGAGGGTAGCGTGTTGCTTTGTCAAGCGATGGGCCCGGTCGGGACAAGTTTCCTGGGTGAGGATTTTTTCGGGGCTTTTCCTCACCTATGAGAAAAATGTCAGAAAATTTTAAGGCCCAAACGGTCCCCGAACATCATCTGGCCATCATTATTATCATTATCATATTCACCTCGTTAGATTAAGGCCTCTCTTAGTTCTTCATTACTATAATTATCGCCCATCATATTATTGGGGCAGCGTAACCCCACCTTCCAGGCGCCCCAACATCAGAAGTTGGTTACGGCACGCCTATGTCAGGAGAGAATACCAGGAATGTCGAAATGACAAACTGGTGGCATTGAATAAAGAAAAAAAAATTTTACTGGTTGAGAGGAAGAGAAAGCCTTATGACAATAACATGCCAATTCAAATTTATATTATATATATATATATATATAGATTTTCAATGTTTACACATCTTTTTGTGCCTAAAGTTTTATTTTCCTTCTCCACTCGTCTCTATCCATCCACTCCTCCTCCAGTCCTCTTGTTCTCATTCCAGCTCTTATTTATTGCATCCACGAGTTTCGAGGTCTTTCTTTCCTTCTTTTTCCAGGTGGACACCATTCCAATGTTTTTCTGGGCAACCTTTCTTCATGCGTTCCTCGTACGTGCCCATACCAATTTAATTGCTTGTATCTTATATAATCTACTATTAAATATCTAATATTAATTTTTTCTCGTATTAGAGTATTTCTTTTTCAAATTTTGAACATCTTGCTGCTCTCCTCAAGAAATCCATTTCAATCGACATAAGTTTTTGTTCTATGTTTTTCTTGAATTTCCAAAGTTCAGCTCTATATGTGACGTACTTCTCACTAATCATCATCATCATCATCATCATCATCATCATCATCATCATCATCTTAAGGCACGACAACTTCAAAAGTGAAAGTTTTGGCCTTCTCAACAATCCTCCTCCATGCCAATCTGTCTCTTGCCATATTCAAATTAGTCACTTTCATTTTCCTTAGATCGTTCATTGTGTCATCCTCCCATCTGATCTCCGGTCTTCCTACAGCTCTGCCTCCTATAGGTTTCCATTTGTAGAGTTTTTTGACCAGTCTCTGATCATCCATTCTTATCAAATGTCCAAGCCAACCAATTCTGAGAGATCTTACATGGTTTACTATATTCTGATTTTTACTTCTCACTATTGAATTATATATTTGTAACTTTTTTTTCTGGTTATATGTCTTTTCCGTAAGACTCCATTTATCATTGCTTTTATTGCTCTACCTTTATTGATTCTGTTCTTAATATTACTTTCTTGTTTATTCTGTACATCCACTTTTACTCCCAGATACTCAAATTCTTCACACCCTCTAATATACCCCTTCTGATCTTGTAATATTAAATCTTCGGTTTCTGCTCCACATCCCATATAAAGTGTATTATTATTATTATTATTATTATTATTATTATTACTTACTGCTATTTGACTGTCTGTGTGCTCAGTGTTGAGGATGGTATAGCCCCTGTAGTTATGTTTCTGAAGATTAATCTTATGGATCTCATGAAGCAAAGCCACAAAATCATCGTCTCGAGGTGTTTTCTCAATCTGAAATATGTGAAATGTATAATATAATGTTTTTGCGCGATAGTGCGTCTTGTCGTACTTATAGCAATGGCGACTATGATTGAAAGTTCAACTTCTACATTTCGGGATTGCCAACCTAAATAACTATAGTGTAATATTACATTTACACCCACGTGCGGGAAGTAAAACCACTGCCCTCTATGTATACAACATACAATATATATACAAAAAATATCCAAAAGGTAGCGTTAATATACATTTATACGAAACAAATCAATGCATTTTAAATGAACTGAACTTTGTATTTATCTTCCATCGGCAGTTCGTAATTCAACCTTAGCAAGGAGTTGTTTTCCACTGAGATATTAGGAGTCTCAACTGCGTCTTCATCTCCTGAATCTTCATCAGTCATGACATTAGAATCAGGAGGGGTAATAAAAATTATCTTATGTTATGTCATCGTTTCTCCCCCCCCAAATCAAGTGTTTAGAGCTTCCTTAACTGTAACTCCCAGTGCTTGAATCTTAGCAAGTTCAATAAAAATAAACAAAGATCCTAACTTCTACTGACACAAAATTATTTTGAAAGAAACAAAATAACATTTTATAAATTATACAGGGGAACATGAAAGAAACAAAATAACATTTTATAAATTATACAGGGGAACATAAACTGACACTTAATATATAAATCTGCTTACATTACTGCCTTGCGTAACATTAATGTTAGAGCAAACTCCAACGCCACCCTGTGTCAATTCAAAGTATTCATAACAACTAAATGTACCAGAAATGTGAATATTATTCAATTTTCAATACTTTTGTATATAATAAACTTCATTATTTAATATATTATTTAATTTATACTTATTCTTCTTCTATGGTATAGTATAAATTATGCAATCCGAAAATTAGTCATAAATATGCATCCACTGTTTGACACTATGAACTGATACAATCAAAAAAAAAAAAACGCCAGACTGAAAGGTCACACTTCCTGGATCGCAACAATGCGCAATTTGTATAAACATTATACTGTCAACAGTGAGTTTGAGGTATTATTGTTTAAAGATGCAGGTGTTACATTTATGTAACGCTGGGCACTAATGGGTTAAATAATTGTTACGAGAAATTAGTGCTTTGCCAATTTAAGTGTTAAAGCTCGCGTAGCTCACAATTGTATAAAGTCTTCTCCATTCACCTGTCTATATCTCTTTAGTCCAAACATTTTCCTCGGAACTTTATTCTCAAATACTAGTAATATTTTCTCTTCCCTTAAAAGTAAGAGTCCTTGTTTTGCATCATGTAACTGTGAGAATAAACGTTTTATATATTTTCAGTGTAATATTTTTTAGAGAGGTTGCGACGAGTTCCTGTAATGCATAGTGGCAAAGCTTTTCCAGAATTATCTATTATGCGAATAATCAATATTTGCTTTTCCCATTGTTACATGGGGATCATCTGTACTTTAATGACGAAGTGTGCTTTAATAAGGTCCATTACAGTATACTAACGAACTAACTAACTAACTAACTAACTAACTGACTGGCACTATCGAACCCGTAGGTTCAATGCCGCGCTGACGTAAGCTCTCCAAATATCCCTATCCTGAGCCAATATTTTCTATCATCCCTTATATAATCTACTTCCCTCAAATCATAGTTAATGTTCTCCCACCTCATTCTTGGTCTACCGACTGGGCGTTTTCCCTCTGCTTTTCCTACAAGAAGCTTCCATGCACGTCTTTCATTCCCCATTCGTGCGACATGTCCTGCCCATCGCAGTCTACGAGACTTCACTGTTCTAATTATATTTGGCTTCCTATAAAGACCATGTAATTCACTGTTATGCAGTCTTCTCTATTCACCTGTCTGTTCATTTCTCTTTGGTCCAAACATTTTCTTAAGAACTTTATTCTCAAATACTCGTAATCTCCTTTCCTCCCTTAAAGTAAAAGTCCATGTTTCGCACCCATATAATATAACTGGTAGAATAATAGTTTGAAATATTTTCAGTTTAACGTTTTTTGAAACGAGTTGGGAAGTCAAGAGTCTCTGTAATGCATAATAACATGCATTTCCAGAATTGAGCCTATGTTTAATTTCCTTGTGCATCTCATTCCTGTTTGTGATTATTGTTCCTAGGTATTTGAATTCAGCCACTTCCTCCAAAATTTCCCTCATTTGTCATTAGCTGTCCATTTCCAGTATATAATGTATTTCTACGTGTGACCATATATTTAGTTTTATTGATATTTACTTTCAGTCCCAATTTCTTATTGTTACTCAGTAGTGTGTGCGTGTTGGCCTTTAGTATCTCCTCACTATTGGCCAATAGTACTACATCATCAGCATAACCTAACAGCTTATTAATACCATTGAGTTGTAGACCTTCTTCATCCTCTAAAGATTTGATGGTATGCTCTAGTACATTAGAATACAGGTACCAGAAGTATAATTAATATATTTGGGCAAGGTCGGACATAAAATTATTCTTAAAAGGTTACTGTACCTTATCCAGAAAGTAGTTGACAGCTTCTTGAGTTCTGCCTGACACCGTGACTAAGCGCGGAAGGTCATCTTGAGGGATGTTGCTTTTCACTGCATCGTGTTTCTTTTAGAAGCACGTGACTGTTACTTCCACCCAGTCCAAATGCATTCACACCAACATAGTCACTTGGTAAGCTCTGCACAGTATCCACTATCTAAAATCAACATTACATTCAACATGAGTTTTTTTATATACTTTTTTTTAAATTTAGAGCCCCACCACCACCCCCTCCGGGTTACCTCGGGCATAATGCCCTTAACCCCGGGTCTGCTCTACGTCCATATCTATATCTTATCTTTATTGAAATACATAATGAATAACAAAACAACAAGAGAGACCCAATTGAAATTTTATAAAAGTTGGCAGTACTCTCTATGGTTCAGAAGCCTGGATACATAAAAAACAAGATCTAAGTAGGATAACGGCGGCAGAAATGAAATTTTTGAGATCTGTTAAAGGGTGCACTAAGGAAGACAGAATCAAGAACACAGAAATACAACAGGAACTTGAAATATTTGCAGTAACTGATAAAATAGATACATATAGACAAAAATGGAAGCAACACATAGACAGAATGAATGAAGATAGCTATCCAAAACAAATAACAAAATACAAAGCTAAAGTCACCCGAGATGTGGACAGACCTAGAAAGAGATGGGCTGAAGTCGGAACGGGGTCAACAGACCTAATCCATGAAGGCAGATGATGATGATATACAATTCGGATATTTTAAGTATGTAGTTGTTACATAAAATTGAAATAAAATGTGTTTTGTTTGTTTGTGTATGTGTATTAACGTGTGTGTATGTGACTGTGTGTTTAGTGCTTGTTTGTGTATATGTGTATGTGTGTGTGTGTGTGTGTAGTAGTAGTAGTAGTGGCGACTTTTTAACGCCTCTCTTGTCTCCGCTGGTACACAAGACTCTTCTTGTGTACTTGGTGAGGGATTTGATGGCTTCCTTCCCGGTCCAGAATTCTAAGGCGGGCGGCCATTGTGTTTTACCGATCATGGCTGCTTCCTCCAGCTCCTGCCTGAAGACATTGTACTTGGTACATTGATAGAGCACGTGGACTACGTCATCCTCTCCAGGGTTGAAACAATCACAGAGAGGTGAGTCGGCACGTCCTCTTTCGTGTAGTTTGGGGCGGAACAGTCCATGACCTGAGAGGATCTGTGTGGTGTAGTGGCTGGGAGTTATCCACGTAGTCTGCATTCTCTTCTGGACTCTCGGGAAGAACTGGAATGTTTGGCTTCCATGGGGCTCCTGTTCCCAATCCATTTGCCACTTGTCGAGGTGAGAGTCGATGGTTCTGCAGACGGCGTCCCTTTCATCAGGTTTGGCGTATAGGTCCGGAGCAATGATAGTTTCCTCGATGTGGACGGGAAGCCCTCTTCGGAGACGATGTCATTGAATCCTCGTCTCTATGTACAAGTCTATTAGGAATACTCCAGCTGTGACTGGAAAGCATGCTGTATAAAGTAAACATAAAGGGACAGATTTCCCGAAACCAGCCATTCCGAAGTGGTCTATATTGGCCCCCAGGTGTCGGCTCTGATCGCCAGAAGTCGACTCTCACCTTAAAGGAGTCCATATCAGCGAAAATAAAAATTGGGAGTACATGAGATGTAAATGAGGGCCCATAAGAGTTAATTAATTTGTAAAAAATTCAACATTAGAAAGACAGGGGATCTACCCAAAATTAAACAAAATTGGCACGTGGTATACAAGATAAAAATATTTTGGATCCTCTGCTGACAAGGAAATTGTCAACGATTGCCTGCGGAAACCTACCTTGAAATTCCTCCCAGAGAAGCGTTGTGATGTACTACGACCGTGTCCAAAAAAAAAAAAAAAAAAAATGCCATTTTTAACAGCAAAGCACAGAAATCCAAGTCAAAATGCAGCAATGGTAACCCGCAAAAAATAATTTGCAACGCACGTTTGTGAAGTGTTTTACAGAATCTCGAAAATTAAAAACCTCGCTGTCGCTCGGTTTTAAACATTTTCCTCACTTCTGTAAAAACTACTTCCCAACCTCGCATCGTAATATACTATTTTAAAAGTATTAAAACAATACGTACGAGTAGAAGGAAATGCACTTTCCTCGAAATGTGACATAATGGACATGTGGCATTTTTATTCTTAAGGGCTCTATTATGGACCTGTACTTTTAAAAAGCGTATGAAGTATTTTGTGTGCTTGAATATTTAAATACTTCTGGGTTTATATTGTTAATTTAAAAACCAGGAAAAACTTATAAGTGTCATCCTTAATTCTGATTTAGAGTTGTTTACCTTGACACGTCCATCGAAGAGCGCTGATATGGCAGGATTTGGTTCCTTGTAGTGCAGATTGGGTGGTATAAGACCCGTGTGTAATATCAATACAAGTTTTGATAAAGAACAAAGTCCAGCTGTAGATTCTGCATGACCCATGTTGGACTTGAGAGAGCCGACTAGAAGAGGTCCCGTTCTCTTCTTGCAGAACAGATCTGCCAAACTGTTAAGCTCTTCAGGATCTCCCACCTGCCATAATTAACATACATTTTGTTTTCATTACTGAAATTTATAGTAGGTCTAATTGTTAAAATATCATAAAACAATTTTATATAATACTATTTGTATATCTCATTTCAGTAGAGTAGTCTTAAAAATAGCTGAAAAATGGAAATTTATAGTACTTACTTACTTACTTACTTACTCACTGGCACTATCGAACCCGTAGGTTCATGGCCGCGCGGACATAAGCTCTCCATACATCCCTATCCTGAGCTAATGCTTTCCAATCATTCCCTGTATAATCTACTTCCCTCAAATCATAGTTAATGTTGTTAGTACTATAAACTGTAATAACTCGGCTCAGGTTTTTATAAAATTATGGCTGTTCCTGTTCTTTTACATGGATCTGAACCTTGGGTACTTACAAAAAAAGATATCTCACACATTCAAGCCACTGAAATGAAATTTTTAAGATCCGTAAAAGGATGTACACGCATGGATATATTACACAATGAATCAATAAGAAATGAACTGGAGATATTTTCAATAGTCGATAAACTAGAAGAGCACACATACCAATGGAAAGAACATTTAGACAGAATGGACAATACAAGATTACCCAAAAAGATCAACACCTACAAACCACATGGAAAAAGATCTTTGGGACGGCCAAGGAAACGATGGACTTGAGACTGGAACAGGTCACATTGACCTAATCCTGGAAAGGAAGAAGAAGAAGAAGAAGATAAACTGTAATATTCACAAAACAACCGCAACTTTCAACAATATACGTATTTAATTTAGAGATTTTACAAGTGAATAATAGTAATATGGGACAAGGGTGTTCTTGTGCGAAGTTTTTAACCAGACTAATTTAGTTATATTTATTTATCTATAGATGTTAGCAAATGACATGTGGTTAGTGTATTGCTTCGAACAGATATCTAGAAGGAAACTAAGGATGGATGGATGAAGGAAGATCTGTTAAATGTTTCTCAGAGATCTTTTTATTTAAGCATGAAATCCTTTTACGAACCTGTTTTTTTATTTTACAGTACTACAATATTACATTTTTTAAAATTTATGTATACATACATAGTGTTCTGCCCACGAGCAGGTCTTTCACTGCAAAATCAGCATTCTCCATTCTTTCCTTAACTCAGATTTCCTTCTATGCCATGTTTGCAGCTATACTAGGGATATATAGGTGTGGTAGTTCCCCGTTTCTTCCCACATCTTACTCTCTCTTTTGCATCTTAAAATCTTAAAACATCTTAAGGTCCCGAAGAGTCTCAACTTTGAGATAAGGAGAGTGGATTTGGCTAAGTTAGACCCTCGGGAATTCACCGAGATTCACCCCAGAGGTTAAATATCCGTTCCATCAGGGTTTTTGACCAGATCAAAGATCCGGAAATCCCAATTAACATCTGCCCCCAATTTATATATACATCCATGGTATTTCTGCCCGAAGGCGGGTCTTTCACTGCAATCATAGCATTTTCATGCTATGCTTGCAGCTTTACTAGGGAATTGTAGGTGTGGTAGCTTCCCGTTGCTTTCCACACCGCTGGAGGTTAATGCTAAGGATGATGATGATAATGATAAGGATGATGATGATGATTATATGATTACGGGGACCGTTTAATTTATATATTAAAAGTGATCCCACAACAGGCCCGGAGGCCCTTGGGGTAGTAGGAGGTTAAGGCTCCCACTTTTTCTAGACAATCGGCACTTGATGTCAGCCGGGTTGTCAGCCCTGCGTGACGGCCGCCTTTACCCCAGAACAAGCACCTGGTACTCATTTCCGTTAGAGGCTGAGTCGACCCCAGGGCCATAGTGCCGCCAGAAGGTTTTGGTCAGTTTAAAAATCCTGACCCCACCGGGACTTGAACCCTCGACCCTCCGGCTTGTAGCTCAGTGCCTTAACCACTACGCTACAGAATATATTATATGCCTACACATTTTTGTCATTAAATAGTTTTATAAAATAATGATAATAATAATAATAATAATAATAATAATAATAATAATAATTCAGCTCTAAAAATTGACCAAATAGAACAAGGACAATTATTGTAGGAGAAAGGAAAAATATTTCATTAGGTCTATTGTATATTTTCTTAAGAATAATAAACAATTTAGAGATAAATGCGAGAAACCCTTTCATGCTACCCATCTTTTTAATAGGTTACTTTTACAAACCAAGAATTAAGTCCTACTGACAGAAGATACTTTAATGAAAATATGATTTATGAAATTATTTTATACTTTTGGTTAACAATCTTATAATGAAAACATAACACAATATAAATTTTAACTTTAATAATAACTTGGATAATTTGAATTCTCATAGAATTCCAAAAGCCATGCTTCCTTACTGCCCCAAGGCAAAAGATCGCTGGGACGTCCAAAAAAGCGCTGGATGGAAAATTCCTCTTTGAGACCGTAACAGGCCACATGGCCTATCACTTGCATGGGTGATGATGATGATGATGAAATAATTTGAAAGGTTGTCATTATGATGATCTTGTAGAAGATTTCCGGGCTGTTGGCCGTGGTCTTGAGGCTTGTAGTTCCCCGACGTTTCGCCAGAGACTGCATCCGGCATCCTCAAGGGTTGTCTTGAGACTGGCACCTGCAGGTGGTCGACAAAATTGCTAGTCTCAAGACAACCCTTGAGGATGCCGGACGCAGTCTCTGGCGAAACGTCGGGGAAATACAAGCCTCAAGACAACGGCCAACAGCCCGGAAATCTTCTACAAGATCATTTTTTTCTTCTTTTTCTTCTTCTTTCAAGGACTGAACCTTTTTGGTTCGTTTCGGCTCCAAGTATTATAGCAGCTGTGTCCATCTCTTTCGTGGGCGTCCCCGATCTCTTTTTCGTCCTCTTGGTTGATAGTTCAGACTTTTCCTAGGCAATCTTTCGGTATCCATTCTACAGACATGTTCATACCATTTTCTCCTATACTCTTCTATTTTATCTGTCAAACTGAATATTTGTAGTTCTTTACGAATATCTTGACTTCGTTTTTTTATACATTAAAATATATCTTGCCACAAAACGTAAATATTTAATTTCTGCTGCTTCTATTCTTTTAATTGACTGTTTATTGAGAGTCCACACTTCTGAGTCATACAATATTGCAGGTACAGCCAATACTTTATAAATTTTTTAATGTGTTCCTTTTCTTACTTTCTTTCCCAGTGTTCTTTTAAGGGTGTCACATAAATATTGAAATATTTACAATTTATTATTTATGTATTTTTCTCTATTAAAACCTAAAGATACACCTAAATAATGCAAATATTTTACTTTTTCTAGCGTTTTGTAATTTAGTACTGTTTTTATTCTTTCCATGTATAAACTTGAAACTGGAAAAAAATTGAATACGTACCTTGGTGCCAGTTCCATGTGCTTCGATATAGCCAACTAGTAGAGGATCTATGCCTGCTTCCTCGTAAAGTTTGCTATTATTTACATATTGCATCTCTCCTGAAGGCGAAGAGATTCCTACTGATTTGTAGCCATCCGTGTTGTTCCTGACGTGCACAATACTGCCATACACTCTGCGAGCGGCAGACTTCCTCATCAGGTACATGACCACCGCAGCTTCCCCCCTCACATACCCAATTGCTGAAATACGTGTACAGAATATAATTATTTGATAATATAATATGTACGAGTGGTTCCAATTTATCTAGAGAATTTGGAAATCAAGAGTGGCATTTGTTAGGACTATTTAACTAATAAAATTAAGCTGTTTACTCACAAATAATTATTTAAATAAGTTATTTTAAAATATTTATATATTTAATGTAAACGGTGATGTTTGAAAACAAATGAGAAACGATTGGTACGCTTCATTTGCTTCTTTTGTTTATCACTACAACCAGATCATAATAATTATTGCCAAAGGAGCGCAATATTGTAAGAATGCACTCTAGTGGAGAAAAAATGAAACACATCAAACTATATTAATTCATTTCTGATGTCTTATGATGTAAATACAATTATATTTTCCCCGAATGTTATTACCTGGGAAAAAATACATTTAAGAAAGTGCAAACAGTGGTTTCTTTTTTTGGTGGTATAATCAATTGCTACAAATGTTTTTATATTAATTCCCGCATCCGCTATGTGTTGATATTCGTGCACTATATATACAATCTGGTAGCCGTATTTCTTTGAGAGTCAGTCACTGCAAAATAATGCTATGACCTATTCAGAATGTTAAAAAGGAGGTGCTTTCTTTATTATGATAAACTTTAGTTGGTAAATTCTAGGCGAAACACGACTGTGATTGGTTGTAAATAAAAAATAATTGAAATGTGATTGATCATTGATTCCCATTAGGGGCACGAGTTAAATAGTCACAAATACGACATTATGCATTAATTTTAGATTTATTTTAAAAATACGAATGATCGGAAATATGTGGTATAACTTGGCTAAGCCATATTTAAAAAAATAACGCGTCATTTGACATTTATATACTATTTATTCTATTTAAATTTGCATTTGGCCTATTATTATGTGTACGGGAATATATATTTTCCATGGCGGTTATTAGAGTAAATTTTAATTTCAAATTTTAGATAAACCCCACTTCTATTGGTTGGATTTTACTGATTTTTGGAAAATACATACATCGGTTTACTTTAATACGATATTCCGAGTTTTGTTGTGAAACGTAGAAAATTGCGGTTGCTAGAGCGATTTTTAAAATTTCGTTTGAGGTGAACTCCTACACCTAATGATTTTAGAACACAATAGATAACGGCTAAAAACTTGCCGTATCTGAAATCCAATACATACAAATTTTCACAAAGATCGGTTGAACGGTTTAGAAGTCTATAAAGGACAGACAGACATATTCGATTATATAACATAAAACAATAGAAAAACAAATGACTAGAGATTACTTACATTTGCATCAAATTACGTAGTAATGTACAATAATACTTAAGAGTTTTATATGATTTTGTTTTCTTTGCGGTCCGAAATATATAAATAACTGGCAGAATGAATTATTGTTTCGCCAATTTAAGGTTAGGATAGTAGTTGTTTATTTCGGGTATCTATTAATTGAATATTACTGTGATGGTTTTGTTAGAATTGACACTTACTATCAGCAAGTCCCAAATAGTAAAATTGACATTACTTCAATAACTGAAAAAATTATGGACTCCTGTTTAAATGAACTATATACACATAATAATATCCAGAAATACATAAATGAAAGAATACAAAATAGTAAGAAATGTTATTTCTCAATAAATAACGTATTTAAATTCAAAATATCCGACATGCGAAACAAAAACCAGATTGTATAAAACCCTAGCTAACACCCGGCGTGCACTGCCGCGCAAAAAAAAGAAAATTAATGTGTTCTCATGTTTAATTAAAGGAATGAAAGGAAAAAAATAATTATAAATTTATATAGTAATTATTTTTATATACCACATGCTGATTAACTGGCGATGCCCGGGAATCTATTTATCCCTATTTTGTTGCCATAAATGAAGTGAACGACGAAAATTAATGCTTTTATGTTTAGTTGAACAAGTAAAAGGAAGAATGTATAACATAATTATTTTTAGATATCCCGAGCAGTTTACCCGGCGTTATCGGGGATCTACTTATCCCGATCGTCTTGGCATAAATGAGCTGAAATACGAAAATTAAAGTATTTTTATGTTTAGTTGAATAAGTTGTGGGTACAATTTATTTCATAATTATTTTAAGATACCTCAAGCTGATTACAGGATGTTGCCCGGGAATCTACTTATGCCAATCTTCCTGGCATACAAGAGCTGAAAGACGAAAATGAATGTGTTTTTATGTTTAGTTGAATAAGTAATGGGAACAGTAATTATACATTTATATCGTAATTATTTTTAGATACCCCGTGCTGATTAACCGGCATTGCCCGTGAATCTACTTTTCCCCGATCATCTTGGCATAAATGAGCTGAAAGGTGAAAATTAATGTGTTTTTATGTTTAATTGAATAAGTAACAGGAAACATTTATATGCTAATTATTTTTAGATACCCCGTGCTGATTACTCAGCGTTGCCCGGGAATCTACTTATCCCGATCTTCTTGGCATGAATGAACTGATATGTGAAAAGTAAAGTGTTTTTATGTAGGCCTAGAGTTGAGTAAGTAAATGGAAAAAATTATATCGTAATTATTTTATGGGGGCACGCCGTAGCGTAGTGGTTAAGGCACTGAGCTACAAGCCGGAGGGTCGAGGGTTCAAGTCCCGTTGGGGTCAGGATTTTTAAACTGACCCAAAGCCCTCTGGCGGCACTATGGCCCTGGGGTCGACTCAGCCTCTAACGGAAATGAGTACCAGACGCTTGTTCTGGGGGTAAAGGCGGCCGTCACGCAGGGCTGACAACCCGCCTGACATAAAGTGCCGATTGTCTAGAAAAGTGGGAGCCTTAACCTCCTACTACCCCAAGGGCCTCCTGAGGCCTGTCGTGGCATCACTTTACTTTACTTGTAATTATTTTATATATTCCGTGCTGATTACCCGGAGTTACCCGGGAGCCTACTTACCCCGATCTTCTTGGCATAAATGACTGAAAGACGAAAATGAATGTGTTTTTATGTTTAAGTAAAATAGAAAAATTTATATCGTAATTATTTTAGATACCCCCTGCTGATTATCCGACGTAGCCCGGAAATGTACGATTCCCGATCTTCTTGGCATAAGCGATATGAGAGAAAAAATTCGTTATTGTGAGTTATCGGTAAAAGAATACCCGCCGTTCGCTGCTACGCTTGCCCAGGAATCTACTTATCCCAATATTCTTGGCATCAATGGAAGAAAAAAATTATTTTCAATTTTCCGTAAAAGATAAACATATGTTTACGCGGATTTTTTTTTTGTAGAGTTCTTTATATGTTCAATTCTGTGTACATTAATTTTGTATATTTGTTTTGGTTTAGGCAGCGTAAACCAGTTAAGCGTCCAAAGGGTGATTTTTTAAGGGCTTAGGAGTTGAGTATCACAACTTTCTTATAGCTTATGTTCATCCCGGGAATTTCCTGAATATTTTTCAAAAAGTCCCATCACAATCGTATGAACGATATGACAGCGCATAAAATACGAACAAACAAACAAACATTTATTTTTATATATTAGATTTGTATATATATAAGTGGTGATGATGGTAATGATGCGCCAGGAGAGGCCTTACCTAAACTTAATGATGATAATGATGGCCAGATGATGTTCTGGATCGTTTGGGCCTTAAAGTTTCCTGACATTTGTCTTACAGGCGAGGAAAAACCCCCCAAAAAATCCACCACCCAGGAAACTTGTCCCGAACGGAAATCGAACCCGGGAGCACTGTTTGACAAGGCAGCACGCTACCCCGAGACCACAGTGGTGAACAGTTAGAATAAAATATAAAAAAATATATAAAAATGCTCACCATTTGCATCAAACACTCTGGGTTCCATGACGGAGGCCAACACTCCTAGTTTCAATAGGTGTTGTGTATACACAGGGTTGAGCATGACATTACTGGAACATACAATAGCTGCGTCTATATGATGCATCTTCATGTCGTTTATTGCTTGGTTCAGAGCTATCAGGCTTGTCGCACATCCTGAGTCTATTGCAAAACTTGGTCCTGTAATAAAACAACAAGGTTCATATTATTATTATTATTATTATTATTATTATTATTATTATTATTATTATTATTAGCAAGCAGACACTATTTAGTAACATTGGACTGGAAGAAAATATCAATAAAACTAAATATATGGTCCAACATAGAAATCTTAATATATAACAATTTTGTGTCACGTTGTTTGTCCGCGATGGAATCCTAAACTACTGAACCGATTTTAATAAAATTTTGCACACTGTGTGCAGTTTGATCCAACTTGAGACTTAGGGTAGTTTATAACTAAATTTATAGTTGCATTATTTTTTTATTGCAAATTATTTGTTTATTATTTAACAAAGAGTTATAATTATCTGTGAGTTCCATACGATTCTAACAGATGGCGGTGTAATTATCTGTGAGTTCCATACGATTATAACAGATGGCGGTGTAAGGTAATTGGTTTATTATTTAACCACCGCTGTGGTCTCGAGGTAGCGTACTGCCTTGTCACGCAGCGGGCTCGGGTTCGATCCCCGGTCGGGGCAGTTTTTCTGCGTGAGGTTTTTATTGGGGTTTTTCCTCACCTGTAAGACAAATGTCAGGAAAACTTTAAGGTCCAAACGGTCCCCGAAATCATATGGCCATCATCCTTATCATTATCATCCTTACCATTATCATTATCATCATCATCCTTCACCGGTGTGGAAAGCAACGGGAAGCTACCACACCTACACAATTCCCTAGTAAAGCTGCAAGCATAGCATGAAAATGCTATGATTGCAGTGAAGGACCTGCCTTCGGGCAGAATTACTATGGATGGATGGATTTAACAAAGAGAGATCCAGATGTCTGTGCTTTTTGTTGCAACCGCGAATTTCATTTGAATTACAAATATTGATTATTTCATAATTTAAGTGTGTTCAGTGCTTATTTTATTTTTAATATTATTAATTTCGTGAGTAAGTATTAGTTTTAAGTAACTGGCTGTACTGTTTAATGGATATATTACTGTCCTGTACTAACTAACTCACTAGCACTATCCAACCTATAGGCTTATGACCGCGCGGACATAAGCTCTCCATACATCCCTATCCTGAGCTAGTGTTTTCCAATCATATCCTGTATAATCCACTTCCTTCAAAACTTAATGTTATTCTCCCACCTCGTTCTTGGTCTACCAACTAGACGTTTTCCCTCTGGTTTTCCTACAAGAAGCTTCCACGCCCCTGTTTTATTTCTCATTCTTGCTACATGTCTTGCCTATCGCAGTATACGAGACTTAACTGCTATTATTATATCAGGTTTCTTATAAAGATCATGTATCTCACCGTTATGTGGTCTTTTCCATTCGCCTGTCTGTTCATCTCTTTTTGGTCCAGAATTAGTGTCCTATTTTTATTAATTATATAATTAGTACGCAGTCTCAACTATTAAAACATTAAAAATATTATAAGTCTTTCTGTACCACTCCTATCCTCAGCAGAGGGTTTTTTCCACCTTCTGCTGAGGATACAGCGATCCCGAAAGGCCTACATTGTTTTGATTATTTTAATTGAAGAGACTGGATGCAAAGTACATAATTTTATATATATATATATATATATATATATATATATATTTTTTTTTTTTGTATTTTGACCAATGTACTGCAAGAAGTTAATTAAATATGATTGGAAGAAATGCTAAACTGAAACATGTATACAATACTCACCGGTAAAGTCAAAATGGAAGGAAATTCTGTTGGCAAACATGGATTTGCAGCTGCCAATAAATCCATAGCCGTTGGCTTTCTGTAGAGATTCTGCAAAATAGTGATCTGCATCACCCCCAGTTAAGGCATAGTACACCCCTGTCTTGGAGCCACGAACTTCTGCAGGATTCATCCCTATAAAACACAGTAATATACATGATCATGAGTTTATTTAGGCTTAGGTTGTTTGAGCCTGATCCTATGAGATCTCTGGATGTGGTTGGTCAATCCATCTTAATTTTGGTATTCCTCTATCTGGAAGCCTTTTTGGTTGGTGAATTTCAATTTTCTTTTAATTTTCATCTGATTGTTTTGACATTTTATCACATTCATTATGTGCTTATAGAAGCGTTTCTGTGACGGTTGGTGTTTATAAGTAGAATAGTTTCAGAATTATGATTTTTTAAAACTATTTTTTTAGTATTTCCTAAAAATGCTCCGTACGATGCATTTTTAAATATTCGCTGTTGAAATTTGAGATTCAGAGTCTTCATAATTCCACTAAACACATTTTCTATCCAAAAAATATTCATGAAGGGAGAATACTGCTTAATTTTCATTTTTTGAAAAAAAAATTATCATAAGTAATGCCACGAGTGATTTCCAAATTATCGATAAATTCACGACTCACGAAGTTTGGAAATTACTCTAGAGAATTTGAAAATCAAGAGTGGCATTTGTTAGGACTATTTAACGAATAAAATTAAGCTGTTTACTCACAAATCATTATTTAACTATATTTATTTTAAAATATTAATATATATTTAATGTAAACGGCGATGTTTGAAAACAAATGAGAAACGATAGGTACGCTTCATGTGCTTCTTTTGTTTATCACTGCAACCAGATCATACTATTTATTGCCAAAGGAACGCAATATTGTAAGAATGCTCTCTAGTGGAGAAAAAATGAAACACATCAAACTGTATATTAATTCATTTCTGATGTCGTATGATGTAAATATGACAATTATATTTTTCTGGATTGTTACCTGGGAAAAAATACATTTAAGAAAGTGCAAACAGTGGTTTCTTTTTTTTTGGTGGTATAATCAATTGCTACAAATGTTTTTATATTAACTCCCGCATGTGGCATGTGTTGACATTCATGCACTATATATACAATCTGGTAGCCGTATTTCTTGTAGGCTCAGTCACTGCAAAATAATGGTCAGACCTGTTCAGAATATTAAAAAGGAGGAGCTTTCTTTAATATGGTAAATTTAACACTGATAAATATTTCGTGAAACACGAGTCTGATTGGTTGTAAAACAGAAATCATTGAAACGTGATTGTTTATTGAGTCCCATTTGGGGCATGAGTTAAATAGTCACTCTTATTATTTTTTCCATCTGAATTTAAAAGAACACATGTGTCTTAGACTAGTAAATGCATAGCAAATTTGAATGATAACATTTATTGGAGAGTATAGCTACAAAATGTCACTTTGATAGCAAAAAAATTGCATCGTAAGGAGCATTTTAAGTTTCGGAAAATATAAAAAAAATGGAAACCCAAAAAAAACGCATTTTAAATTTTAAGCAGTAATGCTAACCATGCGTGCAAGAATATTTAAACTCTTACGTCACGGGGTCAATTTTGCTCCTACAATAAAAATGTTTACATGAAAATGATCCTGAAGAATCAGAGTCATTAAAAAGTAAATTAACAAAAAATTCATTTTTATCATTTTTTTCAACATTTTCACCATTCGGTCCCCTTAATGTTCGCCAAGTGTTCGAAAGTCGATCATAAATAGCACGTCACTTTATATTATATTAGACATTGTTAAGTTCTTCATCATCATCATCAACAACAATCACGGATTAAGCCCATGTGGCTTGTTTCGGTCTCAGATTCTCATTCAAAAAGTTGAATCCATATCTTTTTCGATCTACCAACTTCCTGTCTCCTTTTGGTTTGTAATTAAGTATAATTTTTGGTATGCGTTCATCTTTCATTCTTTGAACATGTTCTTTCCAGTTTTTTCTAGATTATTGTATTTTACCTAAAAGTTTAAAAATATTTAGCTCATTTCTATCTTCACTTCTTTTATTTAGAACTTTGCAGACAGCTACACTTCTCAGTTTTAATGATTAGAATAACAGTAGGCCTAGTAATAATGATTAAATTAGTATCGATCCATCCACAGTAATTCTGCCCGAAGGCAGGTCTTTCACTGCAATCATAGCATTTTCATGCTATGCTTTGCAGCTTTAGTAGGGAATTATAGGTGTGGTAGCTTCCCGTTGCTTTCCACGACGTTAGTATACTAAATATTAATTTATACTGATTTGGTGAATTCAGCTTCAGCTGTTTCTATGATCTTCTCTTCTCTCTTAGTTAAAACCCAAAATTCACTACCATACAAATAATAATAATAAGAAATGTGCACTCAGGTTGAGCATTAGTGGTGGTTTAGTCTTTACTGTAGTCTGTAATAGTTTTTGTTCTTTTCGCACATGTTATGATGTGGTATTTCCCACATCATTGTCCACATAACACACACTTGCATTCTTCGGTCGGCTCGTGGAATTTCTTGTTTATACATATTTTGTTATGAAATCCATGTACTGCGAGTCGTGTTGTGACGTGTCTCTGGGGTTTGCACTCTCTGGTCCATCTGTCGTCCAGCATGGCAGTTGTGGTGTAGAAATCTATGTCTGTTTCCTTCTTCTTCCTATTTCTGATGCTTATTAATTTCTGGTATGGTTCTGTGGATTGTAGATAGAATTGGGTTCTTATGTCCTCTATGAAGTAGGTCTCTCTCATGAGTTCGTAAGCAAAACGAGAAGGCACTGTTTTTCCTATTCTCAGACTACCATACAAAAGTAAGGGGACTGCCACAGTTGTTAGTTTTACATTGTATTAGACCATAATCATAAAAATACAGGATATGATATATATTTATGTTGGAGTGTAACTGATGATGGGGATTATGGTATTCTAAATTAGCATCCAGTATTGTGAGCAATTTGGATGGCCACAATAAGTAGCGGCTATATGTTGAGAAAACCAGCTATAACGACTGTGGACCCGACATGCTGGCCACATATCACTCCTACACTAGCAGGATGATCGTCTACCTCTGTGATTAACACATGTATAAGGCAAGAAGCCTTGGTGCAGTGCTATGGGACTTGAGCTGGTTCGAGTCCCCATGGGGGAAGATATTTTCTCATGAAATATCGGCCAGTATAGGACGGTGCCCACCCAGCATCGTAAGGCATTTGGGTAGTTAGAATAAGTAGCGACTCCAGGTTAAGAAGACCAGATATAACGACTGGAGGACCCGACATGCTGACCACATGTCACCCTACACTGGCTGGATGATCGTATACCTCTGTGATTAACACATGTGGATGTTAGGCCGGCAGCCGGCTGGCAAAAACCCAAATTATGAAGGATAGAGAAACTGAATGTGGTTGTTTAACTGAGTAAAAGTCATAGAAACTTCTCTCCAGAGTCCAATCTCAACCTGATAAAAAATGTTTGGCATTTTGTAAATAGAAGACAAAAAAAAGTGACCTAAAAAAGAAGTTAGATGAAGAATGAGCTTTCATTGAGCCGCATTATACCCAGAAAATAATTTAAAATATGCAACAAATGTTGAGCTATGTCTTAAGACAGAAAGGACACCAAACTAAATTCAAGAATTTGTTTGTATTAGAAGAAAACAGATTTATCTCTGTTAGGCCAATATTAATTTGTACGTGATAGTAGTGGCGGTTTCCTTCTGTAAACAAATTATAATTATTTAAGAGAAAATTTGTAATACGAGAGAAATTTTATTGTTAAGAAATATGTTTCATTTAAATAACAGCAATGTTTTTATTTAGGAAGTTTAATTTATCTTTAATTTACTTCTCAATTAAAACTCCACGAAGATGGAATACTATGTGCCACGATGTTAAATTGTATAGACTGTCCACCGCTGTGGTTTCGAGGTAGCGCGCTGCCTTGTAACGCAGCGGGCACGGGTTCGATTCCCGGTCGGGACAAGCTTCCTGGGTGAGGTATTTTTCCGGGGTTTTTCCTCACATGTGAGACAAATGTCAGGTAGCTTTGAGGCCCGAAAGGTCCCCGAACATTATCTGCCCACCATCATCATTATCCTTATCATTATCATTATCATCCAGGTGTGAAAAGCAACAGGAAGCTACTACACCTATAATTCCCTAGAAAAACTGAAAAACATAGCATGAAAGTGCTATGATTGCAGTGAAAGACCTGCCCCAGGGCAAAAACACTATGGATGGAAGTCCACCACTGTGGTCTCGAGGTAGCGTGCTACCTTGTCATGCAGCGGGCCCGGGTTCTATTCCCGGTCGGGACAGGCTCCTGGGTGAGGTTCTTTAGGGATTTTCGTGACCTGTAAAACAAATGTCTTACTGTTTGTGGCCGAACGGTCCCCGAAAATCATCTGGCCATCATCACCATCATCCTTATCATTATCATCATCCTTCACCGGTATGGAAAGCAACGGGAAGCTACCACACCTATAATTCCCTAGTAAAGCTGCAAATCATAACATAGAAATGCTATGGTTGCAGTGAAAGACCTGCCCTCGGACAGAATTACTATGGATGTAGGCTATATGACTTTATTGCCATTTTTTTTATTGGATGCCTCCGTAAGTCTTTCAAAACTTGAACTCTACAAAAAACATAAATAAGATGAGAAGTTTGGATCATAAACATAGATTATTATTAAATCTAACATACTGAAAGAATCATAAATGTAATTAGTGTATATCGATATTCTGAATCATCCTGATTTTTTTAATGAGGCGGAATGAGGTTATTTTTGTACCAGGTTGCGTTATAGGCTATTATGTTTATAGTAGCCTACATTGTTTGCATTACTGATACCATATCACATGTTTGTACTTCAGAAGTAAACCTATAGACATTACATTTGATAACAGATTAAACTTAATTCTTTGCAGGATCTTTAGTAATTCGGTGTCACATTATTAACAAAAATCTGTAAGTATTTTTTTTTTATTTTTATTTTAATATGAGATGCTGTGGATGATGGTCAGATCGCATCTAGAATATATGCATATATATACCAATAGATAGTTTATGTCTATTATTATTTGAATTCTTGTGTCTCGTGCAAATTAAGTTTATATTAAATTTGATAAGTTATGTAATAAAAGTTAAGATTGCAACATAGTATAATAAGAAGTTAGATTTCTGACTGTCTTCTGTTTTGGTTTCACACACAAACAGTTGACTAGTATAATGACAAGTTAGACTTCTGACTGTCTTCTGTTTTGGTTTCACACACAAACAGTTGAATAGTATAATGACAAGTTAGACTTCTGACAATCTTCTGTTTTGGTTTTACGCACAAACAGTTGAATAGTATAATGAGAAGTTAGACTTCTGACTGTCTTCTGTTTTGGTTTCACATACAAACAGTTGAATAGTATAATGAGAAGTTAGACTTCTGACTGTCTTTTGTTTTGGTTTCACACACAAACAGTTGACTAATATAATGACAAGTTAGACTTCTGACTGTCTTCTGTTTTGGTTTCACACACAAACAGTTGAATAGTGTAATGAGAAGTTAGACGTCTGACTGTTTTTGATTTGGTTTCACACACAAACAGTTAAATAATATACAGAGTGTAACAGGACCTCACCGACAAAATGATAGGGATGATAGGCCATGCAGAGAGGATCATTTTTTGTGAAGGAACATATAGTCGCAAACACGTCGTTTATGAGTTATGCTCAGATGAAGGTGCTCACCCGTAAGGTTCGGAATTGAATACAAACAATATTGTATGCAGCGAATAAATGAAACAGATGCTACGAAACACTGTTGTAGTGGAACGCGTCCCGCGCAATACGCACTCCGTGTGCAGGTAGTATAAAGCGTCTGTTTACTTACTCAAACCCCGCTCCCTGGTAATACTTACTTACTCACTGGCACTATCGAACCCGTAGGTTCATGGCCGCATGGACATAAGCTCTCCATACATCCCTATCCTGAGCTAATCCTTTCCAATCATTCCCTTTATAATCTACTTCCCTCAAATCATAGTTAATTTCGATGTGGGCTATTATTTTATTTTTAGTGGGTTCCTTAAGTCAGTGCGTCAGTGACTTGCCAAATTAAAAGTTAAAAATTTGTATTTTTACACATGATAAACAATATCTTCCATTTAAATATCCAAACCATGAATTTGTGTGTAATATAAAATCATATTTAGTGATCTTAAATATAAAATTATGCCACTACATGACAAATATAAAATATCCGGAGTGTCCTGGTGCGTCCATCACGATCGGTTGAACGGTATGTCAGCACACGAGAATCTTACTTCTACCGATTTTCTCGACTCAATGAAAGACAATAAAGTATATTGTGTGTTATTCGTAATAGATAGACATATGATATCCAGGGCTTTTTTATAGTTTTGATCGAGATATTCAATGCTGTGTACATTGATTTTGTATATTTCTTGTGGCATAGGCAGCGTAAGCCATTTAACCGTCAAAAAGGGATAAATTGTCACATTTGTTCGCCACATAGGTTGATGTATAGGGGTATAGGAGGTGACTGTCTCAACTCTCTTATGACCTATTTTCATCCCGTTAAGCTAATAACAATTATGCAAAAATACCCATTATAACCTGATGAACAGTATGGCAGCGCATACAATAGGAACAAAGTTATATGTAAGAAAATGCCATGTCACTTTCATTCTATTATACATTGTTAATTTCAAATTGTATTAGACCTTAATGATAAAAATACAGAGTATATGCTTATGTTGGAGTGTAATGGATGACGGGAGTGATAGTATTCTAATTAGTACACACATCGTGAAGTATTTTCGTTGTTATAATACGGAGATGTAACAATGGATTTTTTTGTTAACAATTTTTCGTTTCCATGGTGAATAACAAAGTTATACAAGCTTTCGTTTTCACTGAGGTCCGTCACATTTAAATAAAGGTCTGAAATTTGTAGGGGCGGTGGTCGGGGGTGGGAGGTTCAGTACCTTTAAAGCTGGAGCCTGTCATTCATTTTAAAATGTTCAGATTCAATTTAAAAGAGCTGTAGTGTGCATCATTCAGATTATTCGCTCTTAATGTTATTCTCCCACCTCATTGGCGTTTTCCCTCTGGCTTTCCTACAAGAAGCTTCCATGCAAGTCTTTCATTCCCCATGCGTGCAACATATCCTGCCCATCGCAGTCTATGAGACTTAACTGTTCTTATTATATCTGGCTTGCTATAAAGACCATGTAGTTCATTGTTATTTAGTCTTCTCCATTCGCCTGTCTGTTCATCTCTCTTTGGTCCAAACATTTTCCTAAGTACTTTATTCTCAAATACTCGTAATCTCCTTTCCTCTCTTAAAGTAAGAGTCCATGTTTCGCACCCATATAATATAACTGGTAGAATAATAGTTTTATATATTTTCAGTTTAACGTTTTTTGAAAGGAGTTGGGACATCAAGAGTCTCTGAAATTCATAATAGCACACATTTGCAGAATTGAGCCTATGTTTAATTTCTTTGTGCATCTCATTCCTATTTGTGATTATTGTTCCTAGGTATTTGAATTCAGCCACTTCCTCAAAATTTCCCTCATTTATCATTAGCTGTCCATTTCCACTATATAATGAATTTCTACGTGTGACCATATATTTAGTTTTTATTGATATTTACTTCCAGTCCTAATTTCTTAGTGTTACTCAATAGTGTGTGCATGTAGTCCTTTAGTATCTCCTCGCTATCGGCCAATAGTACTACATCATCAGCATAAACTAACAGCTTATTAATGACTTCGGAATTCTACTTCTAGAATGAAGATGATATGAAGTGGTATTTATCCTTTTAATAAGACACTAGAACATTCGATAAGCGGTGGAAACACTGTATAACACCACAAAAAAAATATTTTTGACATTACGAACTTCATTTATAGTTTCTTGCCAAATCAACTATACGCAGCAGCACCATGTCTGGATGTCTCTCAACTGATCGATCTAGAGATTTCTGAATATCAACTCTTGATTGAAATCGAATGTCTCATAGAGATTTTTTGATGCTTGAGAATAAGTTACAGTCACAAGGGCTCATGTCCGGTGAATTTGGTGGATGTTCGAGTACTTCGCAGTTCCACCTTATAAACAAATTCTACTGAATATATTTTTAGGACGGTATTACTTACTAAATGTGAGAAACAGTGAATGTATTCACAAAATATTGCTTTTCGAGACTTTCAATATTACAGATTTATTCAATAAATATTGTTCAACAATCTACTACAAGATTGCAATGATCACCACTAGAATCGCTGATTCACAACAGTGTTGCCATTGCTTATCGAATGACCTAGTATAATACTGTACTTATACAGTTTAAAAAATTGTATATATATGGAGAATATAATACATATATAAGAGAAATAAGTGTTTGAATTGGATTCGCCTGGTAGTGTAATGGATATCACGCTGAGGTACAGACTCAGAGATCCGGGTTCGAATCCCGTCCAGGCATTTATTTTTCTTATCATACCATATATATATATATATATGTAAATAAGAAAGTTTTCTTGGGTTTTCCGCGTCATGGAATCAAGTTCGGCCTCTGTCCACTGATTCCGACGTTCCGGCATGATCCCACATGCCATTATCAAAGAATGATAAGTTCGAGTCACAGGTTTAGATCTAATATAATTAAACACATAGAATTTTCGAACTTGAATCCATGACGCGGAAAACCCAAGAAAACTTTCTTATTTATACTTATATCCGCGAAAATCTGCAATATAACCTATATATATATATATATATATATATATATATATATATATATATATATGAAGACTAACCTGCATCGATAATTGCCTCATAGGTAAGTTCCAGAATAATCCGTAGTTGTGGGTCCATGTAGTTAGCTAATTTGGGTGGAACTCCAAAATATGAAGCGTCGAACCTAGATACATCTTTTAGAGTAGCAGTTCCAGGCAAGTTACAGTATCCTGCAAGCAAACATTTTTTAAAAATATAATTGGGATGAGCAAACTTCTTATCTTTTGATATAAAAATGTATCAAGATCATTTTTTTTTATTATATACAACTTTTCTCATTAGAGGATTGCCACAAGGACAAAGTGATACAGACATTTAATTATCGAAATTGATTAAATACATTTTATAAATACATTTTAAATTTTTCAAATTGTTATTGAGGTATACATATTATCTACTAAAGTAGATATTTTTGGAAAGCATTAGCTCAGGATAGGGATGTATGGAGAGCTTATGTCCGTGCGGCCATGAACCTACGGGTTCGATAGTGCCAGTGAGTAAGTAAGTAAGTAAAGTAGATATTTTGTAAAGATCGTTTGCTAAAATTGAAATTGATCCTCTAATGGCAGCGATGACAATTTTAGAAAGGTAGCCTACACTCTGTCCAAATCTAAGAAATTCCAAAATTTAGCTAAGAAGGAGATGTTATTAAACTGTGATGTTTAGTATCCAGTATCCAGAATAACCACTTTACTATAGTTACATTTCAGCCCAAATGTTCCGAACAGTCAGTGCGTAACTTTTATATTCCACTGAAGTATACTTTGTAAGTGTGAATCCTGCTCTTGTTTACATGTGACCGCTGTTCAGAGTTCAGTGTCACCTCTACTGTATGGTTTAGTCATGACAAAACCAATCAGCGAACTTGAATTGTTTTACAGAGTGAGAAAATAAACCGATTTTGTGTGATATAGGATTCATTAGGGACTGAAGAGTTTGCGTGTTTGGAATTCTTACTTACTTACTTACTCACTGGCACTATCGAACCCGTAGGTTCATGGCCGCGCGGACATAAGCTCTCCATACATCCCTATCCTGAGCTAATGCTTTCCAATCATTCCCTGTATAATCTACTTCCCTCAAGTCATAGTTAATGTTATTCTCCCACCCAATTCTTGGTCTACCAACTGGACGTTTTCCCTCTGGCTTTCCTACAAGAAGATTCCATGCACGTCTTTCATTCCCCATACGCGCAACATATCCTGCACATCGCAGTCTACGAGACTTAACTGTTCTTATTATATCTGGCTTCCTATAAAGACATGTAGTTCATTGTTATGTAGTCTTCTCGATTCACCTATCTGTTCATCTTTCTTTGGTCCAAAATTTTTCCTAAGTACTTTATTCTCAAATACTCGTAACCTCCTTTCCTCCCTTAAAGTAAGAGTCAATGTTTCGCACCCATATAATATAACTGGTAGAATAATAGTTTTATAAATTTTCAGTTTAACATTTTTTGAAAGGAGTTGGGACATCAAGAGTCTCTGTAATGCATAACAGCACGCATTTCCAGAATAGAGCCTATGTTTAATTTCTTTGTACATCTCATTCCTATTTGTGATTATTGTTCCTAGGTATTTGAATTCAGCCATTTCCTCAAAATTTCGCTCATTTGTCATTAGCTGTCAATTTCCATTATATAATGTGTGTTTGGAATCCTGCTTTTTTAAAAGCTGGGAACAATGTTGTGCTTACCAATTGGCCATCTCCGATCAGTCTCGACCACCAAGTTTTCTCCATTGTAGAGTTTCTCCATGAATTCTTGTACATTGTCGCACTCTGGGAAACGTCCTGAGATACCGGATATAACAATGTCTTCTTGCGGATCTCTCTCATATTGTTGCCAATCGTTTCCGTTCTCAACGGGAAGAGTACTCTGCTCATTCTGTGGTCCCATTCTGTGGAAACGAAAAAAAAAAAATTAAGTTCTGAAATTCTATGGCACAGAGGAAGATAACACTGGTCAACATGATTTTTGTCTCATAAGTACCGATAGTTTTACTTAATGCAGTTTTTATCGTGTTTTCAAATATGTATTCGGGATTTCTCCGTCACCCACAGTTTTTTTATTTCATTTTCAATTAATGGATTTAAGTAATTATGAGAGAACAATTGAAAGTACAGCCTTTATTGGATAAAGTCACGAATTACAGACAGAAATGGATTGATCGCATGGATGGAATGAGCAAGGAGAGATATCAATTGTTAGCAAGAAATTATCAAGCAAGAGGAAGACGTGATGTTGGAAGACCTAGAAGACGTTGGGCTGATGCATTATGAAGTCGGAACGGGCAATTGCCTAATCCCTGGAGTGATGATGATGGTGATGATATTTTTAATAAACTTTTTTCGTCCATTTGTCTATTGTAAAATAAAACAAAATGAGCCAACACTAATGGTTTCAGCTATGGAAAAGAGATATCAAGGCAAATGGAATTCTAATATGCTGGCCGATTATTGTAGAACCATCAAGAGGGATGCTCCACAGGCGAAATATAGCAGAAAATCGTAATTTCTTACTTTCTAGGTGAGTCCGAATGTTCGAATATTGTGTAGTTATGAATGTAGAAAATATTAAAGTGTTTGGAATTATAAATTTCTATCTTTCGGAAACCTTGCGTGATGGAGAAAAACCGATATCATATTTGAATTCAGGAGAAAAAATACTATCAGAATCACATATTTTTCTTTCTGAGACAAAAAAAAAAGTTTATTTTTTGTTGCTCAGTGTAACTGAAATCTTCCTAGTTTTTTTAGTCAAAGAAAATTCTGGTTTGGGATTTCATAATCAGAACCCGTTTCATCATATCCACCATTTCTTAATATCTAAATTCTAAACGAAATTTAATGGCGCGATCCGTTTAGAAGGCCCTTAGCCTAACAGCTGGCTGCTAGCCTCACACCAACATGTGTTAATTAATAATAACTAACGAACTCACTGGCACTATCCAATCCGTAGGTTCATGGCCGCGCGGACATAAGCTCTCCATACATCCCTATCCTGAGCTAACGTTTTCCAATTATTCCCTGTATAATATAATTCCCTCAAATCATAGTTATGTTATTCTCCCACCTCATTCTTGGTCTACCGACTGGGCGTTTTCCCTCTGGTTTTCCTACAAGGTTAATTATTAATTAATAATAATTATTTTCTTGTAAGCCCATGTCTCCCTTAACAGAGATTTAAGCGCGCTCCCCCTACAGGGAAGAATTTGAACCATACTAATTTCGTTACACTTGTTTTTGTATAGATGTCATTTGAGTGGTCCGTCGTCAGCGTTCCACCTCATTCTGACATCTAGGAAACCAAAGTAGTACTAGGACGGGAAAATTCGGTAAATTTTGCTTAGCGGCCTTTTCATTTAGGCTTAAGGATCTTTTACGAGCCTAAAAATCTTCGGACTCGGGGCTCACGGCTTAAAGTCCCTCCCGGAGGACTTGCTTCTTGGTTTTTTCCATTCTAAAAAATCCATCGACCCCGGCCGGGTTTGAATCCGCGACCTCGGGACCAGAGGCAAGGAGCATAACCACTAGTCCACCGCGGCCGATTAATAATAATAATAATAATAATAATAATAATAATAATAATAATAATAATAATAATAATAATAATAATAATAATCAATCCATAGTAATTCTGCCTGAAGGCAGGTATTTCACTGCAATAATAGCATTTTCATGCTATGCTTGCAGCTTTACTAGGGAATTGTGTAGGTGTGGTAGCTTCCCGTTGATTTCCACACCAGTGAAGGATGATGATGATGATGATGATAATGATAAGGATGATCATGATGATGATGGTCATATGATTTCGGGGACCGTTTGGGCCTTAAAGTTTTCCTGACATTTGTCTTACAGGCGAGGAAAAACCCCGATAAATGCCTCACCCAGAAAAACTGCACCGACCGGGGATCGAACCCGGGCCCGCTGCGTGACAAGGCAGCACGCTACCTCGAGACCACAGCGGTGGACAATAATAATAATAATAATAATAATAATAATAATAATAATAATAATAATAATAATAATAGTTTTATTTTACCCGGCCTTAAGGTCTTGTCGACCACTCAACTAGGTTAGAAAATTACAAAAATAATTCTTACATCTAATTACAATAAAAATAAATTTTACATAGTATGTCTACAATATAATTATCATTTACGAAATATTTAGATTCAATCTAGATTTAACAACTGAAATATGAAATATAGAAGATAGAAAAATGATATAAAAACTATTAATGACATAGAATAAATTTAACTCTAGATTAGAATTAATTATTTGACAACAGGTAACTGTATAAACGTGACTTAAAAATACCAAGTGGTCGGCAACCCCTAATATCTTAAGGAAGGAAATTGTCGAGATGGACGATCATTTTCTTAATGTAGTGCCGACATGTGGTCATACATTGGGTACTGCAACCATTAAAACTGCTATTTGTTATAGCTATCCGAATTCCTCATGATTATGGGTGGACATCTTCGCTTACTGGCCGAAATTCCATCAAACATTTCTTCATAAGGATCAAATGAATCGTGAATTCTTCTTACCTCATACTTCTATGTTTTTAAACACAGCACCGCAGTATCGGCGACCATCGTCACCACATCAGCTGTTTTCACGACTCTGCCTTCGGGCAGAATTACTATGGATGGATGGATATTTACAAAATTTCTAATTTATAGTATGTATACTTGAATTACAGGGGCACGCCGTAGCGTAGTGGTTAAGGCACTCAGCTACAAACCAGAGGGTCGAGGGTTCAAGTCCCGTTGGGGCAGGATTTTTAAACTGACCCAAACCCTCTGGCGGCACTATGGCCCTGGGGTCGACTCAAGCCTCTAACGAAAATGAGTACCAGGCGCTTGTTCTGGGGTAAAGGCGGCCGTCACGCAGGGCTGACAACTCGGCTGACATAAAGTGCCGATTGTCTAGAAAAAGTGGGAGCCTTAACCTCCTACTACCCCCGAGGGCCTCCGGGCCTGTTGTGGGATCACTTTACTCTACTTTTTACTTTTTCTTGAATTACAATTTGAAATTTTTAAATGTATTTACAAAATGCATTTAATGAATTTAAAAAAATGATTGTCTGTATCACTTTGTTCTTGAGGCAATCCTCTAATGAGGAAAGTTATATATATAATAAAAATACAACAGAACACGTGTGCTTTGCATTTCCTATAACCTTTGCAATATTAATGTATTGTTCATTGTCAAGGTCTGGTTTGCAATTGGAATAATTTGAACCGTGATGACCGCCTGAGAAATTATTTCAAAGCCATTGTGGTGTGCTAGTTTTCCTGCTGTCATTTACCTCTCTACCCCTCATTTCAGATCAAAACATCTTGAGAGAAGATAATATGCTATTTTAAAATCAAAATATGGCTTCTTTCGAACATTATATATTTATTTAATGCAAGAGACTTCAAATACAGATCATTTACCCAAATGACAGACCTTATTTACATTCGGTAAAAGCTGCTTATTCTCGGGGGATATGTCGCGTGACATATGTCAGCAACCGTGAATATGGATTGGTATTTTGTATGGGTTTATAGGGGATGCGTTCTAAGGTTCCAAAATAAAACAAACGTTATCAAAATAAAATCAATTAATGAGAGATTTTGAACAATTTATATCAATTACTAGCTAATACCTGGCGTGCGCTGCTACGCCTAAATAAATTAAAATTAATGTTCTTTTATGTTTAGATGAATAAGTAAAAGGAAAAATGTATATTTTTTAGATACCCGTGCTGATTACTCGGCGTTGCCCGGGAATCTACTTATCCCGATCTTCTAGAAATGAGCTAAAAGACAAAATTTGTTATTGTGTTATCCGTAAAAGAATTCCCGCCATGTGCTGCTATGCTTACACATGAATCTACGTACTTGTCTCGATCTTCTTGGCATCAATGAAAGACAAAAATAGTTATTGTGAGTTATCCGTAAGAGATAAACGTATGCTGTCGCGGACTTTTTTGTAGAGCTTTTTGAGATATTCAATTCTGTGAACATTAATTTTGTGCATTTGTTATGGTTTAGGCAGTGTAAGTCATTTAAGCTGACTTTTTCACGTTTTCCACTACAAATGGCGATTTTTAAGGGTGTAGGAGTTGAATATCACAACTCTCTTATAGCTTATGTTCATCCCGGGAATCTCCTGAACATTGTGCAAAAAACCCCATCACAATCCGATCAACGGTATGACCGCGTATAAAGTACAAACAAACAAAAATTCATTTTTATATATTAGATTATTTTCGAGCTTATGCTGTCGCGGACTTTTTTGTATTTTCGAGATATTCAATTCTGTGTACATTAATTTTGTGCATTTGTTATGGTTTAGGCAGTGTAAGTCATTTAAGCTGACTTTTTCACGTTTTCCACTACAAATGGCGATTTTTAAGGGTGTAGGAGTTGAGTATCACAACTCTATTATAGCTTATGTTCATCCCGGGATTATCCTGAACATTATGCAAAAAAAAAAACCCATCACAATCGGATCAACGGTATGGCCGCGTATAAAGTGCGAACAAACGAACATTCATTTTTCTACATTAGATTATTGTCGAGCTTAGGCAAGGACATAACTTAGCAATTTTTTCCTGTTTTGCCGCTTTTAAAAGGCATTTCAATTCAGACTGATATTCAACTGTGAATTCAGCGATGGAATTCCTTATTTTGTCTTCGGATTTCTTGATGATTCGTACAGTTGATTCATTAACATTAAAACAGCGTAATATAGACGCAAACCACTCGCCAACATGTACACGATCAAGCATTTCTATTTCTACTTTAAGCGGCGACACAATTTTTTTTCTGCTTCAGAACTATTTTTTCTTTCCTTTTAGTCGACATTATAAATTGGGAACAAAGCAGAAAAAAACACGTGTTATTCAATCAAAATTATTGCAACGAATGACGAGTTGAAACAATAAAGCACTGATTGTGACGAGAACGGCATTTATCAACGGACATAGCGGCACGTGAAATACGGCGGCAGCGGGTTTTAACAATGAACTTTAGGCTTAGTGATAATAAGGTTTGTTTTATTTTGATATTTAGTTGTCCATTCGGTTTGAATCGCTCTTTATAAAAGCCTCCAGAATGGTACTTTTTATTTACCTACGCCATTTTACGTACAATCCCAATAAATTTGGGGGAGTCATTGCCCTCCCGATATATATTGCTATCCTAACTATTATTTCTCATATAATCTTGGCACGTGCCTGCAGTAAAAAGTTGCCGATGCGTTAATAAAGGATATTCCATCCATAATAATTCTGCCCGAAGGCAGGTCTTTCACTGCAATCATAGCATTTTCATGCTATGCTTGCAGCTTTACTAGGGAATTGTAGGTGTGGTAGCTTCCCGTTGCTTTCCACACCGGTGAAGGATGATGATGATGATGATGATAAGGGTGATGATTATGGCCATATGATTTCGGGGACCGTTTAGGCCTTAAAGTTTTCCTGACATTTGTCTTACAGGTGAGGAAAAACCCCGATAAAAACCTCACCTAGAAAAACTGCCCCGACCGGGGATCGAACCCGGGCCCGCTGCGTGACAATGCAGCACACTACCTGGAGACCACAGCGGTGGACTAAAGGATATTAATCCTTCTAATATACCGACTGGATCCGCGAATGCAGGAACGTTGTCACAATTTTTTAACCCACTAATAATGAAAACGCAAATAACGGAACCGTGAATAAAAAGCTTTTACCGTATTTGCAATATATACGATATAAACAATATCAGAAACAGTATAAATTGTAAACAAAATAATATTAACAACTAGATTAGGCGGATTGCCTCCCAGTAGCATTGATGGCGAGTAGTAGATGTCAATGCAGGGCAGTGGATTAGGTGAGCAGAATCTAGTAGTAGTAGGACTTTGTTAGACAAAAAGTAAGATATTTACAATATTATTTACAAACATGGGTCGCACGGGCAGTAAGCCGTACGTGCTCTTGACAGTCCATTACAATGAAGTAATAATTGCTACTAGTGTAAAGAAAAATAAACAAAAAAAAAAGCAATAACATTACAATTACATAAAGAAAACACAATAATATTACAATTAAATAATAACACAATGGCATTATACACTAAAAAAACATTAACATTACAATTACACAAAGAAAACACAATAATATTACAGTTAAATAATAACACAATAGTATTATACACTAATTAATTTATATATAATTGTTAAGAATTAATGGTATTGCATTTTTATATATATTTATTCATGAATGAGTGTTGTCCTTATTTTCCGCGTTTTGTCCAGAAATTTACCGAGGTTTATCCAATTTTCTGGATTTACCAATAACTCGTAGCATGCCAATCTTTTCCCGATTTGAATTTAGAAATCTTTCCGGTAATAACTGACATCTCCAATATTCTAAATCATTACATTTTCCTAATATATGTATCTCATCTTCAAAGTTCCCGCACATTGGACATATTCGCATATCGTGATCGTCGCTAATTTTTAGAAATTTCCATGCCCCTAGCCTAAACCAAGCAAGCCCTGATCTCTCCTTAAATCCTAGGTTGAGTATATACGATTCTTTTCCCCAGACGTGTGAGCAGAATCTATATTGGTACCGGTCCTACACAGCATGCGGAGAGAATTATTCAATATTCTCAGATGATGATGATGGGTAGCGAGGCAGTCATTTCCTGTTGCTATTTGAAATTTTGCGGCAGTTTTTTTTCGTTTCTAATCTGGTATAGCAGAAACAATTTTATTCCTCCATTGACTTTATTTGTCGGCCGCTGTGGACTAGTGGTTATGATCCTTGCCTCTGGTTACGAGGATCGCGGGTTCATGCCTAGCCGGGGTCGATGGGAAAAATCCAAGGAGGAAGTCATCCGTTAATTAACCCGTATATTTTCACCTTCCTTTCGAATCATCATCATCTTAAGACACTACAACTTCAAAATTGAATGTTTTGGCCTTCTCCAGACTCTTCTGTCTTCTGCCAATTTCAGCTTTGTCACCCTCATCTTCTTCAAATCCTTCCACACATCGTCCTACCTTCTCATCTTAGGTCTAACCACCAGCTCTAGTTCCGGCAGTTTTTTAAAACAAATCTCTGTTGATCTATTCTTATCAGATGACCAAACCATCCAATCCTAAGAGATCTGATATCCATCCATCCATAGTAATTCTGCCCGAGGGCAGGACTTTCACTGCAATCATAGCATTTTCATGCTATGATTTGCAGCTTTACTAGGGAATTGTGGATGATGATGATGGCCGGATGATTTTCGGGGACCGTTGCGCCCTAAGCTTCCTGACATTTGTCTTACAGGTGAGGAAAACCCACGAAAAACACCTCACACAGGAGCCTGTCCCGACCGGGAATCGCACCCGGGCCCGCTGCGTGAGAAGGCAGCACTCTACCTCGAGACCACAGCGGTGGACTAGATCTGATATGATTTATTATATTTTGATTTTTAATTATATTATTTAATTCACTATTTGTTTTAATTGTCGAAGAATGGAAAATACATCCTTTTGAGCGCATCTATAAATTTGGTAGCATTTTGTGAAAGAGTCCAGGTTTCACTTCCATTTATTAGTGTAGTCGTATTACTGTTTTATATAAGATAATTTTTGTTCTGCGATGGATATTTTTACGTTTTAAAATTGGAAGTATTGCAAAAAAAGATTGTATTAGCCATTAAAGTTATTCTTCGTATCTCCATCACATCATTGTTGAAATCACACATTGTTTCCAGGCGTATACAATCTTCTTCAAATTTCAGTTGTTGATCTTTAGAGGTAAGTTGCTGTTGAATAATTAATAGGTTGACTGGTGTTAGAATCATGGTTTTTGTTTTTTCCATATTTATCCGGAGTCTTATATTCTTTGCTTGAGTATTGAGTTTGTCGAGCACCTCTAAACCACTATATAGTTTCTGGTTAATTCACTATCATCCTCTGCCTGCAGTAATATTTGAGTTGATTTATATTGAAGGTTGCATTTGTTGCCACTGATAGTACCGTGTGTACATAAAAGGATATAGTAGTTTCAAGAAATAATATTATCACTCAGATGAGGCGTAGAAAGTTGTGTGTAGACTGAAATGAAACAGGAAAGAAGATAGTTGTAGTTGTGTGAGTGAGCGGATATCCTTCTTTTGTTTTGTTTCTATGGCAACAATAGTAACTAAGATGGCAACTCCTCAACAGAAAGCGTTTTGTGTTTTGCAGTTTGAGAGTTGTAAATCAGTTTGTGACAGTTTAACGAGCGTTTCGTAGGCAGTTTAATTGTGATCCCCCCAATGTCAACAACATCCGTCAATGACATAATCAGTTCGCAACGACCGGTTGACTGTAAAAGTAAAGTAAAGTCATCCCACTAAAGGCCATAGGAGACCCTTGGGGTAGTAGCAGGTTAAGGCTCCCACTTTTTCTAGACAATCGTCACTTGATGTCAGCCGGGTTGTCAGCCTTGCGTGACGGCCGCCTTTACCCCCAGAGCAAGCGTCTGGTGTAAAGGCAAAAGTGTAGGACGACCAAGAGTGTCTAAAGAGAATGTTGCTGCTACATTTCAAGCGCAAAGTCAGCGTAATCAATAGGCTTTAGAGCCTGTAACAATTGTTAATGGTAGAGACGCATATGTAAGCGATTACGTAAGACCTTCCACACAGTCATTACTGGATTGGTCGTCATGGTCCAGATGACAGGGTTTATCTCCAGTGGTCTCCTAGATCACCGAATCTCACCCAATGCGATTTTTTCCTTTGGGGTTTTGAAAAGGACAGAGTCTACGTGCCTCCATTGCCTGCTAACCTGTCCGAGTTGAGAGACAGGATTCGAGAAGCTGTTACTGCCATCAACCCAGACATGCGTTTTAATGTATGGAAAGAATTAGCCTACAGTTTGAATGTGTGTTATGTAACAAACGGGGCTCACATTGAACACCTGTGGACTTATAATGTAAACTGGATATGTTACTCTTTAATTTAACATGAGTTTTACCAAATAAAATCTTCCATTATTTTCCAAGAGGAAGAAGAGATGTCGGACGTCCTCGGAAGAGATGGTCTTAGATCTATTAGTGAAGACGGAACAGGCAACTCTTGCCTAAACCAGGAAGTGAAGAAGAAGAAGAAGTTTTTTTTGTCACAGTTAGTTAAAGTATAATTCAACACCTTTAAAATCGCTATATTCATTTGTGTATACTCGATATTTTAATTAATGTTCCAAAGTTAAATTAAAAAGTATTGGAGCAGGCCCATATTCTTGTTTCAATTTGCAGTTTATTTGAAAAGATTCCGTTAGGTTGTTGTTGTTTATTCATACTTTTGTTTCTGTATCTGTGATTGTCATTCGAACCAATCCTATTGACTCCCCTGTTTCTTTAAACTCACATAGAATTTGGTATAGTGTTCTCAAAACCTTTGCAAAAATCATCATGTAACTGATGCACATTTATGTTATACTTCCAACTTTTCCAATGTTTGTATTAATATGAAAATGTGGTATGTCGTATATTTTCCAGCTAAAATCTTGCTTGATTTTCCCTACTTATCTGCATATGGCTGCAGTTTCCTTCTCAAAATATCTGAATTCTATTGAATAGGAAAGATATACTTCTATAATTTTTACAATTTAACTTTTAGTCTTGTTCATATATGGGAAATATAATGCTAGGCTGGTATATATTCCTCTTTCCATATACTTCCTATCCGATTATGTGATAATTATATTATTTAGTTACCTCCAATTTTAAATATTTCCGCCAGTAATCCATTTCTTCCGGATGCTTTTTGTTTCTGAGAAATCGTGTAATAGTACATTACAACGCGAGGTTGGTAAGTACATTTTACAGAATCGAGGTCTTTAATTTCCGAGATTCTGTAAAACACTTCACAAACGTGCGTTGTACATCATTTTTTGCGCAATGGTGTTTTCAAAATAATAAATAATAATAAAAGAATAACATCTCCGTTGGAAATATTTGCATTCATTATAAACAATTAACTACAGTCAGTTTCAATCCATGAAGTTACAGTGTGTTTGGAATAGGGCACTGGGTTGCCATTTTAACAGTATTTTCTTGAGGGAAATCCTTAAATAAAACTGAAGTATGCAACACAGCAGGCACAGAGTTGTAAGTTGTAGCCGTCCAAGGGGGGGGGAAACAGTTACCACTTGTCACTGAGCTCGTGCGGACCTGTACTAACCAGTGTGAAAGTGCAGACTCTCATATTTACTATAAAACTAGTATGTAAGCCGTAAAAGAAAAACTATGAACATTTCGCAAAAAATCCCATCAAAATCGGATCAACGGTATGGCCGCGCATAGAATACGAACAAAGAAACAAACAAACAAACAAACATTGATTTTTATATATTAGATTAAATATTATAATTATTTTTAGCTTCTGATGTATTATTCGCTAAATAGTCACTCCAAATCCTACGCGAGGTTAAGTTTTTCATTAGACAAAATGAATTGCGACTTTGTCGCTCATGATTCTTTTAGACTATTTAACTCATGCCCTAATTGGGAGTCAATGACAAATCACGTTTCAATGATTTCTGTTTTACAACCAATCAGAGTCGTGTTTCACTAAATATTTATCAGTGTTAAATTTACCATATTAAAGAAAGCTCCTCCTTTTTAATATTCTGAACAGGTCTGACCATTATTTTGCAGTGACTGAGCTTGTAAGTAATACGGCTACCATATTGTATCTAATCTATCTATCTAATGGCGACGGCGACTTGACACCGTCCAGTGCTCTGCATACTAATACCCACTGGGTTCATCTCGATAAAGAGACACCTTTGTGGCTAACAATATAGGGTTGTGGTTCATTTAACCCTAGCCAAATGGTGAGGAGTTAATATAAAAACATTTGTAGCAATTTATTATACCACCAAAAAATGAAACCACTGTTTGCACTTTCTTAAATGTATTTTTTCCCAGGTAATAATCCAGAAAAATATAATTGTCATATTTACATCATACGACATCAGAAATGAATTAATATACAGTTTGATGTGTTTCATTTTTTCTCCACTAGAGAGCATTCTTACAATATTGTGTTCCTTTGGCAATAAATAGTATAATCTGGTTGCAGTGATAAACAAAAGAAGCAGATGAAGCGTACCTATCGTTTCTCATTTGTTTTCAAACATCGCCGTTTACATTAAATATATAAATATTTTAAAATAACTATATTTAAATAATGATTTGTGAGTAAACAGCTTAATTTTATTCGTTAAATAGTCCTAAAAATGCCACTCTTGATTTCCAAATTCTCATAAGTAATGCCACAAGTGATTTCCAAATTATCGATAAATTCACGACTCACGAAGTGAGGAGTGAATTTATCTAGAGAATTTGGAAATCAAGAGTGGCATTTGTTAGGACTATTTAACGAATAAAATTAAGCTGTTTACTCACAAATCATTATTTAACTATAGTTATTTTAAAATATTTATATATTTAATGTAAACGGCGATGTTTGAAAACAAATGAGAAACGATAGGTACGCTTCATATGCTTCTTTTGTTTATCACTGCTACCAGATCATACTATTTATTGCCAAATGAACGCAATATTGTAGGAATGCTCTCTAGTGGAGAAAAAATGAAACACATCAAACTGTATATTAATTAATTTCTGATGTCCTATGATGTAAATATAACAATTATATTTTTCTGGATTGTTACCTGGAAAAAAATACATTTAAGAAAGTGCAGACAGTGGTTTCTTTTTTTGGTGGTATAATCAATTGCTACAAATGTTTTTATATTAACTCCCGCATGCGGCATGTGTTGACATTCATGCACTATATATACAATATGGTAGCCGTATTTCTCATTGGCTCAGTCACTGCAAAATAATGGTCAGACCTGTTCAGAATATTAAAAAGGAGGAGCTTTCTTTAATATGGTAATTATAACTTAGTTAATTACTTACTTACTCACTGGCACTATCGAACCCGTAGGTTCATGGCCGCACGGACATAAGCTCTCCATACATCCCTATCCTAAGCTAATCCTTTCCAATTATTCACTGTATAATCTACTTCCCTCAAATCATAGTTAATGTTATTCTCCGACCTCATTCTTGGTCTACCAACTGAGCGTTTTCCCTCTGGCTTTCCTACAAGAAGCTTCCATGCAAGTCTTTCATTCCCCATACGTGCAACATGTCCTGCCCATCGCAGTCTACGAGACTTAACTGTTCTTATTATATCTGGCTTCCTATAAAGACCATGTAGTTCATTGTTATTTAGTCTTCTCCATTCACCTGTCTGTTCATCTCTCTTTGGTCCAAACACTTTCCTAAGTACTTTATTCTCAAATACTTGTAATCTCCTTTCCTCCCTTAAAGTAAGAGTCCATGTTTCGCACCCATATAATATAACTGGTAGAATAATAGTTTAACGTTTTTTTGAAAGGAGTTGGGACGTCAAGAGTCTCTGCAATGCATAATAGCACGCATTTCCTGAATTGAGCCTATGTTTAATTTCTTTGTGCATCTCATTCCTATTTGTGATTATTGTTTCTAGGTATTTGAATTCAGCCACATCCTCAAAATTTCCCTCATTTCTCATTAGCTGTCCATTTTCATTATATAGTGTATTTGTACGTTTGACCACATATTTAGTTTTATTGATATTTACTTCCAGTCCTAATTTCTTCGTGTTACTCAATAGTGTATGCGTTTTGTCCTTTAGGTATATCCTCGCTATCGGCCAGTAGTACTACATCATCATAAGTAATGCCACGAGTGATTTCCAAATTATCGATAAATTCACGACTCACGAAGTGAGGAGTGAATTTATCTAGAGAATTTGGAAATCAAGAGTGGCATTTGTTAGGACTATTTAACGAATAAAATTAAGCTGTTTACTCACAAATCATTATTTAACTGTAGTTATTTTAAAATATTTATATATCTAATGTAAACGGCGATGTTTGGAAACAAATGAGAAACGATAGGCACGCTTCATCTGCTTCTTTTGTTTATCACTGCAACTAGATCATACTATTTCAGAATATTAAAAAGGAGGAGCTTTCTTTAATATGGTAATTATAACACTGATAAATATTTCGTGAAACACGACTCTGATTGGTTGTAAAACAGAAATCATTGAAACGTGATTGGTCATTGACTCCCATTAGGGGCATGAGTTAAATAGTCAGCATAAACTAACAGCTACCATTGAGTTGTAAGCCTTCCTCATTCTCTAAAGGTTGGCAGTTGCTAGGGTAAATTTCTTATTCCGGCTTTCACTTGAGCCCCCACTTGTAATGGACGCATTTAACTGATTTTTGCAGAATACTTTCCTCGTTTTATTATGGTCAGACCTGTTCAGAATATTAAAAAGGAGGAGCTTTCTTTAATATGGTAAATTTAACACTGATAAATATTTCGTGAAACACGACTCTGATTGGTTGTAAAACGGAAATCATTGAAACGTGATTGATCATTGACTCCCGTTTGGGGCATGAGTTAAATAGTCAGCATAAACTAACAGCTACCATTGAGTTGTAAGCCTTCCTCATTCTCTAAAGGTTGGCAGTTGCTAGGGTAAATTTCTTATTCCGGCTTTCACTTGAGCCCTCACTTGTAATGGACGCATTTAACTGATTTTTGCAGAATACTTTCCTCGTTTTATTATGGTCAGACCTGTTCAGAATATTAAAAAGGAGGAGCTTTCTTTAATATGGTAAATTTAAAACACTGATAAATATTTCGTGAAACACGACTCTGATTGGTTGTAAAACGGAAATCATTGAAACGTGATTGATCATTGACTCCCGTTTGGGGCATGAGTTAAATAGTCAGCATAAACTAACAGCTACCATTGAGTTGTAAGCCTTCCTCATTCTCTAAAGGTTGGCAGTTGCTAGGGTAAATTTCTTATTCCGGCTTTCACTTGAACCCTCACTTGTAATGGACGCATTTAACTGATTTTTGCAGAATACTTTCCTCGTTTTATTATGGTCAGACCTGTTCAGAATATTAAAAAGGAGGAGCTTTCTTTAATATGGTAAATTTAACACTGATAAATATTTTGTGAAACACGACTCTGATTGGTTGTAAAACGGAAATCATTGAAACGTGATTGGTCATTGACTCCCGTTTGGGGCATGAGTTAAATAGTCATAAGTAATGCCACGAGTGATTTCCAAATTATCGATAAATTCACGACTCACGAAGTGAGGAGTGAATTTATCTAGAGAATTTGGAAATCAAGAGTGGCATTTGTTAGGACTATTTAACGAATAAAATTAAGCTGTTTACTCACAAATCATTATTTAACTATAGTTATTTTAAAATATTTATATATTTAATGTAAACGGCGATGTTTGAAAACAAATGAGAAACGATAGGTACGCTTCTACTGCTTCTTTTGTTTATCACTGCAACCAGATCATACTATTTATTGCCAAAGGAACGCAATATTGTAAGGAGGAGCTTTCTTTAATATGGTAATTATAACACTGATAAATATTTTGTGAAACACGACTCTGATTGGTTGTAAAACGGAAATCATTGAAACGTGATTGGTCATTGACTCCCGTTTGGGGCATGAGTTAAATAGTCAGAAAAATACAACCTCTTTAGATTACTGTTGATAATACTTACCTGAAAGATGTGATAGCACTAATTAGCTCACTAATAGAATGATAGACGGTCGTGTCACGGACCACTATATATACTGATTTTTAATTATACACGTAAAGACCTGATTAACTAATGTAAGCCTGGGACATTCCAGCTTGGTCTCTTACTTTTTCCTTATGAGCATTGTATGCAGATTATTGTAATTCAGTAACACAAAGTGCACAATTTTTTCCCCTTCATTTTTTTTAAGGAAGTTCCGCGGAGAAAGTGATTAGGTGTTCGTCTCCCATCTCTGGGTCCCGAGTTCGCGTCTCTGACATTCCATGTAGGGTTGTAGTGGACCAGTGTAAGTCCTTATGAACCTGTTAAAAATTTCATTTCACAATTCTCCATACTAAGTCATCCATTTTGTTTCCATTTCGCTTCATCAAATACTTCTTCATTCGTTTTGAGAATTTTCCTCATCATTGAGAGTTTTCTTCAACCAATCTTAGTAATTAACATTAATTTAAAAAAAAATACTGCAAAACATGGACTCTTAGAGGAAAAGAGATTACGAGTATTTGAGAATAAAGTTCTTAGGACAATTTTTGGGCCAAAGAGAGATGAACAGACAGATGAATGGAGAAGACAACATAACACTGAACTATAAGCCCTATGATCTTTATAGGAAGCCAGATATAATGAGAACAGTTAAGTCTCGTAGACTGCGATGGGCAGGATATGTGGCACGAATGGGGAATGAAAGACGTGCATGGAAGCTTCTTGTAGGAAAACCAGAGGGAAAACGCCAAGTTGGTAGACTAAGAATGAAGTGGGAGAATAAAATTAACTATGATTTCAGGGAAGTAGATTATACAGGGGATGATTGGAAAACATTAGTTCAGAATAGGGATTTATGGAGAGCTTATGTCCGCGCGGCCATGAACCTCCGGGTTTGATAGTGCCAGTGAGTTAGTTAGTTACATAAATTACTACGGACTTATAGACTATCAGTTTGCAACAAACATTCACAAATGTCCCTTAATTAAAGTTCTCCATCGTTCTCTGTCCTATATCTTCATATGTTACACCAAATTTCCTCATTGAATTTTGAATGTCATTCTTCCAGGCCGTTTTTGGTCTTCCTTTTCTGCTCCTTCTTTCAACTTTCCATGCATAGACATCCTTCGGTAGTCTTCCGCCCTCCATATATTCCTACTATCATCTAGGAAGCTACTTACTTTATTTTATATCATTTTAATTTTATTATATTCTATGTTTTTGTTAGTATTAGCTGGCATTAGATCACATCATCATTGTATTTTGTTTAGTCTGTATTTTAATATCTTAAAATTGTAAGTTGTATGTAATTTTTGTATAATTCTACTATTCGCTGGTTGAGTGGAAGAGAAGGCCTTATGGCCTTAACTCTGCCAGCTAAAATGAAGCATTATTATTATTATTATTATTATTATTATTATTATTATTATTATTATTCTTAAGTGTCCGTACTATTTTAGCCTTCCGTGTTCAATCTCATCCATTATACTTCTTTCATCAAATAATAATGTTATAAATAAAGCATGAGTAAAATGTGAAAAATAAAGCTAGGCGTGCAAATCCCGAAGATTTTTGAATTACGAATTTCTCTACAATTAAGTAGTTTTCCCACAATCCATTGTAAATTTTACTCCTCCATACATCCCTGCTATCTGTATCACTCTCTGTTAATCCTCTCGACACCATATTACTTTGCGCTAATTGAACCCACTGTTATTTTGGTCTTCCCTTTCTTCTGTTGCGCTCCTCTTCAAAATTTAATATCATCTTTAGTATCCTGTCATCTGACATCCTCTTCACACGGCCAAACCATTTCAGTGTTCTTTCTTCAATAATTTGTAGCATATCTTTTTGAACATCCATTACACTGAGCAACAAAAAATAAACTTTTTTTTTGTCTCAGAAAGAAAAATATGTAATTCTGATAGCATTGTTTTTCCTGAATTCAAATATTATATCGGTTTTTCTCCATCACGCAAGGTTTCCGAGAGACAGGCATTTATAATTTCAAATACTTTAATATTTTCTACATTGGTAACTACACAATATTCGAACATTCTGACTCACCTAGAAAGTAAGAGATGACGATTTTCTGCTATATTTCGCCTGTGGAGCATCCCTCTTGATGGTCCAACAATAATCGGCCAGCATATTAGGATTCTATTTGCCTTGATATCTCTTTTCCATAGCTGAAATCTCCTGATGAAAGTGTTCCCCGTGCTCATCGCTCACTGCGCCAAGATTTTCCGCGAAGAAATCTAGGTTTATTAAAAAAATAATTATTTAAATCCATTAATTGAAATTGGAATTAAAAATATGTGGGTGTTGGAGAAATTCCGAATACATATTTGAAAACACGATAAAAAAGCATTAAGTACAACTATTGGTACTCATGAGACAAAAATCATGTTGACCAGTGTAATTTCTCTGATTTTGGTATTCCCAACTTTGTCTCTTCATGAGTTTCTAGAAACCCTCCTGCAGAAGTCCATCTGTGTCACCAATAGTTTATGTACGTGCTCTCTGTTTAATGTTCACATTCCTGCACCATACAAGAATATAGGCCTACTATCCAACAACGAACTATAAATATATATTTTTGCGCGATAGTTCGTTTTGTCGTACTTACAGCGACCATGATTGAAAGTAGAACTTCCTACATTTCGGGGTGGCCAACCTAAATAACTATACTGTAATATTACATATTACAAACCACAACCAAGTCCAATGGACTCGTGAACCATTAGTGGGGTTGACAGGAGATGAGCGCCCTGTCGTACTAAATGCTTAGCTGTCGGGGCTTGCGGGCTCCGTGAAGGTACACCAGCTTGGATCAGCGTAGCGCGGGAGCAACTTCGCTGATTCCCGGCTCAACCTACGGGCTCGTGGATCAAATATGGGGTCGCCAGGAGATGAGTGCCTGGATATACTAGAAACTCACACGGCGGGGTTTGATGGAATCAAAGCCTCGTAGACTTTCACGGTCGGAGTTGCTATGATGATCTTGAAGAAGATGGGGAACTACAAGCCTCACGACCACGGCCTACAGCCCGAAAATCTTCTTCAAGATCATCAAAGACCTAGCTGGTCTCACACCGGCTGCAGGATGCATCCCTGGAGGTAGAACAGGGGGATGGTCGGTGGATCTGCGATCTCAAGCAAAGCAGTCCTCCCTGCCAATTGTGAGGTCGTCAGAGTTGAGTTCCTAATGACTATGTAGCTCAGAAATTTCCACGAAGTTGCGACTTCAATACTCTCTCCCGGAGCGTTGGTTTTATTGCCCGTGAAATTGAATATGTGAATCGCGAAATAGATTAGGCAGGACAAGTTGAGACTTGAGAGTATGATCGAAGTGACCGAGGTATCCCAAGGGCTGGAGGACTGGGTTAAACTGTGGGAAGTAAAACCACTACCCTCTATGTATACTACGTACAATATATATTAAAAAAATATCCAAAAGGTAGTGTTAATATACATTAAACGAACAAATCACTGCATTTGAAATGAACTGAACGTTATTTGAAACAATATAAAACAATAAATACGTACTTGCTGCCATTTTATAACTAACTGGTCTCACGGCCTCCTGTAGTTTCAACTAATAAACATTGTCAACACTGTTAACGTTAGTCAGTTGTTTATAATGAACGCAAATATTTCCAACGGAGATGTTATTATTTTACTATTATTTATTATTTTGAAAACATCATCGCGCAAAAAATAACGTACAACGCACGTATGTGAAGTGTTTTACAGAATCTCGGAAATTTAAAACTGCGGTATCGGTCGGTTTTTAAACATTTTCCTCGCTTCCCAACCTCGCATCGTAATATACTACTTTTTAAGTTTTGTTTAGGATGTTTCTACAATACCAAAGATAACATTCTTATTACTAACCCCAGGGAAGGTTTCTCTCGGTGATTCTCCTTTTTTTCCTAGTTAATAACTTCATTACGCCACTCCTTCCTATTCATGTAATCTATTTTGATTCCATTTCATTTCATCTACCCAGGGAAGGATTGTATTGGGGGTTACTTCCGTTTTTATTTTTAAAAAAATAATTCCACCACTTCTCTCTGCTCATGTCATTAATTTTGTTTCTATTTCATTTCATCTGCCCAAGGATGATTTCTCTTGGGATTTCTCTCATTTTACCTTAGGTAATACAATTATTAAATCTCTTCTACATGCTCATGTCATCCATTTCCCTTCCATCCATTTCGTCTGCCCTGGAAAGATTTATCTCGAGTTTTATCCCGTCTTTCCTTCCTAGAAACTTCGTTCAACTACTTCTTCACGCTTATGTCATCCATTTTGTTTCCATCTCATTTAATCTGCCCTGGGAAGTTTTCTCTCGAATTTTATCCCGTCTTTTCTTGCTAGAAAATTCGTTCAACTACTTCCTCACGCTCATGTCATACATTTTGTTTCCATTTCATTTCATCTGCCCTGGGACTTTTCTCTCGAATTTTATCGCGTCTTTTCTTGATAGAAACTTCGTTCAACCACTTTTTCACTGGGAAGCAATGGAGAGCAGGCATCTAAGTGAAGATCAATATGGACAGGTCGAGCGGATTGTTTCACAGTGATTCGTGCCAAACTTTGTTTTTATTTTCTACTAGCTGATACCCGGCGTGCAATGCTACGCCTAAATAAATGGAAATTGATGTGCTTTTATGTTTAGTTGAATAAGTAAAAGGAAAAATAATAATAAATATATATTTTTAGATACCCCTTGCTGATTACCCGGCGTTGCCCGGGAATCTACTTATCCCGATCTTCATGACATAAATGAGCTGAAATACGAAAATATATATGTTTTATGTTTAGTTAAATAAGTAGTGGGAAAAATTTATATCATAATTAGTTTTAGATACCCCGTGCCGTTTACGCGGTGTTGTTCGGGAATATACTCATTCCGATCTTCTTGGCATAAATGAGCTGAAAGACAAAAAATAACCTACTTCTTATGATTGTTGAATAAGTAAAATGAAAAAAATTATAAATGTATATCGTAATTATTTTAAGATTCCCCGTGCTGATTACCCGGTGTTGCCCGGGAATCTACTGATCTCGATCTTCTTGGCATAAATGAGCTAAAAGACGAAATTCGTTATTGTGAGTTTTCCGTAAAAGAATACCCGCCATGTGCTGCTATGCGTGCACAGAAATCTACGTACTTGCCTCAATCTACTTGGCATCAATGAAAGACAAAAATGGTTATTGTGAGTTATCCGTAAGACATAAACATATGCTTGTAGAGCTTTTTGAGTTATTTAATCCTGTGTATATTAATTTTTGTGTATTTGTTATGGTTTAGGCAGCGTAAGCCATTTAAGCTTCCAAAGAGCTACTTTTTTTCACGATTTCCGCTACAAATGGCAATTTTTAAGGGTGTAGGAGTTGAGTATCACAACTCTCTTATAGCCTATGTTCATCCCAGGAATCTCCTCAACATTTTGCAAAAACCCCATCACAATCGGATCAACGGTATGGCCGCGCATAAGCTACAAACAAACAAACAAGCAAACAAACAAACAAACATTCATTTTTATATATTAGATGTTATTGTATTGATATTTGACTGTCAGAAGATGCGAAAATATTGTAACCTGACTAAATACCGTAATGATAAAAGTTTTTAGGAGAATTTTTGGACCGAAGAGAGATGGACAGACAGGGGAATGGAGATGGCTACACAACAGTGAGCTACATAATATTTAAGGGAAACCATTATTCTAAGAACAGTTAAGTCTCGTAGACTACGATGAGCAGGGCATGCAGCACCAAAAAGGTATGAAAGAAAAACGTAGTACCTCTTTGTAAGGAAACCAGAGGGAAAGCTCTCAGTAGGTAGACCAAGAATGAGATTGGAGAATAACATTAACCATGATTTGAGGGAAGTAGAATAAGTAGGGATGATTGGAAAACGTTAGCTTAGGTTAGGGATGTATGGAGAGTTTATGTTCTCGCGGCCATGAACCTACAGGTCGATACATACAACATAATTAACTTCTGCCTTTGTTAAATGTACAGGCGGAAAGTTAGATAAGGATAAGTGATAAGGAAATAAAACTCTAATTAATATTAAAATAATAATGACTAATTCAGGCCTTGTGACGAGGTAAATATGTTGGAATAAATTGCAAAGTTCGAACCATTAACATTCTCAATTTTTAATGTCAACATTATTCAATAAAACTAGATATATTGTCACACACAAATACATTATATAATGGAAATGGACAGCTAATGACATATGAGAGAAATTTTGAGGAAGTGGCTGAATTAAAATACCTAGGAACAATAATCACAAGTAGGAATGAGATGCACAAAGAAATTAAACATAGGCTCAATTCTGGAAATGCGTGCTATTATGCATTGTAGAGACTTTCGACTTCCCAACTCCTTTAAAAAAAACGATAAACTGAAAATATATAAAACTATTATTCTACCAGTTATACGAGTATTATAGCGTAGTGGTTAAGGCACTGTGCTGCAAGCTGGAAGGTCGAGGGTTCAAGTCCCGGTGGGATCAGGATTTTTAAACTGATCCAAACCTTCTAGTGGCACTATGGTCCTGGGGTCGACTCAGCCTCTAACAGAAATAAGTACCAGATTCTTGTTCGGGGGTAAATGCGGCCGGCACGCAGGGCTGACAACCCGGTCGAAATCAAGTGCCGATTGTCCAGAAGAAGTGGGAGCCTTAACCTCCTACTACCCCAAGGGTCTCCTGAGGCCTGTAGTGGGACTACTTTATATTATATGGATGCGAAACATGGACTCTTACTTTAAGGGAGGAAAGGAGATTACGAGTATTTGAGAATAAAGTTCTTAGGAAAATTTTTGGACCGAAGAGAGATGAACAGACAGGTGAATGGAGAAGACTGCATAACAGTGAATTACATGTTCTTTATAGGAAGCCAGATATAATGAGAAAAGTCTCGTAGACTGCGATGGGCAGGACATGTGGCACGAATGGGGAATGGAAGAGGTGCATGGAACCTTCATGTAGGAAAACCAGAGGTAAAACGCCCAGTTGGTAGACCAATAATGAGGTGGGAGAATAACATTGACTATGATTTGAGGGAAGTAGATTGGAAAACTTTGGCTCAGGATAGGGATGTATGGAGAGCTTATGTTCGCGCGGCCATGAATCTACCGGTTCTATAGTGCCAATAAGTTAGAGTTAACATTATTCGAGACTCCATCGGTATTGTTTATATTTATTTTCATGGGATCTTTGTTGATTAATTTTTTTCGTCATTTTTTTCGAACTCGACGAGTGTTTCATAAAAGATACACTGTCAACAAAGATCCGGTAACATTACAATCTACACTAAAATAAAATCACATAACATAGACATTATTTCGCAACCTGTGGTTCGCGAACCCCCCAGGGAATTCGCAAAAAAATTCAAGAGGTTCGCCAAAACTTTTCAGTAATAGCGGGGTTCGAGGTTAGGCCTATTATTGTTTCTATCATTTCTGTAGCATTGTAATGATAATAATAATAATAATAATAATAATAATAATAATAATAATAATAATAATTATTATTATTATTATTGTTATTATTATTATTATTATTACTATTATTATTAAGTGGAAACCAACGGGAAGCTACCACACCTATAATTCTCTAGTAAAGCTGCAGAACATATCATGGAAATGCTATGATTGCAGTGAAAGACCTACCCTCGGGCAGAATTACTATGGATGGATAGATTATTATTATTTTATAATTAAATTAACCCTATAATACCTGTTGTTGCATATGTGTAACATCGGGAATTTATCACAATATTTCCACAATAAATTAATATTTACCGCGAATGCCTGATTTACAGTTATGTAACAACATTAGGAATGCATTTGATTTCGATACAACTAGGCCTACACGTTGTGTAACTTTTAAGCCGTAACTAGAGTAACTTTAGGTTAAGCATTAAGGGTCGGTTTCACCAACACAGGTAACTGTATTACGCCAGTTTTCCCCGTGTACAATACATAGCTTAAACTGGCGTAACACATTTACCTCTGCTGGTGAAACCGGCCTTAAGGATTAACTTAATTTAAGGTTATTAAATATTTTGCTTCAAATTAATTTTATACAAGTCTACTGTCCACCGCTGTGGTCTCGAGGTAGCGTGCTGCCTTGTCACGCAGCGGGCCCGGGTTCGATCCTCGGTCGGGGCAGTTTTTTCTGGGTGAGTTTTTTATCGGGGGTTTTCCTCACTTGTAAGACAAATGTCAGGAAAACTTTAAGGCCCAAACGGTCCCGGAAATCATATGGTCATCATCCTTATCATTATCATATTCTTCACCGGTGTGGGAAGCAACGGGAAGCTACCACACCTACAATTCCCTAGTAAAGCTGCAAGCACAGCATGAAAATACTATGATTGCAGTGAAAGACCTGCCCTCGGGCAGAATTACTGTGGATGGATGGATGGACATGTCTACTGTATGTGGGTTGAAAATTATAATTGTAAATTTAATTGAATTATACAAAAAATCAATATCAGGTCCAGGAGAAATGATAACGTACAATTTTTAATGCTTGATTATACACATGATTCCTGCATTATATTGCAAATCCTTCCGCAGTGTATATATGTATATATATGTTGATAAGGCACGTTGTACTTTTGCTAGCGATTCGTATGTCTTATGGGAACGTTAAGCCTTGTGGCCCTCTTAGTGCTTTTCAACAGCAGTAGACTACGTGGCGGCACCGGGATTCACCTTTTCCTTCTCTACATCGTCATTCCCATCCCTCATACAACACCCCTTAAACTATATAAACACATGAACACACACTCATCCTACACTCCTGTTGGTGAAGATCTGTATTTTTTTTAAACATCTTATGAGAACCACCTGAATATCTTCATTCCGTGGAATTTGCTGAAATTAGGAAAGAAGAAAATATAATTACAGATGTAACAAACACCTTTATGAAGACATTAGGAAGATTAGTGAAATTACATTTGAAAATTTAATTTATTGGTACAAAAAAACAATATGGTTTTATAGCTGGTGATCAAGTATTGATCACATATTTATATATCAATATTTATAAAATTCATATTGAATTTGAATTCAATTTTATCGGTAAGCACGATTGTGACTTCAGGTACTATTTTATCATTTTAACTATACATATATATATCTGTCTGCCCGTCTGTTTGCCCTTCATCCGATTGTGATGGGGCGTTTTGCAAAATATTCCCGGGAAAGATTTACGCTATATGAGAGTTGTAATACTTAACTGCTTCACCCTTAAAAATCACCCTTTGTAGAGAAAAACGTGTTTTTCGGAACTTTTGGAAACTTAAATGGCTTGCGCTACCTAAACCATAACATATAGGCCTATGCCAAATTAATGTACACATAATCAAATATTTTAAAAAATCTACAAAAAAGGTCCGCGACAGCATATGTCTATCTTTTACGGATAACGCATAATAACCATTTTTATCTCTCAGCTCATTAGTGCCAAGAAGATCGGAATGTCTAGATTCCCGGACAGCGTAGCAGCGCACGGCGGATATTCTTTTACGGATAACTCTCAATAATCATTTTTGTCTTTCAGCTCATTCATGCCAAGAAGATCGGGATAAGTAAATTCCCGGGCATAGCCGGGCAATCAGCACGGAGTATATAAAATAATTACGATATACATTTATAATTATTTTTCTTTTTACTTATTAAACTGAATATAAAAAACACACTTCATTTATTTAGGCGTAGCAGCGCACGCCGGGTATTAGCTAGTTATTCATATTTAGACCCCTCAGGGGTCCTCATCTAGGGGATATGTGGATGGCGACCACAAGGTGCCCAAGCTGTGCAAAACATTTCTTCCACTTACTTGTGTTTTGCACTCTTTTAACTTTACTATCTAACCTCTCTTGGTTAACTCTTGTTTTTTTGACGCCGACGCTATTAGGGCATCCGAGGGCTAGGGAGTCTTTCCTTTCTTCCATTTCTTCTTTCCTTTATTTTCTTTTCTTCTCCAGAAAAGCCTGACCAGAGGCTATAAGATGGCAGCCCCATCACTGGTCTTGCCTTCCTTTGGCCAGCAACCAATCGAAGGGACTATTATTACGCTTTCAAGTCTTATACGAGAATTTCCCTCAAACGCTGGAGGGAAAATTTTCTATAGGATCGTAACAGGCCTTGGCCTAATACTTGGAAGGAAGAAGAAGCAGAAGGAAAAAAATATTAATTTAAAATTAAGACATGTTGGACTAGTTTTCACTGACCTTGAAAAGGCAGACGGCAGTAAAACTATTGTCTGGCAATGGAAATAGCAGACGTAAGCAAGGCTCTTATATAATAAAAGTAACACATATCTACAACATGTTTTCCAATCATCCCCTGTATAATCTACTTCTCTCAAATCATGGTTAATGTTATTTTCCCACCTCATTCTTGGTCTACCAACTGAGTGTTTTCCTCTAGATTTCCTACAAAACCTTCTATGCCCCTCTTTCATTCCTCATTCGTGCCACATATCCTGTCCATCGCAGTCTACGAGACTTAACTGTTCATGTTATATATGGTTCATTCATAGTGTTCTGCTCAAGAACAGGTCTTTCACTGCAAACTTAGCATTCTCCACTCTTTCCTTGACTCAGCTTTCCTTTTTGTATCTCCATACAAACCATTTATTTTAATATTGTCTATCATCTGATGTCTTTTTCTGCCTCTAACTTTCTTTCCGTTGACCATTACTTCTAGAGCATCCTTCAGCAGGCAGTTTCTTCTTAGCCAGTGGCCAATCCAATTTCTTTTCCTCTTCTTTATGAGTTCCAGCATTGTTCTTCTTTCACCCACTCTGTCTAGCACATCTTCATTTCTTACTTTGTCTGTCCAGTTTATACATTCCATTCTTCTCCATATCCACATCTCAAAAGCTTCCAGTCGCTTTTCCTCATTCCGTCGTAATGTCCACGTCTCCGCTCCATATAATGCTACACTCCACACAAAGCACTTCACTAGCCTCTTTCTTATTTCTCTTGCCAAAGGTCCGCAGAAAATGCTTCTCTTCTTGTTGAAAGCTTCTTTTGCCATTGCTATCCTCTGCTTTACTTCTTGACCGCAGTTCATGTTACTATTGATAGTACAACCCAAGTATTTGAAGCTCTCCACTTGCTCAATGGCCTCATCTTTAATCTTCATGTTTATCTTCCTTTGTTTCTTTCCTATAATCATGGCCTTCGTCTTATTTATATTTATCTTCATCCCATAATCCTCGCACTTGTCATTCAGCTCCATCAGCATGTTCCTCAATGTCATTGCATCTTCTGCTAGCAAAGCCATATCATCAGTAAATCTTATGCACTTTATTCTTCTTCCTCCCATGTTTACGCCTCCCGTATTACTGAAGCAGTTCTTCATTAGGTCTTCCAGGTAGATGTTGAAAAGGGTAGGTGATAGAGGACATCCTTGCCTCACCCCTCTTCCAATTTCTCTTCCCTTTGACATTTCTTCTCCTATCTTCACTTTTATTCGCTGTTTCATATAAAGACTACTTATGAGCCTCCTCTCCTTCCAGTTCACGCCAAATTTTCTTCAAGTTATATATGGTTTCATATAAATACCATGTAGCTCATATTTAATTCCTGTGTTATTATATATAATGTCCCACTACTATATAATGTCCTAACATTCCATGCTCCTAATTACATGTCCCTGTGTTTGAGCCTTTGGCTTGGATTCCCTGAAGTAGTCCCCTCCTTGGGAACCGAATAGGGGACTATTTTACCTCCGGAAAATTTTACTGTAGTGGTACACATGTTCTCGTTTCTTGACAGTTGTATTTTTACGGTGGAAAATGATCACTCTTTCGACCAAGGTACTTTTTTTCGTCTGGCAAGGAGCAAGTCCTCAGGGTGGGGATTTCAGGCCGTGGATCCCAAATCTGAAGATTTTTAGGTTCGTAAAATACTTTAAGCCTGAATAAAAAGACCTCTATGCAAAACGTATCGACATCAACTTCTAGTAATATCTTAGTCGCCTGTTAGATGTCTCATTGGGTCGGTGTGTTGACCATGACATCTACGAGCAAATTCGGTACTAAAAAATTAACTTTATCTACTAACTCCTTATAAAAGAGAGGCTGTGCTCAACAATGGGCTACGCAATTATAGATAGATAGATAGATTATCATAAGTAATGCCACAAGTGATTTCCAAATTATCGATAAATATTTACGACTCACGAAGCGAGGAGTGAATTTATCTTGAGAATTTGGAAATCAAGAGTGGCATTTGTTAGGACTATTTAACGAATAAAATTAAGCTGTTTACTTACAAACCATTATTTAAATATAGTTATTTTAAAATATTTATATATTTAATGTAAACGGCGATGTTTGAAAAAAACAAATGAGAAACGATTGGTACGCTTTATTTGCTTCATTTGTTCATCACTGCAACCAGATCATTTTATTTATTGCCAAAGGATCGCAATATTGTAAGAATGCACCCTAGTGGAGAAATTTATATCCAACATTATAGGTATTAATTAATTTCTGATGTCCTATGATGTAAAACTTGTCAATTATATTTTTGTCTTACGTCATTACCTGGAAAATAATTCGTTTAAGAGAGTGCAAACAGTGATTTTTCTTTGTGGTATAATCATTTGCTACAAATGTTTTTATATTATCTCCCTCATGCTCTATCTGTTGACATTCATGCATTAGGCCTATATATACAATCTGGTAGCCGTATTTCTTTTAAGGTCAGTCACTGCAAATAATGATTATGGCCTATTCAGAATGTTAAAAAGGAGATGCTCTCTTTAATATGATAAACTTTCGTTGATAAATTCGAGGCGAAACACGACTGTGATTGGTTGTAAATAAAAAATCATTGAAATGTGATTGGTCATTGACTCCCATTTGGGGCATGAGTTAAATAATCATCTTCAACTTGTTCGGCATGAGTAAAACCCTTTCGGCAGCAAGGTTGAAACAATCGGAAACTAAAATTTTCAAATCTGCCGATTAACTAAGGTGGAGCAGTTACTCAGAAGGCAGGCGTACTACCATCTGCTCTTGCGTTCGTTTACAGGAAATATTTACTGCTATTTTGTTTCCCCCACTTGTTAATAAGTCAGAGGACAAGTTTCAAAGTGTAAGTTAAAGAATTGGGTTTTCCCCTCATTAATACTGCGTTAATTAGTAGCTTTGTTTGTTTTCATTACAAAGGAACAATGACGTTGTTAAAGGATAAGCTTACATATTGTGTTCTAATCCTTCGTATCAATATTTTCTTGCATTAACTGGTTCACAACCTTTTTTTTTTAATGACGTACCAAGAAGTGAGATAGCAGATTATAAAGCAACACTAATTTCAGGACATGTGAAATGTATAATTTGGCGAATGGGCATTTGACAACTGAGCATATTGACTGAAGTAGTATATTTTTAGGCGAGATTGAAATGTGATTTTAGTAAAAAAAATCTCAAATTTGGTATTTTTCTTATTCATAATTTGTAGGATTTTCATCCTGTTTATTTCCAAAAACACTCCTCAGAGGAAGACGTATTGGATGTGCATCCACTGTCTATCCATCTCTTGGCTGGTCTTCCTCTTCTTCTTGTCCCGTCCATTGATCTATCTTCTTTAGCTATTTTTTGCAAGTCGGTCGTCTTCCATTCAAATTTGTTGTTTTTTTGTACTTTTAAATAGTTTGAAATATTCTGCACAAACTGATATGAATAATGTTGAGTGATTCCGGGCTTTGTGGCCGTGGTCCATCACTGGTGTTCCTACCAGACGTTTCTCCCTCAGCTGCGGAGGGCATCTTCAGTGACGAGTACTTCTAGGTCGAGCCTCCGACCAGGAAACAACACCTAGAAGTACTCGCCACTGAAGATGCCCTCCGCAGCTGAGGGAGAAACATCTGATAGTGATGGACCACGGCCACGTAGACCGAAATCACTCAACAATAAGATTATCGGCCGTGAAAGCCTGCATTCAACAATACTTACTCACTGGCACTATCGAACCCAAAGGTTCATGGCCGCGCGGACGTAAGCTCTCCATACATCCCTATCCTGAGTTAATGCTTTCCAATCATTCCCTGTATAATCTACTTTCCTCAAACCATAGTTAATGTTGTTCTCCCACCTCATTCTTGGTCTACCAACTGGGCGTTTTCCCTCTGGCTTTCCTACAAGAAGCTTCCATGCACGTCTTTCATTCCCCATACGCGCAACATGTCCTGCCCATCGCAGTCTACGAGACTTAACTGTTCTTATTATATCTGGCTTCCTATAAAGACCATGTAGTTCATTGTTATGTAGTCTTCTCCATTCACCTGTCTGTTCATCTCTCTTTGGTCCAAAAATTTTCCTAAGAACTTTATTCTCAAACACTCGTAATCTCCTTTCCTCCCTTAAAGTAAGAGTCCATGTTTCGCACCCATATAATATAACTGGTAGAATAATAGTTTTATATATTTTCAGCTTAATGTTTTTTTGAAAGGAGTTGGGACATCAAAAGTCTCTGCAATGCATAATAGCACGCATTTCCAGAATTGAGCCTATATTTTATTTCTTTTTGCATCCCATTCCTATTTGTGATTATTGTTCCTAGGTATTTGAATTCAGCCACTTCCTCAAAATTTCCCTCATTTGTCATTAGCTGTCCATTTCCATTATATACTGAACTTCTACGTGTGACCATATATTTAGTTTTACTATTCAACAATTGATATAAATATTTTAATGATATATGCTAATTTTAAGTATTTTTAATAAAATTTAGAAGTAAGGCTGCATCACGAATTTGACACAATGAACGTTTTACTTAAACTGTATTTTTCATATAAAAATACGTTATTTAAGAAACTACAAGAGGTAAATGTATGAAAAGTTTTGAGCATGTATAGTACTTACATCTGTTCATGTGGAACAACTTTGGTGCTCTTACAATTATTGTCGTTTTTAAATGAAAACTTAAAAAAAAGTGAAGTTTAAAAAAATTATAAAAGTAAAGTGAAGTGATCCCACAACAGGCCCGGAGGCCCTTGGGGTAGTAGGAGGTTAAGGCTCCCACTTTTTTCTAGACAATCGGCACTTTTATGTCAGCCGGGTTGTCAGCCCTGCGTGACGGCCGCCTTTACCTCCAGAACAAGCGTCTGGTACTCATTTACGTTTGAGGCTGAGTCGACCCCGGGGCCATAGTGCCGCCAGTATCCACAAATAACAAGAAATATAACTCAAAATGCTTCAATAAACTTATTAAACATGTATCTGAACACATTTGTACCTCCGCTGTGGTCTCGAGGTAGCGTGCTGCCTTCTCACGCAGCGGGCCCGGGTTCGATCCCCGGTCGGGGCAGTTTTTCTGGGTGAGGTTTTTATCGGGGTTTTTCCTCACCTGTAAGACAAATGTCAGGAAAACTTTAAGGCCCAATGGTCTCCGAAATCATATGGCCATCATCATCCTCCTCCTCGTCATTATCATCATTCATCATCCTTCACCGGTGTGGAAAGCAACGGGAAGCTACCACACCTAGAATTCCCTAGTAAAGCTGCAAGCATAGCATGAAAATGCTATGATTGCAGTGAAGGACCTGCCATCGGGCAGAATTACTATGGATGGATACCTCAAATAGTTTCTGAGAAAATGGGTCTCAAAGTTTTACATTTTAACATTGTCTCGGGATAGGGATTTGTATCTCCCCTTAAAACTTGTATTCGAGAGGTCTCGGGTTTAAATCCTGTTTTCGGCTAATTTTACTGATTTTTGTCTGGTTTTATTCAGTTTGAATACTTTTAAAAATCATACTGAACGACAATGTCACAACTGTATTAATTCGCCTGTTATTCTGCACTGAAATGAATAGTTACATTGGCTATGTTAACAGTAGATTCTACTGTATGCTCGTGACGTAATTGCCGCAATCCCTCTATTTCAGTCTACAGTAATTGTAAGCTTATATACATACTATTTCCATACTATTTCCCCGCAGTCTGATTATGAATACACAGCCATTAATCGATTTATTTTTCTTGTGGGCGAAGTTTTCATGCTTTCATGTTGATATAAAACATGGACTCTTACTACAGGCAAATTAAAGATGGTAGTAGCTGCAGAAATGGAGGTATTAAATAAAACCTTTAGCAAGTTATACGCTTTATGACCACATGCGTAATGAAGATATCCGCAAAGCTCTCAACGCACGAGCAATAACTGAAACCATCGAAATATACCCTACCTCACTGATAGTATTCTTTTAACAATTAATAAATTTAATCATCTATGAAAATAATTTTAAGATTAACAAATAATTTCTTTTGTTTTGTTTTAAATACTGTACAAACGTAAAATTAATTTTTATATTTTATTATTTTTCTTTGTTTTTTATAAACATTAGGCAGGGACAATTTAATATGTCTTGCTTGTATACATTTTATTATTAGTTTTAGTCTTAATTTTTGAATAACATTAACTGGTTGCATTATAGATCGTAATATAATATATATTATCTTTTTGATCAAATTTTTATTTAGTGTTTAATATTAGAGTTAATTGTGATTGTTATATTCTGGTGTAATATATGTTGTCCTGGTGAGTGGAAGAGAAGGCCACATGGCCTTAACTCCACCAGGCTAAATAAATCTAATCTAATCTAATCTAATCTATGATTTGAGGGAATTAGATTATACAGGAGATGATTGGAAAACATTAGCTCAGGATAGGGGTATATGGAGAGCTTATGTCTGCGCGGCCATGAACCTATTGGTTCGATATTGCCAGTGAGTTAGTTAGTTAGGTGTCGAAATATATCAAAATAATTGGCATGAACACTTCCATAGAATACGTACCAAACAATAGAGCACCTATGAAACTATTCAAATACAGACCCACAGGGCGAAGAGACCCAAGACGACCTAAGAAGCGATGGAGGGATCAATTTCTGTCCTGAAGCGGAACAGGCCAATGGCTATCGCTCGGTTTTTACTTATATCCTCGTTTCTGTAAAAAACACTACCCAATCTTGCATTATGGTATACTATTACGTGCCTGAAAATCTTCAGGCTCGACACCCAAAGCTTAAAGTTCTTCCTGGAGGATTTGCTACTTGGACTTTTCCATCCTATAAAAATCCATAGATCCAGGCCGGGTTTGAACCCTCGACCCTCGTTACCAGTGGCAAGGAATATAACCACTATTCCACCGCGGCCGATATAATTGTGTATATATATATATATATATAATTCTGCCCGAAGGCAGGTCCTTCACTGCAATCATAAGCATTTTCATGCTATGCTTGCAGCTTTACTAGTGAATTGTAGGTGTGGTAGCTTCCCGTTGCTTTCCACACCGGTGAAGGATGATGATGATGATGATAATGATAAGGATGACGATGATGATGATGGCCATATGATTGTCACCTTGCAGTACTCTTCCTATTCGCCTACTACTTTGACCTCTCTTATTAACAGTAGATAATGTCACATGCGTATATTTCATAATTCAGTAATGTAGCTATATGGCTTACTTATGGCGACGAGGAAGAGAGGGGGACAATATTTGGGCGGGCTAGAAGAGTTGAGATTCTTATGCATGATCTTCAGTGGACTTGACAGAGTGAAACCACTAACCAACTCACTGACACCTTCGAACCCATAGGTTCACGGCAGTGCGACAATAAGTTCTCCATATATCCCTATCCTGAGCTAATGTTTTTCAATTAGGCCTATTCCCTGTATACTACCTGCACGGTCATACAAATACGCTTGCTTTGATGTCGCTTGTCTATAAGCTTATGTATGCACATCCATAACTCAAAACAAGCCGCCACTGAATTCTAACGACTTTTTATTATGTTAATAAAGTAGAGTATCATTAGAAGAGTCTTCAAATTATTTTTTATAGTGTAAAATTCCAATCCCCGTGCCAGTAGTTGCAATGTAATCTTTGGGCTTACTGTGCTGATTCCACTTTGTGATGCCGACTCATGCTCGTTATGGTGGGAAATTCCTTGTGTTGCAGCAAATAGCTTATAAAACACTGACTAAGACCATTTAAGTTCATTAAGGAACAAGTACTTCTTAGTGATTAACCATAATTAAGGAACTGTGATTTTTTCACTGTTACATAAATATCACAGGTAACAAAGTGTGATTATCATTTTATAACCACTACATGTGGATGTGAATTAGGTAAAACAGGTAAGTTATTAAAATAAAATTTTAAAAATTGAGCATCTGCTCTCAAACTGCCTTAAAATTGGTATTCAGAAATATCTGACAAGGAAACTGTAAACAATTGCATGCCAAAGCTACGTTGGAATTTCGATCAGAGAAGCGTTGTGATATCCGAGGCCGTGTCCAAAAAAAAATCTGTCGTTTTTAACTGCAAGTCACAGAAATCGAGAACAGAATCCAGCAATGGCAACCCTCTGTACGGGGCAGATGCACTCAATGCATGCGTAAGAGTAGAGTGGGGTGAGACGGGGCGCCGCGCGGACGGCACGTAGTGAGGGTTATCCATCTACCAATTCAGGAGTTGTATTGTTCTCCTATAGTTTAATTTAGAGATTTGGCGCTGGAGTTTAGTGTCTTACGGTTAAATACAGCTGATATGTATATATATATATATATTAGAAGTGCCGGCCACGGGTTACTGTGGCTAAGGTATACGTTAAAAAATTAAATTAAGTTGCTGTCTTTCAGCCAGATTACTTAAAACTAATACTTACACATGACATTAATAATATTGAAAATAAAACAAACACTGAACACACTTAAATTATGAAATAATCAATATTTGTAATTCAATTGAAATTCGCGGTTGCAACAAAAAGCACAGCCATCTGGATCTCTCTTTGTTAAATAATAAACCAATTACCTTACACCGCCATCTGTTAAAATCGTATGGAACTCACAGACAATTACACCGCCATCTGTTAGAATCGTATGGAACTCACATAATTCTTTGTTAAATAATAAACAAATAATTTAATTACTTACTTACTTACTCACTCACTGGCACTATCGAACGCGTAGGTTCATGGCCGCACGGACATCAGCTCTCCATACATCCCTATCCTGAGCTAATACTTTCCAATCATTCCCTGTATAATCTACTTCCCTCAAATCATGGTTAATGTTATTCTCCCACCTCATTCTTAGTGTACCAACTGGGCGTTTTCCCTCTGGCTTTCCTACAACAAAAGCTTCCATGCAAGTCTTTCATTCCCCATACGTGCAACATGTTCTGCCCATCGCAGTCTACGAGACTTAACTGTTCTTATTATATCTGGCTTCCTATAAAGACCATGTAGTTCATTGTTATGTAGTCTTCTCCATTCACCTGTCTGTTCATCTCTCTTTGGTCCAAAAATTTGCCTAAGTACTTTATTCTCAAATACTTGTAATCTCCTTTCCTCCCTTAAAGTAAGAGTCCATGTTTCGCACCCATATAATATAACTGGTAGAACAATAGTTTTATATATTTTCAGTTTAACGTTTTTTGAAAGGAGTTGGGACATCAAAAGTCTCTGCAATGCATAATAGCATGCATTTCCAGAATTGAGCCTATGTTTAATTTCTTTGTGCATCTCATTCCTATTTGTGATTATTGTTCCTAGGTATTTGAATTCAGCCACTTCCTCAAAATTTCCCTCATTTGTCATTAGCTGTCCATTTCCATTATATAATGAATTTCTACGTGTGACCATATATTTAGTTTTATTGATATTTACTTCCAGTCCTAATTTCTTAGTGTTACTCAATAGTGTGTGCGTGTTGTCCTTTAGTATCTCCTCGCTATCGGCCAATAATACTACATCATCAGCATAAACTAACAGCTTATTAATACCATTGAGTTGTAAGCCTTCCTCATTCTCTAAAGATTTAATGGCATGCTCTAGTACAAAATTAAATAGTAGAGGAGATAGTGCATCTCCTTGCTTCAACCCATTCTGGATTTCAAAAGTGTCCGAAAACTGTTTGCCTACACGCACCCTACTCTTTGTGCCATTTAGACACATTCGTATAAGTCTAACTAACTTTTTAGGAATTCCGAACTCCAGCAGGATACTATATAACTTCTCCCTCTTAATTGAATCATATGCTTTTTTGAAGTCTACGTATAGTTGATGTACAGTACCATTATATTCCCACTTCTTTTCTAAAATCTGTCTTATACTAAAAATCTGATCTGTTGTAGACCTGTTTCTTCTAAATGCACATTGATGATTTCCTAGAATGTCATCAATATAGGGAGTAAGTCTGCTTACTAATATATTTGTTAGAATTTTGTACGAAGTTGAAAGTAATGAGATGCCCCTGTAGTTGTTGCAATCAGTTTTATCTCCCTTCTTATAAATTGGTACGATAATTGATTCTTTCCATTCATCTGGAAGAGCTTCTTTTTCCCAAATCATACTAAGCAACCAAGCGTATCTTGTCCATCAATTTTTCTCCACCTGATTTTAACAGTTCTGCTGGGATCTCATCTGAACCTGATGCTTTATACATCTTCAATTTTTCAATCGCCATTTCAACCTCTAATGCACTTGGTTCTGCGACTAGAATTTCTGCTGTCTGTAAATTATCCTCCTCAATGTCCTGTTCTGTATGTACATTTAATAGCTGATTAAAATAACTTTTCCATCTATTTAATATACTCCTGGAGTCTGCAATCATATCCCCATTTTCATTCCGAATTATGTTTGTTCTAGCCTGAAACCCTTTCTTCTCTATACTAATTCCCTGATATAATTCTCTAATGTTCCTATTTTTTGCGTTCATTTCAAGATCATTAATCTTCTCTCTCAAATATTCCATCTTTTTACTCTTTAGAAACAAATAATTTGCAATAAAAAAATAAAGCGACTATAAATTTAGGGAAAATTTTATTAAAATCGGTTCAGTAGTTTAGGATTCCATCGCGGACAAAACAACGTGACACGAAATAAATAAATATATATATCCCGGGAGAGGTGGCGCCTTAGCGACATACAGAAGAAGTTTCGCGGGGGATTTTCCGACCAGAAAGGAATGAACAAAAACAGTGTTAACTACAAACTAAATTTTGATTTTATTTATGTATGTACAAGTTGTTCTTGCGTTAATTAAACTAAAATGAAAGTAATGTTACAGTTACTTGATATAAAAGTAGTAAAAGTAACACAATAGGGGGACGTACCGAATTAGTTGTGTGATTTTAAACAAAATATTTAACAAATTTACGATTAATTTACGATAAATTAAAATATTTATTAATGAAACTGATTTAAAAAGTTTATCATAAGTAATGCCACGAGTGATTTCCAAATTATCGATAAATTCACGACTCACGAAGTGAGGAGTGAATGTATCTAGAGAATTTGGAAATCAAGAGTGGCATTTGTTAGGACTATTTAACGAATAAAATTAAGCTGTTTACTAAAAAAATAATTATTTGAATACAGTTACCGGTGTTTAAAAATATTTATATAGTTAATGTAAAGGGCGATGTTTGAAAACAAATTAGAAATGTGAGGTTATGTATATTCACTGCAACTCGATCATATTATTTATTGCCAAATAGGATCGCAATATTGTAAGAATGCACTCCAGTGGAGAAATAATGAAACACATCAAACTACTATAATCAACATTATAGGTTAATCATTTATATTTTGAATAAACAACTCAGTAAAATCACTTAACCTATTCATTATTTGCTATATTCAATGTATTTGTTGGAGAAAAATAATGGTCTAATCTGTTCAGAATATTAGAAAGGAGGAGCTTTCTTTATCACAAAAGCAGGAGCTGATAAAGAGAAATCGATAAAGAGCGAGGTGAAACACGCCTGTCATTGGTGTAAAACAGAATTCATTGAAACGTGATTGGTCATTGACTACCATTTGCGACATGAGTTAAATAGTCTAATAAATATTGTTGCTACATATAATTTAATTTTAAATTGGGGTGATTTATTATTATTATTATTATTATTATTATTATTATTATTATTAGCAGCATATATTGTTACTGATGTACTGTCCAGCTGTTTAGACTTGCATGTTTACATGTTTGAATCTATATTGTCCGTCACTGTTTACAGTAGTTACATTATTGTGGCAAACACATGTTTAGCACAAAAACTCTTTAGTTTATGGACTGACAATTTTACACAAATTTTGCTCTATTTATGAAATACAGTTTTTACAACAACTTTGCTATAATCTATACAAACATAAGAGAGGGCGAATGGGATTCTGCCATCACACCACTGGGTGTTTTTATTTATATCTTTAGAATTTGTGCTTTAAAGTCGAGGTTATTAACATCAAACAAAAGGGGATGAATGCAATGACAGGTATGCGGACACAGAGTGACATACTCCAAGAATTAATACTAATTCTTAGAACTTAAAATCATGTGGGGTCGGATAATACCCCGCGCCATCACTCCCAGGAAATATACATATGTGACATGATAAGAAAAATAAATGCCTGGACGGGATTCGAACCCGGGACTCTGGGTCGATACCCCAGCGTGTTATCCATTACACCACCAGGCGAATCCAATACAAACACTTATTTTTCTTATATATAAGAAAAATAAGTGTTTGAATTGTTTCGCCTAGTGGTGTAATGGATAACACGCTGGGGTACCGACCCAGAGTTCCGGGTTCGAGTCCCGTCCAGGCATTTATTTTTCTTATCATGTCGTATTAAGCTTGCATTGCTCAATGTCAAACATGTAATTATAATATATATATATATAAACACTTTTTTCTTTTTGAACACTTCCTTCGTACATCACACCAGTTCTCTGGAAGAGATTACAAGGTAGGTTTCGTCATGCAGTGGTTGACGTTCCGTTGTTCAATTCGTGTTGAGGACCAACCTGACTGAATTTTTGTTCACAGTACTTTTTTAAGACCTAACTCTTACTTTTGGATATTTTTTGTGTATACATTGTACGTAATATATTTGATATTAGAAGATAAAAAGGGGTATATTAGATGATGTGAAGAATTTGAGTATCTGGGAGTAAAATTAGATAAAGAGGATAAACAAGAAAGTGATATTAAGAACAGAATAAATAAAGGTAGAGCAATAACAGCAATGATGAATGGAGTCTTATGGAACAGACATATAACCAGGAAAAATAAGTTACAAATATATAATTCAATAGTGAGAAGTACTGTCACATATGCAGCTGAAGTTTGGAAATTCAACAAAAACGTATGTCGATGGAAATGGATTTCTTGAGGAGAGCAGCAAGATGTTCAAAATTAGACAAAATAAGAAATACTGTCATAAGAGAAAAAATGAATATTGGTTATTCAATAGTAGATTATATACGGTATAAGCAATTAAATTGGTATGGGCACGTACGACGAATGCAAGACGAAAGATTACCCACGAAAACATTGGAATGGTGTCCACTTGGAAGAAGGAGGAGAGGAAGACCTCGAAACTCGTGGATGCAGGAAATAAGAACTGGAATGAGAGCAAGAGTACTGGAGGACATGGATTGGATGGAGAGAGACGAGTGGAGAAGAAAAATAAAACTTTAGGCAGAGAAAGATGTGTAAACATTAAAATTCTATATATATATATATATATATATATATATATATATATATATATATTTGACATTTGGCAATGAAGTCAAATATGATATGAAAAGAAAAAAAGAATGCTTGGGTCGGGATTTGAACTCGAGTCTCTTAAGTCTGTACCTTTAGCGCTCTAACCAACTGAGCTACCCAAGAATTCCAATACAAGCATACAATTTTCTTATACATGTAGTACTACAACCAACTGAGCTACCCAAGAATTCCAATACAAGCATACAATTTTCTTATACATGTAGTGCGCACTACATGTATAAGAAAATTGTATGTTTGTATTGGAATTCTTGGGTAGCTCAGTTGGTTAGAGCGCTAAAGGTACAGACTTTAGAGACTCGAGTTCAAATCCCGACTCAAGCATTCTTTTTTCTTTTCATATCATATATATATATATATATATATATATATATATATATATATAAAGGTTATGGTTTTACTTTCCACACGTGGTTTTTGAAGTGTAATATTACAGTATAGACTAGTTATTTTTATTACAGTATAGATATTTAGGTTGGCAACCCCGAAATTTAGGAAGTTCAACTTTCAATCATGGTCGCCATTGCTGCAAATATGACAAAACGCAGCAAAAAAGGTATTTTAAAATACATAACGATAGCCGTGAAAGTCTTAACCAATATATAATTTGTTTTATTGTAAAGCTAGTGGATTGACTACATTTTTGTTAATATACAACAATCGGTATACAATTAACTCACATTTCTTTTTTTTCAAAAACAGTTAATCAAATCGCTTCCCAGAATAATTAAATAATTTACACCGATTGATTATGCAGACTAATATGTACGGAAACATGTTTTGTATTCCTATTCAACTCGTAAAGCTAGTAGTATGGCCGGAAAAAAACACAAACGACGATTGCCAGTGTCACAAAAAATAACACAATTTCAAAAAAGGGGCGTGGCATCCCCAGACAGCCACGCGAATGGCTAATACATTATTCGCGATAATAATAATTTTAAATTAAACCAAGCTAATAATATTTAAGTGTTAGCTTAAAACAATCATTAAGAACACCTTGGGTATCATTCGATCACGATATCCTAACAAAATAATACAAAAATTCACACTTTAAAAAATCACCAGCCCCTGATTGGCTGACGGCCACAAGCGCCATATTCAAAAATCACGAAATTAAACACAAGTCGGAGCACATTGACGCTACCATGCAGGTTAGAATGCTGGTTATTCGTTATTATTTATTATTATACCGGTATCTAATCATCTCTAAATCACACCGGGGCTAATGCTTAAGCAGGAACCCGGGGTTCTCCTTTCTAGGACATCCTGGAGAACCAAAAGGAATCGCTCACCGCTTGTCATTAATTTGGCTAGCCGCAGGGCCTTTCCACCAAGACTACTTTTAAAGGGTCGTATGCAAATACATTAATCTCTACTCAAATTACTTCCAATCACTGGTGAGCTGAGATCGAATTAACGGCCGCATTACCGGTCATGCATGAATGTTGACGTTTTCGTAATATTGGCAACGAATTACCCAGAATTCTCAGCGATAAAACCACTTCCGTTATTTTCGTCTGCTATAGAGGAATGCATTTATGCTTGCATCCCGCAAATAATACCGTATACAAACACGTCTGCGACGCGCAATATTACGCCGATTCTCCTGTTCTTCCAGTTGAATTCTTGGTAGACTCTATCAAATTCCTCTTCTCCGCGTATACCGAAAACATGATCGAAGTCTTCAAGGTCCGACATCTTGGATAAGTTTCAAACTACATTGGTTACCATCGGTTCCCTTCGGGATTTTCACATAAGTTTATATCTTGAGCTACGATCTTAAGGTACCTTGTCAGGTAGCTTACAATTATTACCGCGTGAATAGATTTCTGAGTAAGAAAAATGTGTTTGGATAAAACTTTATCAGCAGAGAACGCCTTTTACTGTCTAATGCGTTCAAACATTCGACCCTAAGACTACTACATATGTAAAAACATGCGCGTATTCGAATACAATGATGTGTCAAAATTTCACTTACTCTAAATTAGGGTGTAAAAGGGGACATGTACAAAAAATTAAAGGAAAAACCTGGGACATTTTGAAAAAAGTGGGACATTAACAGAATAAAAGAAAAAAAAAACAGTAATTTTCTTTTTACCACGACAGTATTACCAACAGAAATTTATATGAATCAGCCATTCACAAATCAAAAACCACTTGAAGTCATTTTCCTTTTACCGCGACACTGTTTCCATTAAAGAATTAAAGAATCAACCATTCACAAATCAAAAACCACTTAAAGTCATTGTTTATTACGTTTAAAAATATGTATTTATCACTGCAAGGGGTATAAAAGGAAAACGCCCAGTTGGTAGACCAAGAATGAGGTGGGAGAATAACATTAACCAATATTTGAGGGAAATATATTATACAGGGAATGATTGGAAAGCATTAGCTCAGGATAGGGATGTATGGAGAGCTTATGTCTGCGCGGCCATGAATCTACGGGTTCGATAGTGCCAGTGAGTAAGTAAACAAGGGGTATAAAAATCCACTAACTAAAAGTATTTCATCCAAGTTAAAATTGTATTTCCCCACCGCCAGAATCAGCGGGAAATCTACGACATTGGCTGCACTGAACATGGAGTGACAATTTGAAAAATGTACCAGTTACCAATATCCAATCCATAGTAATTCTGCCTGAGGGCAGGTCTTTTACTGCAGTCATAGCATTAACATGCTATGCTTTGCAGCCATTTGGATACAAACAATCAACATGATAAACAACAGCGCCAATGCGGCCGTGATCGGAACTTCAAACTTTTCTCTTTCTACGAACGTTATAAATGTATTTCTATTTTTTGCAGTCATATTTCAATTCCTTCTGGATTTTTTCGTGTTGAGACTTGAAAGTAGTTTTGAAGTTCCTTAGGACAGGTTACTGGCCCGACGCTAAGTAGTCCAGTGGTAGGGCTGCTACCTTTTAGTCTCTGGACAGACATTAGGATACCGCATTTACTCAGTACCTGATGGAACGGTTATACCGCCGTGACTATTTCAAGGTGTAGATCCTGTCAGAAGTAAAATTGTACTGGACAATAAAATTTTGGAGCAGGTGAATAATTTTACATATCTAGGATGCAATATCTCATATGAAGAAGAAAAGGATGTAAATGCAAAAATATCTAAATTTTTAAGGATTTTAGGGTTAATAAATTCTATCTTTAAGCCACAGTTAGTCCAAAAGCATTCAAGACTGAAAGTGTATAAAACACTGGCTCTTCCGACTCTTTTGTATGGTAGCGAAGTATGGATGTTGAAACAGAAGGATATACAGAGAGTTAGATCTGCTGAAATGAGATATCTTCGGAGGACTGCAGGATACACACTATTAGATCACAAAAAAATGAAGACATCTTAGAAGAATTACACATGGAATCTTTAGAAAACAAAATTTCTGATTATAAGTCAAGATGGATACAACATGTTCATCGAATGGAAGATCACAGAATACCCAAACTAATGTTAAGATATCAACCTGCAGGAAGAAGAAGACCAGGACGTCCACTCAAAAGACTTCTGGATGGTGTTTCTCTTGAGGCCGAAACAGGTCAACAAATGGCCTAAATTCGTGCATGTACTATGATGATGATGATGATTTTTTGCAGTGTGGAAGAAATAAATGTTTGAAATCTATTCCTTCTTTCTGAATATCCCTGTATAAAGACGACATTAATAATCGTCAGTTGAAGTACTGACACTTCTCTTACACCTTTATATTGCGTACACCAGGAAAACGGAACCAAATATTCGACTTTGATTATGCAGTTCCTGTGTGAGGCACTTTTTTTAATTCGATAAACAAGATAATGGAATGTGGATAATGTTTTTCAGAGGAAAATACGTGCTTCCAAGGCCGAGAACCAAACCACAATACTCAGAAAGGACGGCTTCTAAACATGACACCAATATAATATTCAAATTGAATCGACCTTGTATATATTATAACAAGGAAACTGATTGAAAAACGATAAGAAACAAGTTGTGCTCTACACCAAACGTAGTAACATTTCTGCTCCAATTAAACTTGTTCTAAACAAATTATAGTTCTTCGTTTGTAAACGAATTTATAAAGGATGTAGCTGTCACAGTTATCTCAGTTTACCTTAGTTTAACTCCTCCTTTTTAGGTATTTTTACATGTCCCACGCCACATCGGCGTTACAGGGATACTATACATGGAGAGAATATTTGAAATTCAGAATCACTTATTTACTATCCTGACTACAAGAAATCAGGGGTTGCCGAACGTTGGCACCTTTTAAAAGAAATCTAAATTTATATTTGCTCTAACGTTGGCTTCATCATTACGCAGTGTAAGGTACATATGTTTTTTGGTGTTTCTCGTATAATTTATCATATTTATACTACTACTGCTACTACTACTGTTATTATTATTATTATTATTATTATTATCGTTAGTATTATTTTGCTACTAATATCATCAAGATTTTTAAAATATATGTATTCAAACTATTAGATAGAATTAGACAATACAGAGATGAATGGATGGACTACATCAATAGAATGGATAACCATAGAATTACAAACCACTAGGACGAAGAAATGTTGGAAGACCCAGTAAAAGATGGATAGACCAATTCTAACATGAGATGGGAACAGATCAGCAAGTCTAATCCTTGATGCTGCTGCTGATGATGATTTTTAAAATACATTACGAAACTCCGTTGAGGTCACTATGTTAGAATTTTAAGAAATGTAAAACAGTACTTGAGATCTCAGTCGTCCTCGATAATCAGCAGTGTAGTTTTGTAGGAGGCCTTTCGATAACTTAAGTATCATCTTCTGCTTTCAGCTTGGTACTCAAATTGTAAGCAGAAGATGTTACTTATGTTATCGAAAGGCCTCCTACAAAACTACACAGCTGATTATTGAGGACGACTGAGATATCAGGCTCTGTTTTGCATTTCTTAAAATTTTAAATATTGTCATCGTATAAAATGCTATTTATACATGAACTTTACATTGCAACATTTAATATATTTTTAACTCTTTATAATTAGTATAGTGTATATAGAATAGAATAGAATAGATTTATTTAGCCTGGTGGAGTTAAGGCCATGTGGCCTTCTCTTCCTCTCACCAGAACAAGCATATGTTACATATGAATACAAAAAAAAATACAATAATAGTCATATTAAACAGGACAAACATATGTTACACATGAATACAAAAAAAAAACAATAATAGTCATATTAAACAGGACAAACATATGTTACATATGAATACAAAAAAAGTTACAATAATAGTCATTGAACAATTAATTATCTGTCATATTGAATAATAATGAAATTAATGTATAATAATAGAATGAAAATAAATACAATTAAAATTAAATTAATGATACAATGAATAAAAAAAGGAATAACAGCTCGAATCTACTATACATAAAAAGAAAATAAAAAAAATACAAAGAAAGTAATAAACTACAATGAATTAATCTACGCTTTTTATACAAGGCATTAGGTAAATATATTAACAAATCCTAAGTCTATTTTTATTAAATAATGCAAAAACGCATTATTAATTCTTAAAAAGTAGTATTAGTGAGTTGTTTCTGTTAGTGATTTTATTTTCAATTTATTTCTGAAAGATGGTAAAGTTTGGCAGTCTCTGACATAGGGTGGAAGTGAATTCCATGTTCTAGCGAGAGAAACTGTAAAAGATTTCGAATAATACTGGTCAACAGTGGATTTGTTTCGCATCCATGTAACATAACTGGGAGAATAACAGTTTTATATATTTTTAGTTAAACTTTTTTGAAAGGAGTTGGGGACGACGAAAGTCCCTGTAAAGCATAATACATGCATTTCCAGAATTGGACCTATGTTTAATTTCTTTGTGCATCTCGTTCATATTTCTTATTATTGTTGCAAGGTATTTCAATTCAGCTACTTCTTCAAAATTTCCTTCATTTGTCATTAGTTGTCCATTTCCATTATATAACGCATTTCTAAGTGTGAAGATATATTTAGTTTTATTGATGTTTATTTCCAGTCGCAATTTTTTAGTGTTACTCAATAGCGTGTGCGTGTTGTCCCTTAGTACATCTTCGTTATCGCTCAATAGTACTACGTCATCAACATAAACCAACAGTCTATTAATACCATTCAGTTGTAGGCTTTACACTACTACTAAACTGAGAGACCACGATTCGCGTCTCTATTAATGTAACTGGAAGAATAAAGAACGTACGAACCAAATTTAATAATAATCGGATAGTTTTTATAAAAGTTATCTTGGATCAGGAAGATTGGCAGACTGAATTTCGATCCAGTGCGCCAAATACACGGATATTCAGAAAGAAGGAACAGACTTCAAACATTTATTTCTTCTAAACTACAAAAGTCTACCGCTGTGGTCTCGAGGTAGCGTGCTGCCTTGTCACGCAGCGGGCCCGGGTTCGATCCCCGGTCGGGGCAGTTTTTCTGGGTGAGGTTTTTATCGGGGTTTTTCCTCACCTGTAAGACAAATGTCAGGAAAACGTTAAGGCCCAAACGGTCCCCGAAATCATATGGCCATCATCATCATGATCATCCTTATCATTATCATCATCATCATCCTTCACCGGTGTGGAAAGCAACGGGAAGCTACCACACCTACACAATTCCCTAGTAAAGCTGCAAGCATAGCATGAAAATGCTATGATTGCAGTGAAGGACCTGCCTTCGGGCAGAATTACTATGGATGGATGGAAACTACAAAAAAAAAACAGAAACACAATTCCAATGTTCCTGGAAAGAGAAAAGTTTGAAGTTGCGATCACGGCAGCTTTGGTCTTAAAGTTATACATACATGCATATGGACGGATGAATAGATAGATGGATAGATAAGATAGACTTAATGTAGTAAAGTGTTCTCCTTAGAAGGTCTTAGATCCTCCCGGGTCACCAGATCTAACCCCTTGCGAATTTTATCTGTGGAGTTACGTAAAAGACCGTGTTTTTATCCCCCCCTATGCCCGACACTCCTGAAAATCTGCGATATAAAATTGTTGAAGCTGTGAATTCGGTAACTAGAGACCAACTGATTCATGTGTGGCAAGAAATGAACCACCGCACCGTTTTGAAATGTAAAGTTTAACACTGCTCATATTAAATGCATAAAATAGTGAAACTTGAACTTTTCTCTTTCCGGGAACGTTGGAATTGTGTTTCTATTTTTTGTAGTTTGGAAGAAATAAATATTTGAAGTCAGTTCCTTCTTTCTGAATAGCCCTGTAGTTAAGTAATTTATTATGTGCTTGTAACACTTGGAAGGAATGACTCATCTGTCACAATGATGAACAGTGGATCGTTCTTTGTATCCGTGCATAATTGCGAGTATTATAATCTCATTTCTGCTGAATTCAAATTGTCAAGGTAGCTCTGGACTGACTATATCAGAGGGCCTTGGTTGTGACAATGTCAGTCGAGCACGTTCATACAAAACGTCAACTACACAATCATAGTGGCAGTGACATAATACACAGCTATTTCAATAGTTATCAGTGTTCATATACAGTAAGTGTCGAAAAAAAAAAGGTATGTATTTTGAAACGTTATTTTATGCCAACTTGCTCATCAGTTATATATATATATATATATATATAATATATATATATATATATAGGCTGCAGCATAAGTCAGTTAACCGAAAATGCAAATATATTATTTTCTGTAGCTTACAACATCTATACAAAAAATCTACCGAAATTGTTCCCTAGTTAGCAAATTACCTCAAGCAGTAGTGTTTGAAATTACATTCTGAAGGTCCCGTATTCAAACCCCAGTTTCAACCAATCTGATTTTTTCCCCTTGCAACTATGTGCAGTGGTCAACTAACTTATGCCGCATCCTATATTGTTAAAATAATCAAATTTAATTTGAATATTTATATTTTTAAGGTGATGTAGTGTTTTTAGGCGATAGCTAGGAAATTGTAAAAGCACACACACGCTTTTCATCAAATTATATGATCACTCGTAGATATATATATATATATATATATATATATATATTTACCACACCTACAATTCCCTAGTAAAGCTGCAAGCTTAACATGAAAATGCTATGATTTCAGTGAAGGACCTGCCTTCGTGCAGAATTACTATGGATATATATAATTATTCTGTACGCGTGTTTGTCACTGAACTCCTCCTAAAAGACTGGATCGATTTTGATTATTTTTGGACCCTCTAAAACCATTAAGTGTAGGAGTTCACCTGAAGTGAAAATTGAAAAATTGCTCTTACGGTCACATTTTTTTTTATGTTTTATAACGAAACTCAGCATATCCTATTAAAATAAACCGAGGTAGGTACTGTCCAAAATTGAGCGAAATCCGACGATTAAAAATGGAGGTTCACTTGATATCCGAAATTAAAAACTGGACCGACTTTTATTTTTTTTGAGTGGGTCGCTGGATGGTTTACACTCACATTTGGACTCAGTAGCAGGCGCTGCAATCGGGTTATAGGGTTTTTTTATGTCAGATATGTAGTCATATGCATTATCGACATATTCCGTGCGAAAACAATGTGAAGTTATCATGCACGCTTCTTGAGCCACAACAGATGGCAGTGAGCAGTTTTCTTGCGAACTTATTTCATATATAATTACGTCTTAAGTAATGCATTTTATGATAAACAAGTAACATATTTTTACCATCCCACCATGACACGAGAATTGAACGTTCGGTCAGGACATCTGCCAGGTCCGCTAGTACATTATATAATGATAATTGCTAGTTAACAACAAATGAGAGACATTTTAAATAAGTGGCAGAAATCAAATACTTAGGAACAATAATTGCACACTGGAATGAAGTACAGAAAGGAAGAAATTTGGGGTAAATTATACAATCACATGCTAATGTGGTTTATAGGGACCCCTACCATCCCAAATTCTCTAAAAAAATTAAACTAAAAATGTATAAAATGGTAAATATTCACTTATATGGATGCGAAACACCGTCTCGTATTTTAAGAGAGGAGAAAAGTGTACGAGTATTTGAAAATAAAGTTATTAGAGAACAGCGATGAACAGGTAGGTAGGTGAATGGATACAATTACATAATAGTGAACTACATGATCATTATGGGAAACCGGATGTATTAAGAACAGTTAGATCTCATAGACAGGGATGTGCAAGCCATGTGACACGAATGGGAAATGAGATAGGATGGAAGCTCCTTGTAGAAAAAGAATAGTGGGAAAGCACCCAGTAGGCAGGCCAAGAGTAAGGTGAAGAATAATATTAACCATATTTGAAGAGAAAAATTATACGCTCAGACCGGGACTTGAACCCGGGACCCTTGGTTCTCTAGACCAAGTGCTCTACCAACTGAGCTACCTGAGCAAGTACCGATCTAAACGCAAATCTTTCTCTATATACATTGTAATTCCCGTCCACCAAATGCTATGAAGTCATGCTTCTATCTTGCAAATGTTAAATCAATAATAATAACATGGAAAAAGCCGTACTGGCTGTAATGTATAATTCCCAAATATGTCTTCTTAATTAAGGAGCCGCCATTTGCAAGATAGAAGCATGGCTTCATAGCATTTGGTGGACGGGAATTACAATGTATATAGAGAAAGATTTGCGTTTAGATCGGTACTTGCTCAGGTAGCTCAGGTGGTAGAGCACTTGGTCTAGAGAACCAAGGGTCCCGGGTTCAAGTCCCGGTCTGAGCGTATAATTTTTCTCTTCAAATATGATTTATCCATCAATGAGATGCACGAAATCAATAATAATAATATTAACCATGATTTGATGGAAGTAGATTATACAGGGATGATAGGAAACCATTAGCTCAGGATAGGAATCTATGGAGAGCTTAGGTATGTGCGGACATTAATCTACCGGATTCGGTAGTGCCAATGGCTTTTAGACAGTTATTTATAATTCCTGTTATTTGTAAAAGAATTATGGTTTTGTTAGTGATATCCTTTTCATTTACGTATGACATTAAACATGCTAGATAGTTTAATGTATTTATCTGTTCTATTAAGCTGTTATTTTTTACTGCGTTTTGTCGTACTTACAGCAATGTCGACCATGATTAAAGTTCAACTTCCTACATTTCGGGGTTGCCAACCTAAATAACTATACTGTAATAAAATAACTATACTGTAATGTTATATAATATGTAATATTATTACAAACCACATGTGGGAAGTAAAACCACTGCCCCCTATGTATATTACGTACAATGTGCATACAAAAAAATATCCAAAAGGTAGTGTTAATATACATTATACGAAACAAATCACTGCATTTTTAAAAGAACTGAACTTTATTTTATACAATATAAAACAATAAATGTGTACTTGCCGCCATTTTGTGACTGATTGGTGTCACGGTCTCCTGTAGTTTCAACTAATAAACATTGCCCACACAGTTAACGTTGGTCAGTTGTTTAAATGAACATAAATATATCCATCAAGAATGTTATTATTTTATTATTATTTATTATTTTGAAAACACCATCGCGTAAAAAATAATGCACAACGCACGTTTGTGAAGTGTTTTTCAGAATCTCGGAAATTAAAAACCACGCTATCGCTAGGTTTTTAAACACTTTGCTCGCTTTTGTAAAAACCACTTCCCAACCTCGCATTCGTAATATACACGGTGATTACAAATGATTGGAGCGATTTCATGATTTTATTGTAGCGATCTTATTTGACATATCTTCACAGAACTTTAAAGTTATGTATAAAAACTCATAAGGTTTTTTTTTTGTTTTCTCTCGCAGCCGTGTTTCAGCTTTAAACCGAGAGAGCGCAGCAGTTATCAAAGATGGCGACAGGCGAGGAGAAAGCATATGCTGTGCTTGAATTTCATTCAACTCAATCTGTGATAACTGTGCAACGACACTTCAGAACGAAGTTCGAGAAAGATGCACCGAGTGCCAACTCCATTCGGCGATGGTATGCGCAATTTAAAGCTACAGGATGCCTCTGTAAAAGGAAATCAACGGGTCGTCCTTCAGTGAGTGAAGAAAAGGTTGAGAGTGTGCGGATGAGTTTCACACGTAGCCCACAGAAATCAACACGAAAAGCGAGCAGAGAGCTGAACATTCCACAACCGACCGTTTGGAAGATCTTGCGGAAAAGATTGAAGCATAAACCTTACCACTTGCAATTTCTACAAGCCCTTACGCCCATTGACAAAGTGAGTCGGTTTGAATTTTGTACACAAATGCAGCAGTTTATGGATGAGGATGGTTTTTGTGAGAAACTTGTCTTCAGTGACGAAGCAACATTCTTTGTGAATGGCAAAGTGAACAAACACAATGTGCGAATCTGGGGCACAGAAAATCCCCGCGTTATTGTGCAGCACATTCGCGACTCCCCAAAAGTTAGTGTGTTCTGTGCGGTTTCTCAGTTCAAAGTTTTGGCCCTTTTTTCTCTGCGAGCAGAACGTTACAGGACACGTGTACCTGGACATGCTGGAAAATTGGCTCATGCCGCAGCTGACGACCGACAGTGAGACCTTCATCTACCAGCAGGATGGTGCTCCACCACACTTCCATCACGATGTTCGTGAATTTTTAAACATGAGATTGCCAAACCAATGGATCGGTCGCAGTGGAGAGAATGATCAGAAATTGTTGTCATGGCCTCCACGCTCCCCCGATTTGACGCCGTGCGATTTTTTTGTTTGGGGGTATGTGAAAGATTCAGTGTTTGTGCCTCCTTTACCAGTAGACTTACCAGAACTGCGAGCTCGCATAATCAATGCCTTTGAACAAATTAATAGGGACATGTTACGTCGAGTATGGGACGAACTTGATTACAGACTTGATATCTGCAGAATCACCAAGGGGGAGCATATGGAGCACCTGTAACATCTCAAAAAAAACCTGGGAAGTTGCTCTATGTATCTGTAAAAGTTCGTGAAAATATGTCGAATACTACAGCTACCATAAAATCATGAAATCGCTCCAATCATTTGTAATCACCCTGTACTATTACTTCTAGTTGCGTTTGTTCCTTTGATGATCATTTCTTCGTTTTGTGGTTTGAGATGTTTAAGCCATATTTCTCTGCTGTTAATCGTAATTTCTAAGCTAATTTTTGTAATGAATATTCTGAGTCGGCTCTTACAACTTGATCATCTGCAGAAATAAGAGTTAATAAAATATTAAATTAGTTAAACCAATGTATCTTATACATGAGTTGATTACAGAAGAAACATTAGTACCAGATGAGATAGATATGGAAACGGCTGTTATGAAGCAGAAGAACAATAAAGCACCAGGTTCAGATAGCAGCATATGCCAACGATGTAAACATTATGGCTAGAAACACACAAGATTCAAAACAGTCATTTAGTCAATTAGAACAAGCAGCAAGAGAAATCGGTCTCAGTGTTAAATGAGTCAAAAACAAAACTTTTGGCACAATCACGGACAAATTTTAATAGAGATCAACAATTAATAACAGGCACAAACACTTTTGAAGTAGTAAATAGTTTTTCATATTTAGGTAAAATGACTATTAATAACAATGATGCATTACAATAAATACGTAATAGTATATATTGAGCAAATAAGGCATGTTATGGACTATTTCCAATCCTAAAATCCAAAATTATCTTTAGGAAAGTTAAAATAAGAGTATATAAAATCTGCTTACGTCCAATATTGGTTTGTGGAAATGAAATCTCGATCATGACAAAGAGATCTGAAAATTTAACTAACACTTTTGAAATAAAGATTTTGAGAAGGATATAGTAAAAGAGAATGGAAGATGGAGAATGGGGTATAATAAGGAAATCTATGATTTTTTTAAGGAATTTGATTTAATAACTCTTGTGAAATTAAAAAGAAAATTGCAATGGGCCGGAAACGTTCAAAGAATGGACAAAGAATGCATACCTAAGAAAGTGATGATGGAGGAAATGTTTGGAAAGCGGCCAGTGGGAAAGCCTAAGAAAATGGATGGAATCAGTGAAGGAAGATTATCATAAAATCCTGAACTGTAGAGACTGGCAACAGAGAGCATTGGATAGAGAAGATTGGAGGTCTAGCATCAAGAAGGCCCAGGCCCGCTATGGGCTGTAGCGCCATTGCAAGAAGAAGAAGAAAAAAAAATGTATCTTATAGGATATATTGCCAATTTAAGGGTTAAATATTTTCTTAGCTAATGAGATTTTCTTCTTCAACTGTTGATCGATTGTCATAAGTAATGCCACGAGTGATTTCCAAATTATCGATAAATTCACGACTCACGAAGTGAGGAGTGAATTTATCTAGAGAATTTGGAAATCAAGAGTGGCATTTGTTAGGACTATTTAACGAATAAAATAAAGCTGTTTACTCACAAATCATTATTTAACTACAGTTATTTAAAAATATTTTTATATTTAAAGTAAACGGTGATGTTTGAAAACTAATGAGAAACGATAGGTAGCCTACGCTTCTACTGCTTCTTTTGTTTATCACTGCAACCAGATCATACTATTTATTGCCAAAGGAACGCAATATTGTAAGAATGCTCTCTAGTGGAGAAAAAATGAAACACATCAATCTGTATATTAATTCATTTTTGATGTCGTATACATTTAAGAAAGTGCAAACAGTGGTTTCTTTTTTTGGTGGTATAATCAATTGCTACAAATGTTGACATGTAAGCACTATTATATACAATCTGGTAGCCGTATTTGTTATAGGCTCAGTCACTGCAAAATAACGGTCAGACCTGTTCAGAATATTAAAAAGGAGGAGCTTTGCTTAATATATGATAATCCTAACGTTGATAATTATTTCGTGAAACACGTCTCTGATTGGTTGTAATACAGAAATCATTGAAACGTGATTGGTCATTGACTCCCATTTGGGGCATGAGTTAAATAGTCATGGATATTATACTGTCTTGACGATCGAGGAAAATCGGAAAATATATCAATGAATGGGAGTAGATTGTTGAGGGGATGATCCGGAAGGATTAGCTGAGAATAGGGATATGCGGAGAGCTTATTTATTTTATTTATATTTATATTACCTGTTGGACTTAAGACCGTAAAGTTTTCTCTTCCATTCTTCACCTGGGTTAAATTATATATATATATATATATATATATATATATATATATATATATATATAACAATTTGAATGACCTACAAGCTGATTAATGATACGAAATAGTTATAGTCATAGAGTTTTGTCGGCCCATTCAATCTCGTGGTTATAGATGTTCTCCTTCATGTATAAATATATTCCCTGACTTCAGAAAGTTTTAGGTCTTCCTCTGCCTCTTCTTCTTAATAATAATAATAATAATAATAATAATAATAATAATAATAATAATAATAATCTTCTCTTCTTCTTCTGCTTCATGAAATTAGGCCTTTTGACCTGTATTCACATCAAGTGGGAAATAATAATAATAATAATAATAATAATAATAAAGGTAAAGTAAAGTGATCCCACAACAGGCCTCAGGAGGCCTTTGGGGTAGTAGGAGGTTAAGGCTCCCATTTTTTCTAGACAATCGGCACTTGATGTCAGCCGTGTTGTCAGCCCTGCATGACGGCCGCCTTTACCCCAGAACAAGCGTCTGGTACTCATTTCCGTTAGAGGCTGAGTCGACCCCAGGGCCATAGTGCCGCCAGAGGGTTTGGGTCAGTTTAAAAATCCTGACCCCAACGGGACTTGAACCCTCGACCCTCCGGCTTGTAGCCCAGTGCCTTAACCACTACGCTACGGTAATAATAATAATAATAATAATAATAATAATAATATAATAATAACAATAATAATATCCTATCAAATGATTACGTAATTGGCTTGGTAAACAAACTTTAAAATATGTATAAATAATGAAAATATACATGGAACACGGTTATATATTATATTGTCTAAGGAAATATGAAGTGGGGTTTTTTAAAACTGTTTTGATATGCGAGGAGAGGGAATTTAAGAGCCGGGTGGCTGAAAGAAGGAAGGATGAGGAATAAGTCAGATGTTCGAAGTAGAGGTACAACTAGAGTTGAATTTTCTCTCAATCGTGTGTTTAAGTTACCAGAAGATAGCGAATGATAGTCGCGTGGCCATGAACCTACGGGTTCGATAGTGCCAGTGAGTTAGTTATCTCAATCAAGTTCGTCGACTCTAAGATATTAACTCGGGAATTCGACTAACAAATGCAAACGCCTGAGGATTTTTAATATTGTTAAACTACAATAAGATATTTTGGATAACAATAGTAGTAAAAAGTAATATAATTAATTTTCCTTATTATCATGATCATTAAATAGTAATTTATTGCATGATTAATGTACCATGAAATTACGTTTGTTTTACAGTAATTACCTTCTCTCTTAATTCGAAACAGCTCTTGTGTCTGTATCACTTTGTTCTTGAGGCAATCCTTTAATGAGGAAAGTTGTATGTAATAATAATAATAATAATAATAATAATAATAATAATAATAATAATAATAATAATAATAATAATAATAATAATAATAATAATAATAATAATAATAATAATAATAAAATAAATATATATATGTCATATTGCAGATTTTCGCGGATGTAAGTATGAATAAGATAGTTTTCTTTTGTTTTCCGCGTCATGGATTCAAATTCGGCTTCTGGCCATTGATTCCGACGTTTCGGCATGATCCCACATGCCATTATCAGTGGCCAGAGGCCGAACTTGAATCCATGATGCGGAAAACCCAAGAAAAAATTCTTATTTCATATATATATATACATATAGTTTTCGCCAAAACTTAAGAACCTCAGTTCCTGGAAATACCTTGGAATCATCCCCTCTTTTCTCCATTCAAAAATTCCTGCGAACAAAAGGCACACTTCTAGAAACAGCACAATGTCATTGTTAATTCGGAAGAGTTGTTCTTGTCATTGATAGCTGCCATGAACCAGTGGTGTGAGGAGAGGTCCTCATGTTTTGAAATATATATATATATATATATATATATATATATATATATATATATATTCCTAAATACAATTAATTAGGTTTGACTATATATGGATAACTAAACTAACTCACTGGCGTTATTGAACCCGTAGCTTCATGGCCTCGCGGACATAAACTCTCCATACATCCCTACCCTGAACGAATGTTTTACAATCATCACTGTATAATTATCGTTCTAGATTTTAATTCCCATGTTTCTTCACCGTATGTCATTGTACTCCTTATTAATGTATTAAAAATGTCTGTTTTTTGTTTTAGAACTGATTTTCAGATCCCATAAAACACCATTTAATTTTAATATTAAGGAATTTCCCTTTGTATTCTCTCATTTACATTATGATTATTTAATTTATTTATTTTTCCTTAATTTAACTTCCCTTTAATAGGTGCTTTTACGTGTCCTAGGTCACCCGGTCTTTTAGAGCCAAAACCAGTGGCTAAGCATGGTATTTTTGCATAAGGAGAGCGCTAGATAACTTTAATACCTACATTGTCTAAAAACAAATGCTATCACCATTAAACCTGTTACATGACGTAAAGTAAAAAACACCTGTTTTAACTTGTATGATTGCGTTAATTGGATATTCAACTGTTTTATTCCTTACATTGAGGTCATTATTAAGATTTTTTTTTTCTGTTCTTGCTTTCGATTTTAGTTAGTTTTTGGGAGAATGATATATATTATTTAATATTGTCCTTAATAGAACATCGTTTCCCAACTTGTGGTTCGCGAACCCCTAGGGGGTTCGCAAAATATTTCATGGGGTTCGCCAAAACTTTTCCGTAATGGCGGGTTTCGAGGTTAGGTATTGCAGCTTTGTAATAATTATCATCAACCGGTATCACGGCAGCTGCCGCCGTATTCCGAAAACCAAACGTCATTCTTCTCTGCCCATCCATTGATCTTCTTCCAATCCTCTAATATTCATTGCCGCTTGTACCTCTTCTATCCAAGTTTTCTTCGGTCTTCCTCTCTTCCTCCTTTCTGTTGGGATCCATTCCATAACAATTTTAGGCAATCTTTGCTCTTGCATTCTTTTGACATGACCATACCACTGTAATCTTTTCTTTTCTATAATGTCTATGATGCCCGGCTCCTCTTGTACACCCATAAATTCCCTTATTTCTTTATTTCGTATTCTATCCATTCTAGATTTTCCAGCTGATCTTCTTAAAACATCCATTACTGTACTTAAAACTCTTTTCATTTCCTTGGTAGGAATTTGCCAGACTTCAGCACCATATGTTAAAATGCTCTGAATTATGGTTTGATATATTTGTAATTTTCTACTTTTTGTAATATTTTTGCTCCACCGAACAGAGTTTAAAGCATTTATTGCTTGTTTTGTTTGTGCGATTCTATTTTTAATTTCCACTGTGTTATCGCCTGAATGGCCCGATTTTGTTCCTAAATAAGTACATTCAATACTAGGTTTTAGTTCTTCTCCATTACTCCTACTATACACAGATATTTAGTTCTCTCAATATTTATATAAAGTCCCCATTTTTGATATTATAATACTACTACTAATAATAATAATAATAATAATAATAATAATAATAATAATAATAATAATAATAATAATAATAATAATAACAATAATAATAACAATAATAACAATAATAACAACAATAATAATATTATTATTATTATTTTAAAATTAAATTAACCCTATAATGCCCCTTTGAATATGTGTAATATCTGGAATTTATCACATTATTTCCACAATAAATTTATATTTTTATCGCGAATGCCTGATTTACAGTTATGTAACAACGTTAGGAATGCATTTGATTTCGCTACAACTAGGCCTACACGTTGTGTAACTTTTAAGCCGTAACTAGAGTAATTTTAGGTTTTAACCGTTAAGGGTTAAGTTAATTTAAGGCTATTAAACCTTTTGCTTGGAATTAAATTGTATGCATGTCTACTGTATGTATATTTAAAAGTCAGTGGTTCACCCAACTCATGTGTGTGTGTATATATATATATATATATATATAAGGTTATATAATTAAATACGGATTAATAACAAATATATTTACTATAATCACATCGTTGTGGAAGGGGTTCGTGAGTCGAAAAAGGTTGGGAACCGCTGCCATAGAACAATTGCACTCATGTCCTTCTTCCATTTGAGGACTGCTCAAGCTGGTAAAAGTAATGAAAAGTTGGTCATCACGCCACAGGGTCGAACATTTTAAGGAGCTTCCCGCTCGTACCATCAACATTTCTATATCGAAGATGGAAATAAATTAAAACTACCTTCTGATATGTTAAGTAACATATACATATAATATAAAAATTGGGGATTCTATACTTTAATGCCACCTGTATAAATTTAAATAAAAAAACGGGAAACCACACAATTTATTGTTAACTACCTGAGAGAAGAATATATGTTATTTTATTTTATTTTTTTCCAAAATGTGTGAGAAACTCCAAACTTTAACCGCGACAGACCTAGAAGGCCCTTGGCCTACCAGCCGACTGCTGGCCTCGTATCCACTTGTGTTAATCACAGAGGTAGACGATCATCCAGCCAGTGTAGGGGTGACATGTTGTCAGCATGTCCGGTCCCCCAGCCGTTATAACTGGTATTCTCTACCTGGAATCGCTACTTATTGTAGTTACTCAAATGCCTCACAATGCTAGGTGGGCATCGGTCCCATACTGGCCGAAATTCCATGAGAAAATTTCTTCCCCCATGGGGACTCGAACCAGCGCTAGTCCCGTAGCTCTGCGCCAAGGCTTCCTGTCTTAACCACAATGCCTTAAAATTAAGTGAGAAGTTGAGCTCAATGTAACCTAAAATCAACATATTTGCAATGTAAATATTTTTGTCATTGCTAAGACAGTGTAGTCAACGTTTTTTGCAAAATGTTCAGAAGATTCCCGGAATGAACATAGGATATAAGAGAGTTGTGATAACCCCTTCACCCCTAAAAATACACTTTGTAGTGCAAAAGCAAAATAAAAGTGGCTTTTTGTACGCTTAAATGGCTTACGCTGCCTAAACCATAACAAATACACCAAATTAATGTACACAGAATTGAAAATTTCAAAAAACTCTACAAAAATATCCGCGAGAGCATATGTTTATCTCTTACGGATAACTCACAAATAACCATTTTTGTTTTTCATTGATGTCAAGAAGATCGGAGTAAGTCGATTCCCGGGCAAGCGTGCTCTGCCATACTGTTCATCCGATTGAGATGGGGCTTCTTGAAAAATGTTCAGGAGATTCCGGGGATGAACATAGACTATATGGGAGTTGTAATATTCAACCCCTTCACCCCTAAAAATCACACTTTGTAGTGAAAAACGTGAAATAAAGTTCCTATTTTGGCGCTTAAATGGCTTACGCTGCCTAAACCATAACAAATACACCAAATTAATGTACACAGAATTGAACATCTCAAAAACCTCTATAAAAAAGTCCGCGACGGCATGTGGTTATCTTCTACGGATAACTCACAATAACCATTTTTGTCTTTCATTAATGACAAGAATATCGGGATAAGCAGATTCCCGAACAGTGCACGGCTGGTGGTAAAAAGATATTAGCATTTATTTATGAGTAGCGGAGCACGCCGGTATTAGTTAGTCTACAAAATAAAAATCACTAAAATTGGACTTATGTATTTTTACCCTAATGCCACAGAATTATAAATATAACAGGTCGCAACGATGTCTCACGGAAATGTTAGCCACGTGTAATTAAATAATTATTTTTACTCACGGTAAAACCTGGTAAAATGTCTCAACTTTGATACCACTTTTAATGTCGCTTATCGGAAGATAACTAGTTTTTTCCCCTGATACTTCATCCTGTTCGCTTTAAGGTAACAAAATGTCAGCATAAATCAATACGCAGTAGTCATTTTCTACCTGGTAGCGCTCAGCGGGTTATTTATAAGGTGTTCATAAAACATACTTCATTTGAAAGAAATTATTTTTTGTGAATGGAATGACACTTTATATGACGCTTCGCCACTGAGCAAGACCTACTGTCAAGTTCTGGTAACTATAGGTGTCTTGGTGAAACCAAAGGCGCGTGGCAGGAGGGAACATTGCTAGTGGAGGAGGGAGCTATTAGCCAAGCAAAAAAACATTTTCTTAATAATAATAATAATAATAATAATAATAATAATAATAATAATAATAATAATAATAATAATAATAATAATAATAATAATAATAAGAATAATAATAATAATAATAAACTTAATTGTTATAAAAACAACGCTATTCTGCAGGGTGCCTACATAAACATTTCCCGTTTACAAACAGTTATAGCGTCGCTGTCAGTTATTTGATTTACTTGGTACTGGTATCATTAGAAAGAGAAACTCGATTTCAAGAGTTGTGCAATTGATATTATTGACCCGCAAAAGATGGCAGCACAAGAAGAAAGAAAAAAAAGCTGTAAACAGATGCTGTTTGAATTTCGTTTGCCATTGTTGTTGGTTTAAATGGTCCGAACGTTACATCATCAACGAGAGAAAATATATCACAAGATCTAAAGAGGGATAGAAAACACTAAAATAGCTGTAAGTTAGTTTCATGAATGCAGATATGATTCCCTTCCTAACTGTCGAGGACGCTTCCAGAAAACTGGATGTTTCCTTGACGAGATATGAAGGAGAATAGCTGTTTGATAAATTATCCTACTTTCATTACAAAGTCGAGTCGAGTCGAGTCGAGAATTGTCAAGTCTTTGTGAATTAACGGTGCTATGGCAAACCCACAGGAACGTAGAGTTGGTGTGTATTGGAATACCATAGCACACGAAGTGTAGTAAGTGTTCAGTGTGCTTTCAGACGGAATTTCCAACATAAGGGTCTTTTCAGCGGGACAACTCTAGAATAGTACAGACAGTTTTGTTGAGGATGGATGCGTGTGTGATAAGAGGAAACCTCATGCAGGGAAACGGCCTATCAATGTGGAAATTGTGGAAAATGTGCGGGAGGCATTTGAACGTAGTCCGCGAAAATCTGTCCGAAAGACTAACCAAGAATTAAAAATTCCTAAATCCACTGTTTCGAAGATCCTACGTTCTACATATTGAGTGTCTTTGAGGTAGGTACTAAACTGTGTGAGTGTTTCTTTCTAATGACACCAGATTCATGTAAATCCAACAACTGACAGCGACGCTATACCTGTTTATAACCGGGAAGTGTTTCTGTGGACACAGTGTATAATGAACGCCCCAAACTTATTAGACAACGAAACTATTCACTAACACAGAACTAGTAGATAAGAAAACGCAACGTGTTGTAACTATAATATTTTCTAAACTCTGGGTAGTTGCTGTCAGTACCTGCAACTTGTCCTCCTCTCTTACCGCACCATACAACATAGACCGCTCAAATGCAGCTAAAGAAGTTAGAACTGCGCAGTAAGAGAATTGGATTTTAAACCCTCTATCACAAAGATACTCTTTTCACCTCACAAAGACGTGGAGGGATTCCACGGATGAGAGATCACCTCAATACCAGGACCTCCTCTGAGGAACGTGAAATTTAGAATATCGTTATATTCTGTAAACATAACCATAAAGCATGAGGGTTCAAATATAAACATAGATCTTGCTTACTACACGCGAAAAAAAGACGATGTAATATGTATGTGTGTTAGTGAGCGTGCTTCTGTTAACTCTCTAGAGACAATTTTTTATAAGTTGTAAACTCGACTTTTAAAAATCAGTTAAACAGTTCATTAACCAGTAAAATCGAATCTGAGGAGAAAATTTAAAAATTGTTCTGTCACAAGAAAACAGGAAGACCAGAGTTAACATGGAAGGAAAACATGAAGACAGTAATGTAAGCAAGAGTGCTAAGCATTGAAGATGCCCAAGATCGTAGGCTTTGGAGGTTTGGCACGGGAAAACAGCAGCAGCTGTAAAACCCTGAAGATGGATAGATAGTTCTGTCAGCAGCAATTTTTGTTTTTTTCCGCAACTAAACTTGGTATATGTCATTAAATATTATAAAGTTAATAAATAATATTTAATTTTAGAAAGTGATATTTTGAGGTTATTTTAATTATATTATTTTTAGTCTGATCATTTCTGTTTTATCGTCAGCTTGTCCAGACTGGTTTGATTTATGTTGCATTATGTTGCACAACCTGGATGTTGATGTCAGCTCCATCCTTGTTTGGAGGTTCTTTGGCCAACCACAGGATGGAGCTGACATCAACATCCAGGTTGTGCAACATAATGCAACATAAATCAAACCAGTCTGGACAAGCTGACGATAAAACAATCGTTTTGAAACATGTTCAAGAACAAATCAACATTAATATTGAGGTAAGATGATCAGACTAAAAATAATATAATTAATTATAAAGTTATTCCGAAATTCAGTGAAATCGGATCATTAGAATTGGGGTTCATCTGAAAGCCGAAATTAAAAAGAAATATATCTAGCGGCTGCCATTTTGTTTTTTTTTTTACAAAGAAACTCGTCATGTAACATTTAAATAAGAAAAGTAAGATCGAGGTTCTTTAATTACCAAAATCGGAGCATTAAGAGTTAGGGTTAAGCTGAAAAGGTAAAATATTAGTGCGAATATTTTTAATAGTCTAGCGGCCGTAATTTCCGTTTTTTTCGCAACGAAATTTGGTATTTCTATTCAGTTGTCAAAAGGAAGACATGTTGCGTAAACAAGTAAACTAGGATCAGTAGGAGGTTTACGTAGAACCAAAATGTAATAATTGGCCCATCATTTGCAGTTTCTCTTCCCTCGCAATGAAACTGCATATTAACAAACTCTCTGGTATTACAGAAGCCTGAAGCTCGCAAAAACCAACAAAATCTAATCATCAATTGAATAGTTACACCGAAAAGAGATCTAACTCACACACTACAAATTGTTGGGAAAATGAAAAAAAACACATAATTTTCATTTTGAGGCTATTACCTTAATTATATCGTATACACTTTAATCTCTCATCCTATTGGAAACATATACAGCCAATTTGAATGCAAAATAACATGCTACTGGTCCCGCGCCGTAGCCGAGTGGTTAAGGTAGGAAGCCTTGGCGCAGAGCTACGGGACTTGCGCTGGTTCGAGTCTCCATGGGGGAAGAAATTTTCTCATGGTATTTCGGCCAGTATGGGACCGGTGCCCACCCAGCATCGTGAGGCAATTGGGTAGCTACAATAAGTAGCGGCTCCAGGTTGAGGAACCAGCTATAACGGCTGGGGGACTCGACATGCTAACCACATGTCACCCCTACACTGGCTGTTGATCATCTACTTCTGTGATTAACACATGTGGATGTGAAGGGCCAGCAGCCGGCTGGTAAAAGGGCAACCGCTGAAAAGTGGGAAGACCCTCAATCGGAATAACATGCTACTGACTGAATATTAACAATTTAATACAGAATTTTATGCAAAAACGATCTGTTGTCTATAGAGTGGAAAAGTGATTAAACCCATATTTATTTAAAAAATGCTACAATAAGAAATACTCGTAGAAAATACATATTGAACACTGATTCAGTTTAAAAAAAATTCTGACTGCATCGGTTTTCCATATTTATTTTCCATTTAATGTTATTTCGTTACATTCTTTGTGCCTTTCTTATTTTCACTCAATTTCTCTAAGATTCTGATGAGAATTCACGAAACTGTGGTGAAATGAACTTGCACATGTGCAATAATTGTTTTTCTACACTGCTGATCATGACTTGACTAACTGCTTCCGCCATTTTATTACAGACAGATCACTATTCGCTTGAAAGTCAATTTTTAAAAATAAATAAAACAGGTCTGGAAGAGAGTGTGGATAATTTTACATTCATCATGCCGTGATATTCTCCGGATACATCACTAATCCACTGAAAACTCAATTTTTGAATTTTTGTTGGCTAGATCTCTTTTCGGGGCAACTATTCAATTGTAAACTGAAAATAAAACCGGGCTAAGTGCCACAACAATCGATTTCCATTTTATTGCTAAAATATGGATTATGTGCCTATGTCAGTGCGGTAAAAACCTGACTATGTGATAATTCAGTCTAAAAGTAGTTCATACTTTAGCCAAAAGAATGCGCCTAGCCTATCAAAACTGTGATAAGAACAATGTTATAAAATTACAATAGGAAGTAGCGGTTCTTCTTCATAAATAAGGTGAGCCTGTTGCACCTTTTTTTGATTTTTTTTCTCAGAACTTAGATTTTGGTACTTAGCCCAGTTTTTATTTTCAATCTACAATTGGACTTGCGGCGGCAACATGGCGCAAGTAGTTAGATGCTTGCATCTGACCGCTGGGGTCCCGAGATCGAGTCTCCGTCACTCCATGTGGGTTCCGTAGTGGACGAAACGGAGCTTGGGCAGGTTTTTCTCGTAGTTTTTTCCCGTTTTCCTCTGCCACAATTTCAATCTACCATTTTTCCATACTCTTCCATTTAATTTCATTTCGTTCATCTGCCCCTGTGATGGTGCGTCAGGAGTGGTTGGCCGGCACCCTTGTCATTCACAAACGTCTATATAAGGGGCTTCATCTCATCTCATTCCTCCACCCGACCCTAAGTTGGGCACGAGTTGAGGATCCATCCATAATGATTCTGTCCGAGGCCAGGTCTTTCACTGTAATCATAACATTTTCATGCTATGCTTTGCAGCTTTACTATGGAATCATGGGTGTGGTAACTTCCCGTTGCTTTCCACACCGGTGAAGGATGATGATGATAATGGTAGGGATGATGGTGATGGCCGGTTGATTTTCGGGGACCGTTGGGCCCTAAGCTTCCTGACATTTGTCTTACAGGTGAGGAAAAACCCGAAAAGAAACCTCACCCAGGAGCCTGTCCCGACTGGGAAACAAACTCGGGCCCGCTTAGTGACAATGCACCACGCTACCGCGATACAACAGCGGTGGACGAATTGAGGATATTATATTATAATTGGATTTGTAGAATAATTCGCTTAGTTATGCAGCTTCTGGGTGAAGGGTTTTCTTTCTATCTGTGACCACCTTGTAGATGAACTCAAAGTCTATGTTAAGTATATTTACTGAAGAGAACAAACACGCTAAGCCAGTAAATTTCCATATTGTATACATTGTAAGATCATCACTGCATAATAGAGTTTTATCTCGCGTGAGTAGTAAAATCCTTGTACAACTTAAAGTTGTCTTATCTTTTAAACCTCTATTGTGTTTCTATTTACTGAAAAACTGGCAGCAAAGAGACCTAAACGCAAACAGGATTTATTTCTTTGAACGACACGTACGCGGAGGGACACTAAAATGTTTTGAGAATATAATCAATTAAAAGTTTCACTACGCCGGCTATCGAACCCGGGAATGCTAGTGAAGAAGTAGGGATGCTACTACCTGAGCTACGGTGGCGGACTTAAATGAATATTGTATATTTTTACAGGAATGACACGGCAGAGGTGATTGTTGCGTAGATTAAATGGTTCGTCTAAACATATTTTCCTTCTTCAGAAGAAGAGGTGAACTAAGTGCTGGTGGAACCAAACAAAATGAAGATGAAAGAAGACAAGTTCGACCCCAGGTGAGTAACATATTGAACATCTACAATCCATCCATCCATAGTAATTCTGCCCGAAGGCAGGTCCTTCACTGCAATCATAGCATTTTCATGCTATGACTGCAGCTTTACTAGGGAATTGTAGGTGTGGTAGCTTCCCGTTGCTTTCCACACCGGTGAAGAATGATGATGATGATGATGATGATGATGATGATAATGATAAGGGTCATATGATTTCGGGGACCGTTTGGGCCTTAAAGTTTTCCTCACATTTGTCTTACAGGTGAGGAAAAACCCTGATAAAAACCTCACCCAGAAAAACTGCCCCGACCGGGGATCGAACCCGGGCCCGCTGCATGACAAGGCAGCACGCTACCTCGAGACCACAGCGGTGGACAACATCTAAAATATAATCCGCATAAATCTTTACAATTTTAATGAGTTACGAATCCCGATGAAACTTCTAAACTACAGGGTTCTTCATTTATAACCTAACGGGCACACGACGTGGCGTTCTGCCTGTGCGCGGTTGAAGTGTACCACAGCCGGCTTTGCTCCGCGCGTAAAGCGTGTCCAAAATTTTTCCTAAAAACTTTATTCTCAAATACTCGTAATATTCTTTCCTCCCTTAAAGTAAGAGTCTATATTTCGCATCCATATATTGTAAGTGGGAGAATAACTGTTTTATATATTTTCAGTTTAACATTTTTTGAAAGGAGTTGGGACATCAAGAGTCTCTGCAATGGATAATAGCACGCATTTCCAGAATTGAGCCTATGTTTAATTTCTTTGTGCATCTCATTCATATTATTATTGTTCCTTTTAAACCATATTACAGTTTACAAATCTTCCTGTAGTCTTAACTCATTCCACTCCGTAGATATAATTCATCATCATAATCATCATCATCATCATCCAGGGATTAAGCCTGTTGGCTCGTTCCGGTTTCATGAAAGCTAGAATTGTTAAAATTGTTCAGACCATCTTCTGTGCGGTTTATAATTTAGCAATAATTTTGGAAATCTTCCTTCTGGCATTCTATCAATATGTTCTTTCCAGTCGTTCATATATTTAATTACTAGGTCTGTAAGTTTAAAAATATTTTCATTATTATTTTATTAATATTGTTATTTTTATTGTTGTTTTGTAATGTGGCACATGAATTTTGTTCTAGGTGGCGTTGGCTATACAACACTTCCTGGCAAACATTGGGTTGGGGATGAGTATGGGCCACTCTGCAGTGTTGTTGCCACAAGTGCAGCATGATGATAGCGGATTGGATGTGGATAATGACACTGCATCATGGATTGGTGAGTCACTTTACAAATATTTATATTACTCAAATTTCTCAGTTAAGAGGCATCAGTTATGAAGAAGAGTAAAAAAAAGTAGCCAATATTCAAAACATATCTAATTGTAATTACCTGACATTGTAAAACATTTTGCGTTAATATTAAATTATTTAACTTTGAAAATATACATCTATTTTTTTATATATCTTGAAACATTCAGTCTAATTAATTTTTAAATGATTGCACACCTATATTGAGGTACAGTTTTCTCATCTAACGTTTCCTTGGACGTCTCAGAGATCTCTTCCCTGTTGGACAAAAAGAAGCATGGCTTTGGGAAATCTATCTGAACTCATTCGTTGCAAATCATTCATTAAGTTGTTCTGGTATTCATGTTTGTATTTAATGACTGGTTCTAACCACAGTTTCTTCAAAACATCATCATTGCATTTGTAATCCCACTTGGTGTACCCTGCTGTATATCTCATGAATAGAGACCGGATGTTAGGGAAAATGCCTACAGTTATTTATTATAGATATTGTAAAAGTGACTTCATATCATTTCACACCGATGACCCTAGAATTGTTTTCCATGAAGTTAATTTTGCCTATAAATGCCTATTTCAGCTTACAATGCCTATAAATGCCTATTTATAATTTTTTCTCCAAATTAATTTAGTATTTCAATGAAATTAATTGAAATAGACAAACTTCATGACACATATCATTGCATAGAAACCTTTAATTGACTGACAATATTAGTTTTTATGTTGATAACAGTGAATTCAGTCTGTAGTCCTCGTTCACAGACAGGTGCTTCAAAGACAAAGTGGTGCGACAAGTGTATGTGGCATATTATTTTGTCTTCCTCCCCCCTTTAGAACTGTTGTTTCACGATGCCTATAGAATGGACAGCAGTAAAACAGTAAAAGACAAACTGACCAATTTCGTGAAAGAATTTGGTGCGGAAATATTCTCAAGTGACGATTCAATATTGTTTTGCAAAGTGTGTACAATTTGAGTGAATTGCGCGAAGAAGTGCCATGTTTCGCAATACATACACACTGCAAAACATAAGTATTTTCTTTGTGAAAAGGCAAAACAAGTTCGAAAATCATCTCTGATATCTTCGTATGCTGTTAATAGGATATGTTTATATTCTTTACGTAAGGCTGTAAAAATGTATATTGTCCATTTTTTAAATAGCCTATTTTGATTTTATAGTGCCTATATTAATATTTTTAGTGCCTTTTTGCCTGCCTATTTTGAACTTTTTAAATGCCTAACATCCGGACTCTACTCATGAATATAATTTCACTAGAAGTTATCCTGCTCTCCTCTTCTTTGCTCAAAGTCCATGCCTCACTGCCGTAGCAAAGTGCAGGTCTTGCTTTTGTATAACCGTACTCTGGCATCTCTCTGGACTAGTGAAGCTTTCGTTACTGAATGTATTATTCCCTTGGTTTATTGAAATAAATTATTTATTTGATATATCAACTTCGTTGAAATATGTTAATGTATATCGAAGATAAGTAAATCAATTAACTATTTCCTATATTTTTAACCTACACAAATTTTGCTACATACAGGGTATTTTCCATGAAAAGTCATTATTTTATTCATTTTAATATTATATTTAATGGTTGTTTTGTTAAGATTATATAATGCATATTATAATTCGTCCTTCGAGTGTGACACTAATTCTACATCATCTGCAATAAATACAAAAGTAAAATTTTAACTACATATATAAGAATTAATGTTTGTTTGTTTGTTCGTACTTTATACGCGGCCATACCGTTGATCCGATTGTGATGGGGATTTTTGCAAAATGTTCAGAAGATTCCCGGGATAAACATAGGCTATAAGAGAGTTGTGATACTCAACTCCTACACCTTTAAAAACAGTCTTTGTAGTGAAAAACAATAATTTTTTGACGCTTAAATTGCTTACGCTGCCTAAAGCATAACAGATACACAGAATTAATATACACAGAATTAAATATCTAAAAAACTCTACAAAAAAGTCCGCGACAGCATATGTGTATCTTTTACGGATGACTCACAATAGCCATTTTTGTCTTTGATTGATGCCAGAAGATCGTGATAAGTTAGATTCTCGGACAAGCGTGCACTGCCGATTGTGATGGGGCTTTTTGCAAAATTTTCAGGATTCTCCCGGGAAGGTTATAGGCTATAAGAGAGTTTTAATACTCAAGCCATTCACCCTTAAAAATCACCCTTTGTAGTGAAAAAGAATAATAAAAGTGGCTTTTTGGACGCTTAAATGGCTTACGCTGCCTAAACCAAACCAAATACACCACATAAATGTACACAGAATTGAATATCTCAAAAAACTCTACAAAAAAACCCGCGAAAGCATATGTTTATCTTTTATGAAAAACTCACAATAACCATTTTTGTCTTTCATTGATGCCAAAAAGATCGGGATAAGTCGATTGCTGGGCAAGCAAAGCCAGCAGCACGATAACTCGAAATAACGAATTTTGTCTTTCAGCTAATTTATGCCAAATACATCTGGATACGTAGATTCCCGGGCAACGCCGGGTAATCAGCACGGGGTTTCTAAAAATAATAAAGATATACATTTATAATTATTTTTCCTTTTACTTATTCAACTAAACGTAAAAACACATTGTCATTTATTTAGGCGTAGCAGCGCACACCGGGTATTAGCTAATTATTTATAAAACTCTGCTGTAGCAGTTTTATTCTTGAATGTGTTGGAATAAATAGTCTACAACAGATCATATTTTAGTATGGGCAGATTTTAGAAATGAAATGGCGCTGTACTTCTTCTATTTGTAGACTTTAACCCTTAAATTGACAAAACCACCACCATCACCACTATGTATTGGAAATTGTGTCACTTCTCAAACATTCATTTTCCCTCTATGTCCGTCAGGGAAACATCCATTTTTATGGAAGCGTCCCCGGCCAACTATATGGGAATTGTTCGATGGTGAACAACAACTTCCGGCTATCTCTAGGGATTTCCAACCCTCTTTAGCCCTTGTGAATTAAGTATTTCGTCGTTGATATTTGGTGATATATCCTCTGCCGACGACATCTGGTAGTAGTCTAGTAGCAAAGGCCTAGTGGTCGGACGTTATCAAGCCTTCAGACGCTGACTGCTGATAAAGTTTATTTTGATGCTCTACTTGATTCACTGAGCTGCCAACAGGAAGATCGCCACAACCACAGAAGCCGCCAACCCTCAAAAGGGCAAGAGCGGGAAGTCAAGTCGGCATTCCAATCAGAAACGGCTCTTTTCGGTTTTAGCTATTCTGATTAAGTGTTTTTGAATTTTGAAAATTTATTGGACTTTAATGACTTACACTACTGTACTGTTTTGTGGCAATGACTAGCATTGCCCAGTGTGCCGCTTTTTGGGAACCAGTTGAGGTCCCTTGGCGGCCAAACACCATTGTGTTTATTCAGTAGGGGTTTTGTTCCTTAGCCTTGCTGTTTTGCGGCTTATGTGTTCATTACCGTAGCAGGTATCATATAAGTGGACCGTCATCGGGGTCTCTGGTGAATATGTTTCGGTGTACAGCACGTTGCTGTAGCATACGCCCTATATTGTGAACAATTGGATTCTCATGATTTTCTATATGTTGCAACATGTGCACAACTCTTTTTTCAATTGTATCGGCAATATAGGGCATCTGTGCTTGGTCGTGAAGTACTGAGATCCTAGTGCGCAGTGGAGCTGAAAGTATAATTTTCAAGCATTTATTCTGAATTATTTGAACTTTTTTCTTATGTCCAGCAGCTAGGATACTCCAGGCTTCACAACCGTACAGCAACATGCTGCGGATCGCAACTTGGTATAAAGTAAGTTTGATCCTGGTAGATAGCATAGGAATGACTTACACAAATTTCTTCTGTTAGTTATTTGAATGTGGCGGACCGCAGAGAAAACGAAATCTTGTGTAACTGTTATTATTACGTATATTGTATAATTAGACACACATTTAAGTGGTTTATTTTTGTTCGTTTTCTTCTGATTTATTAAAAATATTAAATTAATTAAACAAACTGATGTACCCAAATGGAAACATTACGAATTTAAGGGTTAAAAATACATGCAACTCTATTGAGAGGGAGAAGTTAAATAGTATCCTGTTTAATTATCTTTTGTTTAATAACACTGAGCAACAAAAAAATTAACTTTTTTTTGTCTCAGAAAGAAAAATATGTGATTCTGATAGCATTTTTTTCTCCTGAATTCAAATATGATATCGGTTTTTTTCCATCACACAAGGTTTCCGAGAGACAGGAATTTATAAGTTCAAACACTTTAATATTTTCTACATTCGTAACTATACAATATTCGAACATTCGGACTCACGATTTTCGGCTATATTTCGCCTGTTTAGCATTCCTCTTGATGGTCCAACAATAATCGGCCAGCATATTAGGATTCCATTTGCCTTGATATCTCTTTTCCATAGCTGAAATCATTTGAGTTAGCTCATTTGATTTTATTTTACAATGGACAAATGGACGAAAAAAGTTTATTAAAAAATAATGATTTAAATCCATTAATTGGAATTTAAATAAAAAACTGTGGGTGATGGAGAAATTCCGAATACATATTTGAAAACACGATAAAAAAACTGCATTAAGTACAACTATTGGTACTTATGAGACAAAAATCATGTTGACCAGTGTTATATATGGTGACTTGTTTTATATATTCTAGAATTTCTAACATAATGCCTCCAAAAATCCATATCTCCAGAATTAAATTTACTAATTTTGTTATGATTTAAATGCCCATATTGCTGAACCATATGCCATTGTACTCATTATTATTGTATTAATTTTTATTTGTTTTTGTTTTAGAACTTATTTTATAATTCCATAAAACAACATTTAATTTTGATATTGCAAATAACCCATATATATTATTGCCCTGCGCTATAACTAAGCTGTTTAAGTTATGATGCCTTGAGCTAGAGAACTTATGCTGGTCCGATTCTCCATAGAGGAAGAAATTTTCTCATGAAATTTCAACCAATATGGGACCTGCCCACCTAGCATCGTGATGAATTTGGTTAGCTGTAATAAATTGTAGTAGCTCCAGATTAATAAAACCAGATATAACTGTTGGGGACCCAAATGTCACCCCAGTACTGGCTAGATGATCGTCCACCTCTGTGATTTGCATATGTGGATGTGAGGCCAGCAGCCGACTGGTAGGCCAAAAGCCTTCTATGCATGTCGCACCTTGTAGAGTATCCTCTCATTAATTTCACCATCTTGTCTTCCATTGCATTAAGTTTTGTTCCCAAATATATATATGTAGTCCACCGCTGTGGTCTCGAGGTAGCGTGCTGCCTTGTCACGCAGCGGGCCCGGGTTCGATCCCCGGTCGGGGCAGTTTTTCTGGGTGAGGTTTTTATCGGGGTTTTTCCTCACTTGTAAGACAAATGTCAGGAAAACTTTAAGGCCCAAACGGTCCCCGAAATCATATGGCCATCATCCTTACCATTATCATTATCATCATCATCCTTCACCGGTGTGGAAAGCAACGGGAAGCTACCACACCTACACAATTCCCTAGTAAAGCTGCAATCATAGCATGAAAATGCTATGACTGCAGTGAAGGACCTGCCTTCGGGCAGAATTACTATGGATGGATATATATATGTTTACCCGGCTGACATCAAGTGCCGATTGTCTAAAAAAAGTGGGAGCTTTAAGATCCTACTACCCCAAGGGTCTCCCGAAGCCTGTAGTGGTAACACTTTACTTACTATATATATATATATATATATATATATATATATATATATATATATATATAATGCTTATTAAATAGTATTAATATTGTGTTGTTCCATGGCGCAAGCAGTTAAACCAGGCACGCTATTAGAAGAAATATGCGGTAAGCCAATCCTGCTGCATTCTTCATGCGCCGTTGTCAGATATCGGTATGTAGAGGGGAAGAGACAGACGAAATGTCGTGGTTACAGCGCCAATTGTACAACACCGCTCGATTATGATAGGCTAGACGAACTGCACTAGCTACGCATAGCTCCGCCCGATATCTTCTAATAGCGTATGCCTTAGGGTACGTACACACCTGCGCGCCGCAAACACGAACGGCGCGCGCGCCGCACCATGTTCGTCAGATTTGGACGGGGTTTTAAGGTGCGCGCGAACGGCGCGCGCGTCTCTCACCACGATCCACACATTGTCGGTTTTTTCCACGAACACTTTGATGGTTCGCTGTTTAGATTTGGACGGGTACCTGAGAGGTTCGTTGCTTTCGGTGCGCACCTATTATTTGAGTATGGAGTGGTCAGAGGAAAACGTGTTAAAACTTGTTGACATTTATAGAAGCAAGCAATTATTGTGGGATCCACAACATAAGGATCATTTTAAAAAATCATTGAAAGGAGCTGCCTGTTTTTTTTCTCAATGATATGTGTTTTTTTTTTCGTGTGTACTGTAATTGTATAAATAAATTAGGATTATTTAGAAAACATTATTGATTTAAGACGTTCATTTCATAAATTATGCATGAAGTATAACAAAACAATACAATATATAAACACATTTATTGCTAATTATTTAGTTATCGCTTCAAAGACTCCAAAGAGCAAGGACTGCTCATGTTTAAGAGGAAATATACAAAAAATAATGGCCATAAAACAATTAAACACTTAAAAAAAGAAAAAACAAATTCAGAGGGCAGAAAGTTTGAAGGTAAGTAAGTATACAAACTACTATAGATGCACAATATATATACACATATAAATACAATATTTAAACAGGATAATATTAATAATAATAAAATTAACAAAATTAACTAAGAAAGCAATGAGAAAAAATATTTTTTAATACAATTAGAAAAATGTTTAACAATCGTGAAATGTTGATATTCAATAGGTAAGTAGTTATTTTAATGGTTGATTAATGCATAACGAATCCCTTTTATACCTTTTTTTTTTAGAAACTAGTATCTTTGTGCAATAAAGTACAACCTCTAGTATAATAATCATGTACATTTGTATTAAAAATTAAGGCCATGTTATGGTGAGATAGATTCTTAATAATTTTAAACATATATATACAAATCATGTCCACCGCTGTAGTCTCGAGGTAGCGTGCTGCCTTGTCACGCAGCGGGGCCCGGGTTCAATCCCCGGTCGGGGCAGTTTTTCTGGGTGAGGTTTTTATCGGGGTTTTTCCTCACCTGTAAGACAAATGTCAGGAAAACTTTAAGGCCCAAACGGTCCCCGAAATCATATGGCCATCATCATCATCCTTATCATTATCATATCATCATCATCTCATCATCCTTCACCGGTGTGGAAAGCAACGGGAAGCTACCACACCTACACAATTCCCTAGTAAAGCTGCAAGCATAGCATGAAAATGCTATGATTTCAGTGAAGGGCAGAATTACTATGGATGGATATACAAATCATATATTTTTTTTAATTCCTTTAATGCTATAATATTTGAAAAAGTATAAATAAAGTTATAAGATGTAATAAGTAATAAGCGTGACCAGACGTCCCGATTTTGGCGGGACAGTCCCGATTTTTAACAATTTGTCCCGCGTCCCGCGGCATTTAAAAAAAATGTCCCTATTTTTGGGAAAGAATGCAGGACAAGCGGGAGAACGGAAAGGGAATAGACATGGTTGGTTACACCTGCTCTGCAAAATGTCTACTGAAGGTTTGTGGGTTTCCTATGGATCGCAGGAGGTTCGTTGAAATTAATAATTTCGACGAACATAACACGCGCCGCGCGCGCGCGCCGTTCGTGTTCGCGGCGCGCATATGTGTACGTACCTTTATAGTCGTTCCCTCTCACTACTGGGGTCTCAAGATAAAGTCTCGGTCACTCCATGTGGATTTCATGGTAAACGAAATGGAGCTTGGACAGCTTTTTCTCCAATTTTCCCGTACTACAAAATTCATTCGCCATTTCTCCATATTTAACTCATCCATTTAGTTTCATTTTGTTCATCCTCCCCTGTGATGGTGGGTCAGGCATGGTTGGTTGGCACTCTTATTATTCACAGACCTCTATAAATAAGGGAGTTCATGCCATCCCTCAACTGGATTCTGAGTTGGACACAATTAATGATATTATTATTATTATTATTATTATTATTATTATTATTATTATTATTTTATTATTCTATACTTCGGCAAATTGCCTGTTCTACCTCACAGTTGTTCTGTCCATCTTTGCATTGGCTTTCCTATATTCCTTGAACCTCTTCATTTATAATTATATGCTGCTTTTGGTAATCTTGTTACATTCATTCATTCTACATGTCTAAACTATTTTCTCTATATTCTTTGATTTTACCATTCTTCTTCTTCTTCTTCTTCTTCACTTCACGGGCTAGGCAAATTGCCTGTTCCGCCTCACAGTTGTCCTGTCCATCTTTTCACTGGCCTTTCCACATTCCTTGAACCTCTTGGCTTGTAGTTAAATGCTGCTTTTTGTAATCTTGTTACATTCATTCTTTCTACATGTCTAAGCCATTTTTTTCTCTATATTCTTTGATTTTATCATTCAATGGATATATATTTAACTCTGTTCTTATATCTTAATTTTTATCTGATGCATTCTTGTGCAGCTTTTTGTTCTTCTAAGGAAGTACATTTCTATGCTTTGTATTCTACTTTGTAATTTTTTGGTCATTACCTAAGTTTCACTCCCATAAAGTAATGCAGGAAATGCCAATGTTATCTTACCATTCAATGGATATATATTTAACTCTGTTCTTACATCTTCATTCTTTATCCGATCCAATTATCCAATAGGATATTATTATTGTATAATATTAATATTGATATAATTATGAGTATGAATGCGGTTATGTTTGAAACTGCGGTATCATAAAAAATATGAAATCTATGATATGAGTTGTCAAAAAAATGTTCTCCCATGAATTTCAATGATTATACCTCATAATGTTTACTTCCCAACATTAATATAATATAATATTAATATACTAATATAATATAATTTAATATAATGTTAGCAAGTGTGTATATGCTGGTGAGTCCCGTCGGTTTCTTCCTGGGAGGGATGCTTCTGGAGAAGATTGGTAGGCGGAATGGAGTTCTCCTAGGTCAGCTGATTTACATTGTGGGCTGGACACTCATCGCAACTGCTCAGTCTGCTGTCATGCTCATCTGTGGTAGAGTGTTTGATGGTATTGGTGTGGGTATCATCGGCTCATCCGGTGCGGTAAGAATTCACGATTTTACATCAAACTAAAAAACTCCATGATGTGACAGCCCTAAAAGGCCCTTAGCCTACAAGTCAGATGTTGGCCTCAAATCCACATGTGTTAAACACAGAGGTTGAGAATCTTCCAGCCAGTATAGGACTGACATATAGTCAGCATGTCAGGTCCCCTTATTTTCTTAACCTGAAACCCGCTATCAGTGTAGCTATTCAAATTCCTCATGATGCTATGTGGACACCAGTCCCATACTGACAAAAATTCTGTGTGAAAATTACTTCCCCTATTGGAACTCAAACTAGCACCAACCCTTGAAGCTTTAAATTTCTCAGCTAAGGTGTGGGACTTTTACATCAAACATGTTTGAAAAACTTTCAGAATTAAAATATAATATTTTTTTTTCAAATACACCAGGTTTGTCTTTCGATATTCCTGGTTTCTGTCCTGGCATGACGTACTTGTAACCCACTTCTGAGGTTGGGGCGCCTGGAAGGCGGGGTTACGTTGCCCCGGTGATATGATGGGTGATGATGATAATGGTGCGCCAGGAGAGTCCCTAAATCCTAAGCTTAGCCTAAGATGAATATGAATGATGATGATTGCGATGGCTATATGATTTCGGGGACCGTTTGGGCCTTAAAGTTTTCCTGACATTTGTCTTACAGGTGAGGAAAAACCCCGATAAAAACCTCACCCAGAAAAACTGTCCCGACCGGGGATCGAACCCGGGCCCGCTGCGTGACAAGGCAGCACGCTACCCCGAGACCACAGCGGTGGACATATAATAAAATATAACAAATTATAAAATTTAACAGAGTAACAAGAATTATGGGGCATACCGTAGCGTAGTGGTTAAGGCACTGCGCTACAAGCCGGAAGGTCGAGGGTTCAAGTCCCGGTGGGGTCAGGATTTTTAAACTGACCCAAACCTTCTGGCGGCACAATGGTCCTGGGGTCGACTCAGCCTCTAACGGTAATGAGTACCAGACACTTGTTCTGGGAGTAAAGGCGGCCGTCACGCAGGGCTGACATCAAGTGCCGATTGCCCAGAAAAAGTGGGAGCCTTAACCTCCACTACCCCAAAGGCCTCTCGAGGTCTGTAGTGGGATTACTTTACTTTACTTTTTAACAGGAATTATAAATAATATTTTCAAGCCAAACAGTGCAGCAACACACATGAACCAGATTTTACAAAACACTGGCCAGACCCATATTATGTTACGGCAGTGAGGCCTGGACAATTCACAGTGTAGACGAACAAAGACTAACTGCGGCAGAATTGCAATTTATGAGATGTACTGCGGATTATTCAAGAACAGACCATAAAAGGAATTCTGAGATTCTCAAAGAATTACAAACAGAATCAGTCATGGAATATGTACTAAAATACAGAAACAACTGAAAATCTCACATAAGAAGAATGAGCAGAAAAAGAATACCATGTCAAATCTTAAATTACCAGCCACCAGGCAAGAGATTTTTGGGCAGACCCTTCAAACGTTGGATTGAGACCGTAACAGACCACTAGGTCTACCACATGAAAGGAAGAAGAAGAATTTTTTAAATAAGAATGAATTTAATCCTTAAATACATTTTTTTACACAGTGTTGAAATCCAAACAAGCAACTGTTCATGCTCAGGAGCTTTTCATTAGCAGAAATACTGTATATAGTATATATAAGCTACATTGCAAAGTTTTAGATAAAATATATACATTAGGAGCCAGTTTCAAGATATAAAATAAATTCTGGCAGTCTTGACACAGAACTATGGGACGTATGCTGGTTTGAGACCCCATGGGGAAAAAAAATGCTCATGGAATTTCAGTCAGTATGGGAGTGATATTCATCCAACATCATAAGTAGTGGCTCCAGGTTGAGGAAAACAGATGAAATGGCTGGGGGATGTGACATGTTGACCACGTGTTACCCATATACTGGCTTCATGATCATCCACTTTTGTGATTAACACCTGTGGATGTGAAGCCAGCAGCCAGCTGGTAGGTCAAGGACTTTCTAGGGCCTGTCACGCCATGGAGATTTAAAATACTATCCATATAAAGTTTTTGGATATGTGAACAATATAATCTCAAAATATCCATAGAAAAAACTAAGGTAATGGCATTCCAAAGGAAAAATCAAATCAGATTCAAAATAGTAATAGGAAACAAAATCATAGAACAGGTGGACCATCTCAATTATCTAGGATGTGACATTTCATTTAATTATGATAATGATATAACTAATAAAATAGCAAAATTCCAGGGAATATGTGGTACGATAAAACGATCACTAAATAATAAAACAACAAGAGAGACCCAATTGAAATTTTATAAAACATTGGCAGTACCGGTACTGCTCTATGGTTTAGAAGCCTGGATACATAAAAAACAAGATCTAAGTAGAATAACGGCGGCAGAAATGAAATTTTTGAGATCTGTTAAAGGGTGCACTAAGGAAGACAGAATCAAGAACACAGAAATAAGACAGGAACTTGAAATATTTGCAATAACTGATAAAATAGATACATATAGACAAAAATGGAAGCTACACATAGACAGAATGAATGAAGAAAGATATCCAAAACAAATAACAAAATACAAACCTAAAGGCACCCGAGATGTGGGCAGACCTAGAAAGAGATGGGCTGAAGTCGGAACGGGTCAACATACCTAATCCATGAATGCAGATGATATTGATGATGATAAAAAAGTTTTTGGAAAAAAATAAATATTTCACAGTAAGAATATAACTAAAAGAATTGCAATTAATCAAGCTAATTGCAATTAATCAAGCTTTCACAGCCAGAGTCACAAAGTAGAGAGTGTCTTCAGGACCTCTGGGGTGGGACAAGAGGCTCAAAGTTCTCTGATGTTCACCACAGTTTGCAGATGTCATCCTCAAGATAATGCCTGAAGCCAGTCCTTGAAAATGCCAGATGCAGACTCTGCTGGAAAGTCAGGGAACTTCTTGATCATTTCCTGAAATACTCTCTCAGCATCTTATTTAAAACTTTCAATCTTAACATATATTGAATAAAAATTAGATATTGGATGTTTTAAACAAATCAATGTTAGGTTTTTGGAATAAGTGAAATAAGAAACTAAAGACAGAAACTTCTCAAGCATACTCGAACAGAGAACAAGAGGTCCAGGGTTCAAATCCCGGTTCAAACATTAATTTTTCTTTCTTAAATTATATTCTATCCAGGATTGGAAAATGTTAACCTAAATAAAAACATCGAAAATATGAATCTTTACTGCTAAAAAGTAATGTATAAATTCTCAATAAAAATACTTCTGAATAGAAGCCATCAGTTGGCATAATAGTAGCGACAGTTATTAGCCTTCGGACAAACGAGAATATTGCATAAGTTGAAAGAAATTTTAATATTTGTATCATCGTTTAAATGGTGTAATTGGACAGCACACTTGTATGTAGAATGAGAGGTCCTGGGTTCAAATCCTGGTTCAAACATTAATTTTCCTTTCTTAAATTAGAAAAAATTCTGCCTGAATTGGGATTTGAAGTCAAAATCTCCAGCTTTATGTGCTGGTACACTAACAAATTGTAAAATTTGCATAATCCAGGACTAGATACAAATTTCTCTATATTATAAATCCCCTACATCTTCAATAAATAAGCACTAGTTTATGTTATGTCTAATATTTGAGCTCTTAAACTTGATTAATCCAGAAATATACCCCTCACCATATTTTATTTTCTCATCTGGAAATGTTTTAGAGACTATAGATTCTTTCCTTTAATGGTTGGTAAACAAACATGAGCAAATCTACCTACTGAGAATTTCAAAATGAATATTTTTTCCTTATTCTTCTGGGTGTAAGTTTTTTTCTTATTTGTGAGTTATGTCTGGATGAGAAAAATGTAATTTTATGTTAGCTGTACATTTCCGGTTCAATCTTTTGATAATTATGCAAAATATGGTCCCTTATTTTAAGATAGGAGATGTTATTTTGAGTATTTGAGAATAAAGTGCTTGGGAAAATTTTTTGACTAAAGAGAGGTAGACATACAGGTGAATGGAGGAAACTACGTAACTGTGAGCTTCATGATTTTTATAGGAAACTATATATAATAAGAAGAGATAAATCTTGTAGACATGTGGCAGTGTCATGAATGGGGAATGAAAGAGGAGCGCAGAAACTACATGTAGAAAAACCAGAAAGAAAGTATCCTGTAGGTAAACCAAGAATGAGGTGGGAAAAAAACGTTAACCATAATTTGAGGAAGATAATTTTTAATATTTATTTACAATTGATGTTTTTATTATTGATTTAACACTTCTCACTGAAGGATAAATTATATTTGAAGAGACATATTTTCGCCTAGACCGGGACTTGAACCCGGGACCTTTGGCTTGTCGCGCCAAATGCTCTATCAACTGAGCTACCGAGGCGAGTTGCGATCTAGACGAAAATTTTTCCCTTATATACGTTGTAATTCCCTCGTGCCAAATGCTTTGAAACCTTTCCTTCTGTCTTTGCAAATGTCCTGGCAAGCCAAAGGTCCCGGGTTCGAGTCTCGATCTAGGCGAAAATTTTTCTCTTCAAATATAATTTATCCTTCAGTGAGAAGTGTTAAATCAATAATAAAACATCAATAGAAGCCCTACTGGCTTTATAAAGTAGTGTTAAATTCCCAATAAATGTCTTCTTAAATAAGAAGCCGTCCCGCGCCGTAGCCGAGCGGTTAAGGTAGGAAGCCTTGGCACAGAGCTACGGGACTTACGCTGGTTCGAGTCTCCATGGGGGAAGAAATTTTCTCATGGTATTTCGGCCAGTATGGGACCGGTGCCCACCCAGCATCGTGAGGCAATTGGGTAGCTACAATAAGTAGCGGCTCCAGGTTGAGGAACCAGCTATAACGGCTGGGGGACTCGACATGCTAACCACATGTCATCCCTACACTGGCTGTTGATCATCTACCTCTGTGATTGACACATGTGGATGTGAAGGGCCAGCAGCCGGCTGGTAAAAGGGCAACCGCTGAAAAGTGGAAAGACCCTCAATCGGAAATAAGAAGCCGCCATTTGCAAAGATAGAAGCAAAGGTTTCAAAGCATTGGGCGCGAGGGAATTACAACATATATAAGTGGAAAATTTGCGTCTAGATCACAACTCGCCTTGGTAGCTCAGTTGGTAGAGCATTTGGCCCGGCAAGCTAAAGGTCCTGGGTTCTAATCTTGGTCTAGGCGAAAATTTTTCTCTTCAAATATAATTTATTTACAAATTTGATATAGACTATAATTTTTGATTCCTTATTATTTAATCTATAATATTGGCAGCTGACTTTTTTTCATACTGAGAATGACTGGAAAATAATGGTTAGGATAGGGATGTGTGAAGAGATTATGTCTGCATGGTGCTGAACCACCAGATTTGATAATGTCAATGAGTTAGTTATAGTAAATGGATTATCTGATGGTTGACGCATCACTATCAGATGTAAATGTTCACAGTATTGCCTGATATCTGTCAACCACCATCTGTATAATTTAACCTCATATTTTGTCTTATTTTTAAAAAACTACCGGTATTTTACTTAATAATGAGTTGGTTATTTTAACTCACCTGATATTTCTTGATTTTTATGCAGACCAAGTTTCGTCATTTTTGCGCAACATTGTCGATGCTTCCAACTGCCTTTTAGAAGTTGTCCATCCTGTAAGTTGATTTATTCTCCCTCTGCTGGCTGACCGATGAACTTCCAAATCAATTTTTTTCCTCCAGGATTTTTAAAATTCATGGTTTTCTTTTTATTGTTGCAGATGTAAATTTTCTCCTAAATTGTGAGTTCCTTAGATTTTTCTAACTGTTTTAGTAATTTGGCCCAGAAGAATCTAAGGAACTCACAATTTGGGAGAACATTTATATCTGCAAGAATAAAAAGAAAACCACGAATTTTGAAATTCCCAGAGAAAAATTAATTTGGAAGTTCATCAGTCAGCCAACAGAGGGAGCAGAAATCAACTTACAGGATGGACTATCCTAAAAAGGCAGTTGGAATCATCGACAATGTCACGAAAGCTGGTCTGCAGAAAAATCAAGAAATATGACATGAGTCAATTAACCAACTCCTTAATCTTCTTGTATCTTGTAAGCCCACGTTTCTCTTAACAGAGATATAAGCATTCTCACCCTACAGGGAAGAATTTGAACTATACTAATTTAATTACACTTGTTTTCATATAGATGTCATTTGAGGGGCCCGTGGTCAGCGATCCGCCTCATACTGACATCTAGGAAACCAAGGTACCAACTTACTTACTTACCTACTCACTGGCACTATCGAACCCGTAGGTTCATGGCCGCGCGGACATAAGCTCTCCATACATCCCTATCCTGAGCTAATGCTTTCCAATCATTCCCTGTATAATCTACTTCCCTCAAATCATAGTTAATGTTGTTCTCCCACCTCATTCTTGGTCTACCAACTGGGCGTTTTCCTTCTGGCTTTCCTACAAGAAGTTTCCATGCACGTCTTTCATTCCCCATATGCGCAACATGTCCTGCCCATCACAGTCTACGAGACTTAACTGTTCTTATTATATCTGGCTTCCTATAAAGACCATGTAGTTCATTGTTATGTAAGTCTTCTCCATTCACCTGTCTGTTCATCTCTCTTTGGTCCAAAAATTTTCCTAAGAACTTTATTCTCAAATACTCATAATCTCCTTTCCTCCCTTAAAGTAAGAGTGCATGTTTCGCACCCATATAATATAACTGGTAGAATAATAGTTTTATATATTTTCAGCTTAACGTTTTTTGAAAGGAGTTGGGACATCAAAAGTCTCTGCAATGCATAATAACACGCATTTCCAGAATTGAGCCTATGTTTAATTTCTTTGTGCATCTCATTTTTGTTTGTGATTATTGTTCCTAGGTATTTGAATTCAGCCACTTCCTCAAAATTTCCTTCATTTGTCATTAGCTGTCCATTTCCATAATATACTGAATTTCTACATGTGACCATATATTTAGTTTTACTGATATTTACTTCCAGTCCAAATTTCTTAGTGTTACTCAATAGTGTGTGCGTGTTGGCCTTTAGTATCTCCTCACTATCGGCCAATAGTACTACATCATCAGCATAAACTAACAGCTTAACCAAGGTACCAACTCCTTAATAATTAAAAGAAACCTCATAGTGTTATTTCCTACATATATTAAATACCAATATTTTGTTTTTATTTTCCTTCATCCTAGGAAGTGACATATTACTATGCCACTATCCCTTTAGCTTGCTCCTTTATAAGTGCTTGTTCCAAGAATCTTCCATGAAATATTCCACTCTTCTGATCATTGAATTTGTTCTACATATTTTACTGGTATTGAAGTTGCTTTGTACTTCTTATGCAGATTCTGTTCGATGAGATGGCTCACCCCAGACTAAGAGTAACAGTTCTATGTCTGTCATCGTCATTCTTATCATCTGGTGTGCTGCTCATGTCAAGTATAGGAACATACATGAACTGGAGAACTGCTGCTGCGCTAGCTGTAGTACCCAGTGTTGTACAGATACTTATTGTAGTGTTTTTGGTTATGGAGAGTCCAACTTATTTTGTAAAGAAAAACAAACTGAATCAAGCTGAGAAATCTCTGTTCTGGTTATGGGGTAACCACCAAGCTAAGGTAAAGTTATTCATCTAACAATTAAATCTCTCCAAATCTTGGATCTTCCCATATTCTGCACTTTCCATTCTCAACCAATCCAATTCCACCACATTCCTCAATAAATATTTTCTTTTATGAATCAGTTAGAGACAATGTTCTAATACCTCACCACATAAAATTGCATATTCTCATGATACTGGTTTCGAAAGTATAATTTTACTTCCATCTTCAGTCAAACTACAACTGTCAAAATTTTGCCATTAATACCATATTCTGAGCTGCCATGTGGTGTAGATTTTTATGAACTTGGAGATCAAATTATTCTCATCGGGAATATCAAAATTCATGGCTCTATATTTATTCTTCTGAATGTATATCTTTTCCCAAACTGTTATACATTCAGAAGAATAAATATCGTCGGTGTTCAAGCAGAAGTCACTAAGTCCAGAATTGGCTGTTTTGAGATAATATGTACACTGCTATATTATGAAAATGATTCTTCACGGTCTAGCAAAAGCCACTAAGTGCCATCTCTGTCCTTTTCTAATTTATAGTCGCTTAATATTTTCTGGCATAAGAGACTTCTGATGTGTGGTCAAATTTTAATATTGCTATATCTCAAAACAACAATTTTGGACTTAGTGAAATCTGCCAGAACGACGACGATATAGAGCCATGAATTTTTATATTCCCGATGAGAATAATTTGATCTCCAACTTCATAAAATCGACACCAGATGGCAGTTCAGAAGATGTATTAACAGCAAAATTTTGACTGTTGGAGTTTGACTGAAGATGGAAGTAAAATTATACTCTTGAAATCAGTATCATGAAAACACACAATTTTATGAGGTGAGTTGTTAAAAACATTTTCTCCAACTCATTCATAAACGTAAATACCTCATAGTGTTACCTCACTCTTTGATTTTGATTAAAACTATTTTCTTCTAGGTGTTGGACTTTAGTGTTCTCCTGTTTCATGTTCTAAAATTTTGTTTTCCAAAGGTTCCATTTGAAGCTACTGTAAAAGTCTTAATTTATCTTAAGTTTTCATAATGTATACTTAGTTGTGTTGTCAGAAAACATCTGGATACACTAAGAAGAAAGATAGATAATGTATACTTAGCACAACTCACAAGTTATCTTATTTTAGGAGATTCAGGATTTAATTCTTATATTTAAAAATGAACATACTGCACTTTTATTTGCTTTATTTTCTTATTTAAGTAGTATTCAAATGTTCTGAAGCTCTTGATTTGTCCTCATTCGCTTGCAGGCTTCCCAATAATATTCAGCAATTTGGAATGACATTCCAATTATTTTCTGAAGATCAGCGCAGAACATCAAGTGATCCTTGTTCATTATTGTGTTTATGTCCTTGCATGCTATGCAGTATGGAGAGTCTAGTAGCTTAATTCTATGTAGATGTGCTGCCAAGCAATCATGACCAGTTTCAAGATGAAATGATGCAACTGCAATTGATCGGGGGCTGTTTGGTATTGTATCTGGTTCTAGTAATATCTTCCACATCTTCGTTTCACATTGGATTTTGTTTTGTTCGGCTATATGGGATTTTATTTTCATTTTGGTGTAGAGTTGTACTGATTTGTAAGATAGGTAATTGATCTTATTCTGTTGGATGAGTGTACCTTTTTTTGCATGCATATGAGCCTTCTCATTACCTTCCATGCCACAAAGTGCTGGAATCCATTGTAGAACAACATTTTCTTATTTAATAGGTTTTAAATATATGCATCTTCCTGTGCCCAATATTAAGTTTTGATTTTCTTCCTCCATTCATCTCTATTCTTCCAGTCACTATCCTGCAGTCCCCTGTTCTTCATCAAATTCATAATTCCTTCTATCCATATCTTCTTATATCTCCCTCTTTTTTTCTTCAGATTTGGAATCCACTCCAAACTCCTATCTTCATTCGTCTTCTTCATGTGTCCAAACCATTGTAATTTTTTATTTCCCACAAAACTTTTATTTATTTTGTGGTATGAAAGCCTATATTTAATAATGTTGTATCAATTTCTTGCTATATTTTATTGTAAATTTTGATTCCATATTTATTATATTTAAACTTGCTTCACAATTATTGATATAGTAGGATAGTTTCTTGTCACTTGAAATAAAAAAAGATCAACACAAATGGGATAATATTTTAATGGAATTTAAGCTAAAAGTCAATGAAGAAAAACAGTACTGTATTAGGTTTCCAAAACATTAAGCTTAAATTAAAATACTTCATACCTCATCTCATATCAAGTCTTCTAATTATACTGCAGTTTCAAAGCCTTGGCAGCTTCATCTTCAGTAATATCTTGTCAACTGATGTTATGTCAATCAGAAGAACTACTTCTTCCTTCCTCTGTTGGTAGACCGGTAAACTTCCTGATCCAAACAGAATCTGCGAGAATTTTGAAGTTCATAAGTTTTCCTTTCTTGTTTTTTTGAATGTGGATTTTTTCTAAACTGTGAGTTCTTTTTGTTTTTCTATTTCTTTAATTAGACTGGCCTTTGATTCAATTAGATGTTTTTTCAGACCGAGTAATTAATGCTGACTTTTCCACTTCACCATTTTTGACATTTCTAAGGTGTTCTTTCACCCTTGTTTTCAAATTTCTTTTTTGTTTTTCCTATGTAAATTTTGTCACAATCCCTGCATTTGATATGATAAATTCATGTTTTGTTTTCTTTTTCAATTTTTTTCATTTTTATTGGTTTTAATTATTCTATTTAAGCTGTATTTGTTTTTCAGTGCCAATCTTATATTAAACTTTTTGAAAATTTTTTTTCAAACTTGTGGTATTTCAATGGATGGCAAGTGAATTTCTTGATTTTTATTTTTTCTTCTGTTTGTTTTATAAGTGTGCTTTCATTAATTAATTTTTGTCTTTTAAATTTATTTATTTTCTTGAATACTATATTTTCTTCAAAGTTGTTTTCTGTTGCAACATTAATTATGTATTCTTTTTCTTTTTCATAATTTTCTTTGCTCATAGGTATATTTACTAATCTATGTGACAAACTATTGAACACTGCTTCTTTGTGAGCAAAATGGTTGAATCCCGAAGCTTTTATATAGTTATCTGTATGTGTATTCTTTCTGTATATTCCAAATTCTGTCTTGTTATCTCCATTTCCAAAACATTATTTTTTCCTTCTATAGAATGAATGGAGTGAGATATAACTTTGTGCATATTCATTAAATATTAAATAAAATAATTTATCTTAGTTATAATTCCATTAAAAGAGTCAGCAGAAGTCAATCTGAGAAGCAAATCTGTCCAATTAAAACCACAGATACCTGTAAAAGTGATAAAACAAGACAAGAAACGTACACAAATTGATCCTGATACGTGTGTCGCGTTTGAACAAGGCACCATCAGGGTGACCACATCAAAGTAAAAACACTACTAAAAAGAAAAAAACAAGCTCCACTAGATATATACTGTATCTAAAGGTGGCATCATGTAATGTATTCCACAGTTAAGGCACTTGCAAAAATAAGTAATAAGGGCAAATAAAAACAAAATTAGTTTGTTCACTCAACAGTGAACAACTATTATTTTTTGTTTTAAAATTTCAAGTTGTTCCAAAATACACATCCTGAAATTCTTCTCGCACATACACAAAACATTATAACTATTGTTGGCACGTAATGGCTTGAATTAAACAAATGTTTAGCAAAATTTGATTTTTCTAGATGGCCATTCTTATATGCAGCACCATGTTCCTTATATCTAATCTCAAAATTGCGGCTGGTCTGACCATCATAAACCCTGCTGTCATTTATTTTATATTTTTCTTCTATAAATTAGTTATTTATTTTTCTTCACAGTTAAATATGGGAAATAACATTATGAGGTTCTTAATTCGTAAATTAATGAGTCACTTTTTAACATCTTACCTCATATTTTATGTTTCTTCAATCATGGGAACTAGTTTTCGAGAGAAGGATCTCTCTCATTTTCAACCGACATTATGACTACCGGTTGAAAATGTGAGAGATCCTTCTCTCGAAAACTAGTTCCCATGTTTGAAGAAACATAAAATATGAGGTAAGATGTTAAAAAAATGACTCATTAATTTAAGATTTATTTTTCTACATTTTTAAATGTCTTCCTGATTGTGTCATTTTTCTATCATGTCTTGTTTTGTGTGTGATTCCATGCAGAAATTTCATTTCCATGGCCTGGATTCTCTTCAACACTTCCTTTGCATATATCCAAAGGTCGGATGCATATCAGAAGGCTAGAAACAGAAGGTTCTATCTACAATCTTTTTAATTTTCTTCTTTTTCATAATTAAATGGCTCTTAAGAGTAACTTCTATAACCAATGTTCATGTTTATAATCTCTGAATATTGTCAGTTCAATCCTTACTATGCACATCTTCTTCTTCTTCTTCACTTCACGGACTAGGCAAAAATTGCCTGTTCTGCCTCACAGTTGTTCTGTTCATCTTTTCACTGGCCTCCCTACATTCCTTGAACCTCTTGGCTTGTAGTTTAATACTGCTGTTAGTAATCTTGTTACATTCATTCTTTCCACATGCGTTAACCATTTCTCTCTATATTCTCTGATTTTCTCATTCAATGGATATATATTTAACTCTGTTCTTATATCTTCATTCTTTATCCGATCCAATCTTGTGCAGCCTTTTGTTCTTCTAAGGAAGTTCATTTCTGCGCTTTGTATTCTACTCTGCATTTTTTTTGGTCATTACGCAAGTTTTGCTCCCATAAAGTAATGCGGGAACTGCCAATGTTTTATAAAACTTCAATCTAGTATCTCTTCTTGTTTTATTCTTTAATGTTTTATGTATAGTTCTGCATATCATTTGAAGTTTCAACAGTTTCATATGTATGTCTCTTTCAGTTTTTGTGTTTATAGTAAAATTACGTCCCAAATAATTAAAATTTGTTACTTGTTCCAGAGGTTTGTTGTCTATTATGATTTGTGATCTTATAAGTTCGTTTCCCCAAAATGACATTATTTTTGTTTTTTCTTTTGATATTTTAAAATTATATTCTTGGCATAACTGATTTAATTGATGTAAAGAGTACTGCAAATTATTTTCATTTTCTTGAATAATAACTACATCGTCAGCATACATTAAAACTTTTGAAGAGAAAAATTTTCGCCTAGACCGGGACTCGAACCCGGGACCCTTGGCTTTCCGGGCCAAGTGCTCTACCAACTGAGCTACCGAGGCGAGTTACGATCTAGACGCAAATTTTTCTCTTATATACGTTGTAATTCCCTATCGCCAAATGCTTTTGAAACCATTGTTTCTATCTTTGCAAATGGCGACTTCTTAGATAAGAAGACATTTATTGGAAATTTAACATTACTTTAAAAGCCAGTAAGGCCTCTAATGATGTTTTTATTATTAATTTAACATTTCTCAATGAAAGATAAATTAAATTTGAAGAGAAAAATTTTCGCCTAGACCGGGACTCGAACCCGGGACCCTTGGCTTTCCGGTAGCTCAGTTGGTAGAGCACTGGTTTCAAAAGCATTTGGCGATAGGGAATTACAACGTATATAAGAGAAAAATTTGCATCTAGATCGTAACTCGCCTCGGTAGCTCAGTTGGTAGAGCACTTGGCCCAGAAAGCCAAGGGTCCCGGGTTCGAGTCCCGGTCTAGGCGAAAAAAAAATTTTTCTCTTCAAATTTAATTTATCTTTCATTGAGAAATGTTAAATTAATAATAAAAACATACATTAAAACGTTTAATATTTTAAAACAGTCCATTCTTATACCTATATTAACAATACTTTTCCAATTTTAGATGATGTCATTAATATATAGATTAAAGAGAGTAGGTGATAAACTACACCCTTGTCTTACACCTCTATTTATTAAAATAGCTTCGGTCTTATTCTATTTAATTCTAAACATATTGCTCTTCTCAAAAAAAAAAGTCAGAGAGAACGGTGTGATTGAAACCTCATGATATATTAAAACTGATTTTAAAATGTTTCATACATTGCCATTTTGCTTTTCAAACCCAACTTAATTGAAGTTGTCACTTTTCATATTTGTTATATTGTCACAGGTTAAGCAAGAGCTTGATGACTTGGTGACGAGAATACATACACAAAAAGCAGAAACAATTGAAGATAGAGATCAGCATGACATCTGTTGGAAATTTTCTAAAATAATCAGCAATTCAAAGGAATACATACAACCGTACATTCTGAAATCATTTTTCATAATTCACATTTTCAACTTACTTCAGATACCATGTGGTTTGGGTTTGCTTACGACATATACCGTCGACATGCTAAATGCTATTCAAAGAAATGAACCTGTGATAAGTGGCTATGATGCAACTATAATAATATCCGCATTAAAAGTTGTATTTCTTCTAATATCTGCATATATTTTATATCGTGTTGGACGCAGACCAATTGCCATCATATCTGGGATTGGTTCATCATTACCAGCAATAGCCATTAGTGTTTTATTATATATTCAAGATGGTGACAACAAGATTATGTCAGCTAATGATGAAGCATGGGTGAATTTCTCACTTGTGTTGGTATATGTTATAATGAATACTCTGGGGTTTTATTGTCTCACGTACACTATGATTGGTGAAATGTTGCCAGCAAAAGTCAGAGGGTTTTTGTTTGGTTATATACTGGCGTTGAATTATCTTGTGGGAGGTGGCGTAACCAAAGCGTATCCGTCAATGGTTGATGCCTTTCAAATGAAAGGTTTATTTCTTATGTTTGGAATTTCTAATGTGATATGTACTTTGTTCGTTTTTATATTTTTACCGGAGACTTTTGGACGAACTCTAGAGGAGATTGAAGATTATTTTCATGAACCTAATTTGACTTGGTTTGGAAGGAGGAAGATTTCAAGTGACTCTGTGAGATTATAAACATATGAAATGGATTGTGAGGGAGTGCCAAGTTATGTTGTGGGACAATAGGAAATGGAATGATTTGGTATTAAACATTAGGAAGGGTTATATTATTTTTAGTCTGATCATCTTACCTCAATATTAATGTTGATTTGTTCTTGAACATTAATATTGAGGTAAGATGATCAGACTAAAAATAATATAATTAAAATAACCTCAAAATATAACTTCCTAAAATTAAATATTAGGAAGAGTTGTTGACTTCAAGGAATTGAGAAAGATATATGTAATTAGTTAATATTCAGCATGTGCTGCTATGCCTAAATAAATTAAATGTTTTTTTTTATGTATAGTGTTGAATAAGTAAAAGAAAAAAATTATAAATTCATATCATAATTATTTTTAGATACCCGTGCTGATTACCTGGCATTGTCCAGGAATCTACTTATCCCATTCTTCTTGGCATCAATGAGATGAAAGACAAAAATGGCGATTGTGAGTTATACGTAAAAGATAGACATATGCTGTCATGGACTTTTCTGTAGAATTTTTTGAGATATTCAATTCTGTGTACATTAATTTGGTGTATTTGTTATGGTTTAGGCAGCATAACCATTTAGTGTTCAAAAGCTACTTTTTTTGGTGCACAGATGCACTTTCTTTTTTTTTTTTTAGCTTTGATGTAATAGGAATCTCCAGCTAGCAGTCTCGCCCTTTGTTGTGATGTCTTCCTTGATGATTTTTGGGTCATTTGTCACTCTCATGATCCACTAGTTTAAATTATTTTACAGTAGAACAATTTAAACTCTTTAGGGTTAGCAAACACTATTGTTATATTAATTGTGAAATAAGATATTTATTCAAACAGAGAATTTAATTTTAGACTTGACACTTTACAAAACATTTATACTTATACATGTGAGCCCTTGAGTATTAAAATGGGCCATGTCCATTATGTCATATTTAAAGAACACACAATTTTCTTCTAAATACTTCTTCTTCCTTTCCAGAATTAGGTCAATGCAACCTGTTCTGGTTTCAAGTCCATCGTTTCCTTGGCGTCGCAAAGATCTTTTTTTTTCCATGTGGTTTGTAGGTGCTGATCTTTTTGGGTAATCTTGTATTGTCCATTCTGTCTAAATGTTCTTTCCATTGGTATTTGTGCTCTTCTAGTTTATCAACTATTGAAAATATCTCCAGTTCATTTCTTATTGATTCATTCTGTAATCTATCTATGCATGTACATCCTTTTATGGATCTTAAAAATTTAATTTCAGTGGCTTGAATGTGTGAGGTATTTTTTTTTGTAAGTATCCAAGATTCAGATCCATATAAAAGAACAGGAACAGTCATAATTTTATAAAACCTGAGTTGAGTTTCTCTTTGAGTCTTTCGGAGGGTTCTTCTTATGGTGCCACATATCATTTGATATCGGTTTAATTTATTATGTATATCCCAATCAAGCTATATGTTATATCTGAACCAAGATAGTTAAAGTGTGCTATCTGTTCTATTATTTCATTATTGATCACTATTTTACACCGTAGCATAGTGGTTAAGGTACTGCGCTACAAGTCGGAAGGTCGAGGGTTCAAGTCCCGGTGGGGTCAGGATTTTTAAACTGACCAAAACCTTCTGGCAGCACTATGGCCCTGGGGTCGACTCAGCCTCTAACGGAAATGAGTACCAGACGCTTGTTCTGGGGGTAAAGGCGGCCGTCACGCAGGGCTGACAACCCGGCTGACATCAAGTGCCGATTGTCCAGAAAAAGTGGGAGCCTCAACCTCCCACTACCCCAAGGGCCTCCTGAGGCCTGTAGTGGGACTACTTTACTTTACTTTTGCTCTGACTGGCACTTTACCCTGAAAAGCCATAATTTTAGTTTCTGAAGTTGAGACTTTGAGATTATAATAGTGTCCTAATTGATCCAACATGTCTTCTAAATACTGTTTAAATAATATATTATAAATAGTAATATAAAGAACAAATATTTTATAATATAATATAATTTATCCTTCAGTAAGAAGTGTTAAATTAATAACAGAAACATCAAAAGAAGCCCTACTGGCTTTATAAAATAGTGTTTAAATTCCTTATAAATATCTTCTTAAATAAGAAGTTGCCATTTACATGATCGAGCAAATGCTCATAGAATTCGGCACTCGGGAATTAATAACGTATAAGAGAAAAATTTGTGTTTAGATTGGAGTTTCTCAGGTATCTCACTGGTAGAGCATTGGCCTAGAAAGCCAAAGGTCCTGGGTTCAAACCCCAGTCTGAGTGTATAATTTTTCTCTTCAAATACAAATATTTTATTTATTTTAACCCATTGAGCCTGGATTTCTTTTTTCAAATTTTATGTCACTTGGAACTGGGATTTTTTTAGGAAAAATGAACAGTTGCGTGAAGACGTGTTTTGGTATAATATATATTTATGTTTTTTCCCCATTTATCGATAGTTATGACTCCAGTGCTGTCAAATGCATGAAGAGAAATGTACCCAACAGGAATCTAAAAGTGAACATTAGTGCCATCTCTAACTGAAAAGATGAACACGACCACAGAACAGTTCTGTGCTTCAGAGCCAATGGGTTAATATACACCTGGCAACACTATAAAAATACAATTATAAATATAAATATACTCTTGAGGTTTCAGTAGATGTGTTCACTTCTAAATTTACCAAAAGTGGACATGGACCATTTTAGTACTCAAGATCTCATATATAGTATGTTGATGCTTCACTGAGTGAAATAATGTGGTGAAAAATGAAGTATGTCCATCACATTTTAAATCTTTTAAATTTGAATACCAGCTAGTCCAGTGACAGAATTCTGACTCCATATTTACAATAGATTGATATGTCTATTGGGCAGGTCTAGGGACAATAGCCTCTGTAGATGTCGCAGAGAGCACGAATCCCTTGCACATGTCCTTGGGGCTTGTCCGATTGGGGAATCACTGAGAAACATTTGGCACCACATTATTCGAAACATAACAGCATAAGCCTTGCAAGATTATGGATCCACAATTTATGAGGAAGTTCATGGTGTGGCCACTAATGGGAGTAATAGAAGAATAGATATTATTGTAGTTAGACCTTCTTCTATATTTGTTATGATATTAGATCCCACAATTCGTTTTAAGACTTATAGTGGCTAACCTGAGGAAGTTGACTCTAATAAGATAACTATATAGATGGCCTAGAACCATATTGTTCTAAGTCCATCTCAGAGAATAATTATTCTTGTTATGAAATGAATATTTTATGTCCCATGTCCATGTGCATTGTGAGAATAAAACAGAAATACAATATTTTGTATAGCATTTTAAACGAAATGTCAAATTCCTGTTCATTTTCACAATGCACATGGACATGGGACATGAAACATAAGAAACATAACAAGAATATTACAAAATTGACTTAGAACAGTATGGTTCTGGACCATCAATATATAAGTCAACAGTTGACTATTACAAAGATAAATGCCAATTAGATAGTATAACTGTCACAGGATTGATGATTAGGGCAAGAGGTACTATATACCAGGATTCTTAGCCAAATTTTGGCATTCCTTAGATTTGGACAGAGTGTATCTTTCTAAAATTTCCATCGCTGCCATTAGAGGGTCAATTTCAATTTTAAGAAACAATCTCTACAAAATTTCTACTTTATAGAATTACAATTACAATTTCAAATATTTTAATGTACTTACAAAATATATTTCATCAATTTTGAAAATTAATTGTCTGTATCATTTTGTACTTGTGGCAACCCTCTAATGAGGAAAGTTTTATATAATAACAAGACAATCATGAGACAGTTACCAATTAAACACATATCACCCCTATACTGGCTAGATAATGTCCAACCACATGTGACCCCTAGACAGGCTAGATGATTGTTCACCTCTGTAATTAACACATGTGGATGTGAGACCATTAGCTGGCTGGTAGGCCAAGAGTCTTCTACGCCTGTCATACCATTAAGTTCTAAGTTAATACACCGTGTCCACAAATATAGTATCATACTTTAAACTACTACTACGTCGCTTTGGATAATCGTATCTAAATGAAATTGGTGACAATCAAAAGAGAAACTCAAAAAGTTTTGTGCATGTTAACAATGTCAACAATGGAGAATAATGGACAACAATACAGAAACTAAACTAAATTTAATCATATTGTTATTTTTTCTTTCACTCACCTCATACTTCATAACTCCTCGCAAATCCAGGGTTTCGTCACATCATTTGTGACATTCTCAATGCTGTGACGAAACCCTGGGTTTGCGAGGAGTTATGAAGTATGAGGTGAGTGAAAGAAAAAATAAACAATATTAAAAAACCTCATAGTGTTATTTCCTATCTACATAACTTAATAAATTTAATCATGTTTTTTGTGGTCGATATTGGTTCATTGTTGGATATTTAGCAGACAGAGATGTCTGCAGCGTCACTCGTGGGGGCCACATTCAACGTTTGTGAGGTATAAAAGTAAAGTAAAGTGATCCCACTACAGGCCTCGGGAGACCCTTGGGGTAGTAGGATGTTAAGGCTCCCACTTTTTCTGGACAATTGACACTTGATGTCAGCCGGGTTGTCAGCTCTGCGTGACGGCCGCCTTTACCCCCAGAACAAGCATCTGGTACTCATTTCAGTAAGAGGCTGAGTCGACCCCAGTGCCATGTTGCCACCAGAAGGTATGGGTCGGTTTAAAAATCCTGACCCCACCAGGATTTGAACCCTCGACCTTCCGGTTTGTAGTGCACTGCCTTAACCACTACACTACGGCGTGTCCCCTGTGAGGTATAGCAAAAACCTTTTGGTTTCTCTTTTGATTGTCGCCAATTTCATTTAGATACTTTAATATGATAATCTTCACTTGATAAATTCGAGGCGAAACATGACTGTGATTGGTTGTAAAGCAATATAGTAGTAGTTTAAAGTGTGATAATATATTTGTAGACACAGTGTATTATAGTATAAATCAGAATGAAATAGAACTACAGAAAGACATGGAATAAGGCAGGAAAATTGTTTTACCTTCCTAATGTTGGAATTGTCCAATAGGTCTGAATCATGTGGAAGAAGAAGATAATGATGAAAAAACAGTGATATAAGAAATAATATTTATTAAAAAAAATAGTTTTACAAATTAGGGAGATGTCAACAACTTGCCAACTTAATAGAATTACATTATGTTATTTTTTCAACTTTGGCATTGATATAATGTTTGTTGTTCTACTGTGCCACAGCAATGTAAAATTTGTTAACCTGCAGCCTGATTCTTTGTGTTGAGAAACTGATTCACTGACTTCAGAGCAGATATTGGGATCTGAAAATAAAGTTAATTCAAAAAATTATATCATATTTTGCTCTCTCACCTACTACATGTTTTGAAGGGCATTTCCTCCATTCTCAACTATAAACTGACTGTGAAAATGATCATAAGAAGTATTGGTACATTCCCTCATTCTGCTGTTGGGAGCAGACAAACCTCAGAGTATAATCATTCTCTCCGAAACTTCAAAATTAATTATTTTGTGCCTATTTTTCTGGATGAAGATATTTTCTCATGTCACATGCCATAGCCAATTGGTTTAAGGCATCATTTTTTTATTTAAGAACATTTGTACCACTTCATCTCATATCCTTCTTCTTAAAGACTAGTTTCTACACCTAATTAGGTTCCATCCTCTGTACTTTCACATCTGTTGTTATGCTGTCTTGAACAACTGCCTCCTGCTCCCTCTGTTGGTAGACTAAAGAACCTCAAAATCAAATCACTTTCCCCACAAATTTCAAAATGCATTAATTCCTCTTTTTCTCCTTTTAAGGCATCATACATTGATGCATAGCTACAGGGCTTGCTGGGGAAAGGAATTTTCTCATGGAATTTCGGCCAGTGTAGAATCAGTGCCCATTCAGCATCATGAGGAATTTGGATATCTAAAATAAATAATGAACCCAGGTTGAGAAAACCAGCTGTAATGGTTAGGAGAACCAACATGTTCATCACATCTCAACTCTATACTAACTGAATAATCCTCCACCTCTGTGATTAACAGATGCGGAGGCCAGCATCCACCTGGTAGGACAAGAGTCTTCTAAGGCTATTGTGTCATCCATCCATCCATAGTAATTCTGCCCGAAGGCAGGTCCTTCACTGCAATCATAGCATTTTCATGCTATGCTTGTAGCTTTACTAGGGAATTGTGTAGGTGTGGTAGCTTCCTGTTGCTTTCCACACCGGTGAAGGATGATGATGATAATGATAGTGGTAAGGATGATAATGATAAGGATGATGGCCATATGATTACGGGGACTATTTGGGCCTTAAAGTTTTGCTGACATTTGTCTTACAGGTGAGGAAAAACCCCGATAAAAACCTCACCCAGAAAAACTGCCCCGACCGGGGATCGAACCCGGGCCCGCTGTGTGACAAGGCATATTGTGTCATATATATATATATATATATATATATATATTATATTGCAGATTTTTTGCGGATATAAGTATGAACTGAATGTATTTAACAACATAAGAACCAAACCTTGGATGGGTGTACGTCTTCGGAAACGGACCACAGCGAAAACTCTATGTATTTTATTACATAAGACCTAAACCTGTGACTCAAACTTATCATTCCTTGATAATGACATGTGGGATCATGCCAAAACGTCGGAATCAGTGGCCAGAGGCCGAACTTGAGTCCAAGATGCGGAAAACCCAAGAAAACTTTCATGTTTATATATATGTTTTTTCTATACTGTGAATTTTTTTGGTTTTTCTAGTTGCTTTTAGCAATTTTTTACTTCTCTTCAATTCTATGATTTTATGTATCCATACATAGACAGTTACTGCTGATTTGTTATTTCTTAGGAATTTATCAGATAAAAAGTGGGTATTGTAAAAAAATTATATATTTCAACATCAGAATGACTTAGAAATATAAGGTTAGGAAAAATACAAAATTTGGAAGTAGTTGCTTATGTTTGGAGAGAAAATTATAGAATTAAGGAGAGTTTAATAACTAGAAAGATTAACAGAACTCACAGTGTGAGAAAAGATCTATCTCCAGAAAAATAAAAATAAAATAATTAATTTTAAAGTCAGTACATTCAAAATTCATGATGAACACTGTTGAGGTTAGTATGTAAAATATTAGAAACTTAAGAAGCGCACTTGACATTTTAGTCTCCCTTAACTAATTAACATTTCAGTTTAGTCACTTCTTCAGTCATATCCCATTGAGGATCTTTCAGAAACATGTTCCACCTTCAGCATTTAAAATAATACTCTTTTTTTTTTAATGTTCATGTGGTGAAGGATTTGATTCTGAGATACATCTACCCTATACCAGAGGGACATATTAACATCAGTTTTTGGTTCAAAATGGAGAAAATGTCCTTCACAAAATATTGCAGAGTTAAATACATATGAGGTGAAGTGAATACTACAACAGATTCAGTTTAATATATGTAGGAAATAACACTTTGACGTTTCTTTTAATTATTAATGAGTTGGTTATTTTGACTTGCCTCATATTTCTTAATTTGTATGGTTTTGTTGCTTTAGCATGACATTATCGATGAATACCAACTGTTGTTTTGTGGTTGTCCATCCTTTAAGTTGATTTTCTTCTCCCTCTGCTGGCTGACCGATGAACTTCAAATCAATTTTTTTTTCTCCGGGGATTTCAAAATTCATGGTTTTCTTCTTATTCTTGCAGATGTAAATTTTCTCCCAAATTATGAGTTCCTTAGATTTTTTTAACTGTTTTAGTAATTTGGCCTTAGTTTCAATTCTGTGTTTTTCTGACCATGCATGTGCAGCTATTGCAGATTTTTCTATTTCTCCACTTTCGCATTTATAAGGTCATCTTTCAATCTTGTATTTAAGTTCCTTTTTGTTTTTTCTATGTATATTTTCTTACAGTCTTTACATCAAATTTATAAATCCCTGATTTGTTGCAGTCTTCAATCTATTCATTTTTGTTGGATTCAAACTGTAATAATTTTTCAGTGCTAATTTAATGTTAAATTTGCTGAGAATGTTTTGAAACGTATTAAATACTAAGGATGTATGTAAATTTCTTGAATAAAATGTCTCATTCTGTTACTTCCTATCAATTTTAAGAATAATTTTTATTATTAGATTAAATTTTCTTAACTAACAGATTTACCTGCCATACTCTCACAACAAAGAGAAAACTGGTCACAGAAATTTTGTCAATGCTCTATTTTTCTTGAAGATATGGTACTGTGGACTCATAGATATTGATTTTTTCTTGATTAACCTCCACAGTTTTGTGTGTTGCAAGATTCAAAATAGGGTATATTATTTCACCTTTGCTTTCTTTTAAATTAAAATTGGGGACCTGAATTTAAAAACATGCTAACTCCAAAATATGATAAATTTGGTTAAACACAACATAGCTATGGTAATGTCTCAGGCTATGGTCCTGAATGACAAAAACTCTCTAAATCACACTCTTTCCCATATTTATTGACGTAATAAAAAATAATTAAATTCTATACCATGCTATGTCCATGGAGTTGGTATGATTTAGAATTCAATTTATACGTAATTATTTATTACATTTTGCACTTTTCCATAATTCTGCTGCTAAATCATGTTAAGTCCATTTTTAAAATTTGATTTTGAAGGACAAAACAACAGTCTGGTTGTTCCTTTTTATAGCAAAATATATATTTTAATATGTCTTACATAACAAAAAAAAATTCAGAATCAAAAACTCAAATAACAACTGGATTAATCAGTTTTATGCTTCTCCTGAAAATTAAAAAAAAATGGATATAGCATGTTTTGGAATTCAGGTTCCTAATTATACCAATATGCATTATGTCTATTGCTGTCTTTATCGGCGATACAGTGTACTACCTCATGAACTATAGTTTTTTTTTGAATGGAGACTATTTACCAGGAGAGTTTTTACAACATCTGGCATTTAATTTAGAGAAGTTGTCCCTGGGGACAGTTTCCTAGCATATGAGGGAGGTTTTCAAACTTGTTACAATGTCTACAATGACCGGTGCTAGTGGAACATAATGGGAGAGTCCAAATGGGTGGTACCAAGGTAGATGTGAAAAATTGTGAAATTAGCTAAATAAATAAATATTATTATTATGACCATCCCACCACTGTGGTCTTTAGGTATCATGCTGCCTTATCAGGGTTCAATTCCCGGTCAGGAACAGGCTCCTGGGTAAGGTTTCTTTCGGAGTATTTCTTCACTTGTAAGACAAATGTCAGAATGCTTAGGGCCCTACGATCCCCAAAAATCATCAGGCCATCATCATCAACCTTATCATTATCATCATCTCATCATCATTCACCGGTGTGGAAAGCTACGGGAAGCACCACAACTATAATTCCCTAGTAAAGCTGCAAAGCATAGCATGAAAATGGTTTGATTGCAGTGAAAGACCTGCCCTTGGGTAGAGCACTATAGAAATATGATCAATAGTTTTTAATGTAACAGCTGGTCTATTAATTCCATCTATTAAATAAGATAGTTGTAATGAAGGTATTGCAATAAAGATTAAAATAATGGCTGTGGCAATTGTTAATGCAATTTTAGTTAAAAATAGTTGACCTTATGTTCATTTTAAGTATATCACGCCATTCAGTAATTGACATAATATCTGTATTTGAAATGCAGTGTATTGCAAGGGAAATCCCTGTAATAAGTTGAATTACTAGATATAATCTTGGACTCATACTTAAGGGAGGAAAGGAGATTACAAGTATTTGAGAATAAAGTTCTTAGGAAAATTTTTGGACCAAAGAGAGATGAACAGACAGGTGAATGGAGAAGACTACAACAACGAACTACATGGTCTTTATAGGAAGCCAGATATAATAAGAACAGTTAAGTCTCGTAGACTGCGATGGGCAGGACATGTTGCACGTATGGGGAATGAAAGACTTGCATGGAAGCTTCTTGTAGGAAAACCACAGGGAAAAAATCAAGTTGGTAATCCAAGAATGAGGTGGGAGAATAATATTAATTATGATTTGAGGGAAGTAGATTGTACAGGGAATGATTGGAAAGGATTAGCTAATGATAGGGATGTATAGAGAGCTTATGTCCGTGCGGCCATGAACCTACGGGTTCAATAGTGCCAGTGAGTAAGTAAGTACTAGACATAATCCTAATAAAGATCCAAAATTTCATCATCTTCTAATATTAGAAGAGGATAGAAGATCAATTAAGGCGTTATTGACAATTTTAAGTAATGGATGACTGGCTCCTAATGGTTTATTCAATATGTTATCTGGCGGAGAGGGCCTATAAAGATGTTAATAATTTTTACTACAGCAATAAGGGCCTCTTCAATAACATTGTAAATTTGATCACCTCCAATAAGCGATCCTGGTTGATTTAATTCTGCTCGAATTAATATTCTTAATGAATATTAGATACATTTTCATAGTGTTAAATTCTAAGGAAAGTGGTCGATAGATTTATAGAGAGCTACAATTATTATGCTCACTAGTTACTAACGTTGAATATCTGATCGAAAAACCCTCCTCCTTTGTTAGCTCCACCTCCTCCTGCTTGAACTGAAGTTCCAGCACTGAAAGTGCCAGAAGTTGCTTGAGATCCTGCACTGGCTGATGAAGATGATGTGCGACTCTGTATACCTGCCCCTCCTGAAGCATGTTTAACTGGAGCTCCACCTGCACATAACCAGACCAGATATTATTATAAACAATTTAGGTAGAGTTGGGGAGGTAGAATTCCTAGTACAGAGTTTCCATGACCCACATTAAAATTCTCAAATATTTGGAGATATAAGGAATGTTAAAATATTGAAATGAAAATAGAGAAAAACAAAAACAGATAAATAAATTGATAGGAATGAAAAGAAAAGAAAAAGCAAAACCAAGATGAAAAAAGAAGTAAATAAATATACCATAAATTATATGAAAAAAGAAGAAAGACAGGAACAATAACAAAAAAATTAGAAAATGGTAAATGAATGAATGGAAAAATAAACAAATAGAGTAAATATGGTGAAACTGAAGTCATCTTACCTCATAACTTGTGTTCTATTTGAACTAGATTCAATATATTGTGCATATCATTAACAGCTTTCTCTAAGTCTGGAAAAGCTGATGATGGTATGCACATGACATATCGAAACATAATCAAATAGAACAAAGTAAGTTATGATTAAATGACTCCAAACTCACCTTATTTATTAAGAAGAACGTCATAATGTTACTTCCTATTGTAATTTATCAAACAAATAGAAGCCAAATAGAATGGAAACAAAACACAAAAATATGATATAGCAATAAACAAAAATATAAATATAAATCTAAAAATGAAAAACAAAGAAAGAAAAAGATAGAACATTTGAGACAACAATAAATAAATGCAAGAACAAATGAATACATATAGATAAAAAACAAAGCTTTCTGCTTTTTGCAGTTGATTTGGTATTAATAGCTCCAACAGAAGCAGATTTACAGTATTATATACACAATTTTAATATAATTGCAAAAAGGTACAATATGGAAATCAATACAAAGAAAACAAAAGTGATGGTCTTTTGTGGGAAATACCCTATACCTAGCAAACTTTTTTTGGATGATGAAATTTTAGAACGAGTAAACGAATTTAATTATTTGAGTTATAATTTAACATTTCAAGATGAAGCTGATATATCAAAGAAAATCACAAATTTTACAAAAACAACGGGGATAATTAACAGTATAATGAAACCACATTTAGTACAGAAGAACACAAGATTACGCCTTTATAAGGTTCTCGCAAGACCAGTATTAAGATATGGTAGTGAAGCATGGACAATACGAAGAAGAGATGAAAGCCGAATAACAGCAAATGAGATGCGATTTATGCGCCGTACAGCAGGCTACATAAAGTGGGACCATAAAAGAAATGAGGAAATTATGGAAGAGTTGGATGTAGAACCCATTCTTCACCATATACAAAACTACCCGAACATCTGGAAAGCCCATCTTCAACGAATGCCGTCTCATAGAATTCCAAAAGCCATACTTCGCTACTGTCCCAAAGGCAAAAGATCGCTAGGACGTCCAAAAAAGCGCTGGATAGAAAATTCCTCTTTGAGACCGTAACAGGCCACTTGCATGGATGATGATGAAAAAACAAAGCCAAAGGAGAAGGGAGAAAATAACTATAACGAAGAACAATAGTATATTACGATACGACGTTGGGAAGTGGTTTTTACAGAAGCGAGGAAAATATTTAAAAACCTTGCGATAGCGTGGTTTTTAATTTCCGAGATTCTGTAAAACACTTCAGAAATATGCGTTGTACATAATTTTTTGCGCGATGGTATTTTCAAAATAATAAATAATAGTGAAATAATAACATCTTTGTTGGAAATATTTGCGTTCATTATAAACAATTGACTAACGTTAACAGTGTGGACAATGTTTATTAGTTGAAACAACAGGAGGCCTTGACAACAATTATTGATAACAAGACGGCAAGTACGAATTTATTGTTTTATATTGTTTCAAATAAAGTTCAGTTCATTTAAGATGCAATGATTTTTTTCGTATACTGTATATTAACACTACCTTTTGGATATTTTCTTTCTCTCTCTCTCTCTCTCTCTCTCTCTCTCTCTCTCTCTCTCTATATATATATATATATATATATACATATTGTACGGAGTAAACATAAAGGGCAGTGGTTTTACTTCCCGCACGTGGGTGTAAATGTATCATTACAGTATAGTTATTTAGATTGGCAACCCGGAAATATAGGAAGTTAAACTTTCAATGGTCGCCATTGCTGGTAAGTACGACAAAACGCTCTATCGCGCAAAAAAGTTAATACCATACTTAATAAATAGCTAAATAAATGCAGTACATAGAAGCCAAAGGAGAAAAACTAACAAAAAATGAAAGAGAGGGAAAGCAACAAATTACATTACATCATGAAGTATATTCGATAACACATAATATCTAATATTGCAAATAGGGATGTAGACTCAGTCCTTCATACATGATTTCATTAAGGTTAGTATTGAAGAACCAAGCTTTCCGCGAAGAGCGTCTCTCCGTGGTTAATTACACTGGTCAACATGATTTTTGTCTCATGAGTACCAATAGTTGTACTTAATGCAGTAATGTTTTCAAATATGTATTCGGAATTTCTTCATCGCCCACAGTTTTTTATTTCGATTTCAATTAATGGATTTAAATAATTATTTTTTTAATAAACGTTTTTTCGTCCATTTGTCCATTTTAAAATAAAACGGGGAACACTTTCATCAGGACATTTCATCTACGGAAAAGAGATATCAAGCAAATGGAATCCTAATATGCTGGCCGATTATTGTTTGACCATCAAGAGGGATGCAGAAAATCGTCATTTCTTACTTTCTAGATGAGTTCGAATGTTGTGTAGTTACGAATGTATAACATATTAAAGTGTTTGAAATTATAAATTCCTGTCTCTCGGAAACCTTGCGTGATGGAGAAAAACTGATAACATATTTGAATTCAGGAGAAAAAGTACTATCAGAATTACATATTTTTCTTTCTGAGGCAAAAAAAAAAGTTTCTTTTTTGTTGCTCAGTGTTTTTGCATAATGCAGAACCTATTCTAACTGGCTCACTCTATTCAACATCATGGCTAACAATGTATTTATTAAAAGAAATAATGCGGAAACAATTGAAAGATGAGAGAATCAGCTTACGTAAGACGGAGATGGCATGGTCTAGAGAGCTTGGTTCTTGAACACCGGCCTTAACCTCTCAAGCAGAATCATGTTACATGCGATAATATGATTAACAGATGACAATCTTTAAAAAAAAAAGAGGCCATTGGCTACATTGTTTGGTACATACAAGATTTCATGGTAAACATCGTGTGAAACAAAAAAATTCTGAGGTTAATTTTTTTTTTTGCGAAAGTGCATTTTGTCGTATTTATAGCAATGGCGATCATGATTTAAAGTTCAACTTCCTACATTTCGGGGTTGCCAACCTAAATAACTGTACTGTAATAAAATAACTATACTATAATATTACATATTACAAAACGCGTGTGGGAAGTAAAACCACTGCCCTTTATGTATACTATATACATTATAATATATTATATACAAATATGTCCAAAAGTAGCGTTAATATACCTTATACGAAACAAATCACTGCATTTTGAATAAACTGAACTTTATTTGAAACAATATAAAACAATAAATATGTACTTTCCGTCATTTTATCACTAATTGGTCTCACGGCCTCCTTTAGTTTCAAGTAATAAACATAGCTCACACTGTTAACGTTAGTCAATTGTTTATAATGAATGCGAATATTTCGAACAAAGATGTTATTATTTTACTATTAATTATTATTTTGAAAACACTATCGCGCAAAAAATAATGTACAACGCACGTTTGTGAAGTGTTTTACAGAATCTCGGAAATGAAAAACCTCGCCATCACTCGGTTTTTAAACATTTTCTTCACTTCTGTAAAAACCACTTCAAAACTCGCATCGTAATATACTATTATTTTATTTATTTCCATCGATTTATTTTTTTACTTACCCAATAACTGGTTTACTGCCTGAAGCACGGAGATTGGAATCTGAAAAAAATAAAAAATTCAAATTAACATAAAAAACATGAAATAATTTGTATTATTATTAACGAAATATAAATGTTCAAATTTCAATTGTGGAAATAATAAAAAACAAACAAAACGGTACGATCATTCAAAAAATGTCAGAAGTCAGGTTCCCAAGAAAATACTAGAATGGATGCCACTTGGTAGAATGATAAGAGGACGGCCAAAAATAACGTGGATTGATGGTGTTTTGTGCAGCATGACGAAAAAAGGAGTGGACGAAGGTGATTAGAATGACGGGGAGATGTGGAGGAGAATGAGAGTAGATTAATTGGGCACAGGAAGATGTGAAACCTGCTAAATAAATAAATAAACAATTAGTAAAGTAAAGTAGTCCCACCACAGGCCTCGGGAGGCCCTTGGGGTAGTAGGAGGTTAAGACTCCCACTTTTTGTAGACAATCGGCACTTGATGTCAGCCGAGTTGTCAGCCCTGCGTGACGGCCGCCTTTACCCGTACTCATTTCCGTTAGAGGCTGAGTCGACCCCAGGACCATAGTGCCGCCAGATGGTTTTGGTTAGATTAAAAATCCTGACCCCACCGGGACTTGAACCCTCGACCTTCCGACTTGTAGCGCAGTGCCTTAACCACTACGCTACGGCGTGCCCCCAAAATTATTATTATTATTATTATTATTATTATTATTATTATTATTATTATTATTATTATTATTATTATTATAATGCGGCTCCGTGGCGCAAGCGGTTAGACGTTCGCCTTTCACCGCTGGTGTCCCGAGATCGAGTCTCGGTCACTCCATGTGGGTTTCGTGGAGGACGAAACGGAGCTTGGGCAGGTTTTTCTTTGGGGGTTTCTCCCGTTTTCCCTGTCACAATTTCATTCCACCATTTCTCCATAGTCATCTCATCCATTTCGTTCATCTGCCGTCGTGATGATCGCCCTTGAAAGCCATTGCTTTTTATTTTTCTGATATTTCCACATTATATTTTTTTTGATATTTCGTTTAGCATAACATTCTATGTAATTCGTCTTCTGATTTAACTATTAAAATCTGGTCATCTACAAAAGCTAATGTTTTTATTATTGGATTTCCTAAGTTAATACTCTCAGTTGTTATTTGTTTCCACGATCTTATCATGTCGTCAGAATAAATGTTAAAGGGGGTGGTTGATAGTGGACAACCTTGTCTAACTCCTCCTGTTATATTTGTTGGTTCCTTTTCATTTATTTTTATTTTTGTGTTTTCATACATTTCTTTAACAACTGCTATCAAGTGTAGTGGAATTCATTTTTCATTTAGTATGTTCCATAATTTTGGTCTAGATACTACATATCAAATGCGAGCTCCTAAAAAATATGAAGCCTGGCCATTATAACATTCAATTCAAATTGTATTTGATTCTTTTAACTCTTTAAATTGGTGATTTAGGTTTTTATTGACTTTGTGGAATTCAATTAAAAGATTAATGCAGTATATTCACGAACAAATAAAACTAAGTTTACAATTTTAAAAGTATTTCATTTTAATATTTCTATTATTGTTTCACAAGTAAATTAACGTCCTCCTTGGCTGTAGCAATGATGTGAATATCTTTGCAAATAATTTCTGAAAAGTAGATTATATAATGATTAATTTAATTACCTCTTTCTTTGTTCCACTTGTAGGTACTCTTTCCTTAAAGGGCTCAACCTGACTGAGATAATTTGTAACCCTAGATCACACTTTTTTTTTTTTACCAAAGAGAGATGAACAGACAGGCGAATGGAGAAATTTTGATGCTCATAGCAGTGAGCTACATGATCTTTATAGGATCCAAATTGCTGCTCTTTCCATAATTTCTTTGGTCTTCCCAAACTTCTTCTTCCTCTTGGTGAATAGTTATATGCTGTTTTTGGTAATCTGTTCTGTCATTCTTGCTAAGTGTTCTTTCCAGTTTGTTCTGTATTTCACTACCGTTGTGTTTAGTTCTTCTACTTTTAGCTGCTGTCTTATTTCTGTGTTGTGTTGTCTGTTTTTTGATATCCTGCTATTGGTCTGAGGAAACCCTCCTTGTGGGGATAAAACACAAGGAAGCAAGTCCAAAGGCTTTAAGGAGGCAGCCCCTCCAAAGGACTAACCCTGCAGAACGTTAGTACCGTACTCAAGGGACATTTAAAAATATTTACAAGCTCCAAAGAAACGCAAGGTATCTACCCTTACTTACTTAATTACTTACTTAATACAGGCTTTCCACTTTACAGCAGTTTGCCCTTGATTCCTGCTTTCCAGAGACTCCTATCTTCCCATTGACCATCTTCCATACCCTCTTCATCATGGCATCATATATTCCCTCATACCATGCTCTTCTACTTCTCCCCCTCTTCCTTCTGCCTGGTACCATCCAATCCAACACCTGTTTAGGCCACTGGTCTTCCGACATCCGTTGTACATGTCCATACCATTGTAAAGCTCTCGTTGTTATCCTATCGATAACAGTTTCTTGTGCATACATTTCCTGTCTGATATATGTATTTCGAATATGTTGTAGCCTGGATATTCTCATACTTCTCCGTAATCCATCCATTTCTGTCGCCAAGAGTCTTTTCTGCATCCTTTCATTTATTGTCCAGCTTTCTGATCCATATGTAAGTACACTTTCTATTATTGTCTGTATAATCTCTTTTTTTTTGTTTTCTGGTCTAATTTCTATTCCATAAAAGATCATTCAGGGATCTAATCGCCTTCCTTGCAGAATTTACTGTGTTAATAATATATTTTTCACAAGTACCAGATTTATCTATTATACGATATCGTATATCCAAGATATTTAAATTCTTCAACATATTTAATTATCATATTATTTATTTATAGGTCTTCTGAGTTTCCTCCGATTACCATATATTCTGTTTTAATATAATTTATCTTCAGTCCACCTACCTTAAATGCATCGACCAACTTTCTGATCATATATTCTATATCTTGTCCTATTATAATCTGGTCATCAGCGAATAATAAATTATGCAGTAAATGGCCATTAATGTTCATTCCCATTCCTCTACATAACTTACTCCATTTCATTAATACATCTTCTAAATATATCTTGAACAATGTTGGTGACATCCCGCATCCTTGTCTTAATCCTTTTGTTATATCAAATTCTGAGGTATTTACCCAAAAATAAAAAAAATTGGAACGTGGTCTGTGAGACAAAGGCAATTTGCGGACCTTTGATATAAGTTATTGTGGGAAGATATAAATGGAAGCGGGCAGAAAAAAGGGGGTGATGAAGTGGACAAAGTGTTGTATAAGAAACAGAAGCAATGTATCTTTCTCTTGCCAAACAAGGCAACATTTCAAATGCTGGAGTTACGTGATCTGATTTCACATACAGTATAATGCAATATAGGGTTTTGTAAAATAAACTTACATTTAGTAGGCTATGAATTTCACTTTAAGTCCAATTACAGTGTTGGTCAATAACTATATACAAATGCTTGAAAATATTATGTTGATTAACAATATATAATTTATTCTGCTACGTGGAGAAACTGAACGTTTGCACAAGACAGGGGGCGTGTGTGCTATTACATGTTTATTTGTGTGTCGTCATTATGAAATTAATAGGTGTTTCCTGGAGATAATGACTGCATATTGTTTCCGCCAACATCGTGTGCTATATCCTAGTTTAACCTCTCTAATTGAATAGTTGCTCCGAAAATAGATCTAACCAACAACCATTCGAAAGTTGAGTTTTCAGTGGATTACTGATGTATCCGGAAAGAATCACATCGTGGCGCATGTAAAATTATCCATACTCTCTTCCTGACCTGTTTTATCTTCTTGTAATCTTGTAAGCCCACGTTTCCCTTAACAGAGATTTAGGCGCTCTCCCCCTACAGGGAAGAATTTGAAACATACTAATTTAGTTACACTTGTTTTCTTATAGATGTCATTTGAGTGGCCCGTGGTCAGCGTTCCGCCTCATACTGACATCTAGGAAACCAAGGTAGTACTAGGACGGGAAAATTCGGTAAATTTTGCTTAGAGGCCTTTTCATTCAGGCTTAAGGATCTTTTACGAGCCTGAAAATCTTCAGACTCGGGACCCACGGCTTAAAGTCCCTCCCGAAAGACTTGCACGTTGGATTTTTCCATCCTAAATAATCCATCGACCCCGGCCGGGTTTGAACCCGCGAGCCTCGGGACCAGAGGCAAGGAGCATAACCACTAGTCTACCGCGGCCGATACCTGTTTTATTTATTTATTTTTATTTTTAAAAGTTGGCTTTCAAGATGTCCGTCACCGTGGCGTAGTCGGTAGAGTCCCTACCTTCCACTCCGGCGACCCAGGTTCGATTCCCGGCGGGGTAGGGGATTTTAAATCTCCACCTTGGGTCTGGGTGTGTGTGCTGTCTTGTGTTTGTATATGTGTGAATAAGATAAAAAGGTTATCAAAAGTAAAACAAAAAGGAACAACAGTGTAAACGAAAGAAAAACGAGAAAGGGGGAAAAAAAAGCGAGTAGTGATCTATATGTAACAAGATGGCGGAAGTAGTTAGTCAAGCCATGCGTAGCAGTGCAGAAAAAACAATTATTGCACATTCCACCACAGTTCCGTGAATTCTAATCAGAATCATAAAGAATGTAATGAAGTAACATTAAATGGAAAATAAATGTTGACAACTGATTCAGTTAAGATTTTTTTCTAACTGAGTCAGTGTTCAATATGTATTTTCTATTTGCCTATTGTATTAAATATGTGTTAGATCATTTTTACACTCTTTAGAGATAGAACGTTTTTGCACTCAATTCTGTATTTAATTGTTAATATTCAGTTAGTAGCATGTTGTTTTGCATTCAAATTGGCTGTATATGTTTCCAATAGGATGAGAAATTAAAATGTTTACGATAGGGCTAATTATAATAAAGGTAATAATAGCCTCATAATGAACATTATGCGTTTTTTCCATTTTCCCAACAATTTATAGTTTGTGGGTTAGATCTCTTTTCGGGGCAACTATTCAATGTTAGGTACTGTACTCCCAGAGAAAGAAAGTTCTAAGAAGGAATGTGGCTGAGCCGAACGCCACGCGAAATTTAAAAATTTTCAGGACAAAAGACATGCAGCCCACATGATATACAATGTAATGATAGAGCAGTAACACTTGAACATATAATTATATATAATCCATCCATAGTAATTCTGCCCGAGGGCAGGTCTTTCACTGAAATCATAGCATTTTCATGCTATGCTTTGCAGCTTTACTAGGGAATTCTATGTGTGGTAGCTTCCCGTTGCTTTCCACACCGGTGAAGGATGTTTATAATGATGATAATGATAAGGATGATGATGATGATGATGATGGCCATATGATTTCGGGGACTGTTGCCTTAAAGTTTTCCTGACATTTGTCTTACAGGCGAGGAAAAATCCCGATAAAAACCTCTGACCCGACCGGGGGTCGAACCCGGGCCCGCTGCGTGACAAGGCAACACGCTACCTCGAGACCACAGCGGTGGACATTTTATATATAAAATTGAACGAAATAATAGACTAGGCCTACATGATTGCAAATAATTTTTATATAACAAGGTAAAACAATAGGCCCTATGTAAGGATGGCCGGTATTCAAGAACAAAGCTCTCTAGTCTTCCGTAAGCTGAGGATCTCATCTTTTAATTGTTCCCAGAACTTTTTTAAATAAATATTTATTATCACATGATGTTGAATAGAGTGAGCCAGTTAGAGTAAGTTCTGCATGACCCAAATAATTAACCACATATAGACGGGCTGAGAGTCGCTCTTAACAGAAAGTTTGGTTCTTGAATACCGGCCTAGTTATATACTTCGAAAACATACGGTAGTTTAGTGATGCGCTGTAAGCATAATTAAAAACAAAACATAGTTTCAATTAGACATAAAGTAGGCAACTAAGGTATTACAGTGATGAGGAAGGCCGATTAAATTTTGCCCAGAGGCACTAATTTAGGCATGGCGTTCTATTACGAACCCGTAAATCTTCAGAATCGTGATCCATGACTTCAGCACCTCCTGGAGGACTTGTCACTTGTATTTTTCCATTCTAAAAATCCATCGACCCACGCTGGGTTTGAACCCGCGACTCTCGGGATTGGAGGGAAGGAACATAACCACTAGACAACTGAGGCCGAATACTTCATTATATGATAAAATATAACAAGCTGTTAGCAGTAGAAATGGATTTTTGGAGGCGATCGACAAGAATTTCAAGAAGGGATAAATTCAGAAACAAAGGGAAATTATGCGTTTGAAATGGTATAGACACCTCATTAGAATGGAAGAAGATATGACCAAAGAAGATCATTGATTGGAAAGCTAATGGAAGAAGTGGAAAAGGCAGACCTGGAGAACGATGGGTAGATGGAGTGTGGATATTTATGGAAGCTAGAGATTTGAGGGAGGAAGATGCTTTAGACAGGGACCACTGGCGACAAACCACTTTGCGTTGAAGGAGAAACACTGCATTTTGGAATATTAATAATAAAATAAATAAAATATAACGAAGCACCAGGAGAGTGCTTAAACGTAAATGTAATTTAAATCATTGTGGTCTGAGCGAGAATCAAATCCGGCACCTCATGAACTGAGTCTGAAACTTCGATCAGAAGACAATCAGGCAGATCATTATTATTATCATCATCATCATCATAGTACATTCACGAATTTAGGCCATTTGTTGACCTGTTTCGGCCTCAAGAGAAACACCATCCAAAAGTCTTTTGAGTGGACGTCCTGGTCTTCTTCTTCCTGCAGGTTGATATCTTAACATTTGTTTGGGTATTCTGTGATCTTCCATTCGATGAACATGTTGCATCCATCTTGACTTGTAATCAGAAATTTTGTTTTCTAAAGATTCCATGTGTAATTCTTCTAAGATGTCTTCATTTTTTTTGTGATCTAGTAGCGTGTATCCTGCAGTCCTCCGAAGGTATCTCATTTCAGCAGATCTTAGTCTCTGTATATCCTTCTGTTTCAACGTCCATACTTCGCTACCATACAAAAGAGTTGGAAGAGCCAGTGTTTTTCACTTTCAGTCTTGAATGCTTTTGGACTAACTGTGGCTTGAAGATAGAATTTATTAACCCTAAAATTCTTAAAAATTTAGATATTTTTGCATTTACATCCTTTTCTTCTTCATATGAGATATTACATCATTATTATTAAGTTTCATAAAACAATGAGCTATTACCCGGCGTGCGCTGCTACGCCTTAATTAATTGTTACGGGTTAATTAATTTATATGGTATGTACTGCGACGAACCAAACATATCGGTTGTCAATTTCTAATTTAAAATTTCAGGTAACCTCCATTTCTAATTGTCGGATTTTGGTGATTTTTTTGATAATACCTCCCTCGGTTTATTTCAATAGGATATACTGAGTTTCGTTGTGAAACATCGAACATTAAGATCAATAGAACGAATTTAAAATTTTCATTTCAGATGGACTACACCTAATGGCGTTAGAACATTATAGATAGCATAAAAGCCCTTTCTTTGAGAAAATGTATTTGTGTGCAAAATTTAAAGTCAATTGGCCGACCAATTTTTGAGTTTTCGAGAGCAGATATACGAAGACTGAAATTTCACATATAAATAAATCATAGCAATGAAAATACAGGTTGCTCTAAAATTCCCCTTACACACTTTTAGGACTTGTAGAGGGGACTGAGATGATAATATTTAGGATTGGAAATCATGTCCGGAAACTTACCGTTTCCGTGCTATAGTTGTTTGAAAACATGTTTTTAACGCGACCACTTTTACAAGTAATTTATTATTAGGTGTGACACAATACATCACTTGTTTTACAATTCAACTCATTAATAACCAAAGAACCAAAATGGAAACTGAATCATTTTTCACAAACACTTTTTTTTTTAACAGTTGGACTTAAACTCTTTTTTGTCCTTTGAAATGATGGTTAACATTCAGATCCACTACAAGTGCGGTTCGATGTGGCGACCAGCAACTTGGTTGCACACATTGCACCTACAAATGATGTTTTGGTAAACGTGCTCTATCACACCTGGTATATCTGCAATCTCTCCTGCAGCGACCACAACTCGTGCCACCCAGATCTTCTTCTGTCTCTACAGGAGTGTCATAAACCAAATTCTTCATACGACCCCAGAGGAAAAAGTCCAATGGAGTCAAATCCGAAGATTGTGGAGGCCATGCAATTGGACCACCTCGGCCTATACATCTTTGTTCGAATCGTCGATCCAGATGTTCCCTAATATGAAGTGAGAAGTGAGGCTCGAACCAGCTCCGAGAGGTAGGATAAACGTCAATTGACATCACGTGATCCGATGTAAGCGCCCCTCATCATGTAACTCTGCAGGCTATTACTTGTTAAGACACGTGACGTATGTTCAGGCAATGCTTGTTTTCAAACGGCTGTAGCACGGAAACGGTAAGTTTCCGAACATGGTTTCTAAATATTATCAACTCAGTCCCCTCTACAAGTCCTAGAAGTTTGTAAGGGGAATTTTAGATAACCCTGTATAACTACATTTTATCTTCAGAATCGAAGAAAGCATTAAGCAATGTTGTAAATGGAACATAGAGTGAAGCGATGATAATTGCCGAAGTAGTCTGGATCAGTTGACCTCTACAACATAGCCTACGGGATAATAAACTAGTTCCAATTTAAAACAACGGAAATTCCAAATGTAACATCAATGCAAGGCTTTGGAAATGTTCAGACATTAAAAATGTTTTTTTAAAACTGGTAATTCCGCAGAATGGATAGTTTTCTTCTCTGTTTTGATTCTGTATTCTTCTTCTTAATTAGCTTCCTCTACGGCTCTCCTCCTTCCCTGTCCCTTGACTGTTTTCTCCAGTTTCCCATTTTTGGCCTCTGCAGATCCCACCACACACAGCCCCACCATCTTCATCTCGGTCGACTCCTTGATCTGTTCCCTCTGGATATCTACAAAAAAATGTATTTAACTCACCTATTAACCTCAATTCGATTCACATGCCCCAGCCATCTCAACCTTGACAGTCTGATACATGTTATGTCTACTTCTTTATATAGTTGATACAGTCCACTAATACTTATACAGACTCTTATAATGCCACACTTCGAGCATTATTTTGCAGTGACTTCCTCTCTAACAAATACGTTGAATATATCAAATAATGAACAGATTTCTTCGACCTACACATTTGATAATTGTGTGTTCAATAATTGTGTTTTTATATACTGATTGTACTGAGTTGTTTCCGAAAAAAGTGAATTAATAACCTGTAATGTTGGTTATAATATAAAGTTTGGTGCGTTTCATTTTTTCTCCACTAGGGTGCATACTTACAATATGGAGATCCTATTTGGCAGTAAATAATATGATCAAGATTGCAGTGATGAACAAATGAAACATAGCCAAACATTTATAAATTGTTTTCAAGCATCGCCTTTTACATTAAATATATAAATATTTTAAAATAACTACATTTAAATAATGATTTGAGAGTGAACAGCTTAATTTTATTAATTAAATAGTCCTAACAAATTCCTCTCTTGATTTCCAAATCCTCTAGATAAATTCACTCGCCACTTCGTCACTCGTGGCATTATTTATGAAAATTTATACATACAAGTTTTCAGGTTTGGCGAGTGTTTAGTCGCTATCTACATTCTCTAAAACTATTAAGTGTAGGAGTTCACCTGAAACGAAAATTTAAAAATACCTCTAGTGGTCACAATTTTTTATGTTTCACAACAAAACTCATTCTTCTCCTTTCATTTGCTTCATCCGGTCCTGTGGCGATGCGTCAGAGGTGGTCGGCCGGCACATTTGTTGTACACAGACCTTCATAAATGTAGGACTTCATCTCATCTCATCCCTCGACCCGACCCTAGATTAGACACGAATTGAGGATATTATAATTTATTATAAAACACATGGATATGGAATGAACTTTATAAACACGACGTACTACCTTCACGCTTATCAACATTGTTTTGGGGAACCACTATAGTTGATGTCCTTCAAATACCTCTAGACTACGACATATTCTCCTTGACTCAATGTTAGATACCAAACATCATATGAATAATTTATTAGACATTCATGTAACACAAAGCATAATTTATTTTTTACCATTATAAAACACAGGTTCAAACTTGGTCGGGGTAATGAATTTTTTTAAGAAGCAAATATTCTGAGGATAATTTGAAAGGAAGGAAAATGAAGTTGGGCCGTATTCTGCAAAAAGGAACCATCCCATAAGACAACTGAACTGAGAAAAATGCATTTAAAATTAAATGTCAATAAAGGAATAGAAAAAAATTGTCGACCGTTTTCACGCCCACATTTGAATTTCGACTTTCTTTAAATAGGTTAGTTCATTATCGTCGCAATTGAATTTTGGCCCGAAGGTGCCGACTAAGTTTACTCTGAAACTTCTTATTTCCAGTTGATGTTCTTTTTAAGTATTGTAACGACACAGGACCTGCATATTTACTTCCCTTTAGAAGGAATTCATGCTAAACAAACTCCGTTTGATATATTTCATCTTGAGATCTTCTGATAGTGTGTACGTACAATTCATCTACTTAACCTTCGCCATGTTTTTGTCTGCTTCGGATTGGGTATCACTGATGCTACCAGAAAGAGAGAATACAGATACAAATTCAAGTATAGAGTGATACAACTAATAAATTTTGTTTAAATTGTTGCAACATTTTTTTAAATTTTAAATTGATTTCACGGATATAGACTGGGGTATTATTGGTGGTTTGCGTAAATTAGGCCTAGATTTTATATTACTGTTGACATCTCATCAAACGAGTTTTACCAAAGTTAAACTTTTGTAAGAAAGAATCACTATGAGGTTTAATTTAAGAATAAATTAAAATGCTTCATACCTCACCCCATATCCAGTCTTCTAATTATACAGCGGTTTCAAAGCCTAGGCAGCTTCATCTTTAATTATTTATGAAAATAATATTAAGAATAACAAATATTTTTATTTGTTTTGTTTTAAATATTGTATAATCGTAAAATTAGTTTTCTATATCTCATTATTTTCCTTTATTTTTTATATACACTAGACAGGGACAATTTAATATGCCTTGCTTGTATACATTTTATTATTAGTTTTAGTCTTAATATTAACTAATATTAACTGGTTGTATTATAGATCGTAATATAATAGATATTATCTTTTGATAAAATTTTTACTTAGTGTTTAATATTAGAGTTAATTAAGATTGTTATATTCTGATGCAATATATGTTTGTCCTGGTGAGTGGAAGAGAAGGCCACATGGCCTTAACTCCACCAGGCTAAATAAATCTAATCTAATCTAATATTCAGTAAATTTTCGTCAACTGACGTTATGTCGATCAGAAGAAATTCTTCTGCCAAGGCTTTGAAACAGCGGTATAATTCTTCTGATCGACATAACATCAGTCAACGAGAAATTACTGAAGATGAAGCTTCCAAGGCTTTGAAACCGCGGTATAATTAGAAGACTGGATATGAGATATGAAGCATTTTAATTTAGCCTTTACTAAAGTTGTTGAGGAAAGCAGAAACTATGTATATTATTTTCGATCTAAAAGATCTTCATGAGACATGCATGCTTAATAAACTACAATAGTACAGACAGGAATGGCGTGAACATCTTCTAGGAATGGATCATCAAAGTATACCGAGGAGAATGTCCCAATATATCTGGAGGAAAACGAAACGTTGGACGACCAAAGAAGAGATGGCGTAATCAGATGTGATAATACTTGATCTCGGAACAAGAACATTTACCTAAACTATTAAGATGGAATTTTATAAATTGAAATTTCGTGAGGGGATGAGCCAAAATATTGAAGGGATCATTATTAACCCAAAAAATGTTCTAGTTCAGTTAGGGATCTTCAACGGGTCGAGCTCCGATTCATGTTAATAAAATTACTGTATTTACTATGACTCAGAATATAATCTGGTTGATAGGATAAAATTGGATTCCTCGGAAGTTGAAATTAAAGAAAGGAAGAATGAATAATATAGCAATAGATATCGCGAGGGTAATGGTATATACATTTGATCTTGATATTCTTTAAAAAAGAACACAGAAAAAAAATAACGAAAAAATGCTGAAGCATAAAAAAGAAGAGAAAGGGGGAGAAATGTTATAATATTATGAAAGTATGCAAACATAGTGTTAATTTTCTTGATATATTGCGTCAAAATACATATCTTGTACTTTCGATGCGAAAACTTGTTTTACTTTTTGAAAAGTACTGCACCTTAAACATCCCTCATCAATACATAAAACATGAAAAAACAAAGTAAGAAGAGATACTAGATTGAAGTTTTATAAAACATTGGCAGTTCCTGCATTACTTTATGGGAGTAGAATACAACGCGTAGAAATTAACTTCCTTGAAAGAACAAAAGGCTACACAAGATTGGATCGGGTAAAGAATGAAGATATAAGAACAGAATTAAATATGTATCCATTGAATGATAAAATCAAATAATGTAGAGATAAATGGTTTAGACATGTAGAAACAATGAATATAACCAGATTACCAAAAGCAGCATTTAACTACAAGCTAATTGGTCCAAGGAATGTAGGAAGGCCAGTGAAAAGATGGACAGAACAACTCTGAGGCGGAACAGGCAATTTGCATAGCCCATGAAGTGAAGAAGATAATACATTAATAATACTTACATTGAATATATTATCATAGAAATCTGGAGGTCTCTGCCTGGGTTTCTGAGGCACATATACTCGGTTACCAACTGCAGAACCCGAGGAAGACGCAGAAGAGTCAGCGCCTGCATATCCTCCTGTTCCTACTTTGCCTCCAAGACCTGCAGAAGCTCCTGCACCGCCTGAAGTTCCAGCTTCAGCATGCAGACCTCCTACAGGACCATCTGCCACACTACCTCCCAAACCTGCAGAGGCTCTCGTACCATCTGGAGTACCAGCTTCAGCGTGCAGACCTCCTGCAGGACCGCCAGACAATACGCCTCCTAGTCCAGCAGAAGCGCTGTAACCTCCAAAAGATGCGGATACCTCACCATTCTGAAGATCTATTTTAGGTATCTGCAACAAGAGAGTGATTTTAATTAGAGATAAATACTCTTTATATAATTTTATTCAAAATAATCTTTTTTTTAGTTTTTTAATCAAAAAATAATAATAATCATCTTCATCATTCTTCACGGATTAGGTCTTTTCCTGTTTCGATCTCACATCTGTTCAGCCCAACGCTTTCTTGGTCTTCCTACGGATCTTCGTCCTCCAAGATTATATATCAGTGCCATCTTTGGTATCCTATCCTCTGTCATTCTTTGCAGATGTTCTATCCAATTGTTCCTGTGTTCTTCTATTTGTTGAAAAAGTGGTTGTACTTTTAGTTCCTCTCTAATATTCTCATTTCTAATATATTCTTCTCTTGTATAACTTTTCACAGCCCGTAGGAAGCTCATTTCCGCTGCCTGAATTTTACTTTTTTCTTTTTCCTTCAGGACCCAGGCCTCACTTTCATACATCGCCACTGGTAGTGCCATCGTTGAGTAAAATCTTAGCTGCTTATCCTTTCTTACTTTGTTCCCTAGTGTTCGTCTGACAAAAAAAAAATAAATAGCACTTTTTATTAATTTCAATTTCTGGATATTTAAATTTGTTCAATCCTTCGATTTCTTATTTAAAATTTACTTAAAAACGCTTGATCGTATTTGTTCACATCTCATCTTTGATAGGCAGGTAGTACTTTATATAACATAGATCTGGAACATCTAGTACCGAAATCATGTTTTCGATACATGGATTACGTCATGCTGCGCGACTATACGTCATCATGTCTCCATTTCTTCTGTGATCTTAGTGAACAGTGCCAAATTCTCTCCTACGTACACCCCTGTTTTCCTTTACGCGCCGTGTGCTATCGCGCACACTCCCTTCTCATAGTGAACTTCTTCAAATAAAAGCTGTGCTTACTAACATCGGATCATCATCTGTTTGTTCACCCGAAAGGAAGTCAAGTGGATATAGCGCGGATGAGATATTTTGTGTATTAGTCCCTTAGGACAGGAGGGTGGGGCCACAAGTATCGTGTACCCTAGCGCCTTGCGCGGGACTAGTGTGAATGTAATAGCGTACGTATGTTTTGTTATTATGGTTTTGTTAGATGATCAATGAGATGATTGTTTTCTTTTGTCAAGTTATTTTCAATGTTAAGCTAACTATCTTTCATTTAGGTTTCAATGTATAGATCTGAATGTTTTTGGCCTCTCATTAAACTTTAGTTATCTGCTTGTTTAAATAATTTCTGCCCATTGATTTAGTTAGTAGTAGCTAGTCAATGTCAGATAGGAATGTAAAAGTATCCAAAGCTTTTCTCAAGAGTATATGAGTTCCTCTTTCCTAAGAACTTCCACGATTATAATCTGTATAACTTACTATATATTAAATGTTTAACAATTCATTAAGGAAAGTTGAAATAATCTTTGTCTTTTATAGGCCCGGGCAAAGATATGTTAATTTGAGCAATCTATGTTTTCAACTCAAGGTATTTAACAACAACATTGGTATGATCCAGCACCAACACGCGGTGCAATAAATGGTAGCAGTCAGAGTGGTTCTGGGTTCATGTCCCGGTTCAATAAATGGTGGCACAGCGTGATTACAGTGCAATCTCAAGACATTAGTATCGGAGTTCAAATTCGGGCAATAAAGGACAGACAACTGAGCACAGTCATTAGGCCGGGAAGACGAACCAAACAGGAATCAAGCCACCGGCCGTGAAAGTCTACAATTTTAAATAAAGGACAGATCAATATTGCTCATATACCTCTAACTTGAAGATTCATGTTGTTTTATATGTCATAAGTTAAAAAAATGGATTCACGGTTTTACTTTCCTAAAAAGGAGGTCATGTTCAATAAGTACTAATTGGAAGATCTTCTTCTTCTTCGGCTTTCCCCCACTTATAGGTTTGCCGTCTTCAGTTTCCATTTATCTCTATCATTCCAATCTCCCTCTTCCAATATCCTATCATCCATTATAGTTCTGACGTAGGTTTTCCATTTCCATCTTGGTCTGCCACGTTTATTTCTTCCAGGGGGTGACCACTGCCATATATTTTTGGACATCTTTCATTTTCCATTCTTTGTACATGGCCATGCCATTTAAGCGTTTGATTTTCAATCCTCTTAACAACACATGTGGTGACATTCATTTCTCTCGAAAGGAATTCATTTCTTATTTTATCCTGTCTTTTTTTTTAGGCTTCTTCTAAAATAATCAAATTCAACTGTTCTAATTTTATTCTTTTGTAATTCCGTCAAAGACCAAGTTTCACTTCCATATGACAAAATATTCTGTATTATGCTCTTATAAATTTTCATTTTAGTTTCCTTTGTAATATTTTTGTTTCAAATTATTCCATGTAATGTCTTAGTTGCATTTTTTTGCCATTGCAATTTTAGTCTGTACATCTCTCTCACAGGTACCTAAACTTGTAATTATTGACCCAAGGTATTTAAGAAATTCACATTTTCTTATTTTCCCTGTTTTGAGTATGAGGTCACCCACATCCTTTCCCAAACACATATATTCTGTTTTCTGTAAATTTGTATTCAGTCCCCATTTGTTATATTCTTCGATTAGTTTATTTATCATATATTTCATATCATCTTCATCCCCTGCAAAAATTATTTGATCATCTGCAAACAACAATGAATGCAGTACTTTTGCTCCTATAGGAATACCCATTTCAGAACTTTTTTATACCACAAGTTAAGAGCCTGGTCTAAATAAATGTTAAAAAGAATTGGTGACAAACTGCATCCCTGCTTAAGACCTTTATTCACTGTGAATTCCTCTGTTAAATTATTCTGTATTTCAACTTTTAGCTTTTGTATTATTATCTGGAAGATAATATTTTTTATACTCAATGTCTGCAGGTGTCTCATTACATTACTGGTATTCTCTCCTGGCATGCGTTATTGTAACCCTCATCTGATTTTGGGGCGTCTGGAAGGCGGAGTTACGCTGTCCCAAACTTAATCTAATGAGGTGAATATGATAATGATAGCCAGGATGTGTTTGGAAAGATAATATCAATTCAGTAAATTTTTTCCTATTAAGATCTAAAGGTATGTAACTAACCAACATACCAACTAATTCGCTAGCTTTATCAAACCCACTGGCGGCTCCTCCTATATGTTCAATAGTTTTCTGAACCCTCTAAAAATTATTAAACAATAATGAATGATGGCTTATCCAATATGTTTTATGATTCACTCAACCCCTAGAAAAAATAATTTAATTAAAATAATTAATAATTGTTATTTATTATTTAAATAGATAGATCATCGGGGGCACACCGTAGCATAGTGGTTAAGGTGCGTGGAAATTTCTTGTAGTAAAACCAGAGGGAAAACACACAGTTGGTAGACCAAGAATGCGGTGGGAGAATTACAATATCCATGATTTGAAGGAAGTAGATTATACAGGGGATGATTGGAAAACGTTAGCTCTGGATAGGAATGTATGGAGTGCTTATGTCGGCACGATCATGAACGTAAGTGTTCGATAGCGCCAGTGAGTTAATTATATTAAGGTACAGGGATGGAAGAAGTTGTTTCAAGTGTGAATTGAAATGAGAAATTATGGACGAATGGAAATTTTTCAGTTTAAGGATAAATATTTTAGTTGTAGAGGTACTCAATTAAAAATGTGAGAGGCCTTAATTGCTTCCACTTTATATATCTAACTGCAACAGAAAAAATTGGGTATTTCCACCGATGCCAATAAACTGGATATGACGCAGGTATATTTTATTGCCCGAAGCTACATGATCTGGCTGTACCAACATCTTTCCCTCCTATAATTATTTGCGTCGTCGTGGTTAACTTTTTACAGTTTAGTCCTTGAATATATTTGTGCATTAATATGATTTTGTTTGCTTTTCGATACGAGTGTTAACTTTTACAAATTATTGTTCTCAAGAGTTTTATATTTTTGACCTTGAGGCGACACTTCCTATTCGTCTGTTACCTTTTCATAACTTTACTCAAATATGAATATTTCCAATAAATATTTCACGTTTTTAAGACCCATCTATGAAAAATCCAAGGAGCAAGTTCTCCGGGAGGGACTTTAAGCCGTGGGTCCCGAGTCTGAAGATTTTCAGGCTCGTAAAATATCCTTAAGCCTGAATGAAAAGGCCTCTAAAACAAAATTTACCGAATTTTCCCGTCCTAGTACTACCTTGGTTTCCTAGATATCAGTATGAGACGGAACGCTGACCACGGACCACTCAAATGACATCTTTACGAAAACATGTGTAACTAAATTAGTATGTTATTATTATTGATTTCGTACATCTCAATGATGGATAAACATATTTGAAGAGAAAAATTATACGCTCAGACCGGGACTTGAACCCGGGACCCTTGGTTCTCTAGACCAAGTGCTCTACCAACTGAGCTACCTGAGCAAGTACCGATCTAAACGCAAATCTTTCTCTATATACATTTGTAATTCCCGTCCACCAAATGCTATGAAGCCATGCTTCTATCTTGCAAATGGCGGCTCCTTTATTAAGAAGACATATTTGGGAATTATACATTACAGCCAGTACGGCTTTTTCCTTGTTATTATTATTGATTTCGTACATCTCAATGATGGATAAACATATTTGAAGAGAAAAATTATACGCTCAGACCGGGACTTGAACCCGGGACCCTTGGTTCTCTAGACCAAGTGCTCTACCAACTGAGCTACCTGAGCAAGTACCGATCTAAACGCAAATCTTTCTCTTCAAATATGTTTATCCATCATTGAGATGTACGAAATCAATAATAATAACAAGGAAAAAGCCGTACTGGCTGTAATGTATAATTCCCAAATATGTCTTCTTAATAAAGGAGCCGCCATTTGCAAGATAGAAGCATGGCTTCATAGAATTTGGTGGACGGGAATTACAAATGTATATAAAGAAAGATTTGCGTTTAGATCGGTACTTGCTCAGGTAGCTCAGTTGGTAGAGCACTTGGTCTAGAGAACCAAGGGTCCCGGGTTCAAGTCCCGGTCTGAGCGTATAATTTTTCTCTTCAAATAAATTAGTATGGTTCAAATTCTTCCCTGTAGGGGGAGAGCGCCTAAATCTCGGTTAAGGGAAACATGGGCTTACAAGAAAGAAATATCCATCTATAAGCCTATAAGATAATATACAAATATTCCCTTGGTATTGTGCATCAGTTTATAAAATTTATAGCGGATCCATGACATTGAATTTTATTCATAAAATTTTATCATAAGCAGTGCCACGAGTGATTTCCAAATATCTATAGAATTTGGAAATCAAGAGTGGCATTTGTTAGGACTATTTAACTAATAAAATTAAGCTGTTTACTCACAAATCATTATTTAAATGTCCATCCATAGTAATTCTGCCCGAGGGCAGGTCACCCACCCGCAATCATAGAATTTTCATGTTATGCTTTGCAGCTTTACTTGGGAATTATAGGTGTGGTATCTTTCCGTTGCTTTCCGGTGAAGGTATTTAAATATAGTTATTTTAAAATATTTATATATTTAATGTATACGGCGATGTTTGAAAACAAATGAGAAACGTTGTTTCGTTTGTTCATCACTGTAGCCAGATCATATATATTGCCAAATAGAATCGCAATATTGTAAGAATGCACTCTAGTGGGGAAGAAATGAAACACGTCATTACAGGTAATTAATTAATTTCTTATGTTCTATTATGTAAATATGTCAATTATATATTTTTTGCAGCGTTAAAACCTTGGAAATAATAAGTTTAATAAGAAAGTGCAAAACAGTGGTTTCTTTTTTTTCATCATCATCATCATCATCATCATCATCATCATCATCACCTGCATCCATGGATTAGGTCTGTTGACCCGTTCCGACTTCAAACCATCTCTTTCTAGGTCTGCCCACATCTCGGGTGCCTTTAGGTTTGTATTTTGTTATTTGTTTGGATATCTATCTTCATTCATTCTGTCTATGTGTTGCTTCCATTTTTGTCTATATGTATCTATTTTATCAGTTATTGCAAATATTTCAAGATCCTGTCTGATTTCTGTGTTCTTGATTCTGTCTTCCTTAGTGCACCCTTTAACAGATCTCAAAAATTTCATTTCTGCCGCCGTTATCCTACTTAGATCTTGTTTTTTATGTATCCAGGCTTCTGAACCATAGAGTAGGACTGGTACCGCCAACGTTTTGTAAAATTTCAATTGGGCCTCTCTTGTTGTTTTATTTAGTGATCGTTTTATCGTACCACATATTCCCTGGAATTTTGCTATTTTATTAGTTATATCATTATCATAATTAAATTAAACGTCACATCCTAGATAATTGAGATGGTTCACTTGTTCTATGATTTAGTTTCCTATTAATATTTTGGATCTGATTTGATTTTTCCCTTGGAATGCCATTACCTTAGTTTTTTCTATGGATATTTTGAGATTATATTGTTCACATATATTATGTAGTTTAAAAATATTCTTTTGAAGTTCGTCTTCCGTATTTGCTATTATTACCTGGTCATTAGCGTATAATAATATTTTCAAGTAGTGTGTTTTATCTAATTTTATTCCTTTATTTGTTTCTTCGTTCCATTTTTCTATTATACCATTGATGTATAGGTTAAATAAAACTGGGGAGATACTGCATCCTTGTTTAACTCCTTGATTAGTATGAATTTTATTTTTACTTACTTCATTTCTAGTTTTTATAACAAAATTTGTGTTCCAGTACAAACTCTTTATAGCTGCTATTTAGTGTTTCGGAATTCCTTTTTCTTTTAAAATTGTCCAAAGTTTTCCTCTGTCTACTTTATCAAATGCCTTGACAAAATCAATAAAAACCATGTGTGTTTCCTTGTTATATTCTCTTCTTTTGTTTATAAATTCTTTTATCGTAAATATATTATCCATACATGAACGCCCTGGTCTGAATCCACCTTGTTCTTCTGTAGAAAGAAAAATAGTAACAATAATAATAATAATAATAATAATAATAATAATAATAATAATAATAATAATAATAATAATAATAATAATAATAATAATAATAATAATAATAATAATAATAATAACAGCATAATTAGATTAAGTAAATGGCTTGGCAAAGAAAGTTTAAAATATAAAGGGATCCATCCATCCATAGTAATTCTGCCCGAGGGCAGGTCTTTCACTGCATTCATAGAATTTTCATGCTATGCTTTGCAGCTTTACTAGGGAATTATAGGTGTGGTAGCTTCCCGTTGCTTTCCGCACCGGTGAAGGATGATAATGGTGTTGGTGATGGCCGGATGATTTTCGGAGACCGTTGGGCCCTAGGCTTCCTGACATTTGTCTTACAAGTGAGGAAAAACCCCGAAGAAAACCTCACCCAAGAGCCTGTCCGACCGGGAATCGAACCCGGCCCCGCGGCGTGACAAGGCAGCACGCTACATCGAGACCACAGCGGTGGACTATAAAGGGAAAATTAAATTATACATGGAAGACAGTTATATATTATATTGTGTAAGGAAATATGAAGTGAGTTTCTTTTTAAACTGTTTTTGAATCGGACAGACCTTGATATATGCAGTCATTGTGGAATAGCAGAAACAAAGCAATGAAGTTTGACAACTAAATTTTTGTCATCTAAAATCTAGGAATATAAATTTGAAGAAGTTATGGTTTAGGAAGTTGTATTGTCGGTATGAATATTAAAAAGTTTGGTCCTTGATTGATGATATTTACGACTACAGTACTGTTATTAATCCGCGCACTATACAAGGCTGTACAAGTTCCGGAAATGACATTCGCAACAATGTAAAGCTTTAAGAAAGAAGCAGCCCGTTGAATTGGGTCGAAAGTAAAAGTTTATATGAGTATTGGGTACGTAATACATTGTGTTGTTGCACTATCTCCCATCTTCATGGACAGGTAATTAGAGACCTCTTATATTGCATAACATAGGTGAGTGGCGGTCAAACTGGGCCTTAAGCACATCGCACTATTCCTAGCTACTAGTAGTAATGGAATTTATTGTCTCTTTTTTTTTCAAAAGAAAGGAAATGCATTTGCATTTACATTGCGCACGGGCTTGCTTGGCCGTACGTGCATTATTTTTCCATGAATAAAAAATAAAAATAACATCTTCTTCGGCTTTCCCCCACTTATAGGTTTGCCGTCTTCAGTTTCCATTTATCTCTATCATTCAAATCTCCCTCTTCCAAATTCCTATCATCCATTATGGTTCTGACGTAGGTTTTCCATTTCCATCTTGGTCTGCCACGTTTATTTCTTCCAGGACCATTGGTATATATTTTTTGACCATCTTTCATTTTCCATTCTTTGTACATGGCCATACCATTTAAGCGTTTGATTTTCAATCCTCTTAACAACAGATGTGGTGACATTCATTTCTGTCCAGATTAATTAATTTCTTATTTTATCCTGTCTTGTTTTTTGGAGGCTTCTTTTAAAATAATCAAATTCAACTGTTCTAAATTCATTCTTTTGTAATTCCGTCAAAGACCAAGTTTCATTTCCATGTGACATTAATTCTGTATTATGCTCATATAAATTTTCATTTTAGTTTCCTTTGTAATATTTTTTGTTCCAAATTATTCCATGTAATGTCTTAGTTACATTTTTTGCCATTGCAATTTTAGTTTGTACATCTCTCTCACAGGTACCTAAACTTGTAATTATTGACCCAAGATATTTAAAAAATTAACATTTTTTTATTTTCCCAGTTTCAAGTATGAGGTCATCCACATCCTTTCCCAAACACATATATTCTGTTTTCTGTAAATTTATATTGAGTCCCCATTTTTTATATTCTTCCATTGGTTTATTTATCATATATTTCATATCATTTTCATCCCCTGCAAAAATTATTTGATCATCTGCAAACAACAATGAATGCAGTACTTTTCCATTTCAGAACATGTTTATACCGTATTTTACGGGAAATATGACTGAATACCACAGAAGATGTTAGGCCTACCAGTAATTAGGTACTTTTTCCATCTCTTATTTATTTATGACAAAAATATATATACCTATCTAATTAGGTGTTTACTGGTTTTTCTGTGATATCAATAGATAACATTTATTTACCGGTACAATTTCGTTACGAGCAGAATTTATGATCCCTTCTGACTCACCTGTAAATTATCCTGTTATTTTAATCATATCCTCAATGGTTAATATGGGAAATTTTTCACTAAACTTTGAAAATATTCAAAATAATTTGTTTCTCTGCGCTTTTCAAGTGATTTTCTCTACAATTTTTAAGAAATACTACATACATTTTGCCATTTTGAAACAATTGAAATTTTTATGTGTTAGGCATTGCGCAAGCTTAAAAATAAAACAATGCCTATTAAATTGATTAAAATTGTAATTATATATTTTAAGATTCTCCCGTATAACATGTATAGGCATGTGCTAGATAATAGGGCCTATATATTTTTTTCATTTATTTCGAGTGTTAGAGAGCGAAATACTTTTCTCACACCATTATTCGACCAATGAAAATGCAATCATACACTTGGCTTGTTTACATTACAACTGCATCTTAGCTCGGAAGAGGTATGAAAAAAAAACAAAAGTCCGTCAAGCAGGAAGTGCGTAACGTAAGCCAATTCCTCAACAAGTTAAATTATTGGTCCGATTTGCTCGTTTACGGGATGTATCATTATCTTGTTAATTAAATTCTGTGGTATATAGCTAAATTACCTCAAAGAAAAGAGGGCGGATACTAGATATTTCTTTTTTATTTCGAGGTTCAGATAAATACCCACTAACTAATGCTCGAATTTCGCTAATTAAAAAAAAAAGACTTTCCTCGTTTTATTTCAGTATAATAACTTATACCAAGTTTTGTTGTGAAAACTACAAAACTGGAAATTAAGACTGCCGCCCCAGCTTTTTACTAACATAGTCTATAGGCCTTATTTTGTCTTAAGGTCCAGGATTTTCTTCTTTCTCATATTGTTTGTCCATAATGCCTGTATGATCATATACATTTTTATTCTCTTTAATTATCTTACACACACACACACAAACACACAAACAAACACAAAAAAACACACACACGCACACAAACACGCGCACGCATACACACACGCACACACACACACACATACAAACACACACACAAACAAACACACACACAAACAAACACACACACAACAAACACAACCACACACAAATCAAACACAAACACACACAAATAACACACAAACACAAACAAACAAACGCACGCACGCGCGCGAACACACACACACACACATATATATATATATATATATATATATACATACTCCCAGCGGTGTCTCCGTCTGGTAGTGGTGATGAGGTTTGGTTGTACCAATGATTCCTAGAAGCTATACCGGCTGTTGCGTAGCTACTGGTAGGGCCTCCCATACTGGAAATGTTCAAGGATGAGGTTCCAGAGGGAAAAAAAGAGAGACACAACTGTCCTCCACGATTGTTTGGGTTGTTTGTGAGGCTAACAACCCAACACCGTACAACGTAAATTGTTACGAAACCACAAACACACCATCGAACTTTATATTTAAACAAAATTGGGGAGGATTAGCAAGTGCAGGGCTTGGTTCGGACTGTAGATTCTTAGGAAAGCAATGAAGGCAAAATATGACATAAAAACCCAATTTAATTATAACATCGAAATAAAGAAGTGTTAATGCCATAAAATAAATATTTATTTAAAATGCTTGTTATAGATTCCACGAGTTGGCAGTGCGACCGATGGTAGATAATCATACATAAACAAGAAAAATAAATGTTCTCTCTGGGATACATGACTAGCGCAATAATTGTGCTGCACTTAACGTATAAACCTGGAGGTTTCGGGTTCAAATCCCGGTTCAGACTTTTACTTTTTCATGCCACACACACACACACACACACACACACACACACACACACACACACACACACACACACACACACACACACACCACACACACACACACACACACACACACACACACATATTCTTCTTCTTCTTCTTCTTCCTCTACGCATGAAAGCTGGCAGTTTGTGGCGTGTTCATTCACTACATGTCCGGGGTATGGCGACTTCCTTCCATCGTAATTGTGGTCTTCCTAAAGACCTTTTCTGCTGAGGTGTCCAGTCACGTACTTTCTTCACTAGTCTACTGTTCTCCATTCTATCTATGTGATCGTTCCAGTTTAGTCTTCTATCATTTATCCATATATATATATATATATATATATATATATATATATATAAAGAGGATGGGAATAATATAAATAGGCAGGATAGGCTATTGTATTTACTGAGTTTTTTGTCGTGAATCAAAAGTTAACATTTCCACATCTAACCTGGCTGCTATGCTAACAAAAAAAAAAGTTTAATATCAAACTACCTATTTTGCTAATCAAACAAAAGAAAACGCAGCGCTGAAAATTAATATTTCCTAACATATGCAGTAAGAGAAATTGACACGACTTTCATCTGTTCCTCTCTCATAATAATCTTCTTCCTCATTATCTCAGTTTAACCTCTCACCTTACAGGTACTTTTAAATCTCAGTTGTACAACATCCATACTTCATTACCTGCGTGCCAAACTTTGGAGGTAAATAAACACATGACTAAACTGTAACTTTTACTGTTTCGCACTTCTAAACGATAGTGCTTTCCGTGGAGAATCTAATGACACCTCAAACTCTGTTTGGACAAAATAGTGATTTACCTGGTTCTTTCCCTTGTATCCTTCATTTTTGCACGAATTTTTTTTTTCTGAAAAAGTTACATTTGTTATCCAAACAACACGAGACATTTTTAGTTTACTTCCTACAATTAATTCACAATTTAAATCCGCACTATTATATTATTTACATCATGTATATATATTAGGGTTATAACTTTTTGGACTTTTGTGAATAAAATATTTCCTGTGCAACGGATGGATTAACTTTTACTTAAAACCATTGAAAAGTGCCTTCATTTCACTGAGCTTCAATAAAAGGTCACCCCCAAATATATTTATATATCAATATTTAATATCGATCTGGATGTGACCTTTTCTTGAAGCTCAATGATAAGAGGGCGTTTTTCAATGGTTTTAAGTAAACGTTTGTCCATTCATTGCACAATAAATATTTTGTTTCAACAAACAGTCCAAAAAGTTACAGCTTAACCTCTAAGGGTTATAGGCTAACGTTTTGGACTTTTGTGAAATAAATTATATTTCCTATGCAATGAATGGGTGTAAAATATTTCCTGTGCAATGAATGGGTGTAAAATATTTCCTGTGCAATGAATGAGTGTAAAATATTTCCTGTGCAATGAATGGGTGTAAAATATTTCCTGTGCAATGAATGAGTGTAAAATATTTCCTGTGCAATGAATGGGTGTAAAGTATCTCCTGTGCAATGAATGAGTGTAAAATATTTCCTGTGCAATGAATGGGTGTAAAGTATCTCCTGTGCAATGATTGAGTGTAAAATATTTCCTGTGCAATGAATGGGTGTAAAATATTTCCTGTGCAATGAATGGGTGTAAAATATTTCCTGTGCAATGAATGGGTGTAAAATATTTCCTGTGCAATGAATGAGTGTAAAATATTTCCTGTGCAATGAATGGGTGTAAAATACTTCCTGTGCAATGAATGGGCGTAAAATATTTCCTGTGCAATGAATGGGTGTAAAATATTTCCTGTGCAATGAATGGGTGTAAAATATTTCCTGTGCAATGAAAGAGTGTAAAATATTTCCTGTGCAATGAATGGGTGTAAAGTATCTCCTGTGCAATGAATGAGTGTAAAATATTTCCTGTGCAATGAATGGGTGTAAAGTATCTCCTGTGCAATGAATGAGTGTAAAATATTTCCTGTGCAATGAATGGGTGTAAAATATTTTCTGTGCAATGAATGGGTGTAAAATATTTCCTGTGCTATGAATGGGTGTAAAATATTTCCTGTGCAATGAATGAGTGTAAAATATTTCCTGTGCAATGAAAGAGTGTAAAATATTTCCTGTGCAATGAATGGGTGTAAAGTATCTCCTGTGCAATGAATGAGTGTAAAATATTTCCTGTGCAATGAATGGGTGTAAAGTATCTCCTGTGCAATGAATGAGTGTAAAATATTTCCTGTGCAATGAATGGGTGTAAAATATTTCCTGTGCAATGAATGGGTGTAAAATATTTCCTGTGCAATGAATGGGTGTAAAATATTTCCTGTGCAATGAATGAGTGTAAAATATTTCCTGTGCAATGAAAGAGTGTAAAATATTTCCTGTGCAATGAATGGGTGTAAAGTATCTCTTGTGCAATGAATGGGTGTAAAATATTTCCTGTGCAATGAATGAGTGTAAAATATTTCCTGTGCAATGAATGAGTGTAAAATATTTCCTGTGCAATGAATGAGTGTAAAATATTTCCTATGCAATGAATGAGTGTAAAATATTTCCTGTGCAATGAATGAGTGTAAAATATTTCCTGTGCAATGAATGAGTGTAAAATATTTCCTATGCAATTAATGAGTGTAAAATATTTCCTGTGCAATGAATGAGTGTAAAATATTTCCTGTGCAATGAATGAGTGTAAAATATTTCCTGTGCAATGAATGAGAGTAAAATATTTCCTGTGCAATGAATGAGTGTAAAATATTTCCTGTGCAATGAATGGGTGTAAAATATTTCCTTTGCAATGAATGGGTGTAAAATATTTCCTGTGCAATGAATGAGTGTAAAATATTTCCTGTGCAATGAATGAGTGTAAAATATTTCCTGTGCAATGAATGGGCGTAAAATATTTCCTGTGCAATGAATGGGTGTAAAATATTTCCTGTGCAATGAATGGGTGTAAAATATTTTCTGTGCAATGAAGTGTGAACTTTTACTTAAAACCATTGAAAAAGGCCTTCATTTCACTGAGCCTCAACAAAAAGTCACCCCCAAATCAATATTATATATTGATATATAAATATATTTGGGGTGATCTTTTCTTGAAGCTCAGTGAAATGAAGGCCTTTTCAATGGTTTTAAGTGAAAGTTCATCCATCCATCCATCCATTGCACAGGAAGTATTTTATTTCACAAAATTCCAAACAGTTATAACCCTGATGTATATATATATATATATATATGTACCCACGCACAAATTTAAAATCCATGGATAATGATATGTACAGCAGGTTATAAAAAAGGGATATTGTGGGATTATGGGATGGAGAAAACCAACTCCAAAAAAGCGCCAAATCTTCACCCGAATAAAAGCGATAGCCGTCCCAAATATGCAACAATTATCTCTCGAAATTGAATGTGCTAAGTGCCCAAGTTTATGAGCTATATTAGATAGGCCTTCTACGCTATTTTTGATGTTACTTTAGACGCAAGAATATCTCATGCGATATCGCATCTGGAAACTTTGCAAAGTACCATTAAGTTGTGCAGTAGAGTGTTGTGTGTATGTGTGTGTGTGTTGTTAGTGCACAAGTTTACTGAATTTAACTTTTAAATTCTTCTTCTTCGTCTTATTATTATTAACTAAGTCACTGACACTATCGAACCCATAGGTACACAGCCGCACGGACATAAAAGCTCTCCATACATCCCTATCCTAAACTAATGTTTTCCAATCACCCCCGTATAATCTACTTCTCTCAAATCACGAATTAGTGTTATTCTCCCACTTCATTCTTGGTCTACTAACTGGGGATTCTTCCTCTAATTTTCCTAGAAGAAGCTTCCATGTCACTCTTTCATTCCCCATTCGTGCCACATGTCCTGCCCATCTCTTATGGTTTCATATAAAGATCATGTAGCTCGCTGTTATGCAGTTTTCTCCCTTCGCCTGTCTGTTCATCTCTCTTTTGGTCCAAAAATTTTCCTAAGATGTTTATTCTCAAATACTCGTAATTTTTTTCTCTTAAAGAAGAATCCATATTTCGAATCCATATTGGTCTTATTACTTTTGTTATTATATTAGAATTTAAGTCGGCCTAGGTGGTCCCGAGGGTCGCGGGTTCAAACCCAGCCGGGGGAGATTGAGTTTTTAGGACGGAAAAATCCAAGAAGCAAGTCCTTCGGAAGGGACTTTAAGCCGTGGGTCCCAAGTCTGAAGATTTTTAGGCTCGTAAAAGATCCTTAAGCCTGAATAAAAAGGATTCTAAGCAAAATTTACCGAATTTTCCCGTCCTAGTACTACCTTGATTTCCTAGATATCACTATGAGGTGAAACGCTGACCACATGCCACTCCAATGCTATCTATACGAAAACAACTGTAACTAAATTAGTATGATTCAAATTGAACCCTATAGGGGGAGAACGCCTAAATCTCGTTGAGGGAAACAAGGGCTTACAAGAAGATATTATATTAGACTAGTTGAGACAAATGGAATCATTAGAAATTAGATTTTTCCGATTTGTATCAGGTTACAAATTATTAAACCACAACGAACTTACAAGCGAATAACTTACGTTGGACCAGTTGGATTGTGACAAAAATTGGAGGATGTGTTGAATGAAGGATACTGAACACCGTGATATTAGTCATTTCACTGCAAATTCAATAGTATGCATAATATTTAATACGAAATAAGGAACAAAAAAAATAGAAAAAAAGTAAAATAAGTTAAAATATACCTTTATAGGTAAAATCCGTCGTCATCAACTTATAAAATATGTATTCTTTATGTCTGTGGGCCTTTCAGAACATCCGGTCTATCTTCAGCAGGTCCTTCTTCGCTACATTATCTGATATGTTCGTTGATGCTGCTGATCCTAATGTGGCCATGATTGCGATGGCCATATATTGTTCGGGGATCGTTTGAGCCTTAAAGTTTCCTGACATTTGCCTTACAGATGAGGAAAAACCCCGATAAAAACTTCATCCAGGAAACTGTCCCGACCGGGAATCGAACCCGAGCCCGCTGAGTGACAAGGCAGCACGCTACCTCGAGACCACAGCGGTGGACAATTTGCATTATATAATGTACCGTATTTCTATGTGTGACCATATATTTAGTTTTATTGATGTTTACTTCCAGCCTTATTTTTTTTGTGTTACCCAATATAGTGTGCGTGTTGGCTCTCAGTATCTTCTCGCTAACGTCTAATAATACGACATCATGACCATAAAATTACTGCGTATTAATATCATTAAGTTGTAGGCCTTCTTCATCCTCTAAAGATTTGATGGCGTGCTCTTGAACAAAATTGAATAGTACAGGAGATAGCGAATCTTCTTGCTTTAACCTATTGTTCATTTCAAAATATCAAAAAACTGTTTGTCTATACGCGTCCTCCTCCTTGTGCCAATTAGACAGATTCGAATAAGTCTAACTTTTTAGGAATTCCGAACTCCAGCAGGATACTAACTAACTAACTCACTGGCACTATCGAACCCGTAGGTTCATGGCCGGGCGGACATAAGCTCTCCATACATCCCCTATCCTGAGCCAATGTTTGCCAATCATCCCCTGTATAATCTACTTCCCTCAAATCATATTTAATGTTATTCTCCCACCTCATTCTTGGTCTACCAACTGGCCGTATTCCCTCTGGTTTCCTACAAGAAGCTTCCATGCACGCCTTTCATTCCCCATTCGTGCCACATGTGCTGCCCATCGCAGACTACGAGACTTAACTGTTCTTATTGTATTTGGCTTCCCATAAAGACCATGTAATTCATTGTTATGCAGTCTTCTCCATTCACCTGTCTGTTCATCTCCCTGTGGTCCAAAAAAGTTTCCTAAGAACTTTATTCTCAAATACTCGTAATCTCCTTTCCTCCCATAAAATAACAGTCCATGTTTCGCATCCTTATAATATAACAGGTAGAATAACAGTTTTATATATTTTTAGTTTAACTTTTTTTAAAAGGAGTTGGGACCTCAAGAGTCTCTGTAATGCATAATATCACGCATTTCTAGAATTGAGCCTATGTTTGATTTCCTTGTGCATCTCATTCCTGTTTGTGATTATTGTTCCTAGGTATTTGAATTCAGCCACTTCCTCAAAATTCTCCTCATTTGTCATTAGCTGTCCATTTCCATTATAGAATGTATTTTTATGTGTGATCATATATTTCGTTTTATTGATATTTACTTCCAGTCTCAATTTTTTAATGTTACTCAGTAGTGTGCGCGTGTTGGCCTTTAGTATCTCCTCGCTATCGGCCAATAGTACTACATCATCAGCATAAACTAACAGCTTATTAATACCATTAAGTTGTAGGCCTTCTTCATCATCTAAAGATTTGATGGCATTCTCTAGTACAAAATTAAATAGTAGAGGAGATAGTGCGTTTCCTTGCTTCAACCCATTATGGATTTCAAAAGTGTCCGAAAACTGCCTACACGCACCCTACTCTTTGTGCCATTTAGACACATTCGTATAAGTCTAACTAACTTCCAGCAGGATACTACGAATATATAACGTCTCCCTCTTAATTGAGTATCTTTTTGAAGTATACATATAATTGATGCACAGTGTCTAGTGTGGTACAAACGCTTTTGTTTGTTTTTGAGACATGGAAGCAGACATTCGTAAAAAGTGTATTTTTTTGTATCCTTAAATTTCAAGATGAACAAACATCCTCTAATCTTTATTACACAGAGTCAATAAAAACTCAAAATCGTCAATTTAAAAAGTTAAAAGTGTCAACGCGTTTCAGTAGCGACGCTACCATTATCAAACGTAATAATGTCTCAGTCAATATTAAGTCTGGATAATTGTAGCATCGCTACTGAAACGCGTTGACACTTCTAACCTTTTTAATTGGTGATTTGGGTTTTTATTGACTTTGTGTAATACAAGTTTATCACAAAATGGATCCTGTTTATTAAATATCCTATAATTTGTTTAAAGTATTAAACTGTGGCACTTAGCACTCTATTAATAATTAGCGTAATAATGCAACCAGCATGCTTATGTTTATGATGACGGTACCGATTTCACTGGCTCCAGAGCTACCAGTGATCCTCTGACACAGTTGCGGCGTCCTGGGCGACATCTTGTGTGAACAGTTACTATCTGTAATTTGTAAAATATTATATTTATTATTATTTTAAAATATTTCACATCACTGCAACCTCAGTAGCAACTGATAAATTTGACCAAGATTACATTTTTTATGTGTCCCAAGTCACCCGGGCTTTGCAGCAAACTGAATCCAGATCATATCGCCGATATCCAGTTCCATAATATCCATCCGAATATGTATACGAGGGTTGGGGCATAAGTCATGGTAACTATTTTTTGTGAGAATTTGTGCGTGGGTGAAAAATCTAAAATATAGATATGAAAGAACAAGGGATAAACGAAATTTAAGGAATTTAACAACATACCAACATTTTGCTCCTAATGCCGCGGTGGACTAGTGGTTATGCTCCTTGCCTCTGGTCCCGAGGGTCGCGGGTTCAAACCCGGCCGGGGTCAATGGATTTTTCTAGGATGGAAAAATCCAAGGAGCAATCCTCCGGGAGGGACTTTAAGCCGTGGGTCCCGAGTCTGAAGATTTTCAGGCTCGTAAAAGATCCTTAAGCCTGAATGAAAAGGCCTCTAAGAAAAATTTACCGAATTTTCCCGTCCCAGTACTATCTTGGTTTCCTAGATGTCAGTATGAGGCGGAACGCTGACCACGGACCACTTAAATGACATCTATACGAAAACAAATGTAACTAAATTAGTATGGTTCAAATTCTTCCCTGCAGGGGGAGAGCGCCTAAATCTCTGTTAAGGGAAACATGGGCTTACAAGATACAAGGTTATTATTATTATTATTATTATTATTATTATTATTATTATTATTATTACTATTTTTCTTTGTTTCCCTTGACAACTTCATATTATGTAGCCTATACATATTCAGTCTTACTAATAAAAATCTCTTATACAGGCTTTTATCAGTTGTTTAGTTATACAATATATAAGCCTTATGTAGATCATCTACAATTGTCTTACTAATAAACATTGTGCCGGAGCTATATAACAATATAACCATTATACATAATACGTCACACATTCGTCATCACTATGATGTCAGAACAATATTACGCGCAGTTTGTAACAGAAATAAAACAACATCAACTAGTGATTAATTGTGTAAGAAATGAGTATGGATAAGAATTAATAGAGATTCCCTAATTGCGGAGGCACGGAAAAAATAAATGTGTTTTAATTTATTTACATTTCTCTTTACGCAATGTCAAATATATCGAAGAATTAGTTTCACAGATAATGTGTTGCCAACTAACGTCAAGAATTTCGAACAATTCTTGGAAACTAATAAAGGTTTTTCCCATTACTTATGAACTATATGCAGTGTTTTAAGATGCGTTTAGAAAACGTTCAAAATAGTAGAAAATGTAAATCTACTAAATAACACCGCGTATTTAAGTGAACCGCCGATTACAGGCCTACATTTTATTGAGTAACACTAAAAAATTGTAAGTGCAAGTAAACATCAATACAACTAAATATATGTTCACACATAGAAATATATAATTGAAATTGACAGCTAAAGACAAATGAGGGAAACTTTTGCAGAAGTGGATGAATTCAAATGCCTAGGAACAATAATCACAAATAGGAATGAGATGCACAAAGAAATTAAACATAGGCTCAATTCTTGAAATGCGTGCTATTATGCATTACAGGGTCTCTTGACGTCCCAACGTCTTTCAAAAAAACGTTAAATTGAAAATATATAAAACTCTTATTGTGGCAGTTATATTATATGTATGTAAAACATGGACTCTTACTTTAAGGGAGGAAAGGAGATTACGAGCATTTGAGAATGAAGTTCTTTGGAAAAATTTCGGACCAAAGAGAGGTAAACAGACAAGTGAATGGAGATGACTACATAACAGTGAACTACATGGTCTTTATGAGAATGTATATATAATAAGAACAGTTAAGTCTCGTAGACTGCGATGGGTAGGACACTTGGCACGAATGGGGAATGAAATAGGAGCACGGAAACTCCTTTTAGGAATAATATTAGGTAAGCGCCCAGTTGGCACACCAAGCATGAGGTGGGAGAATAACATTAATCGTGATTTGAGGGAAGTAAATTATACAGGGAATGATTGGAAAGCATTAGCTCCGGATAGGGATGTACGGAGAGCTTATGTCCGCGCTGCCATCAACCTACGGGGTAGGTAGTACCACTGAGTTAGTTAGTTCGGCTGATTAGAAATTAATTAGCTAATTCAACAATTCCACGGTTAAAATTGTGGAGTTGTGTTACTGAGAAGCGGCTGTGTAGGTTAGAATTAATTTATCTTCATTTAGTTTAATTAGGAAATAAAATAGTTTATTTTGTGTGTGTTTCTGAAAATGATGTCAAACAAGTTTCTTGTCAGGAGCAATAGCCTTACTGTCCTCTTAATATTGCTATCTTAAAAAGATCAACGTTTCTTGGGTCAATTATTGCAAGTTTAGATACCTGTGAAAGAGATGTAGGCTAAAAACTAAAATTGCAATGGTAAAAAATGCAACTAAGACATTACATGGAATAATTTGGAACAAAAATATTACAAAGGAAAATAAAATGAAAATTTATAAGAGCATATTTTATACAGAATATTTTGTCCAATAGAAGTGAAACTTGGTCTTTGACAGAATAAAAAAAAATTGGAACAGTTGAATTTGATTATCTTAGAAGAAGACTTCAGAAAACAAGACAGGATAAAAAAAAATAATTCCTTTGGAGAGAAATGAATGTCACCACATCTGTTGTTAAGAGGATTGAAAATCAAACACTTAAATGGTATGGCCATGTACGAAGAATGGAAAATGAAAGATGGCCAACAAATATAGGCTATACCAAATTGCACTCCCTGGAAGAAATAAACGTGGCAGAACAAGATGGAAATGAAAAACCTACGTCAGAACTATTATCCATCCATCCACAGTAATTCTGCCCCAGAGCAGGTCTTTCACTGCAACCATAGCATTTCCATGTTACGCTTTGCAACTTTACTAGGGAATTATAGGTCTTGTAGCTTCCCGTTGCTTTCCACACCGGTGGAGGCTGATGATGATGGCCAGATGATTTTCGGGGACCGTTGGGTCTTAAGCTTTCTGACATTTGTCTTACAGGTGAGGAAAAACCCCCGAAAAAAACCTCACCCAGGAGTCTGCCCCGACCGGGAATCGAACCCGGGCCTGCTGCGTGACAAGGTAGCACGCTACCTCGAGATCATAGAGGTGATTTTTTTTTATCTACTTGGTTGGATCGTTCACCGCTGTGGTCTCGAGGTAGCGTGCTGCCTTGTCACGCAGCGGGCCCGGGTTCGATCTCCGGTCGGGACAGTTTTTCTGGGTGAGGTTTTTATCGGAAGTTTTCCTGACCCGTCCCCGAAATCATATGGCCATCACCATCACCCTTATCATTATCGTCATCATGCAAGCATAGGATGAAAATGCTATGATTGCAGTGAAAAAACCTGTTCTCGGGCAGAATTACTATGAGGTGAAGTTGGTTGGATCTGCGAAGGTTTATGGTTTTTAAAAACATTTTTTATGAGACCATCCTCAGTTGCTTCTTTCTCTCAGAGTTCGCTAAGTAAATATTAATTTATGTAATAATTTCACACTTCTGTCTTAATGAATGCTTCGTAGATCATTGAACCTTAAGATGGTGTAATTTGACTTAGTACCTTGTAATAAGATTCTCTTCAACGCATTCTGCGCAACTTTTTACAAGCTACGTGTTAAGATGATTTTTTCTTTACAACTTTGTATCCGGAAATATAAAATACTGTTAGTCATTCCATGAAGCCAACTTTTTCTCTTCTTGTCTACCGGTTTGTTTCTTAGAATACATTCACCCCGCTCAAAGTACTTAGATTTCACTTGCTACATCATTCGGAAATTCCAGCCTTCGCTTCTAATTCTTGGCACTCTAATATCGCACTCTCTCAAAATTCATATATTTTTTGAATATTTCTTCTTGTTTTTCTATCAATTCGTTACCATCCATCCTTTCATCTATCTGTATATCCTTCCAGATTGATTAACAAAACTGGAATTCCTAACCTCAGGAAATAACGAAGTGCCGGACATCAGGTATATACTCTAATATATAAAAGCCACTGAAATGAAATTTTTCAGATCCGTAAAAGGATGTACACACATGGATAGATTACACAATGAATCAATAAGAAACGAACTGGAGACATTTTCAATAGTTGATAAACTAGAAGAGTACAAATACCAATGGAAAGAACATTTAGACAGAATGGACAATACAAGATTACCCGCAAAGATCAACACCTACAAACCACATGGGAAAAGATCTTTGGGACGGCCAAGGAAACGATGGACTTGAGACCAGAACAGGTCACATTACCTAATCCTGGAAAGGAAGAAGAAGAAGAAGAAGAAGAAGATATAAAAATTAATGTTTGTTCGTACTTTATGCGCGGCCAAACCGTTGATCCGATTGTGATGGGGCTTTTTGCAAATGTTCAGGAGATTCTCGGGATGAACACAGGCTATAAGAGAGTTGTGATACTCAACTCCAACACCCTTACAAATCGCCCTTTGTAGTGGAAAACGTGAAAAAAGTAGCTCTTTGGACTCTTAAATGACTTACGCTGCTTAAACTATAACAAATGCACAAAATTAATGTATGCAGAATTGAATATCTCAAAAAGCTCTACAGAAAAGTCCGCGACAGCATATGCTTATCTCTTACGGATAACTCACAATAATCATTTTTGTCTTTCATTGATGCCAAGAAGATCGAGACAAGTACGTAGATTCCTGTGCAGGCATAGCAGCACATGGCGGAGTAATTCTTTTACGGATTTCTCACAATAATGAATTTTGTCTTTTAGCTCATTTATGCCAAGAAGTTCGAGATAAGTAGATTCCCGGGCAACACCAGGTAATCAGCACAGGAATCTCAAAATAATTATGATATACATTTATAATTATTTTTCATTTTACTTATTCAACTAATCATAAGAAGTACAAAGAAGTACATTAATTTTTGCCTTTCAGCTCATTTATGCCAAGAAGATCAGGATGAGTAGATTCCCGGACAACAACGGGCAAAAACATCACGGGGTATCTAAAAATAATTACGATATACATTTTTCGTCTTACTTAACTAAACATAAAAACACATTAATTTTGGTATTTCAGCTCATTTATGCCCCACGGCTTAAATGTCTCTCCCGGAGGACTTGCTACTTGGATTTTTCCATCCTGAAAAAATCCACCTACGTCGGCCGGGTTTGAACCCGCGAACCTCGGGACCAGAGGAAAGGAGCATAACCACTAGTCCACCGCGGCCGATAGTATCAAAATAATTTATTAAAAATAAATAAATAAATACATTTTTAATTATCATAAGTAATGCCACGAGTGATTTCCAAATTATCGATAAATTCACGACTCACGAAGTGAGGAGTGAATTTATCTAGAGGATTTGGAAATCAAGAGTGGCATTTGTTAGGACTATTTAACGATTAAAATTAAGCTGTTTACTCACAAATCATTATTTGACTATAGTTATTTTAAAATATATATTTAATGTAAACGGCGATGTTTGAAAACAAATCAGAAATGTGAGGTTATGTTCATTCATTGCTGCTTGATCATATTATTTATTGCCAAATAAGATCGCAATATTGTAAGAGTGCACCCAAGTGGAGAAATAATAAAACACATCAAACTATATATCATAATCAACATTACGGGTTATTCATTTATTTTTTTAGTAAACAACTCAGTAAAATCAAGGAATCTTTTCATTATTTGCTATGTTCAATGTATTTGTTGGAGAAAAATAATGCTTTGACCTGTTCAGAACATTAAAAAGAAGGAGCTTTCTTTATCACAAAAGCAGGAGCTGATAAAGAGAAATCGATAAAGAACGAGGTGAAACACGACTGTGATTGGTTGTAAAACAACATTCATTGAAACGTGATTGGTCATTGACTAGCATTTGTGGCACGAGTTAAATAGTCAAAATAATTTATTTTAAAAAAGTATCTGACGCGATATCGTGTTGCTAAAGACCGTCATTTCTTTGGTTGGCGGCAGCTTGACTCCGTCAAATGTATGCTATAGTTGATATATGCATGTCGCTTTACAAATTCCCATCTATTTCCCGGCTGTTTTCAATTTCCCGACTTATTCCCGATTTTCAAGATTTTTCTGACTGCTGGACGTTCTGACATTAAAATGATACGAAGTTACTGTGTCGTAAAGTATTTTTAGCTATCGAAGGCCGTTTACATTTTTTATGGAGAACAGAAGGTCTTCAGGAATTGTGACCTGCATTCAAATTACAGAATGATACACCTGAAGTTATTGACAGAACCTGTCCTCATGTGGTCAATCGGTAATTATTAGCTACCTTAAGTATCCGGGGTTGTCCACTCTTATTGCGTTCATGTTAAAATCTATCAACTTTTTAGCGGATTCCAAAGTAATGAGTAGGCAAGGATATTAATGCACTACAAGTTAAGATTGCAACACAGATAGTTTATATTATTTAATTGTTTCTGTGTGAAACCAAAACAAAAGACAGTTTGTATGTGAAATCAAGGAAAAGAAACAATCAGAAGTCTAACTTCTCATTATATTATTCAACTGTTTGTATGTGAAACCGAGACAAAAAAAACACTTAGAAGTCTATTTCCTCATTATATTATTCAATTGTTAGTATGTGAAATCAAGAAAAAAACAGAAGTCTAACTTCTCATTATATTATTCATTGTTTGTATGTGAAATCAAGAAAAAGAAACAATCAGAAGTCTAACTTCTCATTATATTATTCAACTGTTTGTATATGAAACCAAGACAAAAAACACTTAGAAGTCTATTTCCTCATTATATTATTCAATTGTTAGTATGTGAAATCAAGAAAAAAACAGTCAGAAGTCTAACTTCTCATTATATTATTCAATTGTTTGTATGTGAAATCAAGAAAAAGAAACAATCAGAAGTCTAACTTCTCATTATATTATTCAACTGTTTGTATATGAACCAAGACAAAAAAACACTTAGAAGTCTAATTCCTCATTATATTATTCAATTGTTAGTATGTGAAATCAAGAAAAAAACAGAAGTCTAACTTCTCATTATATTATTCAATTGTTTGTATGTGAAATCAAGAAAAAGAAACAATCAGAAGTCTAACTTCTCATTATATTATTCAACTGTTTGTATATGAAACCAAGACAAAAAAACACTTAGAAGTCTAATTCCTCATTATATTTTTCAATTGTTAGTATGTGAAATCAAGAAAAAAACAGTCAGAAGTCTAACTTCTCATTATATTATTCAACTGTTTGTATGTGAAACCAATACAAAAAACAGTCAGAAGTCTAACTTCTCATTGTATTATTCAATTGTTTCTGTGTGAAACCAAAACAAAAGACAGAATTATAACTTCTCATTATATAATTCAACTGTTTGTATGTGAAACCAAGACAAAAGACAGTCAGAAGTCTTACTTCTAATTATACTATATTGCAATCTTAACTTTTATTGCATTGTAATAGGCCCTACTTGCCCTATTAATGAGGCTATTGAGAATATTATTAGACATTTTTAGATATCTTTACTCTCTATCTTCGGGGTTTTACAGCTGCTGCCGTCTTCCGTGCCAAACCTCCAAAGCCTACGGTCTTGGGCATCTTCGATGCTTAGCACTCTAGCTTGCATTATTGTCTTCATGTTTTCCTTCCATGTTAACTTTCGAAGATATCTTTACCAATCATGTTAAGTAGACACCGGAAAGAACCATGGCCAAAATGTATATTTACTTACTTACTCACTGGCACTATCGAACCCGTAGGTTCATGGCCGCGCGGACATAAGCTCTCCATACATCCCTATCCTGAGCTAATGGTTTCCAATCATTCCCTGTATAATCTACTTCCCTCAAATCATAGTTAATGTTTTTCTCCCACCTCCCTCATTCTTGGTCTACCAACTGGGCGTTTCCCTCTGGCTTTCCTACAAGAAGTTTCCATGCACGTCTTTCATTCCCCATACGTGCAACATGTCCTGCCCATCGCAGTCTACGAGACTTAACTGCTCTTATTATATCTGGTTTCCTATAAAGACCATGTAGTTCATTGTTATGTAGTCTTCTCCATTCACCTGTCTGTTCATCTCTCTTTGGTCCAAAAATTTTCCTAAGAACTTTATTCTCAAATACTCGTAATCTCCTTTCCTCCCTTAAAGTAAGAGTCCATATAAATGTATATTATATACAGTATAATGCTCTGGCAGACAAAATTTGTGTTTTATCAGAACAAAACTTGGCATACTGTTATGAAATAAAAATAATTATGGCCAAGTTCGTTATCCAGCAAAATCGGATTATTGGGTGTAGGAGTTCATCTGAAAAGGAAATATAAAAATCGCTCTAGCGGTCGCAATTTTTTATGTTTCATTCAGTATATGGTATTAAATACAATAAACTCGGAAGGCATTCTCAAAACATTAGCGAAACCCGACAATTAGACGTGGGGGTTTACCTAATACCCGAAATAAAAAATTCACTCCAGTAACAACCATGTTTGTTTCATCCCAATTTATACCATGCATTTTAATTAACCCTTGAATTTTCAAATGTCCTTTGATTTAATATTTTTAATAAGGTGATTAACTAACTCATTGGCTCTATCGAACCCATAGGTTCATGGCAGAGCTAACATAAACTCTCCATTTATCCCTATCCTGAACCAATGTTTTTAATCACCTCCTATATAATCTACTTCTCTCAAATCATGGTTAATGTTATTCTTCCACCTCATTCTTTGTCTACCAACTGGGCATTTTCCCCTCTGGTTTTCCTACTAAAACTTTCCATGGCACACTTTCATTTCCCATTCGTGCCATACGTCCTGCCATAAAAGTCTACGAGACTTAGCTGTTCTTAATAGGCCTATATGTTGTTTTCTAAAAATATTATGTAGCTCACTGTTATGCAATCTTCTCCATTCTCCTGTCTGTTCATCTCTCTTTGGTCTAAATATTTTTCTAAGAACTTTGTTTTCCAATACTCGTAATCTTTTCTCTTCCCTTAAAGTAAGAGTCCATGTTTCGTATCTATGTAGGACTTATAACTAGTAGAATAACATCATCATCATAGTACATTCACGAATTTAGGCCATTTGTTCACCTGTTTCGGCCTCAAGAGAAACACCATCCAAAAGTCTTTTGAGTGGACGTCCTGGTCTTCTTCTTCCTGCAGGTTGATATCTTAACATTTGTTTGGGTATTCTGTGATCTTCCATTCGATGAACATGTTGCATCCATCTTGACTTATAATCAGAATTTTTTGTTTTTTAAAGGTTCCATGTGTAATTCTTCTAAGATGTCTTCATTTTTTTTGTGATCTAGTAGTGTGTATCCTGCAGTCCTCCGAAGGTATCTCATTTCAGCAGATCAACAGTTTAATGTTTTTTGAGAGAAGTTGAGACAACAAAACTCCCTGTAATGCATAGGCCTAATAGTATGCATTTCCAGAATTGAGTCTATGATTAATTTATCTGTGAATCTCATTCCTATTTGTGATTATTGTTCCCAGGTATTTGAATTCAGCCACTTCTTCAAAATTTCCCTAATTTGTTTATCTTTAGCTGTCAATTTCAATTATATGTTAGCATAACGAAAGTAATTGATTATATTTATAAACGCAAGGTCAAAGTACATTTAACTTAATGCATTTTATTACGTAATGTGGGGACATTCCATAGCATTTTCAAGGAAACAGATAAACAAGTTCCTCAATTTGAGATGATCTACGTGCGTCATACAGTTTCCCCGCTTCAAATCATAAAATCAAACCGAGCGTAAAGTTTATTACAAGTCATCAAGCGATAAGTAATGGGAAACGGTGAGGTAATAGTATTGTTAGCTGAAAAGTACATTTTATACAGAGTGATTCACAATAAGTATTGCAGACTTCTAGGGCCAGATAATATAACTTAAGATTTTATTTAAAGGGGGGTAAAATTAAATTGGAATATATCTACATAGTAATAATATTCTGAAAATTATTTAATTAACAATATTATATATTTCTGTTAGGAAATACATATATTATTGTTGTTTTTAAATCAGATTTTAATAGCAAAAACAGAGGACGAACTACAAAAAATGTTATATAAACTAAATCAAATATCAAAAAAGTACAACATGGAAATATTCTCACAAAAAAAAAAACAATGGCCTTAAAGGGCGCTCATCCAGTTCGGACAAAGATAATATTAGAAAATAAACCAATAGAACAAGTGGTAAGATATAACTTCTTAGGTTGCGAAATATCATACACAGCGGAAACAGATATAAATAACAAACTAAATAAATTTAATTATATAACAGGGACACTAAAAAAGAACTTTGAAAAATAAAGCCAGGAAAGACTCTATAATGAAATTATACAAGATAATGGCAGTGCCTATTATTACTTATGGATCCGAAACATGGACAGTGACAACACAGCAATCTACCAGAATTCAAGCTGCTGAAATGAGATTCCTCAGACCAATAGCAGGATCTCAAAGAGCAGACAAAAACATAACACAGAAATAAGACAACTAAAAGTAGAGGAATTAAACACCACATAGAGAAATACAGAACAAACTAGAAAGAACACTTTGCAATGATGGCTGAGAATAGAATACCAAAAGCAGCATACAGCTATTCACCACGAGGAAGAAGACGTTTGGGAAGACCAAAGAAAAGAAGGAAAGAACAGCAATTTGGAGCCGGAACAGGCTAGTAAATAAGCCTAAACCGTGAAGAAGAAGAAGAAGATAAGAAGACATCTAGGAGTTGTAGAGGAGGCTTAGTAGATAAAGTTTTGATAAGGAACCCATGTTCGGATACGTAACATTTTGATGTAGAATAAGTTTGAAGATTAAAAAGCAATGGGCTGATATCGTGTGTCTTGTGTTTCTGAATAAGTAATACAGACTTCTACGGGTTGTGCTACACCTATCGAGTCGGAGGAATATCTTCTTGCACGAATTCTGGCGGCAGCAGAAATTATTGAGCACACAACAGGTCTTGTAGGGTGTGTATGGAAAGATGCGTCGCAGGTATACTTTGTGAAACTAACAACAGGGTCGCCGTACGGAACCACACTTGTAATACAACCCCTAGAAGTCTGAAATACTTATTCTGAAACTCAAGACACACGATATCAACCCATTGTGTTCGATCATCAAACAAATTTTACATAAAAATGGTACGTTTCCGGACATGGGTTCCTTATAGACACTTTATCTACTAAGTCCCCTCTACTACCCTTAGAAGTCTGTAATACTTATTGTGAGTCACTCTGTATACAGATTTTGAATGTTTACACATCTTTCTGTGCCTAAAATTTTATTTTCCTTCTCCTCACGTCCCTATCGTCATGCGTATATCGAGACGGCGCGGCGATGCTATTAGAATAATATTTAACCCTTAAATTGGCAAAACACTAATATCTCGTGTCAGTTATTCAAATGTGGCGGACCGCAGTGAAAACGAAATCATCCATGTTATTATTACGTATTATATATTATTTATTGTATAAATAGACACAGGTTTAAGTTATTTCTATTCGTTTATTTTCTTCTCTTTTATTTAAAATATTAAATATATTAAACCAATTGATGTATCCTGTAGAATACATTGCCAATTTAAGGGTAAATAAACCAATTAATTATATGTATATATATAGGCCTATATATATATATATATATATAATTTATTTATTTCAGGATTGTTTCTGTTGTATATAGCGGTATCCTCAACCAAATTATATAGAATTTTTTCTTCTTCCACACTTCCCGGTCTTGCGTGTCTGCTTCTGTCATATTTCTCTTCTTCATGTTGTCTTGAATTCCCTTCATCCAAGATCGCTTTGGTCTACCACGTTTCCCTTTTCCAGGAAGTATCCATTTCAATACTTCTTTGTTTGTTTCTGTGTCCCTTCTTCTCATGATATATCCATACCATTTTAGTTGGATTTCTTTAATCTCTTGTGCACTATTCTTTTCTACATATATATATATATATATATATCCAACGAAATCCAACAATATATATATATATATATATATATATGTAGAAAAGAATAGCGCACAAGAGATTAAAGATATATATATTGTGCACTATTCTTTTCTACAATATATATAAGTTATATATTGTAGAAAATAATAGTGCACAAGATATTAAAGGAATCCAACTGAAATGGTATGGATATATCATGAGAAGAAGGGACACAGAAACAAACAAAGAAGTATTGAAATGGATACTTCCTGGAAAAGGGAAACGTGGTAGACCAAAGCGATCTTGGATTAAGAGAATTCAAGACAACATGAAGAAGAGAAATATGACAGAAGCAGACACGCAAGACCGGGAAGTGTGGAAGAAAAAAAAATTCTACATAATTTGGTTAAGGAAACCGTTATACATAACAGAAACAATCCTGAAATAAATAAATTTGAATGAAAAGAAATTTGAATGCTTGAGTCGGGATTTGAACCCGAGTCTCTAACCTCTATACGTTTAGCGCTCTAACGACCTGAGCTACCCAAGTATACAATTTTCTTATATATGTAGTATTCTCAATTCACACAAGAGGTAGCGGAAATTCGTTCCGACTGACATCTAGTGACTAACATAACAGTTAAGCAATTTTTTTTAAGAGAATATTTACTTTATAGCAGTAACGCTTGTATATATTTAGATGTTATAACTATATTTTTGACATTTGGCAATGAAGGCAAATATGATATGAATATATATATATATATATATATATATATATATATACCTCTTGTGTGAATTGAGAATACTACATGTATAAGAAAATTGTATGTTTGTCTTGGAATTCTTGGGTAGCTCAGTTGGTTAGAGTGCTAAAGGTACAGACTTTAGAGACTCGAGTTCAAATCCCGACTCAAGCATTCTTTTTTCTTTTCATATCATATTTGGCTTCATTGCCAAATGTCAAAAATATATTTATAATATCTATATATACAAGCGTTACTGCTATAAAGTAAATGTTCTCTTTAATAATTTGCTTAACTGTTATGTTAGCCGCTAGATGGCAGTTGAAAGAAATTTCCGCTACCTCTTGTGTGAATTGAGAATACTACATGTATAAGAAAATTGTATGTTTGTCTTGGAATTCTTGGGTAGCTCAGTTGGTTAGAGCGCTAAAGGTACAGACTTTAGAGACTCGAGTTCAAATCCCGACTCAAGCATTCTTTTTTCTTTTCATATCATACATATATATATATATATATATATATATAATTATTTGAAGTTTCAGGGTGGCATGGTTCACTAATGTTTTTAGCGTTTGTTTGTTGTACAATTGGCAGTAGTGGTCATCGTCTAACAGCGAACAAGCGATGGAACGTTTGAGTGTTCCGGAGTTTCATTATATATTTATTTATTCATTTAGCTTGGTGGTGTTAAGGCAATGTGGCCTTGTCTTCCACTCACTAGGTTAAACATACGTTACACTCAAATATATCAATCACACAATTATAAAATTAAATACAGAGTTCTTCTTCTTCTTCCTTCCAAGTATTAGGCCAAGGCCTGTTACGATCCTATAGAACATTTTTCCTTATGGGAAATTCTCGTATAAGACTTGAAAGCATAATAATAGTCCCTTCGATTGGTTGCTGGCCAAAGGAAGGCAAGACTAGTGATGGGGCTGCCATCTTATAGCCTCCGGTCAGGCCTTTCTGGAGAAGAAAAGAAAATAAAGGAAAGAAGAAATGGAAGAAAGGAATGACTCCCTAGCCCTCGGATGCCCTAATAGCGTCGGGGTAGAAAAAACAAGAGTTAACCAAGAGAGGTTAGATAAAGTTAAAAGAGTGCAAAACACAAGTAAGCGGAAGAAATGTTTTGCACAGCTTGGGCACCTTGTGGTCGCCAACCACATATCCCCTAGATGAGGACCCCTGAGGTTTGCTGGAGGATCTAAACTTTTGAATGACAGTGAAATACGATTTTAGATTAACATGAAGTGTCTAGTGAATCTGAAATTGAGGAAAATGACTCTAGTGATTCAAGTGATGTTGATGATATTACTGTAGCAGACATTATTGCCAAAAAAATGACACTGAATGTAATGAAGATGATACACATTTTATATGGGAAAATATGGATAATTATGTTGGACAAAAATATTTTTTTTTGTGGTGTATCTGTAGGGAAATAAGAATGACTAAATTATTTAGGTCAAGATACCCCAGCTAGGGTTACTACATATAATCACCCCGATTTAATTTATAATCCATTTGTCGACATGTTAATTATGGGAGTTAGATGAAAAAAAAAAAAACAATAGAAAGTAGAACTCACCGAGTTGCCATTGACTATACATTTTATATGTGTCCTATTCACGTTATTACAGACTGAGTTATATGCATAATTACATAGAAATATACTTTATCTCAGCCAAAACATAAATTTATTAAGTCGACGTTTCAAATCTCCTTATGTGAGGTCATTTTCAAGACATAGTTGTTTATAAATAATATCTATATTTAAATTATAAACTTCTAATTTTTAAACAACCATGTCTTGAAAATGATCTCACTAAACAACCATGTCTTCTAAATGATCTCACATAAGGAGATTCAGGTTGTTTATCTTATATATTGAACAAAAAGGACTGTAGTCGGGTTTAGGTTTTAATTGGGTCCAAGGATATGGGTTCACGGACAATTGTGCTCCGGACTAGTTGGGTTCGGGTTTCGGTAGAACAATGGACTTATATCTTGGGAATCCGTAAGAAAGGATGTTCACTTGGGGAAAAACAGTAGGCCCAGTGTGCTGTCTTGTAATTGATCGATGCACTTTTATTGTCACTTGTTGTTTACATTTGTCGTATTAGACGACGATTTGACGCGAAGGCTGTTGGTGGGTCAGAACTAATAATGGTTATAACACTCAACCAAGCGATGTAACTTATATAAAGCGATGTAACTTATACAAAGCGATGTAACTTATATAAAGCGATGTAACTTATATAAAGCGATGTAACTTATATAAAGCGATGTAACTTATATAAAGCGATGTAACTTATACAAAGCGATGTAACTTATATAAAGCGATGTAACTTATATAAAGCGATGTAACTTATACAAAGCGATGTAACTTATATATAAAGCGATGTAACTTATATAAAGCGATGCAACTTATACAAAAGCGATGTGCCGTCTCTACCGGCACATTCGCTAGTCGCGACTCTGCTCGCAACCGACTACTGGCTGCCTACTCCACGCTACTGAACTGCCTAACTAACTGACACTAATTTTCGCTAAATAAAAATATTTATTAATTCTGAGTGGGCCGGCATTAGTCCCTTCCACCAAAAGTCTTAACGTCTTACAAACAGTTTATATGTTACACTAATTTTGATTGGTAAATTGTATCTTAAGGGCGTTATCGTGGGTGTTAAACTTAGAAGTTTGTGGCCTCGTCCCCCCCTTTAAATTAGTTGCCTCATAATATAAAATTTTCAGGGTTGACCAAATGGGGTTTTCTTTAAGAGCGCGGCTATCGACAGTCGGCATCTACCTTAGGCCGCCAAAGAAGGTACCCGCTGTTAGCTACATGTACTAGTTAAAATTCCTTTGGGGATAACTCTTTCCACAGTTACCTAGGAAAATCCAATTGCTTGTAAGCCTTTTGTAAGAAGTTTTTTGGGCTTAGCATTGTTATAGCAATTTAATAGTGCAGTCTTGTAAATCCTCTTAACAAAAGAAACTGCAGACTTTTTCCCCATTGTATAAGGACTTACGGATCCATTGTATGATGTTTACTAATTTCGTTCGCTACAATAGCAAGGGTCCAGGTCTAAGACTGGCGCTAATTGCTTGGTACTACTGTTTTATTTATTGCTTATTAAATTATTTTGTGGTAGGTTATATCATTTTAATTTTGTTACTATTGAATTCCTATTTTCATTACAATTCATTTGAATATAAATATGCCCTACTTCTGATAATAATTACGGGTTCATAAATTATTCACTTTTGATGAAAGTACTTATTTATCTGAAATAAGAGGCTGAGTGAATGACTTGCCACAATATAAAAATCAATGTTTGTTTGTTCGTATTCTATGTGCGGCCATACCGTTGATCGGATTTTGATGGGGTATTTTGCAAAATGTTCAGACGATTCCCAGGATGAACATAGGCTATAATAGGGTTGTGATATGCAACCCCTTCCCCCTAAAATCACCCTTTGTAGAGAAAAAAGGTGAAATAAAGGCCCTATTTTTACGCTTAAATGGCTTGCGCTGCCTAAACCATAACAAATACACCAAATTAATGTACACAGAATTGCATATCTCAAAAATCTCTACAAAAAAGATCGCTACAGCATATGTTTATCTTTTATGGATAACTCACAATAACCATTTTTGTTTTTCATTGATGCCAAGAAGACCGGGATAAGTCGATTCCGGACAAGCGTGCTCTGCCATACTGTTCATCCGATTGAGATGGTGCTTTTTGAAAAATGTTCAGGAGATACCGAGGATGAACATAGGCTATAAGGGAGTTGTAATACTCAACCCCTTCACCCCTAAAAATCACCCTTTGTAGTGAAAAACGTGAAATAAAGTCTATTTTGACGCTTGAATTGCTTACGCTGCCTAAACCATAACAAATACACCAAAATAATGTACACAGAATTGAACATCTCAAAAAACGCTACAAAAAAGTCCGCGTCAGCATCTGTTTATCTTCTACGGATAACTCACAATAACCATTTTTGTCTTTCATTGATGCCATGAACACCGGGAGAGCAAATTTCCGAACAGTGCACAGCTGGTGGTAAAAACATACGAGTATTAGCATTTATTTATGAGTAGCAGCGCACGCCGGGTATTAGCTAGTAATTTATAAACAACTATGTCTTGAAAATGATCTCACATAAGGAGATTGAAACGTCGACTTAATAAATTTATGTTTTGACTGAGATAATGTTTATTTCTTTGTAATTATGATTATTAATTACTCTCAGTAAAAAATAAAACAAAAACGTATTATAGACTGAGTTATGTGAAATTCTAGAAATCGCAGACCGCTCGCTGTTCATCTGTTAATAGCCATTTTGTCATTCTCTCTCATTGTTGTGTCTGACGACCAATTATATCGTACATTCGCTACTCCCGCCGTATTTAAATAGAACTTTATGAGATCTACTTTCTATTGTTTGTTTCATCATTCTAGTTCTCATAACATGCCGACAAATTAAAAATGAAATAGAGGAGGTCATTTCTAGTAACCCTGTACTAAATGAGAATTTTACCAAACTGACAGCAATAATAATGGTAATTCTTTTTTTGTACAATGCCATCAGGTTGTCTTTTATGGCATATCTGGCTTTCTCCCTTGACATTGGCGGAATTATAATCCAAATTCTTAGAATGGGGCACCTGGAAGGCGGAGATGTTATCCCGATTATATGCTATAACGTAATGGTTTTAATGATAATTATATGTAGAAAAATAAATAAAGTGAACACAAAGCAAGATAAATAACACTTACTTAATACTTAATACACAGACTTTCCACTTCACAGCAGGGTGCCCTTGATTCCTGCTTTCCAGAGATTCCTATCCTCCCATTGTCCTTCTTCCATACACCTCTTCATCATGGAATCATATATTCCCTCATTCCATGTTCTTCTACTTCTCCCTCTCTTCCTTCTGCCTGGTACCATCCAATCTATAACTTGTTTAGGCCACTGTTCATCCGACATCCGTTGTACATGTCCATACCACTGTAAAGGTCTCTTTGTTATCCTATCGATAACAGTTTCTTGCACATCCATTTCTTGTCTAACATATGTATTTCTAATATGTTGTGACCTGGATATTCTCATACCTCTCCGTAATCCATCCATTTCTTTCGCCAAGACTCTTTTCTGTATCCTTTAAAATAATGAGTTGTAATATAGCTATCACCGCACTATCGAACCCGCAGCTTCATGACAGCTAGGACATATGCTCTCCACACATCCCTATCCTGAGATAATGATTTCCAATCATACCCTGTATAATCTACTTCCCTGAAATTATTATTATTATTATTATTATTATTAATATTATTATTATTATTTTATTATTATTTAGTCATATTACAATGTTTTCACATCTTCTGACAGACAAATACCAATACAATCAGACGCATAGTATAACAAATAGAAACAATTATATATGTCACGAATCGCTCAACCAATCCGCTTGGTCTATCCATTGATCTTCTTGCTCTCCATTGCTTCCCAGATTCCCTTCATAAATGTTGTCCATGGTCTTCCTTTTTCGTCGACCTGATACAATCCATTTAGAAATCAACCTTGGTAACCTCTCTTCAGCCATTCTCATTATGTATTCATACCACATGAGTTTGTCTTGTTGAGATATTTTCGAGAATATTATTGGCTCTTCTTTAGAATAATTTACCCTTGGTTTTTTTGTTTCTTGTTGTGAATTATAAGTTCCCTTATGCATTTACTAACATTTTTAAATATTTTGAATTTTTTCAAACAATTTTTATATCTTTAATTCAGAATTTTTAAGTATTTATTCAAATACACGTATTGTGATAGTGACTTGCTATTTTCTCCAGAGAGTATATTAAATAGTTGGAACCAGTGGGTTATCGATGGTTGCGATTATTAAGAAGTGAAAAAAAGGGCGTTCCATGGGATCCACCCTAGATTAGAGTAATTGAATTAGTCAACTTTTATAAGATTCATGATGTGTTCCGTTATGGTATTATTCAAAATTAATATAAAATTATGGAATATTCACCTGAAAGGTCCGTCTCCTCAACTTAATTAATTATTTAACTCTAGCGCTTTCGGGGACTTGTCCCATTATCGGCAGGATTCAAAACTGGTGTTTCACTGAAGTTCTGGTAGAGGGGGTTGCATGTATTGGGTTTTATCAGGTTGTCGTTGTTGTGAGCTGCTTTCATGATTTCCATCTCTTCGAGTACGTTTATCTTTGCTGGATTATTTTCTCTGTGCATTACTGTTAGGGTGTTTTCAATATTTAACATGCGATGTCTTTCATGGATAATGTGTTTTGCATAGCTTGATTTTCCTTCTGCGTGAATGAAGTCTCGAAAATGTTCTTTAAATCTGATGTTAAAACTCCTGTTTGTTCTTCCTATAATAGGAAAAGCCATTACTTTTGTCTTCTCTGTATTGATTTTCATGTCATATTTTATGGATATTTTGTTAAAATTATATACAATTGTTAAAAACATCATTACTTATGAGCAGAACTTTTTGCCATTAATAACAAAAACAAATAAGTATCTTTTGGCAACGGAAATGCATTTTATACGAAGGGCAGCAAGAATTTCAAGAAGAGAAAATATTAGGAACACAGTTATAAGGGAGAAAATGAAGATTGAAGACACTATTTTAGATTATATTAAAACTCAGCAATTAAGATGGTACGGACATGTCCAGCGAATGGAAGAGGATCGACTACCAAAATCTGTTTTGGAATGGAAACCTGAGGGAAGACGAGGCAGAGGAAGACCTAAAACCTCCTGGAGTCAGGGGATATGTTTATACATGAAGGAGAAACAACTACAACCAGGAGATTGGATGGACCGACAAAATTGGCTATTAGGAATCGGACGATGTCAAAGACATTAATCAACCGATGATCTATCTATATTTTAATAATATTCAAGTAAATAGAATTCATAGATACTTATTTGATCACGAACTACTTTTAAACCCTCTTCACAACACCTTCTTAGGCTTTCACGGCCGGAGTTATTATGATGATCTTGTAGAAGATTTCTGGGCTGTTGGCCGTGGTCTTGAGGCTTGTAGTTCCCTGACGTTTCGCCAGAGACAGCGTCCGGCATCCTCAAGGGTTGTCTTGAGACTGGCAATTTTGTCGACTACCTGCCATATTTATACATTTATCCGCGATAAATAGGGCAAGTAGTAGACAAAATTGCCAGTCTCAAGACAACCCTTGAGGATGCCGGACGCTGTCTCTGGCGAAACGTCAGGGAACTACAAGCCTCAAGACCAAGGCCAACAGCCCGGAAACTTCTACAAGATCCTCTTAATATAATTGATAAGTTATTTACTACACCGATCAGCTGTTGATAATGATACACAACGGAAGTATGCAGACTGTATTATTTCTACCGGGGATTTCTGTTCTCAAATGAATCATGTGAAATTCCTAATGGCGTTGATGATTTATATTTAAGAAGACACGTGAGTTGGAATACTGCAAAGTATTTTAAACAAAAAAGTAGAGATTTGTAACTTGTTCTAAGAAACTTCTTGCTATCCAGGGTACTGTTTTCAATCTCTTTTTGTGTCATGCCCCACGTAAGCTTTTCTAAAATTCGTATGCCCAATAATTCACAAAATATATTAAATAACTAAATATTTATACAAATTATTATTTAAAAAATATTTTATACTGTATATTATTATTATTATTATTATTATTATTATTATTATTATTATTATTATTATCTATCTTAATTTTAAATAACCTTTATTTCAAATTAAGGCACAAACGATGGCCCCTTTAATTCGAGTTCGATTTTTGTAGATAGATGGTTTTAAAATTCCAGATAAATCAATTCTAAAAAAAAAATATGGTAAAGTTCCGTTGAGATATTTGTAACTAAATAACTCATTAAGTCACTGCCTCTATCGAACCCCTAGGTTCATGGCCGAACGGACATAAGCTCCACAAACATCCCTATCCTGAGCTAATGATTTCCAGATATCCCCTGTATAATCTATTTCCCTCAGATCATGGATAATCCGTCCATCCATAGTAATTCTGCCCGAAGGCAGGTACTTCACTGCAATCATAGCATTTTCGTGCTATGCTTGCAGCTTTACTAGGGAATTGTAGGTGTGGTAGCTTCCCGTTGCTTTTCACATCGGTGAAGGATGATGATGATGATGCTGATGATGATAATGATGACCATATGATTTCGGGGACCGATTGGGGCTTAAAGTTTTCCTGACATTTGCAAGTGATAAAAACCTCACCCAGAAAAACTGCCCCGATCGGGAATCGAACCCGTGCCCGCTGCGTGAAAAGGCAGCACGCTACCTCGAGACCACAGCGGTGGACTCATGGATAATGTTATTCTCATATCTCATTCTTGGTCTACCAACCGGGCGTTTTCCCTTTGGGTTTCTTACAAGAAGCTTCCATGTACCTCTTTCATCCCCCATACGTGCCACATATCCTGCCTACCGCAGCCTATGAGACTTAACTGTTCTTAATATATCTGGGTTCCTATACATTTAACGTAGCTCACTATTATGTAGTTTTCTCCATTCACCTGTCTGCCTCTCTCTTTTTTGACGCAAAATATTTCCTATGAACTTTATTCTCAAATACTCGTAATATTCTTTCCTTCCTTAAAGTAAGAGTCCTTGTTTCGCATCCTATATAGGCTATAGTTTTTTATTTGACTTTTCTATCTTGTACATTTTATATTTCAATCATTAACTTTAGATTGAATCAAATATTTTGTAAATGATAACTATATTGTAGACATACCATATATATTTATGTTTATTGTAATTTAGACATAAGAATAATTTTTGTATTTTTTTTACCTGGTTGAGTGGTAAACAAGCCTTAAAGCCTTAACTCTGCCAGGTAAAGTAAAGGTATTATTATAATAGAACTTGGAGATATTAATAACATCATCATCATCTCCAAGGTATGGACCTGTTGGCCCGTTCCTCTCCCCGGTCGTCTTTCCAACGACGTTTTGGTCTTCCTACATTTCTTCGGCCTAGAGGCCTATAATGAAGCAGATGTTTTGATAAACGATTATTTGGCATTCTTTGTATATGTTCAAACCAATTACGTTTATTTGTGTGTATTCTCTCTTTTCCCTCCATGGTATCTTTACCTTGTCGTGGTGGAGTGGCTTGCGTGCTTAAATGATCCTGAGAGCTATGCCGGCGGTAGCATTGCTGCCGATAGGGTTACCCATGCCGGACTGGTCGAAGGTGATAAGCCAGACGAAAAAAGTACCTTGGGCGAAGTGACGATCTTTCACCGTAAAAATACAACCGTCAAGAAATGCGGACATGGGTTCATCTGGGGTAAAATTTTCCGGAGGTCAAATAGTCCCCCATTCGGTTCTCCGGGCGGGGACTACTTCAGGGAACCCATGCCAAAGGAAAGCATTGGCTCAGGATAGGGATGTATGGAGAGCTTATGTCCGCGCGGCCATGAACCTTCGGGTTCGATAGTGCCAGTGAGTGAGTGAGTAAGTAAGTAAGTAAGTATTCTCTCTTTTATATTATATATTTGTAATTTATCTCTGATATATTGACTTCTCTTTTGATCTCTTAGAGATACACTTACAACTGATCTGAGAAATCTCATTAGATATTAATGACAATACAAAAAATATAATATAAAATTACAAAATGATGTACTTTGAATGCTGTCTCCTCAACTGCTAAAATAATTAAAACATTCTAGGCCTTTCGGTACCAGTCTCATACTTCTGGATAGTAGCGCGAACGACTTCCTGCTGAGGATTGGACTCGTTCCAAAATGTCTAAAATGATTTATTTATTTTAATCATTGAGAGAACTGCTTACAAGGTACATATTCTTATAATATAATTTTTATATAGTAACTCTAAACGAGGTAATTTTCGAATTGCCACCTTAACAATCAAATTGCCGCCCTGTGAAGTGTGGGGTTCATTTTGGGAAACACTGGCCTAGAGGTTGGTATAGGGTCATCATAATCATCATCATCATCATCATCATACATCAAGTATTACGCCTTTGTAGACCTGTTTCGGCCCCATCTATCATTCTTTTAAGGGGGGTGATGGGTGAAAAATTGACCATTTGAGATCAAAATTGGCATTTTTTTGTTTTTTTGTACTAAAAAATAGTCTGTACTCTAATGTACATGTTGGCAAAGTTTCAGAGGCCTACGACGCTTCTAAGTGCCCTAAAGTGCTGATTAGGCCTGTATGTTACATATTGTATTTAAACTGCATGCAAATCTTTTTTTTTTTTTTTTCAAATGCCCCAGGTTTGTCTTTCGACATTCCTGGTTTCTCTCCTGGCATGGGCATGCAAATCCTTATACTTGTTTTTCCACACTTTTATTTTCACTGCATTTTTGTACATTCAAAATTGAATAGAATTCACAAATTTTGTCCTAGAAGGTTCACATTTTTACTGCATGTCCTAAAAACAGCGAGTAACAAAGTAGTGCATGGGTTTCATGATTGGAGTAGTATTTTAAGAAATAAGAAATAAAATGCATGCAATTATTATTGTTTTTTTGTAATTCCACGTATGAGGTGCATTATTTTTTTTTGTCCCTTTGTATTCACACTATAAGAATTCTAATGCATGATGTTTTTCTAAATAATTTAGGGGTCTTGTAAAAAACATCACACAATTTTACTAAAAAATCGTGGAACCCATTTAATTATAATATATGCATTTTTTTAAAATATAATATTTAATAACTCATACAATAAATGTCTCACAAGAATGAAACTTAAACACACCATTATGTATCATGCAGTGAATGTCTATACAAAAAATCAAGTCTCTAGTTCAACAAATGTACAAAATAGAAATTTCACTCATCTCCTCCCTTAAGAGGTCTTCCTGGTCGTCGATGTCCTTTGGGTTTTTATTAAGGGTGAACATTCAGCAGCTAATATAGTCGCTGGACAATGCAAGAGAAATAATACACGTCTTCCACAATAATAATAATAATAATAATAATAATAATAATAATAATAATAATAATAATAATAATAATAATAATAATAATAATAATAATAATAAAAATAATAATAATAATAATAATAATAATAATAATAATAATAATAATAATAATAATATAATAGCTTTATTTTACCTAGCAGAGGTAAGGCCTTAAGGACTTGTCTACCACTTAAGCAGGTTAGATAAAATTTACAATAATTAGTCTAATACCTTCTTCTTCTTCTTCTTCCTGCACGCATTAAAGCTGGCAGCTTGTTGCGTGTTCATTCACTACAGGTCTGGGGTATGGTGACATCCTTCCATCATAGTTGTGGTCTTCCTTTGGCCTTTTCTTCTGAGGTGACCAGTCACGTAATTTCTTCACTAATCTACCGTTCTCCATTCTATCTATGTGATCGTTCAAATTTAGTCATCTATATTTTATCCAGAGGTTTATAGTTTATAAGTTCAAATTCTCATGTTCTTCTCTAATAACAGAGCTGCGAATTTTCTCTCTCAGTGATTTTCCTATGATTTTCCTTAAAACTTTCATTTCGGTTGTTTCATTATTTTTTTTTGAGTTCCTGTTCCGCATTCGCAACCAATTCGCAGTTAAATTACAATAAACATAAATGACTACATACATACCTTCTTCATCATCATATTCTTCTTCTTCTTCACTTCACGGGCTAGGCAAATTGCCTGTTCCGCCTCACAGTTGTTCTGTCCATCTTTTCACTGGCCTTCCTACATTCCTTGAACCTCTTGACTTTTAGTTGAATGCTGCTCTTGGTAATCTTGTTACAATCATTCTTTTCACATGTGTAAATCATTTCTCTCTATATTCTCTGATTTTCTCATCCAATGGATATATATTTAACTCTGTTCTCATATCCGATCCAATCTTGTGCAGCTTTGTTCTTCTAAGGAAGTCAATTTCTGCACTTTGTATTCTACCTTGCAATACATGCATACCTATAATACGTAATTGCTGTATGCAATATATGTTGATTTATTCTATATTAAACGAAACATTTATAAAAAAAGTTCACAAGGTAGAAAAATGATAATAAAACTACTAATTAGGTATACTAAATTAAAATTGGAGAAAATTAGGCTCGTAAAAGAAACCCAACCCTGAATCGAAATGCCTCTCTGCTAAATTTAACCTTCCTTCATCCATCCAATAATACCTTAGTTGCCTACTAGATGTTTAATTGAGGCGATGTGCTAACCACGTGTCACTCTTTCATATCTGTAGGTAAAAAGCGTTACTAAATTACCCTGATCTTGATTTAATTATATAATTAACTATCCATGCATAGTAATTCTGCCCGAAGAGAGGTCCTTTACTGCAATCATAGCATATAGTTAATTTTATAGATGCTTTAATTAGGTTTAGTATTTTTAAAATAACCTCCCGCTTGAGAGTTCAGGTGTCCCTGCGCGAGATGTATGGGTATATATATAACTAACTAACTCACGTTCATGGCCGCGCGGACATGAGCCCTCCATACATCCCAATTCTGAGCTAATGTTTTCCAATCATTTCCTATTTAATCTACTTCCCTCAAATCATAGTTAATGTTATTCTCCCATCTCGTTCTTGGTCTACCAACTGGGCGTGTTCCCTCTGTTTTTCCTGCAACAAGCTTCCATGCACATGTTTCATTCCCCATTCCCCATTCGTGCCACATGACCTGCCCATCGCAGTCTACGAGACTTAGCTATTCTTATTATATCTGGCTTCCTATAAAGACCATGTAGGTCATTGTTATGTAGTCTGTACATTCAATAGCTGATTAAAATAACTTTTCCATCTATTTAATATACTTCTGGAATCTGCAATCATTTCCCATTTTCATTCCTAATTATGTTTGCTCCAGCATGAAACCCGTTCTTCTCTATCCTAATGTCCTGATATAATTCTCTAATGTTCCTATGTTTGGCATTCATTTCAAGATCATTAATCTTTTCTCTCAAATATTCCCTCTTTTTACTCTTTAGTAACCTCGTGGTTTCCCGTCTAATACTACTCAGTTGCTCCAAATTTACCTCATTTGACTCGTTCTAACTTTCTATACAATCCTGAATATCCTCTGTAAGTTTTTCGGTAAGAAACAAGTTTTTCAACATACTTGTCAAGTATTGAAATCACTCGGAGCTTGAATTGAGAATTTCCGACCAGTGGTTCGCTATCTTAAAATACTCATTTCGTACGCTTCTGTCACTAGTGATGCCATTAAAAATCTATTAGAAAGTTTTGTAAACAAGTTGTTTTTCGTTTAAGTAGGACCTAATGAATGTAAAGAATACACCTAAGAAGTAGTCATATTTTCTCATAACAGGTTCAGGTGCCTGTTACGATCTCCTGCCATCTTCTTTGGTTATAATTTGCGTTATGATATGTTAGCCAGAATTTTTTCTCTGTTAAAAACCGTAGATTTGCGATTCATAAATTACAAGATATTTTTATTATATTTTCTGCAACAAATTCAAACTTAAATATGCAATCTTCAATTACTTTTACTCTGCAGACCAAACTCACTGGCACTACGAACCATTAGGTTCATGGCCACGCGGACGTAAACTCTCCATACATTCATATCCTGAGCTAATATTTTCCAATCATCCCCTGTATAATCTACTCCTCTCAAATCATGATTCATTTTATTCACACACCTCCTTCTTGGCCTGCCTACTAGGCGTTTTCCTAATGGTGTTCCTACAAGGAGTTTCCGTGTTCCTCTTTCATTCCTCAATCGTGGCTCATGTCCTACCCATCAAAGTCTACGAGACTTAACTGTTCTTATTATATCTGGCTTCTTATAAAGACCATGTAGTTCACTCTTATGTAGTCTTCTCCATTCACCTGTCTGTTCATCTCTCTTTGGACCAAAAATTTTCCTAAGAACTTTATTCTCAAATACTTGTAATCTCCTTTCCTCCCTTAAAGTAAGAGTCCATGTTTCGCATCCATATAATATAACTGGTAGAATAATAGTTTTATATATTTTCAGTTTAACGTTTTTTGAAAGGAGTTGGGATATCAAGAGTCCCTGTATACATTTTCAGAATTGAGCCTATGTTTAATTCTTTTGTGCATCTCATTTCTATTTTTGATTATTGTTCCCAGGTATTTGAATTCAGCCACTCTTCAAAATTTCCCTCGTTTGTCATTAGCTGTTAATTTCCATTATATCATGTATTTATATGTGTGATCACATATTTAGTTTTATTGATATTTACTTCCAGTCCCAATTTCTTAGTATTTTTCAATAGTGTGTGCGTTTTGGCCCTTAGTATCTTCTCGCTATCGCCCAATAGTACTACATCATCAGCATAAACTAACAGCTTATTAATACCATTGAATAGTAGGCCTTCTTCATCTTCTAAAGATTTGATGGCATGCTCTAGTACAAAATTAAATAGTAGAGGAGATAGTGCATCCCCTTGCTTCAACCATTGTGAATTTCAAATGTATCCGAAAACTGTTTGCATACACGCACCCTACTCTTTGTACTATTTGACACATTTATATATGTGTAACTTTTTTGGAAATTCCGAATTCCATCAGGATACTGTATAACTTCTCCCTCTGAATTGAATCGTATGCTTTTTTGACTGAAACATAAAATAGTAATATAATGTACGGTTAAAAACTATAAAATAGTTACCTTGTAGGTCCGTCTCCTCAACTGACCTACAAGGTAACTATTTTATAGTTTTTAACCGTACATTATATTATGTGAACTAATACCTCAACGGGAACTTACCATGAATTTTACTGGCATCGAAACATAAAATACTATCAGAAAGAACAACAAAGACAACTCTTAACAGGACTCGTCCAAAACACACCACGAAACACAGAACTCTCCAACCTCCAAGAATGCACATAAAATAATGGCCGGGTGGAAGATGACAAGCTTTTTATTACCCACTTTAAGAGAACCTAATTGCAATAAATATTAATAAAACACTATATTAAACGTATTTATCTAAGAGATGTAATTATCACTTCGTTATTTTACTCGTAAATATGAAAATAAAGTGGGACTATTTCCTGTCATGAAGTTACAACAGTTCTTACTTCTAACCAGCGATAAACTACCGATTATCAAACTTTTAACCAGCGATACAGCACAAATGAGCACAATGTGTACATTTAATCATGAGATTCATATTTGTGTACCATATCTATGGTTTCAACAAATTAGGTCTGAATTTATCTTTTTCTTATTTAACCGCGTAAAACAATAAAAAGGACGTTCCCTGGTATTCACCGTTTAGAGTAATTGATTTATGTTACAGTAATTGATTTAGGTTTGGTTAGCTTTTAGGTTCCTTGCATTTTAAATGTGATTTGATATGTAAAATAAATTACCTCTTCGTATCAGTTATTCTATGAAAAATTCAACTTCTGACGGTTACAACATAAAATCATATTTCCACTAGTTCATTTCATGATACGTTTACATATTTTGGCGATGGTTATATTTCACCGATAATTGATATCATTAACACTTTATAATACTTTAAATTAAATAAAAAATGACATAAGTAGCGTAAGTAAAAAGCTTGTCTTGTACAACCCGACCAAAAAAATATCCCCGCGCTTTAGGGTTGAAATAAATGTGACAAAAGGTTTGTACTCACTTCATTGGAATATACAGTAGTCTTCGGAGCGCCTTGGCAGACGAGAAGCCCGCTCAGCAAGAGGACGATCTCACCGCGAACCATGTTAGAGTGTTACTGATGATACTCGGTGGTCTACCTACAAGGTCACTTCCAGGTCCCCACTACCATGAGTCACGTGGTACTTTCACAATCTCGACAAATTGCATAATCTTATAAGTTTGTAATTCTTAATCTTAGAAATTATATTAAATTAGCCGTATCAATATGCTACAGTGCATTGTACACAATTCCGCTATTTAACTGTATGTTGTGAGCCCGGTAACTCATGCGGCAAGCAGTCCGGTTATGGGCTGGGTGTCCTGTTTTTTTATTCCAGGCAGAGGCGGGATGGCTATCTGTACCACTAGGCCATTTGTGAATATTCGGTCGGAAAACAAGTGACTGCTAACGTCATGTGATATCTAGAGACCGGATGTTAGGGAAAATGCCTACAGTTATTTATTACAGATATTGTAAAAGTGACTTCATATAAGTTCATACCGACGACCCTAGAGTTGTTTTCCGTGAAGTTAATTTTGCCTATAAATGCCTATTTCAACTTACATTGCCTATAAATGCCTATTTGCCATTTTTTCTCTCGAAATTAACTTAGTATTTCAATGAAATTCATTGAAATGGACAAACGTCATGACCCATACATTGCATAGAAATCTTTAATTGACTGGCAATATTACTTTTTACGTTGATAACTCTGAATTCAGTCTGTAGTCCTCGTTCACAGACAGGTGCTTCAAAGACAAAGTTGTGCAACCAGCTTTAGAATAGTTGTTTCACGATGCCTAAAGAACGGACAAGAGTAAAACAGTAAAAGACAAACTGACCAATTTCGTGAAAGAATTTGATGCGGAAATATTCTCAAGTGACATTGTTTTGCAAAGTATGCAAAATTTCAGTGAATTGAGCGAAGAAGTTCCATGTTTCGCAGCACATACACACTGCAAAACATAAGTATGCTCTTTGTAAAAAGGCAAAACAAGTTCCAAAATCATCTCTGATATCTTCGTATGCTATTGATAGTATATGTATATAATCTTTACGTAAGGCTGTAAAGTTGTATGTAGTAGTACATTTTTTGTAAGAGCCTATTTTGATTTTTTAGTGCCTATATTAATGATTTTTAATGCCTTTTTGCCTGCCTATTTTAAACTTTTTAAGTGGCTAACATCCGGACTCTAGTGATAACACAAGTTCCCGCTAAAGTCAACTGTATGTTGTGGGCGGGTGAGGTTTACTCACATATAAGGAGAATCTATCACAGGAGTCTACCTACATTAGAGAGCAAGTTAGTCATCTCAAAATCTACTACTGAAAGATTATTTTCATTTTATAACTCGATAATTTCTAGAATAAGGGCTAGTTAGTGTTATTTGGACAAATTCACTCACTCACTCACTAGCACTATCGAACTCGTAGGTTCATGGCCGTGCGGAAAAGCTCTCCATACATCCTTATTCTGAGCTAATGTTTTCCAATCATTCCCTGTAAAATCTACTTCCCTCAAATCATAGTTAATGCTATTCTCCCACGTCATTCTTGATCTACCAACTGGGCGTTTTCCCTCTGATTTTCCTACAAGAAGCTTCCATGCACGTCTTTCGTTCCCCACTCGTGCCACATGTCATATCCTATGCAGTCTATGTGACTTAACTGTTCTTATTATATCTGGCTTCCTATAAAGAGCATGTAGTTCACTGTAATGTAGTCTTGTCCATTCACCTGTCTGTTCATCTCTCTGTGGTCCAAACATTTTCCTAATAATTTTATTCTCAAATACTCATAATCTATTTGTACATGTTAAAGTGAGAAAATGGGCAATTTAGTAGATAAAGAACAAGATAATATATTACTTGAAATTACTCCATCGACACATACGCAAAATAAAGGACAAATAAGAAAACGTGAAAATGTAATGAGTGACAAAGATTTAAGCTGGAGAACTCAGCCAAGTGCTAATAATAAACCACAGTTTTTTGGAAAAATAGGGGCTAAATCCAGGTTTACAAATTTTAGAAAATAGTACTCCATTAGAAATTTTTCAATTTGTTTTGACAATGCTCTATTCACGAAATTTCAAATAGAAGCAAATAGATGTACCGCCAACAAATTCAGAAACAAAAATTCAAAGTGGTCGACTAAAACCAAAATCCATTCACTCGCAGTGGAAAGACGTATCAATAGCCGAAATTAAAATATTTCTAGCTATAATAATTCGTATCACATTAGTAAAGAAACCGGCAATTCAGGACTACTAGAGTACTTCACCTATTTTACGTATGCTCGATCTGTAGGAATACCTCGTGACAGATTTTTGTCAATTCTAGCCATGTTTCACCTGAACAACAATGAATTACGTATTTCCAGAAGTCAACGTGGTTACGACCTCATGTATAAAGTCCAACCACTGTTGAGTTCCATAACAACAAAATTTCAACAATGTTACACCCCTGACGAAAATCTTACCATGGACGAGGCAATATGTGCTTTCCAAGAAAGAGTATTTTTTCGTGTTTACGTAAAAGGGAAACCACACAAATACGGAATAAAACTGCATGAATTGTGCGAGTCCACCAGTGGTTTTGTACACAATAAAAACTTTATACCGGAGTCCATGAAACACAAGCAGTCTACAATTCAGCTTTCAATGTATAGACAGACTCACCAGTGAAAAATAAATGGCACGCAGTGTACATGGATAGATTTTTCAGCAGCCCAACACTTTTTGATCATTTGTGGTCTAGTGGAATAAAAGCTGTAGGCACAGTAACATTTGTGGTCTAGTGGAATAAAAGCTGTAGGCACAGTAACATTTGTGGTCTAGTGGAATGAAAGCTGTAGGCACAGTAACATTTGTGGTCTAATGGAATAAAAGCTGTAGGCACAGTAACATTTGTGGTCTAGTGGAATAAAAGCTGTAGGCACAGTAACATTTGTGGTCTAGTGGAGTAAAAGCTGTAGGCACAGTAACATTTGTGGTCTAGTGAAATAAAAGCTGTAGGCACAGTAACATTTGTGGCCTAGTGGAATAATAGCTGTAGGCACAGTAACATTTGTGGTCTAGTGGAATAAAAGCTGTAGGCACAGTGACATTTGTGGCCTAGTGGAATAAAAGCTGTAGGCACAATAACATTTGTGGTATAGTGGAATAAAAGCTGTAGGCACAGTAACATTTGTGGTCTAGTGGAATAAAAGCTGTAGGCACAGTAACATTTGTGGTCTACTGGAATAAAAGCTGTAGGCACAGTAACATTTGTGGCCTAGTGGAATAAAAGCTGTAGGCACAGTAACATTTGTGGCCTAGTGGAATAAAAACTGTAGGCACAGTAACCTTTGTGGCCTAGTGGAATAAAAGCTGTAGGCACAGTAACATTTGTGGCCTAGTGGAATAAAAGCTGTAGGCACAGTAACATTTGTGGTCTAGTGGAATAAAAGCTGTAGGCACAGTAACATTTGTGGTCTAGTGAAATAAAAGCTGTAGGCACAGTAACATTTGTGGCCTAGTGGAATAAAAGCTGTAGGCACAGTAACATTTGTGGTCTAGTGGAATAAAAGCTGTAAGCACAGTAACATTTGTGGCCTAGTGGAACAAAAGCTGTAGGCACAGTAACATTTGTGGCCTAGTGGAATAAAAGCTGTAGGCACAGTAACATTTGTGGCCTAGTGGAATAAAAGCTGTAGGCACAGTAACATTTATGGTCTAGTGGAATAAAAGCTGTAGGCACAGTAACATTTGTGGCCTAGTGGAATAAAAGCTGTAGGCACAGTAACATTTGTGGTCTAGTGGAATAAAAGCTGTAGGCACAGTAACATTTGTGGTCTAGTGGAATAAAAGCTGTAGGCACAGTAACATTTGTGGTCTAGTGAAATAAAAGCTGTAGGCACAGTAACATTTGTGGCCTAGTGGAATAAAAGCTGTAGGCACAGTAACATTTGTGGTCTAGTGGAATAAAAGCTGTAGGCACAGTAACATTTGTGGCCTAGTGGAATAAAAGCTGTAGGTACAGTAACAGTGGGGGCCTAGTGGAAATAAAAGCTGTACGGCACATAAAAATTTGTGGTATAGTGAAATTTAAAGCTTGTTTTGTAGTTTCCAGTAGTAAACGCAAACCGGGGAAGGAGATGCCTGCAGAAAAATATGGTTTAGCTCAAGTGAAGAAAGGTGAAAAATTGAAAAATAGTTGCACAGAGAAATCACTTGCTGGCAGTAAAATGCGAGGGAAGGGATATGTGCCGAGGTATAAAGTTTATCTTACAGCACATGTTGACCACACTAGTGGTTATCTACATCCAGAGGAGTGCACCAGAAAATAAAAACTAAATCTGTCATAGATTATAATAAATACAAAATTGGTATTGACAAATCTGATCAACTGATGTCATACTTCAGTTTCCAGAGAAAATCAGTAAAATGGTGGAAGAAACTTTTTTAATTTATTTGACCTAGCTTTAATCAATGCTCACATTTTGCACAAAAAAAATTCGCACAAATTACGACTTCAAGTTTTCATGGAAAGAGTTGCAGAAGGCCTAATTACTGATGCAGGCCCTGAAATAGTCTTGCGGCCTCAAAAACAAACAGCAGCAAGACTACTAGGAAGGGATCACTTTCCACACAGAGTACCTGCCACAGGAAAAAGGATAAACGATATGCTCAGAGAACATGCAAGGTATGTTCTGACAGGTCTAAGCATAAAACAGGAAAGGCTGCACATAAGTACACCACCATATACTGCCGAAAGTGTGACATAGGACTGTGTCTCGGCGAGTGTTTTGAAGTGTACCGTGAAAAGCGTATTATTTAGAGTAATATGTTAGCAGTGTCCACCGCTGTGATCTCGAGGTAGCATGCTGCCTTGTCACGTAGCGGGCCCGGGTTCGATCCCGATCGGGGCAGTTTTTCTGGGTGAGGTTTTTATCGGGATTTTTCCTCACCTGTAAGACAAATGTCAGGAAAACGTTAAGGCCCAAGCGGTCCCCGAAATCATATGGCCATCATTATCATCATCATCCTTATCATTATCATCATCATCATCCTTCATCGGTGTGGAAAGCAACGGGAAGCTATCACACCTACACCTACATTCCATAGTAAAGCTGCAAGTATAGCATGAATATACTATGACTGCAGTGAAGGACCTGCCCTCGGGTAGAATTACTATGGATGGATGGATATCACCAGTAGACATTTGTTGAAATATACATCTCAAATACAAACAGACTAATAATATATTTAAGACCTAGTGATCGTGTTAAAAATATCTTGTAAGGAACAAATTTGTAAAACTTCAGGATATTGAAAACTTGTATCCGGAACAACTAACTTATTCAAGTACTTTTTTATTACAATTACATTGAAATTGTGTGTTGATTAGGTACATAAATTATTGGAGAGAAAATAACAAAATTATGGGAATAATTAAATGTACATTTTTTTGCGTTTGTCCCTTTAAATTCCGCCGGCACTGAGACACTGGGTATTTAAATTCAGTCCGGTCTGTAAGTGTTAATTATGGGTTTATTTGAATTTAAAGTCAGATTTACAGATATAAATCTATGTACGTTGAATAATTAAAAGTGGTTTTTCTAGTTTCAAGGAAAAGTGACTTTCGGGCTTATTCTGTAACTTTCAAATTATCTCATCTGTAAAAAAAACATTTTTATGATTATAAGAGAAGAACATAGAGTTTTTTGTTACATTTTATACTATCAACTAGCTAATGCTCGGCGTGCGCTGCTGCGCCTATATAAATTAAATGTGTTTTTTTAAGTTTAGTTGAATGAGTAAAAGAAAAATAATTATAAATTTATATAGTAATTATTTTTAGATACCCTGTGATGATCACCTGATGTTACCCAGGAATGTATTCTTGGCATCAATGGGCTTAAAGACAAAAAAATGGTTTTTGTGAGTTATCCGTAAAAGATAGACATATGCTGTCGCGGACTTTTTTTTGTAGATTTCTTCGAGATATTCAATTCTGTGTACATTAATTTGGCGTATTAGATATGGTTTAGGCAGCGTAAGCCATTTAAGCTTCCCAGAAACGACTTTTAGTGCGGCCGATACCCCCCTTTTTTTTGTAGCTCCAGCTTATACGGTAAAACCTGTCTTAGCCGGGACCTTTATAACAAGGAAACCTGTAGAGACGGAAAATCTCCAGAACGGTACGATTTTATATGTAAAATTGTCCTGTATAAGCCGGAAACCTTCATAACGCGGAAACGGAATGGTTTTTAATGTACCAATAGTTAATTTTTACCTCAATAAGACGGAAAATTATTCTTAAGCACGTTCTAATTATAGTATTAATGACCACACGTGAACATTCGGCATATGACGCTTTCTGAATTATATCGTTTTACCTTCTTGTGTTGCCATTGTATTGCAGTGATACCGTTGCTTATGTGTGACTGCGAGGAATCCCTCGCTTTTCCTTGCCTGCTTTCGTTACCTGCGAGGGAGTTGGGAAACTCTTCAGTCTTACTGTAGTTGAGTTCCTTCTCGCTTTTGTGTAATAAAGTTGTTTTGTATTGCAGTGTAAACTGAGCTATGTTACATAAACCATTTTGTCTGTAATTCAGTCAAAACGTTATGTCTTTAGCGTGCATGTAAAACCCTACACTGCGTGAGAAAATTCAAGCTTGTAATTTGGGAACCCTTTAAAAGAGGGAAAACTGCCAAGTCGGAAATATATTTAAGGAACCGTCATGTTCCTTCATAGACAGGTTTTACTGTAGTACTAGGGTAATAAACGTCTATTACAGGCCTATACTTTAATTGTTCCAGAAAAATTCAGTAAAATATGAAAATGAACTCTATTTTTAGTGCACCGATGCTCCCCCTACAGTATGTATACGTTGTATACGTTAATTGTCCCGGAAAAATTATCTAAATAATGAAAAAAAAAACATTCAAATCGGTCAAGCAGTTTTTGAGTCGATAAAGGACAGACAAACCCACCATCATATTTATATGTAAATAAGAAAGGATGCGCAGCTAAGATTTTACTCAATTTTTTGAAATCCAGAATGGGTTGAAGCAAGAAGATGCACTATCTCCTCTACTATTTTAATTTTGTACTAGAGCATGCCATTAAATCTTTAGAGAATGAGGAAGGCTTACAACTCAATGGTATTAATAAGCTGTTAGTTTATGCTGATGATGTAGTACTATTGGCCGATAGCGAGGAGATACTAAAGGCCAACACGCACACACTATTGAGTAACACTAAGAAATTAGGACTGGAAGTAAGTATCAGTAAAACTAAATATGTGGTCACAGGTAGAAATTCAGTATATAATGGAAATGGACAGCTAATGACAAATGAGGGAAAATTTGAGTAAGTGGCTGAATTCAAATACCTAGGAACAATAATCACAAATAGGAATGGAGATGCACAAAGAAATTAAACATAGGCTCAATTCTGAAAGTGCGTGCTATTATGAATTACAGGGATTCTTGACGTCCCAATTCCTTTCAAAAAACGTTAAACTAAGAAACATATAGACCTGAAACTTTTATTCTACCAGTTATATTATATGGATGCGAAACATGGGCTCTTATTTTAAGGGAGGATCGGAGATTACGAGAATTTGAGAATAAAGTACTTAGAAAAATGTTTGGACCAAAGAGAGATGAACAGACAGGTGAAAGGAGAAGACTAGATAACAATAAACTTCATGGTCTTCATAGAAAGCCAGATATAATAAGAACAGTAAAGTCTCATAGACTGCGATGGGTATAACATTTGGCACGAATGGGGAATGAAAGACGTGCATGGAAGCTTCTTGTAGAAAAACCAGAGGGAAAACGCCCAGTTGGTAGACCAATAATGAGGTGGGAGAATAACACTAACTATGATTTGAGGGAAGTAGATTATACAGGGAATGATTGGAAAACATTAGTTCAGGATAAGGATGTGTGGAGAGCTTATGTCCGCGCGGTCATTAAACTACGGTTCGATAGTGCCAGTGAGTAAATAAGTAAGGGCACTACCAGTGACGGTGTATGGAAGTGAGGCCTGGGTCCTGAAGGAAAAAGGGAAAAAAGCAAAATTCAGGCAGCGAAAATGAGTTTCCTACGGGCTGTGAAAGGTTGACAATAGAAGAACATATTAGAAATGAGGATATTAAAGAGAAATAAAAGCACAACCACTTCTTCAACAAATAGAAGAACACAGGAACAATTAGATAGGATCTGTAAAAATGACAGAGAAGAGGATACCAAAGATGGCAGTGATGTATAATCCTGGAGGACGAAGATCGGTAGGAAGACCAAAAAAGCGCTGGGCTAAACAGATGTTAGATTGGAACAGGCAAAGACTTAATCCGTGAAGGAAGAAGGAAATGGTGATGATGATACCAGTGAATCCTCTCCCAGCGGCTCGTTTCCCTGTAAAGGCCCGTCTGATGTGCTGCATATAAACGTACTTACAAGGAGAGAAGGAAAAAAAAGTTTGCCTTGCCGGCTCAGGTTGTAGCTGCCTGCTTCGAGACCAGCAGGCCTGAGTTCCTTTTCCGGCGAGATTGAAAATTGTAATTTTTTAATTAATTTAATTGTAACTTTTTAATGAATAAAACACGAAGTGAAGATATTCGTAAAGAACTACAACAAATTCAGTTTTACAGATAAAATAAAAGGGTATAGGAGAAGATGGTATGAACATGTCTGCAGAATGGATACCAACAGATTGCCTAGGAAAAGTCGGAACTATCAACCGAGAGGAGGAAAAAAAGATAAGGGAACGCCCACGAAAGAGATGAACACAGCAGCTATGACACTTGGAGCCGGAACGAACCAAAAAGGTTTAATCCTTGCAAGAAGAAGAAGAAGATTTTTAATCTGGGGGCCAGCAAAGGTTGTAGTGTACAATTTTAAATCGCTTAAATATAATTCTATTCCTAGTACATATGTTGAGAAGGCTCTGTTGATAGCGGTTCGTCTGTGCATAGGGACGTTAAACCTGGCGCCTCCCTTGGTGCTTGTCGGTAGGAGTATAGTCCAGTCTGATGAGTGCGCCTTACTGAATCCAAATGCATGTGACAGGAGGGAACATTGCCGAATGGGGCAGGGAAGTAGTAGCCATGCAAAAAAACATTTTCTTAATAATAATAATAATAATAATAATAATAATAATAATAATAATAATAATAATAATAATAATAATAATAATAATAAAATAAATTGTTATAGAAACCACGTTATACTTTAATGAACACTTCTAACCTATTATGCAACAAAACTGTTCACAAACACAAAATTAGTACATAGTAACTATTATGTATAGTAACTATTATGTTATCAAAACAGAGGGAAGTTACTGGCAGTACGTGAAACTCGTCCTCCCCTCATACCGCACCATACACAATTGACCCCTCAAATACGGCTACAGAAGCCAGAACTGTACTATAGGTTACGTGCCGGCGCCGTGTTTCATCTTCTCCCTTTTCTTCATCATCATTCCTCATAAAACACATTTTACACTACACAAACATAAACATACATTCATCCCACATTCCTTTTTGTCTTCTTGTAATCTTGTAAGCCCATGTTTCCCTTAACAGAGATTTAGGCGCTCTCCCCCTACAGGGAAGAATTTGAACCATACTAATTTAGTTATACTTGTTTTCGTATAGATGTAATTTGAGTGGTCGGTGGTCAGCGCGCCTCATACTGACATCTAGGAAACCAAGGTAGTACTAGGACGGGAAAATTCGGTAAATTTTGCTTAGAGGCCTTTTCATTCAGGCTTAAGAATCTTCTACGAGCCTGAAAATCTTCAGACTCGGGACCCACGGCTTAAAGTCCCTCCCGGAGGACTTGCTCCTTGGATTTTTCCATCCTAAAAAAATCCATCGACCCCGGCCGGGTTTGAACCCGCGACCCTCGGGACCAGAGGCACTCCTCTTTGTACAAAATAATATAATACATAATTTACATAAAGTAGTGGTGCTTGAATTAAAAACAGACCACATTAACTTCATGTATCCACTTAGCGCGAAATTCGAAGTACGTAGAATGCATAGTGTGGTATTAGAACACACCCACACACACACACGCACACACACACAGATGTAAAGAAGGTAAGAATCATATTAAGTGACAAGTAATTCTGTTTTTTTATATCAAGGGTTAGGCATTTTTTGCCACTTCCGACCTAAAATTGCTATATGATTATACTTACGTCTTTTTGAGTAATCTTAAATGCCGGACATTGGCATCTTTTAAAAGAAATCTAAATTTATATTTGCTCTAAACTCGACTTCATTATTATCCAGTGTAAGATATATATATTAATTGGTGTTTCCCGTATAATGTATCATATTTATATTATTATTATTATCGTATCATTATTGTTATTACCCTATAAAATGTTGTTTGTACATGACATTTATATTGCTACATTTATTATATCTTTAACTGTTTATAATTAGTTTAGTGTATATCTATATTTGTCGAATATTTATTTGTATTTGTGCTGGTTGAGTGGAAGAGAGGGCCTTATGACCTTAACTCTGCCAGAATAAATAAAGTATTATTATTATTATTATTATTATTATTATTATTATTATTATTATTATTATTATTATTATTATTATTATTATTATATTAAATGAAAGAGTTGCCAGCCCTTTCGCAAACCCCCAACCCAGAGGAACGAAGTTTGGCTTTGTAGTGTCTTTCTCTTAGATGATTTGCCTTGCAGGGCTAGAGTCTCATCTACCCCGAGCATTTTTGTTCTTCGCATATTCGTCATACAGCCTCCATCTTGAGCCTCCGTTCTATAAAGCATATGGTAGGATACAGCAGAATGAGGTTCTTTCTCTCGTGGCATGTGGTGATATTTTTCAGGCATTTGGTTCGACTTAGTTTCTCTCTGTTACCTTATGTAGGCCTTTCTCACAATCGCATGGTCAGAACTTGAAAAGAGTTACACTCCGGGAGATCCGTCAAATTATGTATCTAACGCTGTAAATAAAGAATTGACGTCAATATTTACAAAACAATTGAAAGTCGTGACACTCATTGAAACTAAGTAAAAAACGCATCGTGTCATTTAATGAACATTTCCTGTGATTATCTTCAAATTGTAAGAAACAAAGGAAACATTAAAAGAACGCATAATCACATTAAAAGGGAAAAACCTTCATTATATAACCAACTGGCGCTAACGAACAGATATGTTCATATCCAAACATCCTATTCTGAGCTAATATTTTCAAATCATCCCTTGTATAAAATACTCCCACATATAATGGTTAAAGTTATTCTTCCACCTCATTCTTGGAATGCCTACTGGGCGCTTTCCCTCTGGTTTTCCTACAAGGAGTTTCCATGCTCCTCTTTCATTCCGAATTCGCGCCACATGTCCTGTCCATCGTAGTCTAAGAGACTTAACCGTTCTTACTGTATCTGGCTTCCTATAAAGACCATGTAGTTCACTGTTATGTAGTCTTCTCCATTCACCTGTCTGTTCATCTCTCTTTGTTCCAAAAATTTTCCTAAGAACTTTATTATCAAATACTCGTAATCTTCTATCCTCCCTTAAAGTAAGAGTTCATGTTTCGCATCCATATAATATAACTGGTAGAATAATAGCTTTATATATTTTCAGTTTAACGTTTTTTGAAAAGGAGTTGAGACGACAAGAGTCCCTGTAATGCATAATAGCAATGATGATGATCATGATAATAATAATAATAATAATAATAATAATAATAATAATAATAATAATAATAATAACTAAATGTAGAGGAATTAAACACAACAATACAATACGGAACAAACTGGAAAAAACAGTTGGCAAGGATGACTGAGAATAGTATACCAAAAGCAGCATACAGCTATTCACCACGAGGAAGACGAAATTTGGGAAGACCAAAGAAAATATGGAAACAGCAGCAATTTGGAGCTGGAACAGGCTAGTAAATAAGCCTAAGTCGTGAATAATAATAGTAATAATAATAATAATAATAGTTTTATCAGGGAAAATGTCTTGAAACCAGGGCTCACTATTCTTCCTCACTTAGACGAGTAAAGTAGAATAGTTGCCATTAGCGTTCTACAGATAGCAGGCAGTTTTCTTCTTTATATCTCCAACTAATAAACCTAATGCCACTGTCAAACCCGTAAGTTCATGGTCTCACAGACATATGCTATCCATGCATCCCTATCCTGAGCTAATGTTTTCTAATCATCCCCTGTACCAAGAAATAGGAGCTGGATGTAAAATCAACAAAATTAAATATATGGTCACACATAGAAATTCTTTAATTAATGGAAATTAACATTTAACAGAAAATGAGGGAGCTTTTGAGGAAGTGGCTGAATTCAAATATCTTACTTACTTACTTACTTACTCACTGGCACTATCGAACCCGTAGGTTCATGGCCGCACGAACATAAGCTCTCCATACATCCCTATCCTGAGCTAATGCTTTCCAATCATTCCCTGTATAATCTACTTCCCTCAAATCATAGTTAATGTTGTTCTCCCACCTCATTCTTGGTCTACCAACTGGGCGTTTTCCTTCTGGCTTTCCTACGAGAAGTTTCCATGCACGTCTTTCATTCCCCATACGCGCAACATGTCCTGCCCATCGCAGTCTACGGGACTTAACTGTTCTTATTATATCTGGCTTCCTATAAAGACCATGTAGTTCATTGTTATGTAGTCTTCTCCATTCACCTGTCTGTTCATCTCTCTTTGGTCCAAAAATTTTCCTAAGAACTTTATTCTCAAATACTCTTAATCTCCTTTCCTCCCTTAAAGTAAGAGTCCATGTTTCACACCCATATAATATAACTGGTAGAATAATAGTTTTATATATTTTCAGCTTAACGCTTTTTGAAAGGAGCTGGGACATCAAAAGTCTCTGCAATGCATAATAGCATGCATTTCCAGAATTGAGCCTATGTTTATTAATATCTCGGATAGCGGATAGGATCCTCCTTCTGACTAAAAAACCTGTTCCAAATGCAGATCTTTCTGCACCCCCATAGTATAATGCAAAACTTCCTGATTCCTGACTACCTTCTCCTGGCCACCTAACTTCCTGTAAAGCGACTATATCCAAGGGCGATTTATCCAATTCCCGCGTTAATATGTCTAGTGCCCCGCTATTGTATAAAGTCCTAACATTCCATGTTCCTAGGAACATGTCCCTGTGTTTGAGCCTTTGGCATGGGTTCCCTGAAGTAGTCCCCGCCCGGAGAACCGAATGGGGGACTATTTGACCTCCGGAAAATTTTACCCCAGTAGAACCCATGTCCGCATTTCTTGACGGTTGTATTTTTACGGTGAAAGATCGTCACTCTTTCGACCAAGGTACTTATTTCGTCTGGCTTATCACCTTCGACCAGTCCGGCATGGGTAACCCTATCGGCAGCAATGCTACCGCCGGCATGAATTCAAATATCTAGGAACAATAATTGCAAACAGGAATGAAGTGCACAAAAAAATTAAACAAAGGGTTCTTCTTTTTATTCCTTTCATGTGATAGATCTAGGGTTCTGTGACGGTCTCAATCCAACATTTGAAGGGTCTGCCTAAAGATCTCTTGCCTGGTGACTGGTAATTTAAGATTTGACGTGGTAATCTTGTTCTGCTCATTCTTCGTACGTGAGATTTCCAGTTGTGTCTGTATTTTTGCACATATTTCATGATTAATTCTGTTTGTAATTCTTTGAGAATCCCAGAATTCCTTTTATGGTCTGTTCTTGAGTAACCTGCAGTACGTCTGATAAATTTCATTTCTGCCGCAGTTAGTCATTGTTCATCTAAACTGCGAATTTTCCAGGCCACACTGCCGGAACATAATATGGGTCAGGCCAGTGTTTTATAAATTCTAGTTCGTGTTTGTTGCTGTACTGTGTTTGGCTTGAAAATATTATTTATAATTCTTGTTACTCTGTTAAAGTTTATAACGTTTTGACTAAAATATTTTCCCTATTCGTATGTACTTAACTTGGTATCCGAGGTAGTTAAATGTGTTAGTTTGTTTCAATATTTTTTTTATTATTCCGGCTTTTACAATGAATGTACATTTTTCCGGTACCCATGTTCACAGTTAACTACACATTTGTTTCAACACATTTTTCCATTCCTGTCTGTTCATCCATATATCTTCTTCTATTTCCCATTCCCTCTTAGCTTCATTGATTCCCTGAATCCACGTAATAGTTGGTCTACTCTTCTTTTTCCTTCCCTGTGGTTCCCAATCCATGATTATCTTAGGTAGTCTTCCTTCTTCCATTCTTCTAATGTGTCTGTACCAATTTAATTATTTCTTCTTTATAAAATCTAATATTGAATATTGTACCTGATTTTTTTCTTTTATATATGAATTTCTGATTTTATCCTTCCTGAATATTCTTGCAGCACGTCTCCAGTAGTCCATTTCAGTGGCGGTCAATTTTTTTTTTTCATTTGTGCATTTAAAGCCCACACATCAGTTCCATAGGTAATAATGCTTCTGATTATTGTATTAAAAACAGCTTTTTTTTTGTTTCTTTGAAGATATGTTTGTCCCATACTATTCCATTTAGGGCAGATATATGCATACTTTCCTATATTGATCCTGTTTCTTATCTCTGTTTCTTGTTTTCTATCTTTAGTAATTTTAATTCCCAAATACTTATATTCTTCAGTGTGTTTAATTATCCTTAAATCTTCTTCTAGTATTTAATCTTGAGGAAGATCCCCTATTGTCATATATCTAGATTTATCCATATTGATCTTTAAACCCCATAAACTATATTCTTGTATTAATTTTCTAGTGAGGTATTCTATATCTTCAAATTCTTGAGCCAATATCAATTGGTCATCTGCAAACTGGAGTGTATATATTGTTTGAATTATCATCTAGTGGTATTCCCATCGGTTTACATTTCTTTTTCCATTCTTCAATAGCTTTTTCAGTATAAATCTTATATAATAGTTTATTATTATTAATAATTTTACTGCGAACTAGGTCTTTTCCTAGATTTTTCTGTTGAGATTTCCATGTTGTAGTTTATTTGTAATTTGGTGGAAAGAGTGGACTGACGTTGTAGGTCATCTTCTGAATTCGCTATAAACACAATGTCATCTGAAAATAATAGGGTGTCTAAATTATATAATCTATTAAGTGGTATACTGTCATGTGATTGTAGTGTAATTGAGTTCATGTTTATTATGAAGAGCGTTCATTCGTGCTACGCATTTCAGGGACTTTTGTCGTCCCAACTTCTGTAAAAAAAAATATACTGTGGACTGTTATTCCCCAAATAGGCTATATGGATGCGAAACATGGAGGAGAAAACATTACGAGTATTTGATAATAAAATTCTTGGAATTTTTTTGAATCAAAGAGAGATGAACAGACGTGTGAATGGAGATTACATAACTGTGAGCTACAGGATTATTATGGGAAGCCATACATAGTTAAGTCACATAGATTGTGATGGACAGGACATGTGGGACGATTGGTGAATGAATGAAGGGCATGGAAGCATCTTTTATAGGAAAATGCCCAGTAGGTATACCAAGAATAAGGTGGAAGATTACCTTTAACCAAGATTCGAGGGAAGTAGATTATACAGGGGATGATTGGAAAACATAAGTTCAGGATAGGGATGTATTGAGAGCATATGGCCGCGCGGCCCTGAACCTATGGGTTGGTTAGTGCTAGTGGATTAGTTACTTTGTTAGGACATATGTGCTTATTTTCTGATAAAAATAGGCGAATTTTCATATTTCTGAATTGCATTAAATCCCTCATTTATGAATCATAAGAGGGGATAAAAGTAGGTAAAATAAGTCATGATGTTCAGCCGTGCATATTATGTCATTATAATTTTACATATATTGTTTTATTATTTTAATTGTTGGTAACAATTTTTTGTACTATTAGTTTGGAGTTTTCGTTGGTATTTGCTATTGAACAGTTTTCAATAAATTTGAAAGATACAATTCTGTTATCTCTGGATCTTGTTCTTCTTTGTCGAGTCCTTATTGTGAGCCCCTGTACGCTGATATTGCTGAGCAGATGGCAACTTATTTCTTTCTCCTCTGTTGTAAAGATATGGTCTGTTTTGAAGGACATTTGTAGGTCGTGTATTGAAGAATGTTGGTCTGGAGTTGAATAAACCAGGTCTTGAATTAAATAGTGGTCTCGAACTCTGGATCAGTGGCCTGGTACTCTGCAAGACTGGTCTTGTATTCTGAAAGGTTGGTCTTGTATTCTGCAACAGTGGTCTTGTATTCTGCAAGATTGGTCTTGTATTCTGCAAGATTGGTCTTGTATTCTGCAAGATTGGTCTTGTATTCTGCAAGATTGGTCTTGTATTCTGCAAGATTGGTCTTGTATTCTGAACAACTGGTCTCACTGCTTGTAGTATTGGTCTTGCAACGTTGACTGTACTGACTACCACCGGCCTTGTATTCTTAAATATCGATGAGATGAGATTCAGGGTTGATATTGGAATCTGTAAATAAGATTTAGCGGATTAAATTTCACTGCTTTGAAGATTCTATCCGGCTTTTATCCTGAAGATTTTGAGTATACGAAGAGACTCCAAGATGAGTTCTAGTACGTAAATTTTTCTTGATAAAGGGCGATAAAACTGTTCTTACTGTACTAGTTCCTCTTTCAGCTATTCTTCTTGCTAGAAATAATGTTAACAGTTTGTGGAACACCATGCATTTCCTCTAATCCTTATATAATAAAATGAACGTCTGTGAGTCTGCCTGTTCTTTATGGACTCAAAAAGTTTGACCGGTATGAATGAATAGGTTTTTATACCATCATGTAGAGAATTAATTTAATAAAAAAATAAAATAATGGATGTTCTTGGTGATAAACATTTTTAAGTTAAAAAACACTCCATTCACCAAAACAGTTAAAAACAAGTCAACGCGTTTCGACTACTATGTAGCCATTATCTAGCCAGTCTTCCACTGGGATCAGTCTTGATAAATATACATGAAGTGTCCCGAATTGCCGGGGATAGAATAAAGTGCATTGATACACTAAAAAAGTAGCTTTTTGGACGCTTAAATGGCTTACTCTGCCTAAACCATAACAAATACACCAAATTAATGTACACATTCTACAAAAAAAGTCCGTGACAGCATGTCTATTTTTTACGGATAACTCACAATAACCATTTTTGTCTTTCAGCACTTTGATGTCAAGATGATAGTGATAAGTAAGGGGCGGATTCCTATGACATGTCATATTTTTACCAAAGCCTATATTCTAAGCTTCAAGTAAGTAAAAGCATTTATATACGCCTTATTATTAAGATTAAGTGTTTTTTATTGGGTCTTAAAAGTCATATTCTCACTTTTTCAGATATTTGGTCACACTTCTGCTTATTTCTATGATAAAGTCATATTTTGGTCATATTTTGGGTTTTTTAATAGCCTCGTCACCAGGCGATTGTAAATAACCAACATTGTATCTGTATAAAAATCGTCAGTTTCACAGTTCACTTGTTTCGAGGGTTTCTGTTAACAGGTAGCAAACGTTTGCACTGGACAATAGAAGATGATTTCATTTTTCTTAAGATACAATTGAAAATGTATATGAATGAACAATTAATATAGTATGGGTAAAAAAATCATTCGATTATAAAGTCATATTTTTGTCTTTTTTAGGTCATATTTAACCTTTTTTAGGTCATAAATGCATACATATTTTCCATTTTTTAGGTCATATAAATCCGCCCCTTAATGATAAGTAGAGTAACACTAAGAAATTAGGACTGAAAGTAAATATCAGTAAAACTAAATATATGGTCACACGTAGAAATACATTATATAATGGAAATGGACAGCTAATGACAAATGAGGGAAATTTTGAGGAATTGGCTGAATTCAAATACCTAGGAACAATAATCACAAATAGGAATGAGATGCACAAAGAAATTAAACATAGGCTCAATTCTGGAAATGCGTGCTATTATGCATTGCAGAGACTTTTGATGTCCCAACTCCTTTCAAAAAACGCTAAGCTGAAAATATATAAAACTATTATTCTACCAGTTATATTATATGGGTGCGAAACATGGACTCTTACTTTAAGGGAGGAAAGGAGATTACGAGTATTTGAGAATACAGTTCTTAGGAAAATTTTTGGACCAAAGAGAGATGAACAGACAGGTGAATGGAGAAGACTACATAACAATGAACTACAAGGTCTTTATAGGAAGCCAGATATAATGAGAACAGTTAAGTCCCGTAGACCGCGATGGGCAGGACATGTTGCACGTATGGGGAATGAAAGACGTGCATGGAAGCTTCTTGTAGGAAAGCCAGAAGGAAAACGCCCAGTTGATAGACCAAGAATGAGGTGGGAGAACAACATTAACTATGATTTGAGGGAAGTAGATTATACAGGGAATGATTGGAAAGCATTAGCTCAGGATAGGGATGTATGGAGAGCTTATGTCCGTGCGGCCATGAACCTACGGGTTCGATAGTGCCAGTGAGTAAGTAAGTAATGATAAGTAGATTTCCGGGCAACGTCAGGTAATCAGCCAGTCTATTAAATTAAGATGGATGTTGGTATAGGCTATATGAGGTTAATAGAGGTCGACACTGTTTAACCGATCACCATGAAAGTTGGCACATATATGTATTTTTTCGAGGAGAGGGTTTTTATGCTATACTAGCTAATACCCGGCGTGCACTGTTACACCTAATCATATGATGTGTTTTTATGTTTAGTTGAATAAGTAAAAGGACAATTAATTATAAATTTGCTCTCATCGTTATTGCAGCTAGAAGAACAATAAACTAATTACTTATATTTCCAAATTACCTTTCATACAATCCAAATAGTAAATAAAAGTCATCTTCCAAAATGTAATATTCAAGCAATCACTATAAGTAAAGCCATATCGTAATTATTTTTAGATACCACGTGCTAATTATCCGGCGTTGCCCGGGAATCTACGTATCCGGATGTACTTGGTATAAATGAGCTGAAACACAAAATTCGTTATAAAAGAATACCCTCCGTGCGCTGTTACGGTTGCCCGGGAATCTACTTATCCCGATCTTCTTGGCATCAATAGAAGACAAACATGGTTATTGTGAGTTATCCGTAAAATATAAACATATGCTGTCGCAGACTTTTTTGTAGAGTTTGTTTTTAGATATTCAATTCTGTGAACATTAATTTGGTGGATTTGTTATGGTTTATGCAGCGTAAGCCATCTAAGCGTGAAAATAGGGACTTTATTTCACGTTTTTCACTACAATGGGTGATTTTTAGGCATGAAGGGGTTGAGTATCACAACTCTCTTATAGCCTAAGTTCATCCCGAGAATCTCCTGAACATTTTTCAACAAAAAACCCCATCACAATCGGATCTACGGTATGACCGCGCATAAAGTACGAACAAACAAACAAACGAACAAACAAACATTTATTTTTATATATTAGATAGTATGGCTTATGTTCATAAATCATTAGATGCAGGAGTTCACCTGAAATAAAAATTTAAAATGGGTCTTTCAGTAGCAATTTTAGATGTTTTACAAGGAAACTCAGTATATCCTATTCAAATTAACCGATATAGGTATTATCAAAAAGTCAGCGAAATCTGGCATTACTAATGAGGGTTGACATAAAATTCGAAATTAAAAATTGACTCCAACAACCGCCATATTTGGGTCGTCGCAGTATATAGCATATAGTTTAATTAGTGTTACGTTTATTTGGGCGACCAATAGAAATAGGAGTTTTCTTGAAATTCGAAATTAAGAATTGACCCTTGCTCTAGCAACAGCCATGTTTGGTTCGTCACAGTACATACCTAATTATAATTTAATTAACATTTAATGTTTAAAGATGTTTAAAGCTGAGTTAAAAATAGTAGTGAATGCTGAGTTTGCAGTGAGAGACCTGTTCTTGGGCAGAGCAAAATGTATGTTAATGTTCAATTTTTTGGTTGTAGCCGCACACGCCGTGTATTAACTAATAAAGTATAATTTGAACTAGATAATTTTCAACCAGTTGATCGGTATCAAGTGTTTTTGATGAGTAATAGTTTTTCCTTTCATATTAGGCTCTCATGCATGGACATTAAATAAGCGTTAAATAAGGTATTTTCATGTTAAATTATGTGTGCTTAATCTTCTCTCACTCAATCTCATTACTTGTTTTGTTTATTCTTTTTCTACATCCATTGATCCTTTGTGTATTTTTTGGATGCAAATTAGCTGACTTGACATCTCAGTGTGCAGAATGTTTACAGAACACTTAATGAAAGTGATTATTTGTATAAACATTTAGTAGGAGTCTGTAAAGATGAAAAATATTGATCATTATTTTCAATCTCGGGGCGAGAGAGGTGGTGATGTACAACTTTCCATCGCCTGTGCACCAAATTCCTGCATTAAATTGCAAACTTCTTCGCAGTACATGTGTTGAAAAGACATATGATACTGTTGATAGCGATTTGTCCGTGGGATGGGAACGGTAAGCTTATCGGGCCCACTTGGTGCTTTTCGATAGGAGTAGACTAAATACCGGTACCGGGTTTCACCTTCTCCCTTTTGTTCATAATGCCTCATACAGCACATCAAAGATATTACATGAACTCACCCTACACTCCTTTCTGTACACAATACAAGAATATATAATTTATGTAAAGTGGCGCGTAAATTGAAATAGACCACATTAACGCCATCTATCTACCCAGCGCGGAACCCGAAGCACGTTAAATGCAGTGGGTGGCATTAGAACACACATACACGTACACAATACATATGTTTTGGTGGTATACCGGCGAACTTACTTTTTGAAGTTTTATGAACCATTATTCTTGAACCATTATTCTTGTAATGAATGATAAATTCAACTGAATTATTACATTTTTTAAATGTTATATGTATTTTATTAATTTTCTTACGGTTTGTTCCTATATTGATAATTATGAAACCCGTAGTAGTAATGAACACATATCATTTTATTCAATAGTTTTCTACCGCATGTGAGAAATTTGCCTGCCCACACATTCATGATAATGATAAGGATACAGATAGAGATGCATTCAATCTATAGTGTGGATGATTTTTTGTTACGTTGTCTCAATAAGTAGTGTCAGGATTTTTATGTACTAAAAGGTAATATTGCAACATAATATAATGAGAAGTTAGGCTTCTGACTGTCTTTTCTTTTAGTTTCAAATGCAAACAATGATACTATAATGAGAAATTATACTTCTGACTGTCTTTTGTTTTAGTTTCAAATGCAAACAGTGAATAATGTAATGAGAAATTAGACTTCTGGCTGTCTTTTGTTTTAGTTTCAAATGCAAACAATGATACTATAATGAGAAATTATACTTCTGACTGTCTTTTGTTTTAGTTTCAAATGCAAACAGTGAATAATGTAATGAGAAATTAGACTTCTGACTGTCTTTTGTTTTAGTTTCAAATGCAAACAGTGAATAATGTAATGAGAAATTAGACTTCTGACTGTCTTTTGTTTTGGTTTCACACACAAACAGTTGAATAGTATTATTACAGGTAAGACTTCTGACTTCTTTTATCTTGGTTTCACACACTAACAGTTGAATAATATATACCATCTGCATTGCAGTCTTATATTTTTTTGCTCGATAGTGCATTCTGTTCGTACTTACAGCAACGGCGACCATGATTGAAAGTTCAATTTCTTAAATTTCGGGGTTGCCAGCCTATAAATAACTAAATAACTGTATTATAATGAGATTTCTGAGAATTGTAGGTGGCTGCAAACTTCTTGATAAAAGAAGTGAAGATATTAGACATGAGCCAAATATTTTTAAAATTTTAGATAAAATACAAGAATGTAGAAAAATCTGGAAAGAATATGATCAAAGAATGAAAGATGAACGCATACCAAAAATTATACTAAATTACAAACCAAAAGGTGACAGGAATGTTCGTAGACCAAAAAAGAGATGGATTCAACTTTTTGAATGAGAACCTATGAGACCGGAACAAGCCACATGGGCTTAATCCGTGATTGTTGTTGTTGATGATGATGATGACTATATTGTAATATTATAAATTATCTACCTAGTGTGGGAAGTAAAACCACTGCCCTTTATGTATACTACTTACAATGTATATACAAAAATATATCCAAAAGCTACTATTAATATGCATTATACGAAGGAAATCACTGCATTTTAAATTAACTGAACTTCATTTGAAACAATATAGAACAATAAATTTATACTTGACGCCATTTTATCCCTGATTGGTGTCACGACCTGCTGTAGTCTCATCTAAATTATTTTCGGCATTTAACGTATAAACATTTGCCAGACTGCCAACATCAGTCAGTTGTATATAATGAACTCAAATATTTCCAACAAAGATTTTATTATTTTACTGTTATTTATTATTTTGAAAACACCATCGTGCAAAAAATAATGTACAACACACGTTTGTGAAGTGTTGTATAGAATCTCGAAAATTTCGCTATATTCGGTTTTTAATCATTTCCTCTCTTCTGTAAAATCACTTCCCAACCTTGCATCGTAATATACATTTATTATTTAATACACGAGTGATCTTCTTGGTGATAAAATATTTAAAATATATATGCAGTCAATATGCCCATTTCACCAATTAATGTTTTAAAATGGTCAACAAGTTTCTACAGCCAAGCTGTCATTCTCAAGACCAGATATCTGGTCTTGAGAATGACAGCTTGGCTGTAGAAACTTGTTGACCATTTTAAAACATTAATTGGTGAAATGGGCATATTGACTGCATGTATATTTTTATACATTTATTACATAAAAATCCTGACTTTAACATAAAATATGTCGGATTTTAATATAATGCCATGTTCCTGTTGGAATCTTGAATGTACAATTCATTAAGAGTTCGGTTCCAAACGGAAGTGCAGCCCATGCGGATCACTATTCTCAACAACTGAATCAAGTTCATAAAAGTTTGAGTGTCGCTGGTTCGAACGCGACCGGACTCCATACTGCTCGAATAAGCGTGACAAAAATTCAGGAATTGGGAAGAATCGAACTGCTACCACACCCAGAGTATAGCCTTGATCTTTCGCCTTCATATTACCATTTGTTTCGATCCATTCCCCATTGCTTGGGTGAAATTTCGAAAACATTGAAGCTGTGGAAAAGAGGTCTCAACGAATTCTTCATATCAAAAACTAGAGACTGTTACTCGTATCATCGCCGGATAATCAATCTTGCTGAAAGATGTCTCAAGACCGTACAATCTGATGGTATCTACTTTGAAGAGTAGTTTAATTACTTGTAAAAAAGATCTGAAGTAAAAATATGTTTAGAAAACATTACTTATGAGACAATATTTTAATATTTTTCTGGTTATGCTATACATTCACATGTCTCTAGCCTAATATACACTACTCTCTATTTATGCAAATGAATATATGATTTGCGTTGTAAGTAGAGATACTTTCTCTTATATCTCTTGTAATCATGCCAATAATTTAATTGATTTATTCTCGGGTTTTTCTATGTATTACACATCTTCCAGTGACAATTTCAAGATTCTGCAGCCAATCTGTTTTCCTCTATACTCTTCCATGGTCCTTCTTCCAAAATTGTGCTCCTGTTCGTTTTGGCATTACTCTCTTATTTCTTCCTCCCGGATTACATTAATAAATCTTCTTCGGTTATCTGTATTCCGTCATCCTTTTCCTATGTTCAAGCCTTCTTATTTGTGTTATTTTGATAGTTTCCACTAAGGATCCTTGCACTTTCATGTTATCTTTTATAATATTCATCATCTTCATCATCATACATTTCACGGATTGGGTCTTTGTCCGCTCCGATCTCACATATGTTCAGCCCAGCGTTTTCTTGGTCTTCTTACCGATCGTCGTCCTCCAGGAATATACATCAGTGCCCTCTTTTGTATCCTATGCTCTATCATTCTTTGCAGATGTTCTATACAATTGTTTCTGTGTTCTTCTTTTTGTTGAAGAAGTGGTTGTACTTTTAGTTCCTCTCTAATATTCTCATTTCCAATAGGCCTATGTTTTTCTCTTATACAACCTGTAAAGTAAAGTAAAGTAAAGTGATCCCACAACAGGCCCGGAGGCCCTTGGGGTAGTGGGAGGTTAAGGCTCCCACTTTTTTCTAGACAATCGGCACTTTATGTCAGCCGGGTTGTCAGCCCTGCATGACGGCCGCCTTTACCCCCAGAACAAACGTCTGGTACTCATTTCTGTTAGAGGCTGAGTCGACCCCAAGGCCATAGAGCCGCCCTTATACAACCTGTAGGAATCTCATTTCCGCTGCCTATATTTTACTTTTTTCTTTTTCCTTCAGGACCCAGGCATCACTTTCATACATCGCCACTGGTAGTGCCATCGTTGAGATAAATCTTAGCTGCGTATCCTTTCTTACTTTGTTTCTCAGCGTTCGTCTGATTGTTCCACAAATATGTTGAAATTTCTGCATTTTTTAATTTGTCTTTTTCTTCTTCATAAGTTATATAGCAGCCCACTTAGTGGAAGTGTGAAATCTGTTCCAACACTTCATCTTCTATTACTATTTTTGTTCTTACTGGGTACTTTCCATGGAACGCCATTACTTTAGTTTTTAATTTTGAAATTATCATATTATATTTCTTACATATGTTATGTAACTGATAGTCTGTTTTTTGTAGCCTGTCCTCTCTGTTCTTATAACATTATTTATATAGTTTTCCCTTTCCTCTAAAGTCCTTCCCGATCATCGCCAGAAGTCCATTTATATCCAGTACAGTGTAAGTAATAATAACCTTTCTCCATAATTTCAAATATACTTTAATTTCATGTAGTTACTTTTCTTAATTCTGAGAATAAATTTGGCGCCTGAAATTAAACTCTTAACCCTTAAATCGTCAATATAATATTTTCTCGTGGCAGTTATTTAAATATTACGGACCGCAAGGAAAATAATTCATGTAAAACTGTAAGTTATTATTACACATTATTGCGTAATTTGACATAAATGTAAGTAATTTTTACCCCTTTGTCAATCTATTAATCTAAAAAACAATATTAAATTATTCAAATCAATGCATCCAGAAGGATACATTTTTAATTTAAGGCTTAATCTATTTTTGTTTTGTTTTAAAGTAAATAATGTAAATTAAAGTTATATTTCCTACCTTTTTATTTTTTTACTTATTTCTTTTATTCTTTTTTGTATCCTAAGACAGAAAGATAAATCAGTTCATACCTTGGGTTTATACAGAATTGAATATTAATGAGTATTTAACTCATGTCCCAAATGAGGGTCAATGACCAATCACGTTTCAATGAATTTTGATTTATAAGCAATCACAGTCGTGTTTCACCTCGATAATTACCGAATTTTGGTTACCAAAATAAAGAAAGCTCCTCCTTTTTAATATTCTGAACAGGTCAGAGCATTATTTTTGCAGTGACTGACTCTCTAACAAATACGTTGAATGTAGTAAATAATAAACAGATTCCTTCGACCTGCACATTTGATAATTGTGTGTTCAATAATTGTGTTTTTAAATACTGATTTTACTGAGTTGTTTCCGAAAAAAATTAATAACCTATAATGTTGATTATAATATACAGTTTGATGTGTTTCATTTTTTTCTCCACTATGATGCATTCTTACAATATTGCGATCCTATTTGACAACAAATAATATGATCAAGTTGCAGTGATGAACAAATGCAACAACCAAATATTTCTCATTGGTTTTTAGACATCCCCGTTTACATTAAATATATAAATAGTCCACCGCTGTGGTCTCGAGGTAGCATGCTGCCTTGTCATGGAGGGAGCCCGGGTTCGATTCCCGGTCGGGACAGGCTCCTGGATGAGGTTTTATTCGGGGTTGTTCCACACCCTGTTAGACAAATGTCAGGACGCTTAGAGCCCAAGGGTCCCCGAAAATCATTCGGCCAACATCATCATCATCCTTCACCGGTGTTGAAAGCTGCAAAGCATAGCATGAAAATGCTATGATTGCAGTGAAAGACCTGCCCTCGAGCAGAATTACTATGGATGGATATTTAAATAATAATTTGTGAGTAAACAGCTTAATTTTATTCGTTAAATAGTCCTAACAATGCCACTCTTGATTTTCAAATCCTCTAGATAAGTTGAAAATCACTCGTGGCATTACTTGTGATAATCTTATTGTCAGTCAGTTTTTATAACTGTATCATAATTATACGCTACACATATGTGAAGCTACACCTTATGAAGTGGTTATTAGGCATACGTATTACAGTCACCGTAAATGCCTAATTATGCTTAATTTCCTCACTGCTATGTGCGATTCTTATTCCTAACGCACTTATCTTCATTCGCATTATAGTGGACGTTCGAAATGGAGGAAATTTCCATAAGATTTCTTACATTCTCCTAAACAATCTATTATTTCCAAGAATCCCACCATTTGAAGGCCTTGTATTAGGATTTTTGGAAACCATATTGGGTTTATTGTTGTTGCTAGGTGGTTTGTTATTCTGCTGACTTTGATGATATGAAGCAACCAGCTGTACAATTGGTACCACTGCATCCAACAGGCTTGGATCTTCTTTATGTGAATGATGTAATAGCGGCCTTGCTGCTTGTAAAATAGGTCTTGCGCCCTGTATGATAGGTCTAGCACCCTGTATGATAGGTCTCGCTCCTTGTACGATAGGTCTTGTTGCTTGAGCAAGAGGCCTGACACCTGGAAGACCTAATAGCTGTTGTCCTGCTGAACTCAACAGTGGATAAGCACCTTGCAAGAGTGGTGCAAATCCATTCATCTGCTGCCCTCCTGTGTTAGTGCCTCCGAGAAAGAGCGGGGCTAATCCTATTAGGAGAGGTACAGCTCCTGTATGTAGGAACCTGCCGTTTTCTGATACTTCTGAACTTCTCACGCGTCTTGGTGAAGAATCTGCAATCTGCAAATAAGATTTATAATTTTTTTTCACTATGGATATCTCAATACTCCAATAATTTAATTGAAATATCAAAGTACATAATACGATTTCCTCGTTATTCAATGCCATACTTTACAATGGTCTCCAGAACTTTTAAATATAATTGAAGTTAAAACTAATTCATTGACACTATTTAACTCGTAGGTTCATGGATTTGAGATGAATCAGTAGTAATAAATGTCCCCTGACCGCGTTACGAGCACTGTGCAGGATGAGGATATGACAGGGCTACTGTCTCAGAACATACAATTTAAGAATATCTACATCTAAAACAAAAATATTAGCTCTGAAAGGAAAATGTGCAATAAGAACAAAAATAGTGATAAACAATGTAATTATAGACCAAGTTCAGAATTTTAATTATTTGGGATGTCATTTAGGTAATGACAGAAATTTAGATAAACACACTAAAATACAACGATTCAATTATCTATGTGGCACAACTAAACGTACTTTATTGAATAAAAGTAGAAAATAAAATATTTTAAAATTTTACAAAGTATTGGCAGTTCCATCTCTTGTATGGATGTGAAATCTGGACATTAACAAAGGCAGATAGTAAACAAATAGAGGCTGCAGAAATGAAGATGTTGAGAGCAATAGCAGGATACCAAAGGACCGATAAAAAGATAAACGAAGATATAAGAAGAGAACTTAATATATTTAATCTGTGTGAAAGAATAAAATATTATCAAAATGCTTACCTTCAGCACGTATTACGAGTGAATGAACAGCGCATACCAAGAAGAATGTATAATTATAAACCTAAAGGGAGAAGATTGTTGGGAAGACCATTGAAGAGATGGAAGGACCAATTCGACCTATAATGAGATAGGAACAGGCCATTGAGCTTAATCCTTGTTGTTGTTGATGATGATGATGGTGGTTCATGGCCGCGTGCACGTAAGCTCTCCAGATATATATATATATATATATATATATATATATATATATCGTGAGCTAATATTCTGCTATATTCTCCTGTGTAATATACTTCCATCAAATCATAGTTAATGTCCTAACATTCCATGTTCATAGTAACATGGAGGCTTTGCCATGGATTTCCTCAAGTATCCCCCGGCCGGAGAACCGAATGAGGGACTATTTTACCTCCGAAAAATTTTACCCCACTGGAACCCACATGCCCGGGTTTCTTGACATTGTATTTTTACGGTGAAAAATAGTCACTTTTTCGACCAAGGTACTTTTTTTGTCTGGCTTATCGTCTTCTACCTCTACGGCATGGGCAACCCTTTCGCTAGCAATGCTACCGCTGCCATAGCTCTCAGGATCAAAGCCACTCCACTACGACAAAATAAAGCATTAAAATTAATTTAGCAGGTTATTTTGCAGTCTCCAAGTTAGAAATTACTTAATATTAAGATGGTTTAACTAATATGATCAGAAAGTTCCAAGAGAATATTGAAAAATCTGAATTAAGAATTAATATCGAAACATCAGAATATTTATTAGTAGATAGTAATTTTATAATGATATTGTGAAAAGAAAAATTAATGTCTGAACCAGGAATCGAACCGTGGACCTCTCGTATTCCATACGAGCGTGCAAGACCACTACACTCTTCGAGACATGGTCCAAACTTTAACAAATCTTTCCACATATCTCTCGTATTCCGTACGAGCGTGCAAGACCACTCCTAGGGAGCATTCTTTCCATGGAAATAATTGTTAACGTTTGTACCATGTCTCGAATAGTGTAGTGGTCTTGCACGCTCGTACGGAATAATAGAGGTCCACGGTTCGATTCCTGGTTCAGAAATTAATTTTTATTTTCACAATATTATTATATAATAATATATATATATATATATATATATACAATAATATAAAGTAAAAAGTGATCCCACTACAGGCCTCAGGAGGCCCTTGGGGTAGTAGGAGGTTAAGGCTCCCACTTTTTCTTGACAATCGGCACTTGATGTCAGCCGGGTTGTCAGCCGGTGCGTGACGGCCGCATTTACCCCAGAACAAGCGTCTGGTACTCATTTCAGTTAGAGGCTGAGTCGACCCCAGGGCCATAGTGCCGCCAGAAGGTTTGGGTCAGTTTAAAAATCCTGACCCCACCGGGACTCGAACCCTCGACCTTCCGGTTTGTAGCGCAGTGCCTTAACCACTACGCTACGGCGGGCCCCCCCATATACAATAATATATTATATAATATTATAATATGATCCATTATTGGAACTGTGTTAAAAATAGCAATACTGGAAAGTGTTAAATAGGTATTAATTGTAATTTACAATTAGAAAATATAGAAATTATATAAGTGGAAAATACAAAGTTTATTGGTTATATATAATAATGATGGAAGTAATGACGAAAATAAATAAAGGCACAAACTTCGCAAGATACTTAAACAGTTATCTCATTGATGAAAAATATCCGAGAGAGCATAATGATTCATAAGCTATATACAGAGTATTATCCAAAGTGTTATATTTTAAAATGGAATTGAAGTATAGACATTAAGGAAGAAACTTCTGGCTTTTTAGATAGTTTCTTTACGATGATGCTATTAGAAAACACAAAATTAAAGCATACAAATAAGAAAAGCTATGGAAAGAGATAGAGACATTATACAGAAGATACAGTTAATTTGCTTGGGATGTATATTACAAAATATTCAGAGAATATCTTAAAATGGGTACCAATATGGAGGAAGAGATTGGTATACCTAAACACCAAGTGGAAGAACCATATCTAGGAAGCAATGAGAGAAGAGGATTGGAAGAGAAGTACTGCTTATTCAGAAAGAAATGAAAATTGAAAAAACAGAAACAACGCTAGTTTGCAAATGTATGTAGAAGAATAATAGATAATAAAAGTTTTTGGGAAATAAGAATATAGTATTCGAAATAACAAAACAAGGACAGAGGAATATAAATTTTGAACATTAACCCATTCACCTCAAAATACGAGGTAGACTCACCGGCAATTAAATGGCCTTCAACTCAGAAGACGAGGTACATTCGCTTAACTCTGCTGTTACATATTTTGCAGTATTTTGTACATCCCTTTGCAGGGTAATCTTTTGTCAATATTTATGAATATTTGAGGAATGTGTTTTAGTCTTCACCCTTATAGTGATATCAAGTACCGTTATATTTTGTTTGTTTTGAATATCTGAAAATAGACAATATAATTTATAGTAACTTAAATCTGGTTTCTGGGGGAAAGGTATTGAGCATTTAAATCTGAAGCGAGTGAGTTAAGACCTAATATTTTATGACTCCTCATGAGTGTTCACATTCATGTATGAATAGGAAAACAATCCTCGTTAATAACTCCCCCCTCCAACAAAGCTTATCAATTCCTGAAATAATTTTACGGAGAAATTAAATTAAGGAACAAGGTGGCCGTGGTCGATTATTGGTGTTTATTCCATACATTTCTCCTCAACTGCGGAGGGCATCAGTGGCGAATATTTGTAGATAGTGTTCCCTGGTCGGAGGCTCGACTGTGAATGATAAGGAACACTACCTGAAGTACTCGCCACTGAAGATGCCCTTCGCAGTTGAGGAACAGACGTATGGAATAAACACCAGTAATCGACCACGGCCATATATCGCGGAATTTCTTAACATTAGGATTACCGGCCATGATAGACTTCAGTCAACTATAACTTGTGCATATTTACCATTTTATCTATTTAACAAACTTAATAAATTTAATTATACATGTGAAACAATCAAAAGGATATTTAAAAGCACAAGAAAAGAAACAAAACTAAAATTTTATAAAGTAGTGGTAGTCCCCTTACTATTGTATGGTAGTGAATTTTGGGTTTTAACTAAAAGAGAAGAGAAGATCATAGAAGCAGCTGAAATGAGATTTCTGAGAAGTGTGGCTGGTTGCAAACTTCTAGATAAGAGAAGAAGTGAAGATATCAGAAATGAGCTAAATATCTTTAAACTCTTAGATAGAATAAAAGAATCTAGAAAAAAATGGAAAGAACATGTCCAAAGAATGGAAGATGATCGCATTCCCAAAATTATACTTAAATACAAACCAAAAGGACGCAGGAATGTTGGTAGACCCAAGAAGAGATGGATCCAACTTTTGAATGAGAATCTATGAGACCGGAACAAGCCACATGGGCTTAATCCGTGATTGTTGATGATGATGATGATTTTACATCATATGTGAGTAATCTTTTGGCCACATTCTACAAATTTAAATTTAAAATTTGTAACTTCATTTTAGTCGATTTGAAATATATTTTTGCTTATTTTTTTTAGGAATTCTTCCATTTGAATTTTAAATACTGATCCCCTGGTATAGTAACGATGGACATTATAGCCCTAGAAATAATTTTTACACTTTAAGAAGGCACTTTTCAGATATATTACTTCTGTTCTATAGTGTTGCGCCCTAGGGCAGATCTTTTACTGCAATTATTCCATTTTTATGCTATGCTTTGCAGCGTTACTAGGGAATTATAGGTGTGGTAGCTTCCCGTTGCTTTTGACACCGGTGAAGGATGATGATGATGATGATGGTCGATGATTTTCGGTGGGCACTATGCTTCCTGACATTTGTATCACAAATGAGGAAAAACCCCGAAAAAACGCACCTACCCAGACCGGGAATTCAACCTGGGCCCGCTGCATGGCAAGACAGCACGGTACCTCGAGACCACAGCGGTGGACATATACTGTATTACTTTACTTAATGGACATTAATTTTGTACTGTCTTAGGAATTCTGGTTTTGACATTCCCCCAAAATATTTGTGCCATTTCTGTTGAAATATGGATATAGAATTTAAAATTAATTCTAACTAACTTACTGACACTACGAACTCAGTGCTGCATGGCTGCAATGACAAACTCTCCGTATATCCCTATCCTGAGATAATATTTTCCAATTACCATGTGCATAATTCGCCAACCTCAAATCATTAATGTAATCGCAAATCATTCTTGATCTGCCTACTGAATTCTTTCCCTCTGGCTTTCCTACGACAAGTTTCCACGAGTTCCTTTCATTCTCCATTCGTGCTTCATGTAGGCCTATTATACATCGCAGGCTACGGGATTTCTTATTACATCTGGTTTTCCATAACGATTATGTGGTTCCTATATGTAGTTTTCTTCACTGACTTGTTTGTTAGTGTCTCTTTTAATAAAAAATCCATAATATTAATATATTATTTTATTTAATCTGGTGGACTTCAGGCCATGTGACCTTCTCTTCCACTCACCAGGACAAACATAAGTTACATTCTAATACAAAAATCACTATATATATATACAGGGTGTCCACAAATATAGTATCATACTTTAAACTACTATTACGTCGCTTTGGATAAACGTATATAAATGATATTGGTGGCAATCGAAAGAGAAGCTCAAAAACGTTTTTTGCTATACCTCATAGACATTGAATGTGGCCCCCACGAGTGACGCTGCAGACATCTCTGTCTGCTAAATATCCAACAATGAACCCATATCGACAACAAAAAAAACATGATTAAATTTAGTTTAGTTTCTGTATTGTTGTCCATTATTCTCCATTGTTGACATTGTTAACATGCACAACACTTTTGAGTTTCTCTTTTGATTGTCACCAATTTTCATTTAGATACGATTATCCAAAGCAACGTAGTAGTAGTTTAAAGTATGATATTCAATTTGTGGACACGATGTATATACTATATATATATATATATATATATATATATGTTATAATTAAATGTTTAACATTGAGCAATGCAAGCTTAATATGGTATGATAAGAAAAATAAATGTCTGGACGGGATTCGAACCCAGAACTCTGAGTCTGTACCTCAGCGTGTTATCCATTACACCACCAGGCGAATCCAATTCAAAATACTTATTTTTCTTATATTTGTATTATATTCTCCATTCCATCCATAGTAATTCTGCCCGAAGGCAGGTCCTTCACTGCAATCATAGCATTTTCATGTTATGCTTGCAGCTTTATTAGGGAACTGTAGGTGTGGTAGCTTCCCGTTGCTTTCCACACCGGTGAAGGATGATGGTGATGATGATAATGATAATGATAAGGATGATGATGATGGTCATATGATTTCGGGGACCGTTTGGGCCTTAAAGTTTTCCTGACATTTGTCTTACAGGTGAGGAAAAACCCCGATAAAAACCTCACCCAGAAAAACTGCCCCGACCGGGGATCGCACCCGGGCCCGCTGCGTGACAAGGCAGCACGCTACCTCGAGACCACAGCGGTGGACATATTCTCCATTATGTGGTGTAATGGATAACACGCTGAGGTACAATGGAGAATATAATACATATATAGGAAAAATAAGTGTTTGAATTGGATTCGCCTGGTGGTGTAATGGTTAACGCGCTGAGGTACAGACTCAGAGTTCCGGGTTCGAATCCCGTCCAGGCATTTATTTTTCTTATCATACCATATATATATAAAACCATATTCTGCTATAGTTATTAGGTAATTTTTTTACGGTAAGCACTCATTTCGCTACAATCTACATAATAGTAAGAATCAAGCAACTGCTTCACTAAACAAACACCGTTGTTGTCGCATATATTACGTACAATTTGTTGCTTAGTTTTAATGTGAAGGGCCAATGTTTCTCAGTTATATGGTAAGGAATTTAGTTTGAATTAAATTTTGAAACTAGAGCCATCTGCAGCTTGTTCTACTTGTGCAACTTTAGCTGCAGCCGTTTGTGGGCCGCGGTTAACTGGTTGCCTCTGTCTCCTCTGATTCCTGTTGTAGACGACAGGGGAGTTGGGTCTGATTTGCGCTTGCGGTAGAGGCGGACGTTGTATTACAGGCCGCGTACTTTGGAGAAGATTGCTCACTGCACTCAGGGTGGAAATTGGGATCTGAAACAACATTACAGGATGTTTGAAAGTTATACATTCATTTCTCATCACATACATACAGTCATTATTATACAGTCTGTTCTAAAGAAAAGAAGAATACTTTCGTCATTACGTAGCTCGCTTTTGTTTCCAAGGTTCACGGTTTTTTTTTACTCTACCGACTACGCCACGGCGACGGACAGTCTTTTTAGTGTTCACATATATATATATATATATATATAATTTCTTTCTTTGTCGTTTTCTTTCGTTTGCATCCGGGAATCGAACCCGGGTCGCCGGACTGGAAGGTAGGGACTCTACCGACTACGCCACGGCGACGGACTTAAAAAAAAGGGGAAATCAACTTCGCTCCAATGGCTAATTTCGATAAGTCCTACTTGAGTCTAAAGCATAGTTGCGTTAACAACTAAAGCCCTGAGGAATCGGACTCCCATTTTCAACCCGGCGGAGTCGACATAATGGATTTCTTTTGGAAGGGAATTAAAGTCATGGGTACCATGTCGTAGATTTACTGCACGTAAAAGAACCCCAAGCATTATTAGGCGATAGCGAGGAGATATTAAAGCCCAACTCGCCCATGCTATTCAATAAATAAATAAATAAATATCCTGAACTTGTGTCCAACTCAGGGTCGGGTCGAGGGATGAGATGAGATGAAGCCCCTATATTTACAAGGGTGCCGGCCAACCACTCCTGACGCAGGGGCGATTGAACGAAATGAAACGAAATGGATGAGATGAGTATGGAGAAATGGTGGAATGCAATTTGTGGCAGGGGAAACGGGAGAAATCCGAGAAACACCTGCCCATGCTCCGTTTCGTCCAACACGAAACCCACATAGAGTGACCGAGACTGGATATCGGGACCCCAGCGGTGAGAGGTGAACGTCTAACCGCTTGTGCCACAGAGCCGCCATTTTATTTAATAACACTAAGAAATTGGAACTGGAAATAATTATGAAAATAAAACTAAATATTTGGTAGCATAGAAATACATTTTTATTCAATGCCCCAGGTGATCATTTAGACATTTCTGTTCTCTCCGTTACTGACGTAATTGTAACCCACTTCTGAGGTTGGGCGTCTGCAAGGCAGGTTTACGCTGCCCAGATGATATGATGGGTGATGTTGATAGTGGTGCTCCAGGAGAGTACTTATTGGAACAATGGCCTTCAAGGGCGCTCATCCAGTTCGGATAAAGATAATATTAGAAAATAAACTAATAGAACAAGTAGTAACATATAACGTCCCAGGTTGCGAAATATCATACACAGCAGAAACAGATCCATCCATTGTAATTCTGCCCGAGGGCAGGCCTTTTACTGCAATCATAGCATTTTAATGCTATGCTTTGCAGCTTTACTAGGGAATTGTAGGTGTGGTAGCTTCCCGTTGCTTTCCACACCGGTGAAGGATGGTGATGATGATGATGAGATGATATTGGTAAGGATCATGATGATGATGATGATGATCATGGCCGTATGATTTCGGGGACCGTTTGGGCCTTAAAGTTTTCCTGACATTTGTCTTTCAGGTGAGGAAAAACCCCGAGAAAAACTTCACCCAGAGAAACTGCCCCGACCGGGGATCGAAGCCGGGCCCGCTGCGTGACAAGGCAGCGCGCTACCTCGAGACCACAGCGGTGGACGCAGAAACAGATATAAATAACAAAATATAACAGGTACACTAAAAATAACTTTGAAAAATAAAGCCAGAAAAGACTCTATAATGAAATTATACCAGACAATGGCAGTGCCTATTATTACTTATGGTTCCGAAACATGGACAGTGACAACACAACAATCCGCCAAGGATAAAAGCTGCTGAAATTAGATTCCTCAGACCAATAGCAGGATATCAAAGAACAGACAAAAACATAAGACAACAACTAAAAACAGAGGAATTAAACTCAACAATAGAGAAATACAGAACAAAATGGAAAGAACACTTGGCAAGGATAACTGAGAATAGAATACCAAAAGCAGCATACAACTATTCACCACGAGGAAGAAGAAGTTTGGGAAGACCGAGGAAAAGATGGAAAGAGCAGCAATTTGGAGCCGGAAAAGGCTAGTAAATAAGCCTAAACCGTGAAGAAGAAGAAGAAGAAGAAGAAGAAGGAGGAGGATTATGATGGCTTATGATGCTTGGGGCTTTACGTTTCCTGACATTTTTCTTGCAGGTGGGGAAAAATTCCGCAAAGAAAGCCTCACCCAGGAAACTGTCTCGTGACACCACATTATATAATGGAAATGAATAGTTAATGACAAATAAGGGAAATTTTGATGAACTTGTTGAATTCAAATACCTAGGAAAAATAATTACAAACAGGAATGAGATGCACAAAGTAATTAAACATAGGCTCAATCTGGAAATGCATGCTATTATGCATTACAAGGACTCCTGTCACGCTATCTCCTTTCAAAAAGCGTTAAACTGAAAAACTGTTATTGTTCTAGTTATATTATATAGATGCGGAACATGGACTCTTACTATAAAGGAGGAGAAATGATTATAAGTATTTGAGATTAACTTTTAATAAAATTAATGGACCAAAGAGAAACGAACAAATAAGTGAATGGAGAAGACTACATCACAGTGGACTAAATTATCTTTATGCGGAATCACATGCAAAAGGAACAGGCTCGTAGGCTCTGATAGGCAGGGCATGTGGAACGATTGACGAAATAAAGAAGGGAATGGGAACTCCTTCTAGCTAAACCACAGGGAAAACGTCCAGTTTGTAGATCAAGAATGAGATGGGAGAATAACATTAACCATGATTTGAGGGAAGTAGATTATACAGGGGATGATTGGAAAACATTTTCTTGGAATACGAATTATGTGGAGAGCTTACGTCCTTGTAGCCATGAACCAACGGGTTCGACAGTGCCAGCAGGTAGGTTGTATTAAGGTACGTACACACTTGCGCGCCGCGCCGCGCGCGCGTCTCTCACCACGATCCACTCATTGTCGGTTTTTTCCACAAACACTTTGATGGTTCGCTGTTTAGATTTGGACGGGTACCTGAGAGGTTCGCCGTTTTCGGTGCGCACCTATTATTTGAGTATGGAGTGGTCAGAGGAAAACATGTTAAAACTTATTGATATTTATAGAAGCAAGCAATTATTGTGGGATCCTCAACATAAGGATCATTTTTAAAAATCATTGAAAGGAAATGCCTGCTTTTTTTTCAATGTTGTGTGTTTTTTTTTCATGTGTACTGTAATTGTATGAATAAATTAGAATTATTTAGAAAACATTATTTATTTAAGACGTTCATTTCATAATATTATGCGTGAAGTATCACAAAACAATACAATATATAAACACATTTATTACTAATTATTTATTTATTTCTTCAAAGACTCCAAAGAGCAAGATTACTCATGTTAAGGGGCAATATACAAAAAATAATGGTCATAAAACAATTAACAATAAAAACAAGAAAACCAATTCAGGCATAAGTTTAAATAATACAAACTACTATAGATGCACAATATATATACACATATAAATACAATATTTAAACAGGATAATATTAATATTAATAAAATTAACAAAATTAACTAAGAAAGCAATGAGAAAAAATATTTTTTAATACAATTAGAAAAATGTTTAACATTCGTGAAATGTTGATATTCAATAGGTAAGTTATTGTAATGGTTGATTAATGCATAACGAATCCCTTTTATACCTTTTTTGAGAAAACTAGTATCTTTGTGCAATAAAGTACAACCTCTAGTATAATAATCATGTACATCTTTATTAAAAATTAAGGCCATGTTATGGTGAGATAGATTCTTAATAATTTTAAACATATATATACAAATCATATATTTTTTTAAATTCCTTTAATGCTATAATGTTTGAAAAGTATAAATAAAGTTATAAGATGTAATAAGTAATAAGCGTGACCAGATGTCCCGATTTTGGCGGGACAGTCCCGATTTTTAACAATTTGTCCCGCGGCATTTTAAAAAAAAGTCTCTATTTTTGGGAAAGAATGCAGGACAAGCGGGAGAACGGAAAGGGAACAGACATTGTTGGTTACACCTGCTCTGCAAAATGTCTACTGAAGGTTTGTGGGTTTCCTATGGATCGCAGGAGGTTCGTTGAAATTAATAATGTGTACGTACCTTTTGATTAGTATCGACGACCTTCATTTTTCAGTTAGCGTGTTTTTTTTAATCAGCTATTTCATTTTATAAATTATTTTACACATGTGCCAACAATATTTAGGCGTATTTTAGGTTAATTTTACGTGAACTTCTCATTCTATTTTCAGGAACTTTCTGGACTTTTTTGGGAGTGTAAAAATATTTACATAGCTGATGTTATTAGTTTCCAACAATGTAATTTTTGTGTTCTTTGGTTTTTTATTAGAATTTATTCTCAACACCAGTAGGTGCCAACCAAACTATCTTTCCTAACATAAGATGAGATGAGGGTAATAACAAATTAATTAATGAGAAATTAAATAGCATGAAGGATAGAAGGAGGAATGCAGAGTGTTGCTAAGATGAAAAAAAAAAATCCCATTATTTTCCCACCACCACTGCCCCTCAGGGACTGCAGGATTTGAACCTGGATTCCATTCGGGGCAGCTCGATAAGTAGTACCAGTACACTGATTTTCTTCATTTAGATAGGAGTTGCCAATTATAGGTATAGCTGTCAATTGTATGATCTTGCTTTATGCACTCACCTGGAATATATTTTCTATAACTTGTTGTCTATTTGGATTAACTTGTCTTCTTGATCTGTGTAAAATCCTGCCATCCTGTAATAATAATAATAATAATAATAATAATAATAATAATAATAATAATAATAATAATAATAATAATAACGACGGAAAAAATTACAATAATTGCAAAAATAGTGACGTTGGAAAAATGACAATAATTACAATAGAATAATGTATTTTTTATTTTTTATAAATCATTATTGATCCCATAATGACAAATATATATATGTAACCTATATATATGACATGAAAAGAAAAATAAACGCCTGGGCCGGGATTTGAACCCGAGACCTCTAACTCTATACGCTAGTGACATAACAATAGTCCAACCAGGCTCCTGGAGCAAACATTTTTTTTTCATTCCTTATATATGATTCTCATTCACGGGAGGTAATGATACAACGGACTCTAAATGCCATCTATTCGCTTCTATAACAAGTAAGCATTTTAAAGAGAATATTTACTTTATTGCAGTGACGCTTTTTTATTTAGATGTTATAATTAAATTTTGTCATTTAGGAATGAAGGCCAAATATGACATGAAAAAAGAAGTATATAGATGTGTGTATGTGTGTATTAACACTTTAGCGGGATCATTTTTTTAGACCAAACTATGGATTTAACAACAATTAACTTGGTGCGTCCCTAAGGAAAGTCCTACATAACATAACTCATTTTGGTGCTTCATAGGTTTCTAGGGAGCCTTTTTTGGGGTTAAATGTTTTTGGGAGGGGCATTTATGGCGATCCTGAAATGAGATTTTGTCAAATAGAACTTGATTTTCACGTTTAATGGGTTCATAGGGGTCGAAATATTATATTTTCAAGAAACATATACATTTTATTTTTTAGGGGGGTCGTTAAAGGGGGTTTATGCAAAGTGTCATATATGAAGGTAAAATATATTATGATGATACCTTTGATCTCAAAAACAAAAGTAAATAAACGCCAAATGTATTTATATGATACCTAGGAATTTAGGGGGGCTGAGGAAAATAAGGTCCGAGTTCATTAACTAGCAAAATTAGACCATTAGGAATGGACATTCATCTGAAGAGAAAATTTAATAAATTCTCTAGAGTTAGTTCTCCATTTTCACTACGAAATTTGGTGTATGAATATGAAATACAACGTGAAAGGTTATTATTAATTAAATAAAAACAAAACGTAGTTTTATTTGATTTTCATATTTATTATATAATTCAGTGACAGCTGTTTCGGTACACTGTACCTTCTTCAGATATGTTAACAAATTATGAATTGTGTTCCAACTGATCTAAGCAACAATACAACAATATTTATTTAAATTTTTAAATTTAACAAAGGGGATTCATTCAAATCAAGTTGAGAATTTAACAGTTTTTTTACTACTTTTAAACTTATTAATTTCTACAGCCTCCAAAAATCTAACTTCTTACCCTTATAACAAATATGTAAAATTTCAAAATTTGGATCGAAACAATGATTAAATTGGAATAGGTGGTTAGCATAGTTTGAATTTTCTAAATTTCTGTTATATGCTCTCATGTGTTCCTTTATCCGAGAGATAAAAGGTCTACCAGTTTGTCCTATATAGACATTGTCACATGTGCCACACTTCAATTTATATACACCTGATAATTTTTCTTTTTTTGTTTTGGTTTTATTGTTTTTTATTATATTTTGTAGAGTTTTATTAGTTTTAAATGCCACATTAATGTTCAACTTTTTGAAGTGTTTAGATATTTTATTTGAAAGTGGGCCTATGTATGACATTACGACATATTTCTTATTGTTTTCTTTGGGTACAGGAAAAACTTTGTTAATTGCTTTTTTGTAATTCATCTTCTTAATTAAACATTCTATAATTTCAGGGTCGTATCCATTATTAACAGCCAATTGTTTAATAATATTCAATTCATTATTATATTCCAAGGGTGAAAGAGGGATATTTAAAAGTCTATGAATGTAACTATTGAAGAATATATTCATAATTTGTTAACATGTCTGAAGAAGGTACAGTGTACCGAAACAGCTGTCACTGAATTATATAATAAATGTGAAAATCAAATAAAACTACGTTTTATTTTTATTTAATTAATAAATATGGATTTTCATCGAGTAAACACCAACTCAATTGATTATGAAAGGTTATTCTCTAAAAATCAACGAAATTTCGCCATTAGGAATAGGGGTTTATCGGAAAGCCTTAATATATCGTTATAGTACTGGTCACATTTTTTTTCTCTTCCAGCGTAACTGTATACATATAATTTAATTTAAACATGTATATATATACATATATTCAATAAATCAGAAAAATCGGATATGTCGACCGCTGTGAGCTAGTGGTTATGTTTCTTGCTTCTAGTTCTGAGGGACGCGTGTTCAAATTCGATCGGGATCGATGGATTTTTATGATTTTTAAGATCCTAGAAACAAGTCCTCCGAGAAGGACTATAATTTGTGGGTCCCGAGTCGGAAGATTGTCAGGCTCGTTAAAAGAAACCACAAGCCTGAATAAAGAGGCTTATGTGCAAATTATACCTACCGTTACCCATCCAAGTAACGTACATGCATGGTCAGAAAATCAAAGAATCGAAACAAAGGCCAAATTACTGAAACATTTAGATAAATCTAAAGAATTGACAATTTGGGAGAAAATTTACATCCGCAAAAATGAAAATAATGTAATGAATTTTTAAATTACTGGGGAAGAAAAATAAATTGATTTTGTAAGTTCATCGATCAACCAACAGAGGATGCAGAAATCAACTTAGAGGATCACCAATTGCCGATTCAAAGCTTAGAAAAAATGTATAAAGATACGTAATCGTATTGGAATCTTGGTCTTCAAGAAATATACAAATATCAGGTGAGCCGCGAATATTCTCCTATTAATTAAAATAGTCCCGCGCCGTAGCCGAGTGGTTAAGGCAGGAATACTTGCCGCAGAGCTACGGAATTTGCGTTGGTTCGAATCTCCATGGGGGAAGAAATTTTCTCATGGTATTTTGGCCAGTATGGGACCGGTGCCCACCCAGCATTGTGAGGCATTTGGCTAGCTACAATAAGTAGCGACATCAGGTTGAGAAAACCAGCTATAACAGCTGGGGGACTCGACATGCTCACCACATGTCACCCCTACACTGGCTACATGATCGTCTACCTCTTTGATGGACACATGTGGATGTGAGGCCAGCAGCCGAGTGGTAGGCTGAGAGCCTTCTAGGCCTGTCGTGCCAGGAGACAGTTTATTAATTGAAATAAACCTCATAGTGTCACCTAACTAACTAACTAACTCACTGGCACTATTGAACCCGTAGGTTCATGGCCGCGAGGACATAATCTCTCCATACATCCATATCCTGAACTAATGTTTTCCAATCATCCCTGTATAATCTACTTCACTCAAATCATAGTTAATGTTATTCTCCCACCTCATTCGTGGTCCACCAACTGGGTGTTTTCCCTTCGGTTTTCCAACAAGAAGTTTCCATGCTCGTCTTTCATTCCCCATTCGTGCCACATGTCCTGCCCGTCGCAGTCTACGAGACTTAGCTGTTCTTATTATATCTGGCTTCCTATAAAGACCATGTAGTTCACTGTTATGGAGACTTCTTCATTCACCTGTCTGTTCATCTCTCTTTGGTCCAAAAATTTTCCTAAGAACTTCATTCTCAAATATTCTCCTTTCCTCACTTAAAGTAAGAGTCCATGTTTTGCATCCATATAATATAACTGGTAGAATAATAGTTTTATATATTTTCAGTTTAACGTTTTTTTGAAAGGAGTTGCGACGCCAAGAGTTTCTGCAATGCATAATAGCACGCATTTCCAGAATTGAGCCTACATGTAATTTCTTTGTGCATCTCATTCCTGTTTGTGATTGTTGTTCCTAGGTATTTGAATTCAGCCACTTCCTCAAAATTTCCCTCATTTGTCATTAGCTGTCCATATTCATTATATAATATATTTCTACGTGTGACCATATATTTAGTTTTATTGATATTTACTCTCCTTTAAATATTAAATTCCTTAGTTATCGACTGGGTGCCTCACTGAGGCGATATGCCTACCCCATGTATCTCAATGACATCTATCGTTAAATAAGCATAACTAAAATTAGCTTGAAATACTCCTACTATAAAAAAATCACCAAATTTACACAGATCGTAGGAATAATACATAGGCCTATTACATTGAGAGCTAAATTGGTACAAAAAAGTACAAGAATAAAAGTATATAGACCTAATACTTTAGCATTTGGTGGCTCCGTGGCGCAAGCGATTAGACGGTCGTTTCTCACCGCTGGTGTCCGGAGATCGAGTCACTCCATATAGGTTTCGTGGTGGATTAAACGGAGCTTGGACATGTTTTTCTCGGGGTTTCTCCCGTTTTCCCCTGCTACAATATCATTCCACAATTTCTCCATACTCATTTTGTTTCATTTCGTTCATCTGCCCCCGTGATGATGAGACAGACGTGGTCGGCCAGCACACTTGTCATTCACAGACCTCTATATAAGGGGCTTCATCTCATCCCATCCCTCAACTCGACCCTGAGTTGAACGCGAATTGAGCATATTTATTTTTTTATTTTTCTTTAGCATTGCTGTCCCTTTTATACGGAAGTGAGATTTGGACATTAAGAAAAATAACAGAAACAGATTCAAAGCAATGGAAATTAAATTTCTCAGAAGGAGAGCAGGATACATTCTTTTAGATCGAAAAAAATAATGAAGAAATTCTAGAACAATAAGAAGTAGAATCAGTAGAAGGGAAGCTCAATATAAATTAAACTAGCTAGACCATGTAAGACTCTTACTTTAAGGGAGGAAAGGAGATTACAAGTATTTGAGAATAAAGTTCTTAGGAAAATTTTTGGACCAAAGAGAGATGAACGGACAGGTGAATGGAGAAGACTACTTAACAATGAACTAAATGGACTTTATAGGAAGCCAGATATAATAAGAACAGTTAAGTCTCGTAGACATCGATGGGCAGGACATGTGGCACGAATGGGGAATGATAGAGGTGCATGGAAGCTTCGGGTAGGAAAACCAGAGGGAAAACGCCCAGTTGGTAGACCAAGAATGAGATGGGAGGATAACATTAACTATGATTTAAGGAAGTAAATTATACAGGGGATGAGTGGAAAACATTAGCTCAAGATAGGCATGTCCGCGCGGCCATGAACCTCCGGGTTCGATAGTGCCAGTGAGTTAGTTAGTTAGACCATGTAAAAAGAGTGGATAATTCAGGAATCCCAAAAAAAGATGCAGTATGAATCCAAAGGACATCGACTTGAAAGACTGCTAGATGAGGCCAAAACAGATCTACAAAGGGCTAATTCGTGATGGGTGAGCACCCTAGTATATTGATATATAGGAATCGTACAATAAGTTCAAGTTGTTGAGGATTTCGTTTAATTTATTCTCTTACTTTGTGACGTACTTTAAAAAAATGGCTGTAAAGCTCTGTTAACTAGTGGAACAAAATGTATACTTGGTATTTAATAGTTAGTACGCAATAATATGCTGTTGCCAATTTGTAAAAAGTTTATATTTCTTAACAACACAAAGAAAATTATTACTTTGCAAGTAATGCTGTGTAATAACGAGATAAGTTAGCAAATAACGTACACAGCAATTAATTACCAACGTCATAAATAACAATTTATGAGGCTGTAACGTGCTTGTACGATAGTTTAATGCAATTAAAAGAAATTTATTGACCAGAGTGTTCATCTGTATTCACTACGACATCTTTGGTCTGTAAATAGTGTATCAAATATCTCTAACCCTCTCTCTCTCTCTCTCTCTCTCTCTCTCTCTCTCTCTCTCTCTCCTCTCCATTTATCTTACAAGTAGAAGAAACAATCTGTATATTTTACACCCTTTATATTAGCTTGACCTGTATCTATATATGAGACGGAATCTTTCAACACGATTTTTACCCACTTAAAATCATTGTATTGCCTCGGGTCCTTTACAAGTATACAAAGTTTTTGATTTTTACATTTTCTTCTTAGAGACTTTACTTTTACCAATATCTGTTTATTTTCAAATATATTAATTGATATAGGGCACCCCACGCTTTTGATGGTAAAATTATTTGTTTTTGTTGATAACTCTAGTTTTATTCTATGTGTTGGAGATGATTTTTTTGTTGACCACTTTAATTTTATCCCAAGCGTGTTGGAAATTAAAATTATTTTTCATTTTTAGTTCGGTTTTCTAATAAAGCGTGTTCTTTTAGTATTTTAAAATATTATTTATTTTAATAACGTAATTTAGTTTTGTTTGTAATCTGTATATTATTTATGGACGCCCTGTACATCCGATGGACTAATTATCTTATAATAGACGTACCAATTAAATATTTAAAACAACCTCAACGGTGGTTAATATTCCTATAAGTATTGACACATTAGCCAGTCAAGCGAAAATAAGTTTTGAATATTTTAATCTAAAATTGACTTTTCGCAAAACTATTGCGAACATACTTTTTAAATAGGAATGCCAATAGCATCATATTATTATCGTCTCATTTTGATGGTTGTTCAGCGGCTCGCTTTGCTTCCCCGCAGTTGTTATATACCGGGCTTCCAATATAAACCCGGACCGACCTCACGGGGTTTCACCCGTCAGGCAGCGCTCTCTCCTCGTCCGCATTTCACTCTGCCAGCCGCTCGTCCTTAAACTAGTCAGTTTACTATCGTTCGACAAGATGAGACGTCAGCTGACATTAGAGCAGCGCATTTATGTGTGTAAATGTTATTATAAATACGAATCAGCTCGTCGCGTTCGCGAGGAATTTATTCGGAACTTCCCTGGACAATTACCTCCTTCCAGATCGATAATCCACGATCTTGTGACTAAATTTAAGACCACTGGTCCAGTAAAAAATAAGAAACCCACGCGAAGGCGTACGGTTCTCACCGAAGAAAAATTAGGGAAGTGTTTGAAGATAGAGTGATTAGTGCTGGTGTATGGCCCCCTCGCTCCCCAGATCTAACAGTGTGTGATTTTTATTTGTGTGGTAGCCTGAAAGACAAAGTGTACAAAACAAATCCGCACACATTGGAAGAACTGAAGAGCAACATAAGAAATGAAATCAGAAACTTGACAGTGCCCGAACTACAGCGTGTCAATCTAAATGTGTTTACTCGGTATAAAGCCTGTTTAACTGCGGGAGGACAACATTTCCAGCATTTTCTATAAGGTAAGAAACAGTTCAAGGACGGGTGGCAGGCAGGGTGAATTGCGGGAGGAAGAGACAGCACTGCGTGCCGGGTGAAACTCCGTAAGGCCGGTCCGGTTTTATATTGGAAGCCCGTTATAATTAAATACAAATATGCCGACTACCGCCACTATAATAATTCCACATGTTAATCATGGTCAAGCATTGTCGGGCGACACCCGCTTTTATATAAACGGACAACCATCATAGTGAGGCGATAATACACATAAATACGCCAGAATTAAAATAAATAAAGAAAGTTACACTTCCAATAAAACATGAAATACAGCAGAGTTCCATAGCTTTATCTGTTTTAATAATTTGGCCTTTGTTTCGATTCTATGTATTTTTGAACATGCGTGTGCAGCTATTGCAGATTTATAATTTTTAACATTTCTATGGCGTTATTTCAATCTTGCATTCAAGTTACTTTAGTTTTTCCTGTGTATATTTTTTCATAATATTTGCAATCAATTTGATAAATCCCTGATTTATTACCTTCATTAATCTTTTCATTTTTTGTTAGTTTTAATTAATTTATTCAGGCTATAATAATTTTTCGGTGCTAATTTAATGTTAAATTTGCTGAAAAATTTTGAAACTACTGTAATTCTTGTAAAGAAGTCCGCACTTACCTGGTGAAATGCTGAAGCTGCTGATACCACGATCAGCACTAGCAGAGGAATTAATGTGATGAAGCACTTGTTCATGTCGCCTCAACTGAAAAAAATATATAGGCCTATATATTCAAATTGTCTTCATTTCAGAAAAAAATCAATCATGACTAAAGACACAAGTTCATGTATTAATTTGACTAAAATTGAAAGCAAGTAGATGCTTAAATTTCGGGAAATAACTAAAAAAATATATTCGATCTTTCATTCTCTAAAACGTTTGAAAAATTTCCTTCCTTCTTCAATGAAAAATGTGCTTGTTTCAACTTATGTTATGCCACATTTCTATAATTCTGACTTATTCTTAACCGACCTGAGTATTACGTTCCGACAAGGACTGCAACGACTTCATAATGCCTGTGCACGGTATATATTGAACCTCCGTAAATTGTATCACATAACTCCAGTATTTGAAATGTTGCTTGCGTACGATTAGAAGACAGGGAAACATACATTGCCTCTGCTTCTTATAAAAACTTTGTTCAATTCATCACCCCTTTATATTTCTACTCGTTTCCATTCATTATCTTCCCACCATAACTTAAACACACGTTCGAGGAAAAATTTTACTCTAGCTGTACCTCTACATCGAACATCTCACTGTTCCTCGTCCAACCTTGCTTCAGCCATCCGACTCTGGAATTCCCTCCCCTTTAATATCAGGACTGCCCAACTCAAAAACCGCTCAAAAAACTCATTAAGTATTTGCTAAGGCAATATAGTATATAACCATATTCCAGGTATATTTTTTATTATTATTTTATATTTTGTACTATAATTATCAGTCCCGCGCTGTAGCCCAGTGGTTAAGGTAGGAAGCCTTGGCGCAGAGCTACGGGACTTTCGCTGGTTCGAGTCTCCATGGGCGAAAAAATTTTCTCATGGTATTTCGGCCAGTATGGGACCGGTGTCCACCCAGAATAGTGAGACATTTGGCTATAACGGCTGGGGGACTCGACATGCTGACCACATGTCACCCCTACACTGGCTGATAATCATCTACCTCTGTGAGTGACACATGTGGATGTTAGGCCAGCAGCCGGCTGGTAGGCTAAGGGCCATCTAAGCTTGTCGCGCCAGGAGTATACTATAATTATCATAAGTAATGCCACGAGTGATTTCCAAATTATCGATAAATTCACGACTCACGAAGTGAGGAGTGAATTTATCTAGAGAATTTGGAAATCAAGAGTGGCATTTGTTAGGACTATTTAACGAATAAAATTAAGCTGTTTACTCACAAATCATTATTTAACTATAGTTATTTTAAAATATTTATATATTTAATGTAAACGGCGATGTTTGAAAACAAATGAGAAACGATAGGTACGCTTCTACTGCTTCTTTTGTTTATCACTGCAACCAGATCATACTATTTATTGCCAAAGGAACGCAATATTGTAAGGAGGAGCTTTCTTTAATATGGTAATCATAACACTGATAAATATTTGGTGAAACACGACTCTGATTGGTTGTAAAACAGAAATCATTGAAACGTGATTGGTCATTGACTCCCATTTGGGGCATGAGTTAAATAGTCAAGCCAATTATGTAATCAAATTATAGGTTATTATTATTATTATTATTATTATTATTATTATTATTATTATTATTATTATTATTAAAGTAACGATGCTAAATTGTAATTAAAGCAACTATAAATTAAAGGAAAAAACAGATAGGTCACTTTTTTGTCGAAATGAAGTTTGGGGTGTCATTAGATTCGTCATGGAAAGCACTATCATTAAGAAGTGTGAAACAGTAAAAGATACAATTTACTCATGGGTTTATTAACCTCTGAAGTTTTATACACAAGTAAGGAAATATGCATGTTTTACAACTAAAATTATATTTTCTACGTTTTAAGGAAACCTATACCCTTCAAATAACTACAAATAAAAAAAACTCACCTGTATACTAGATGTAACATTGACGGCCATCCGGACTAATCTGTCTCCAGTGAAAAGTGCGCATTTCTTTATACTCATGAACAAAGTTTTGCTTTCTAGACTACTTTTGGTAATTACGATACTATGGTTAGCGTATGTGAAGAATAATAATCCGGAAGAAAGGAACAATTTCGTAACATATAGAAGGCGGTGTGAATAATCTAAAGGTTACTTAGCGAATATGGAAGGCGTTGTATGCAACACCGGTTTGTCCACTCGTGTATTTTTTATAGAACAGAAGATGAAAGTGATTACGTAAGAATAAAGTATGTCTGACTTAACGGCGCCTTAGGCAGATCTGATATCAACAACCTGGTTATAGCCACTCCCTGAAGAGCATCGTTACATTTTTAAGTAATTGCTTTTCTTTTTTACTAAACTCCACAGTGGGTACCAATCTGCGGCTGTTGGTCTCACAGCGACATGTGTATTCACAGACGCAGACGCTCATTAAGATAATATAGGAATCACCTCTGGTCAGCGATTCGGGTCTTACAGCCTTTGCGGCTGGTTTCTGAAACTGGAGTCGCTACTTTAGATAGTCAAACGATCAATTTATAATTTACAAAAAATAGCTGCCAAATTTAATATGGAAATATTAATTAACAAAACTAAAATTATGGCATTTCATGGAAAGGACCCCATACAAAGTAAAACCTGTCTCCAGAATAAAATTGTAGAGAGATGTAATCAATTTAAATATCTTGGATACTATATCTCTATCTGGGGTGAAAAGGATATCCCTGAAAAATTACTAGTTATAATAAAAGTTTGGGAATTATTAATCAAGTTATGAAACCATCCCTTGTACAAAAAATCACCAGATTACGTTTATATAACACTTTGGCTAGTCCAGTGTTGACCTATGGTATTGAAGCATGGACACTAAAAAGACAAGACAACATGAAAGCAGAATAACGGCTTGTGAAATGAGATTCATGCGCAGAATAGCGGGTTACACCAGATGGGATCGGAAAAGGAACACCGATATCTTAAAAGAATTGAAGACTACGCCAATTTTGGAATATATTAAACAGTACCAACTAAATTGGAAACACCGTCTTGAAATAATGAGTTCAAATCGGATCCCCAAAGCTGTTTATCGTTATATACCAGAAGGACGAAGATCTCTGGGCCGTTCTATGAAACGCTGGAGGGAAAATTTTCTATAGGATCGTAACAGGTCTTGGCCTAATACTTGAAAGGGAGAAGAAGAAGAAGAATTCCTCAAGATGCACGGTGGGCAACAATCTCATACAGCCTCTCTAATTTATTCTACATTTTTCTATTAATGTTGTGATTGGTTTATGTAACTAAATAAGTTTAATCATATAACAGGAACATTAAAAAGAACTTTGAAAAATAAAGACAGAAAAGAATCTATAATGTAATTATACAAGACAATCGCATTTCCTATTATTACTTATGGATCCGAAACACGGACAGTGACAACACAACAATCTATCAGAATCCAAGCTGCTGAAATGAAATTCCTCAGACCAATAGCAGGATATCAAAGAACAGACAAAAAACACAGCACAGAAATAAGGCAGCAACTAAAGGTAGAGGAATTAAACACAACAATGTAATACAGAACAAACTGAAAAGAACACTTGGCAAGGATGACTGAGAACAGAATACCAAAAGCAGCATACAACTATTCACCAAGAGGAAGAAGAAGTTTGGGAAGATCAAAGAAAAGATGAAAAGAGCAGCAATTTGGAGCCAGAACAGGCTAGTAAATAAGCCTAAACCGTGACGAAGAAGAAGAAGAAGGATTGGTTGTATGTTCAATTCCTTTATGATATTAGTACCTCTTTTATGGTTTAATAATGTATTTCCAGTTATAAAGCGAAAAAAAATCATTACTAAAACTTCGATTTGTCTTAATTGATCCGATGTAATTCGAAAGAAGAATTTTAAGACGGATTTATGGACCGATTAAGGAAGATGGCGTATGGAGAAGTAGATATAACAGTGAACTGTACGATCTGTATAAGGAACCATGTTCGCATGGGGAAAAATAGGTATCCCAAATAAAATTTCTATACAACTGTAAGGGACAAGAGAAGAGTGGGAAGGCGCTACACCATTGGATGGATGCTGTAGACGAGGATGCAAAGAAGGCTCTAGGAGCGAGGTATTGGTAAAGGAAGCTACTGCATAGGCAGATTTGGAAGGTCTTAAAACAGGAGGCTAAGGCCCGATATCGCCATAGAAGAAGAAGAAGAAGAAGAAGCGTCATTCACATCCATGTAATAAGATTGGCAATGCAACCATTCTATATAATTTTACTAGTGTTTCTCGTCTTACGTTGTATTTTAATGTTCGCTGTAGATTAGATTTATTTAGCCTGGTGGAGTTAAGGCCATGTGGCCTTCTCTTCCACTCACCAGGACATCAGAATATAACAGTCACAATTAACTCTAATATTAAATACTAAATCAAAATTTGATCAAAAAGATATCTATTATATTACGATCTATAATGCAACCAATTAATGTTAGTTAAAATTAAGACTAAAACTAATAATAAAATGTATACAAGCAAGATATATTAAATTGTCCCTGTCTAATGTATATAAAAAACAAAGAAAAATAATTGAGATATAGAAAACTAATTTTACGATTATACAATATTTAAAACAAAATAAAGGAAAATATTTGTTAATCTTAATATTATTTTCATAAATAATTAAATTTATTAATTGTTAAAAGAATACTATCAGTGGGGTGTATAAGTTAGTTTGTTATTAAATAATTCTTTAGTTTGTTTTTTAAGGATGTTATAATTTGACAGTCTCTGACATAGGGCGGAAGGGAAATCCACGTTTTGGTAAGTGAGACCGTAAAAGATAATGAATAATATACAGTGTGATGAGGAGGGATATAAAGGACAATGTGTTGTATTGTATTGTTGTATTGTACCACAGAAGTACCTGAATACATTAAATTTTAATTCCCCTCTTCTTCTTCGGCTTCCCCCACTTATAGGTTTGTCGTCTTCAGTTTTCATTTATTTCTATCATTCTAGTCTCCTTCTTCCAAATTCCGATCATCCATTATAGTTCTGACATAGGTTTTTCATTTTCATCTTGCTCTGCCACGTCTATTTCATTCAGGGTGTGACCGTTGGTATATATTTTTAGACCATCTTTCATTTTCCATTCTGTGTAAATGGCCACACCATTTAAGCGTTTGATTTTCAATCCTATTAACAACAGATGTGATGGCATTCATTTCTCTACAAAGGAATTCATTTCTTATTTTATCCTGTTTTGTTTTTTGAAGGCTTCTTCTGAGATAATTAAATTCAACTGTTCTTTTTTTATTCATTTGTAATTTCGTCAAAGACCAAGTTTTAATTCTAATAAATAATGATAATGATGATGATGATGATAATAATAATAATAATAATAATGAGGTGGGAGAACAACATTAACTATGATTTGAGGGAAGTAGAATATACAGGGAATGATTGGAAAGTATTGGCTCAGGATAGGGATGTATGGAGAGCTTATGTCCGCGCGGCCATGAACCTACGGGTTCGATAGTGCCAGTGAGTAAGTAAGTATAATAATAATAATAGTAATAATAATAATAATAATATGATAGACGATTTTATCCAACCTTTAAAAATCCTGAGATGAAAGCCCGAGTTGGTTTTTCGGGGGGACATTTCGGTAGGAGAATGAACTCATGCTGTTACATCATGTGTGGTCTGGCAGGAAGGAATACTGGGTTATGCAATAATAAGTCAAGTTTTCAAGGTCGCGCAAGACTTAATTTTGTAAAAGCCAAAACCTGTGAGAATGCAGGAAGTAATTTGCGTGTCATACAGTTATATCAACTCGATTTGATATATAGAGACAGACTATAAAACTACTGGTTTCTAAACCTGTGCTCTATCCCATGGATAATTAACTTACTTTCTGTTATCTGCCATTGCTGATAATAAATTGTTGTTGTTGTCTAATGTGCTGCATCTAACACTGAAGTCATTAGCAGTCTTGCTCTCCAAAATTAGTATACGTTCTTTATTTAATAATAATAATAATAATATTAATAATAATAATAATAACAACAAGGAGCTACATGATCTTTATTGCAAACCAGATGCAACTTAATATATAAGTATCGTAGACTGCAATGATTATGATATGTGAACGAATGGGGAATGGAAAAAAGGGAATGGGAACTTTGTAAGCAGAGGGATAGCGCCTGAAGAGGTAAATCAATAATGAGATGGGAGAGTAATACTAACCTTGATTTAAGGGAAGTGAAATATGTAGGGAATGGTTGAAAAATATTACCTCAGGATAGGAATTTATGGAGAGCACACACACAAACATATAAATAAATAAATAAGTATATATATATATATATATATATATATGTGTGTGTGTGTGTGTGTGTGTGTATGTGTGTATGAGAGAGAGAGAGAGAGAGAGAGAGAGAGAGATAGAGAGATGAAAAGAAAAATAAACACCTGAACCGGGATTTGAACCCAGGACTTCTAACTTGATACGTTAGTGCTCTACCAGTTACGCTATCCAAGCATCCTAGCATAAACATTTATTTTTCCTTTATATTCTCTATAATGAGAGGTAGCGGGAACTCGGTCTCACTGCCCTCTAGTGGCTACTGTAACAAGTAAACAAATTAAAGAGAATCTTTACTTTATAGCAGTGACGCTTCTTTATTTCGGTGTTATAATTAAAATTTAACATTTAGCAATGAAGGTCTAATATGACATGTAAAGGAAAACAAATACCTGGACCGGGATATATATATATATATATATATATATATATAAACAAAGTCTATGTGTGTGTGTGTGTGTGTGTATGTGTGTGTGTGTGTGTGTGTGTGTGTGTATGCGTCGGCCGCGGTGGTCTAGTGGTTATGTACCTTGTCTCTGGTCTCGAGGGTCTTGGGTTTAAACCCAGCCAGTGTCGATAGATTTTTTTAGGACAGAAAAATTCAAAGAGCAAGTCCCCCGGGAGTGACTTTAAGCTGTGGGTCCCGAGTATGAATATTCTCAAGCTCGTAAAAGAACCTTAACCCTGAATAAAGAGGTCTCTAAGCAAAATTTACCGAACTTGATCATCCTAGTAATACATTAGTTGTCTCATTGGGTCCGTATGTTGACCGCAAACCATTCATGGCATCTGCAGGGAAATAAGCGCAACTAAATTAACTTGGTCTAGTAACTCCTAACAAAGGAGAGGCAAAGGCCCAAGATTGGACTGTTACTACATTGTAGATAGATGGGCGTGCGTGTGTGTGTGTGTGTGTTTACGCGTGCGTGTACAGCATAACTGTAGACGGTCTGAAGCGATTTCAATCAAATTTGGTATACATACGATTACATGAATTAAAATCTGGAAAAGATTTTTGATGGGTAAGAAATCATTAGCACCCCTAGGGCAGACAGAGGGAATGCCATGTGTAATTAAATCAGTCATTTCGAAAAGGGATCATCTCCAGTTTTTCTGAAATTCACTTGTTTCATTATTCCATGTTTAGATACCTATTTCCATCGTTTCCGTGTGAGAATGGATCAAGTACACTATTCCTTCACCACTTCTGACTTGATTCAGTAGCAATTTCAGGATCAATGCTTTATCCCGAACAAGTTGAATCAGTTTTTTTACTCTCCTGCAAAATTTGATCAGCTCTAGATGATCCCTTTTCGAAATGACTGATTCAATTAATCTAAAATTGTCGATAGCGCATCTAGCAAGTTCAACAAAACACGTCTCTTTCCTTTTATAGGTACTTTTAAATGTCCAACACCTCCTCGACCTAACAGAGACAAGACAAGAAGGGAGAGGATTTAAACTCTCGATCGTACATAATGTTTTGATTACACAGGGACATCAGGGCCTGCCCGGATAAGTGATTAGCTCAATACCAGGACCACTTCCGGGACAACATAAACATTTAACACAAGCCATTAAAACTCATTCATTCGTACTAAAAGGGTGAATATGTTATGAATGGTTGTAATGGCCTCATGACGCTCGGGAGACATTTGGGTCTTACAATTTCCTTATATTTGTCTTACAGGTGAGGAAAAGCCCTGACAAAAATCAACCAGGAAATCTGTCCTGACCGGGGATTGAATTTGGGCCTGCTGCGTGCGAGCAATGACTACCCCGAGACCACATCATTGTACAGGTAATATAAGACTAATCAACATTAATATTATTTTTTGCGCGATAGTGTGTTTTGTCGTACTTACAGCAATGCCGACCATGATTGAAAGTTCAACTTCCTACATTTCGTGGTTGCCAACCTATATAACTAAAGTAAAGTAAAGTGATCCCACAACAGACCCGGAGGCCCTTGGGGTAGTAGGAGGTTAAGGCTCCCACTTTTTCTAGACAATCGGCACTTTATGTCAGCCGGGTTGTCAGCCCTGCGTGACGGCCGCCTTTACCCCAGAACAAGCGTCTGGTACTCATTTCCGTTAGAGGCTGAGTCGACCCCAGGGCCATAGTGCCGCCAGAAGGTTTGGGTCAGTTTAAAAATCCTGGCCCCAACGGGACTTGAACCCTCGACCCTCCGGCTTGTAGCTCAGTGCCTTAACCACTACGCTACGGCGTGCCAACTATAATGTAATATTGCATATTACAAACCTCGTGAGGGAAGAAAAACCATTGCTCTTTATATATACTGCACACAATGTATATACAAAAATATATCCAAAAGGTAGTGTTAATATACATTATACGAAACAAATCACTACATTTTAAATTAACTGAACTTTATTTGAAACAATATAAAACAATAAATACGTACTTGCCGCCATTTTATGACTGATTGGTATCACGGCCTGCTGAAGGCTCATCTAATAAACATTGCCCACACTGTTACGTTAGTCAGTTTTTTATAATGAACACACATATTTTCAACAAAGATGTTATTATTTTACTATTATTTATTTATTATCTGAAAACACCATCGCGTAAAAAAAAAGTTCAACGCACGTTTGTGAAGTGTTTTACAGAATCTCGGAGATTAAAAAGCTCGCTATCGCTCGGGTTTCAAACATTTCCTCGCTTCTGTAAAAACCACGTCCCAACCTCTCATCCCAATATACTATCTATGTTATGAGATTATTTTAATAATAATAATTAAGACGTATTAGTCATTTATAAAATTGAAGGCTACAGGGAAAGAACCAGGTAAGCCACTTTTTTGTGGTAATGAAATTTCAGGTGTCCTTGATTCTGCACGGAAATCACTATCTTTTGGAAGTATGAAATATTATAGACTAAGATACAGTTTAGTCGTGGGTTTATTTACTTCCAAAAATTGACATCCAGATAAGGAAGTATTATATGACACAGCGGAACGTTTACCTCCAGTCATAGCAGCACTGTTGCTGCGTCGTACGGACGTAGATATTAACCATGTATAGTCAGAAACAAATAGCAAATGAAACACCCATGACGTGATGCGAGTGTACGCGGGATGACACGGCATTAGCTCGCAAATCATTCACAAACGAAACAGGTCAATGTTCCGTTGTGTCCGATAATATGTATCCCAGGGGGGTTATGTATAGTTCAGTTCAGGCTTCTGTAGCCCCGTTTGAGGGGTCTATGTTGTATGGTGCGGTAAGAGGGGAAGGTGAGTTGCAGGTACTTTTAGCAACTATACTCAGTTTTGAAAACATAATAGTTATTACACGTTGAATTTTTTTTTATCTACTAGTTCCGTGTTCGTGAATACTTACGTTTTCTCATATGTTTGGAGAATAGTATTGTTTTATAACAATTTATTTTATTATTATTATTATTATTAATAAACATATAATCAGGAAAAATAAGTTACAAATATATAATTCAATAGTGAGAAGTACTGTCACATATGGAGCTGAAGTTTGGAAATTCAACAAAAACTTAGAACAAAAACTTTGTCGATGAGAATGGATTTCTTGAGGAGAGCAGCAAGATGTTCAAAATTAGACAAAATAAGAAATACTGTCATAAGAGAAAAATGAATATTGGTTATTCAATAGCATAGAGAAACTTCGAATAGAGGGGAAACTGAGTACAGTGACATCTAAAAAATTTCGGTCGTTTACGATGAACTACAATGAGCAAACTTCAATGGTAGCGCTGTTTCGTAGTAACAGAATATGTAACTAAATAAAACAAATGCAAGGCACACGGCGTGTTTAACGGTGTTCACTCGGGATTATGGGAAGTTAGCCATTTTGTAAATTTAAATTTTTAACTGCTATCCTTTCATTCTATGTAGACGGTACTGTAAATTATCGAAAGTTAAAATCATTACTTAGATTTTATTTTACTCTAATTTGTAAGTAAATTCAAGCTTGTTTACATTTTTAATGTGAATCTATTTTCAAAGATAAACCTACTAGAAGTGATAAAATTCTAAGATTTGTCAGGTTAGGAAGAGTGATGTTAGTGTACAGCCATTTCTAATAAACATTTTAAAAATGTGACTTTATAATGGACAGATGTACGACATGGCTAAGGTTATTTAATAAATATTGTATAAAATATGTATGTGAGAATAAGGGGGTAGGTCAATTGTACATATTTATTAAAAGAGCTCATAATGCACGTTTTAAAATTTTAATAAACGAAAATAAATTAACATGTTTTATTTATTTCCATTCTTCCTTTCTGTTAAAATTAAAGAAAATCTGTAGGTCTGAGAGACTGGGTATACATAATTCCATAATTTAAGATTAATTAATACGTAATTTATTCCTATAAAAGTTAAATTCCATGATTATTCACCAGATGGCGTTATATAATTATAATTCATAATTTTACCACCAGGCGGTGCTGAATTTCATATTAGTACCAAAAAAAGAACCGAAAAAATTTAGGTGTCGTTAGTTGTATTACACTAGCGCCGCCTGTGGCATGTACGAGCAACTTGCCTACTTTCTTCTCTGGTACTCTGTGATTCAATAGTAGATTATATACGGTGAAAGCAATTAAACTGGTATGGGCACGTGCGACGAATGCAAGAAGAAAGATTACCCAGGAAAACATTGTAATGGTGTCCTCCTGGAAGAAGGAGGAGAGGAAGACCTCAAAACTCGTGGATGCAGGAAATAAGAACTGGAATGAGAGCAAGAGGACTGGAGGACATGGATTGGATGGAGAGAGACGAGTAGAGCAGAAAAATAAAACTTTAGACACAGAAAGATTTGTAAACATTAAAATCCTGTATATAAATAAATAAATAAATTATTAATAATAAGATTTTTTTTTTTTGCATGGTTACTACTTCCCTCCCCCACTCGGCAATATTCCCTCCTGCCACATGCCTTAGTATTTATTAAGACGGCTACAGTTACCAGAACTGGACCATACACTCAGAGCACCGATGCTCTCAAACAAACATTACCACATTTACTACTAATAAGAGAAAAACAATTAATTTCAGTGCTGTGTCTTTCAAAATGCTCTTTATGTAGTAGATTTTTTTTAAATCCAATGCTACAAGGTTGTTATTTCCACATACCTGGTATTCTCTCCTGGCATTGGGGTTGGGGCGCGTGGAAGGAGGGTGTAGTAGAAATTGTACTGGTGACGTAAAATGCATTGTGTCCCATTGATCAGACTTTATGCCGTTTATGTATGCAACTAAGGAATCGAAAACTGTTCATAAAAAGAGGGCGCTTAGACTGAGTATCTTGACATCCGGGCCTTGATGTATGTTGTACAACTAAAAGTGTTTTCTAGGTTTCAAGAAAAAAATTACTGACTCCACTGTTTTTTTTTTCGTTGTACCTTTGGATTGTGTCTCAGAAATTCGTGATCACTATTTGCAATTAATTAAAATTGTTAGTAAATTAAATGAATTAAAATAAAACAAGATAAAAATCGTAATAAAGAATGGATATAATAAAATTGTAATACATCTATCTATTCCCGGATTCAAACCCGGATGAGTTTTTGCTAGTCACGAAAATCATGTACAGCAGATACCACTTTAAATAATTTATTAATTGTTGTTAGGGTATCTACATTAATAGAGTCACCATAATTTTTTCTACATTTCTTGATTTCATTTTCATTAATATTACCGATAAAATAATACTTATACAACAGTCATAGGCCTATAACTCTGGTCAACATGATTCTTGTCTCGTGAGTACCAATAGTTGTACTTAATGCAGTTTTTTATCGTGTTTTCAATTATGTATTCGGAATTTCTCCATCACCCACATTTTTTTTATTTCAATTTCAGTTAATGGATTTAAATAATTATTTTTTAATAAACGTTTTTTCGTCCATTTGTCCATTGTAAAATAAAACCAAATGAGCTAACTCATGAGATTTCAGCTATGGAAAGAGATATCAAGGCAAATCGAATCCTAATATGCTGGCCGATTATTGTTGGACCATCAAGAGGGATGCTCCACAGACGAAATACAGCAGAAAATCGTCATTCCTTACTTTCTAGGTGAGTCCGAATGTTCGAATATTGTGTAGTTACGAATGTAGAAAATATTAAAGTGTTTGAAATTATAAATGCCTGTCTCTCGGAAACTTGCGTGATGGAGAAAAACCGATATCATATTTGAATTCAGGAGAAAAAATACCATCAGAATCACATGTTTCTTTCTGAGACAAAAAAAAAAGTTTATTTTTTGTCGTTCAGTATAATTAATGTGCTAGAATGTCTCAATAGGAATTATGTGAAGGGTGTTCATTAAAAATATATTTTTACAGCTATAATTTAACTAACTCACTGGATTTACCGAACCCATAGGTTCATTGCCGCCCTACATAAGCTCTCCATACATCCCTATCCTGAGATAATGTTTTCCAATCACCCCGAAAAATTTGGCTTTACGATATTTATTAGCTTAATATGTCATACACACGTGGAACAAGATATTCCCCCCATTTCCACTCCCGAAACAACACGAACATTTAAGACCAGACATAATTTATCATATAGCGAACAAGGGGAATATGTTAGGATGATTATAATTGCAAAATTGTGTACCGGATCGATTTGAACCCTACAATTGCACGACATTTGGCACAAGTTAAGATAATCTACGAAAAGTCTGAAACCCAGGAAATTTTACCGAACACTGAATTCAATCTGGACCGTTACTTCCTAGACAATTGTGTTACTCAACAAGTAACATTATAAATACACTACTACTACTACTACTACTACTACTACTACTACTACTACTACTATTACAATGGCATAAACAGCCCGATATTGGGCCATAGCCTCTCCTTTGTTAGGAGTTACTAGAACAAGTTAGTTTACTGAAGATTATTTCCTTAAAGATGTCATGAATGGTATGCGGTCAACATACCGACCAAGTGAGACATCTATAGTCTCTCTGGTTTAACTTTACGAGAAATTAATACAAAGAGACAACTGTGCTCACCTCTCTCTCTCGCACCAGTGTTGTCGGATTTTCTTCAGCAGATGTTAATAGGCGAAAGGGGGAAGAGGAAAACTGACAACAGGGTAGGTTCTTTCTTTTGTATCTGGTCTAAAGTGGCCAACAATCTACCCTTGTATCTCCATCTCTCTCTCTCTCTCTCTCTCTCTCTCTCTCTCTCTCTCTCTCTGCCAAGTTAAGCCAGCTATACAATAGTAGGCAACTAATGTAAGTTGTTACTAGAATATATTATTTGCGTTGTAATTAGCTAATTTCGCTTATATCACTTGCAATGATACCAATAATTTAATTGATTTATCCTCGGGTTTTACAATATCTTTCACTTCTTCCTGTGAGAATTTCAAGATTCTATAGCTAATCTCCTTTCCTCTCTATTCTTCCATGATCCTTTCTCCAAAATCCTTCCTTCTATTTTTCTGACTACTTCTTGTGCCCCTGTTTGCTTTGGTCTTCCTCTCTTATTTCTTCTTCTCGGATTACATTAATAAATTTTCTTCGGTGATCTGTGTTCCGTCATCCTTTTTTTATGTCCAAACTACATCAATTGTGTAGTTTTGATAATTTCTACTAGGGATCCTTGCACTTTCATGTTATCTCTTATAACATTATTTCTATAATTATCCCCTTTCCTCTAAGTCCTTGCCGATGATTTCCAGAAGTGTATTTATGTTGAATACAGTGTCAATAACACTTTTGCTCTATAATGTCTAGGGCAAGGCATTTAATGACCTATAAATTGGTAAAAAATGCATTTATGAGCTAAAATGCAAAAAAATGACCGATAAAATAAAAAAAATGACGAATTAAAATGTTAGGAATTACCAATAAAAATACTACTTATTAGATTAAGTACTCACTTGTTTACTGAATTACATAAAATTTAACTTAACATCAAAAAATTAAAATAAAAGTATTAAAAATACATATTACAGTACCTTTTATTGCAGAAAAGCCATTTCAATTACACAGTGCACTTTTACAGCAATTTTAAGTTGCAGTTAACAATCAGAATAAGGGTAGAAGCTAGCATACGCTCTAAGAAATTGAATAACATTCCTAGAAGTGGGCAAGTTCATTATGCACATACCTTGAAAAATATGGGTAGTAGTTAGCAAAACAACTACTTAATTCCAAGAAATTGTATTGACAAGGAAAAATACTGAATTATAATAAAACTCTTAAATCAAATAAAAATAATGTCATAGCCTTCCGGAAAAGTGTAAAAAAAATGCTCAAAATTACCTAAAAATTGCCAAAAATGACCTATCCCTAAAACAGTTAAGAAAATGCAAAAAAAAAAAATGCCCTAAAGAATTGCTTTTATTTAATCCGTTTTTAATGCCGTACATTTTCATATATGTAAGCAATGTTTCAACCCTCATAAGAAAAAGATGCAGAATCATTAATTGCCTTGCCCTAATAATGTCAAGCATATTTAAATTTCATGTAGTGACTTTTCTGAATTCCATCCATCCATAGTAATTCTGCCCCAGGGCAGGTCTTTCCCTGCAATCACAGCATTTTCATGCTATGCTTTGCAGCTTTACTAGGGAATTATAGGTGTGGTAGCTTCCCGTTGTTTTCCACACCGGTGAAGGATGATAATGATAATGATAAGGGTGATGATGATGGCCGGATGATTTTCGGGGATCGTTGGGCCCTAGGCTTCCTGACATTTGCCTTACAGGTGAGGAAAAATCCCCACGAAACCTCACCCAGGAGCTTGTCCCGGCCGGGAATCGAACCCGGACCCGCTGCGTGACAAGGCAGCACGCTACCTCGAGACCACAGCGGTGGACACTAGAATGATGAGTGTAGGTAAATTGTGCTTAGAGGCTTATCTATTTATTCATGCTTAAGGCCCTTTTACGAGCCTGATATCTGAGACTCGGGTCCTACGGATTAAAGTCCCTCCCGGAGGACTTGTTCTAGTAATTCCTAACAAAGAAGAGGCCTTAGTTACGTTTATTTTCCACAATATCTCATGAGTGGTATGATCAATATACCTTCACAAAGAGACATCTATTGTCCTTCTCCGACGAATTTAGCGCTCAAAGGAATATGATGTGGGGATGGATACTGGATGACAACACCTGTCAGGAAGGAAGTGCAATCATATTGAAAACATTCGCCGAATCTATGAAAGACAGTCACTGAAAACCGCAAACTAAAAACTGCATATTTGTGAATTAATAATACCTCCCTCCGACTCGGCTGTGGGAACAAAAGAAACTGCCTGAAAGAGTAGTAAACCGAATAGCAAGAATACCTTATATCCCAGCGCTAAACTCCTCGAAGGAGGACAGTAGTAGGCAATTAATATATTATTAGGATGAAAGAGACGGTAAATGTTGTACAGAGGTCTCTTTATTCAGGCTTAAGGATCTTTTATCAGTCTGAAAATCTTCAGACTCGGTTTAATGTCCCTCCCGGACGACTAGCTTCTAAGATTTTCCATCCTAAAAATAATTCATCGACCCAGGCCGGGTTTGAACCCGGAACCCTTGCGACAAGAGGCAAGGAGCAGAACCACTAATCTACCGCGGCCTACAACATTATAACGGTGGACGATAATTACTATTAGCACTTAAAGAAAAAAAGTTAATATTTGAATAGTTGCCCCGAAAAGAGATATAACCCACAAAAATTCGAAAGTTGAATTTTCAGCGGATTAGTGATCTATCCGGAGAGTACCACGGCATGGTGCATGTAAAATTATCGATACTCTCTTCCAGACATGTTTTATTTATTTTTAAAAGTTGGCTTTCAAGCGAATCTATATGTAACAAAATTACGGAAGCAGTTAGTCAAGTCATTAATAGCAGTGCAGAAAAACAATTATTGCACACGTGTAAATTCATTCCACCACAGTTCCGTGAATTCTAATCAGAATCTTAGAGAAACTGAGTGAAAATAAGAAAGACACAAAGAATGTAACGAAATTACATTAAAAGGAAAATAAATACTGAAAACTGATTAAATTAGAAATGTTTCTAAGTGAATAAGTGTTCAATATGTATTTTCTATTTCTTATTATAGCATTTTTAGTTAAATATATATTACATAATTTTTCCACTCTAAGAGATAGATCACTTTTGCACTCAATTATCTATTACATTGACAATATTTAGTTATTAGCATATTATTTTGCATTCAAATTGGCTGTATATGTTTCCAATAGGATAAGATATTAAAATGTGTATGATATAATAAAGGTAATAGTCTCAAAATGAACATTATACGTTTTTTTCGTTTTCTCACAATTTATAGTTTGTGCTTAGATGCCTTTTCGGGGCAATTATCCAATTGCTATCTACTCTAGATATCTGTACTAAAACCACTATTTATACTGTGTGCATAAATATAGAGAAGTGAAAACACTGAATACCTAAAATACAGACATGACTTACCGAAGTGTAGGGTGAGATGGTGTTACACGTATGATAGCTGTTTGCACTGGTTGCGATTTGTAATTTTACAATCTGTTTAGGAAGCAAGTTTGAAACTAGAAGTGTGGAGACGCCCACCAATCACAGCACCGCTTTCTCCACATTTAAAATTGTTCACTTGTGCAATTATTTTCCTTACATGCATAGAAAAAAAAAAAGTTGGCATCTGTGCCTTATTTTAACATCGGGGAATGTTGCATGTGTCTTTTAAGCTTGTTAAGTGTCTCTGTATAAAAATATTCTTTTTTACAAAACCTTTCTTCCTGCATAACAACAAACATCATAAAATTAAATTTCAAATTTCCTCCTCAGTTGAGGGGAATCGGCTGTGTAGAGGAATTAAAACAGCTCGTAATAAAAAATTATATCTGTAATGATGATGAAAATAATAATAATAATAATAATAATAATAATAATAATAAAATTAATAATAATAATAACTATCATTATTACTAGAGTCCGGATGTTAGGCACTTAAAAAATTGAAAATAGGCAGACAAAAAGGCATTAGAAATCATTTATATAGGCACTAAAAATTCAAAATAGGCTCTTATAAAAATGGACTGCAACGTAAATTTTTACAGCCATACGTTAAAATAAAATAGCCGATACTTGTTATTTCGCCTAACGGGAGTGCATTGTGGTGGAAACCATCCACCTGCTAGGTTATTGTCTTTTGCCATTCTTATCCTAAAATATTCTAAGAGAGAATTTATAAAAACAACACTTGAAAATTTATATGCAATTGTATGTGTCTTGAAGTCTGTCCATTTCAATTGATTTCATTGAAATAATAAGTCAATTTCGAGAAAAAGAATGGCAAATAGGCATTTATAGGCATTGTGAGCTGAAATAGGCATTTATAGGCAAAATTAACATCATGGAAAACAACTCTAAGATTGTAGGTATGAACTTATATGAAGCCACTTTTACAATATTTATAATAAATAACTATAGGCATTTTCCCTAACATCCGGTCTCTAATTATTACAATTATTATGGTTATTACTCATTAGTACATGGCAAACTTCTTTAGATGAACATTTTATGATAAACGGTACGAAAATGAACTGTCTTTTATTCGCAGATGACCAGATCATTGTAGCTTCCTCAGAAAATCAACTACAAAGATCATTTTATAAATTATGGAAACTGATAAACGATTATAATTTAAATATATCAACAGAGAAAACAAAGTCAATGGCATTTATTGGAACTCAGCATAAAAGGACAAAAATTGTAATTGGAGCAAACATAATTGAACAAGTAACTTGTTTCAATTATCTGGGATGCATGATATCGTACCAGCAAAATTTGAACATGGAGAAGAAATTAGGGAAATTTCAACAGATATGTGGTTCAATAAGAAGATATTTGAGAAATAAGACCACGAGGGAAACTCAATTAAAAATTTACAACAGTAGCCGTTCCAATATTAACATACGGTTCTGAGACTTGGCCTTTAACGATCTCTGATAAAAATAAAATTGAGACAATAGAAATGAGATTTCTCAGATTAGTTGCAGGTGTATCTCTAAGAGATCAAAAGAGAAGTCAAGCTATCAGAGATGAACTACAAATCTATAATATAAACAAGAAAATACACACAAATAAACGTAATTGGTTTGAACATATACAAAGAATGCCAAATAATCGTTTATCAAAACAGCTGCTTCATTATAGGCCTCTAGGCCGAAGAAATGTAGGAAGACCAAAACGACGTTGGAAGGACGACCTGCGCCTGCGGCATGAAGTGCGCCGGGGAGCGGAACGGGCCAACATGCCCATACCTTGAAGATGATGATGATGATTATGGTTATTACAACAATAATAATTAAAATTATTATCGTTATAATAACCATAATTATCATCATCGAATAAAGGATTAGGCCTTCTGTGCCGTTCCATCTCAAAGAAGGTGTTCACACCATCTCTTCAAATATCGCCCTATATTCCTTTATTTTTTCTTTTGGATTATAAGTGTAGGCCTCGAGTATAATTCGATTTTCTTGAATCAGGCATTGCTTGGAAGTAATCACTCCAGTTTAATCTGACTAATAACAATAATACTTAATAAGGCTTTTCACTTTACAGTAGTTCGCCCTTAATTTCTGCTATCCAGAGAATTTATTTTCCCATTGTCCTTCTTCCATAGCTCTCTTCATCATGACATCATATATTTCCTCATACCATGTTATTCTGCTTCTTCCTCTCTTCCTTCTGCCTGGTACCATCCAATCTAACACCCGTTTAGGTCACTGTTCTTCCGAAATCCGTTGTACACGTCCATACCACTGTAAAGCATCCGGCGTTATATCTCTTTGCAGCAAACATGACATTTTTTTATGGAACGGTTTGTTAGCCCTTCGCCAATCCTCACATTTGGAGGACCTAACAAGAGCCTCATTTTCCGGTTTTCGGGATTCCTATTGGGCCTTCTTGGCTACCGTAGCGGTCACGGGGAAACTAGTCTCCACCGTACATATCACCCCAATACGTTATTCCGTACTTTCGTTGCCCACCCCTCGGGACGTGGGCCACTAAGGTTGGATGATAATAATAATAATAATAATAATAATAATAATAATAATAATAATAATAATAATAATAATAATAATAAAACAACTAAGGTTGGATGATAATAATAATATAATAATAATATTAATTATTATTATTATTATTATTATTTATTATTAACTAACTAAACTCTAACTGATTCATTGTCACTATCCAACCCGTAGGTTCATAACCGAGCGGACATAAGCTCTTCATACATCCCTATCCTGAGCTAATGTATTCCAATCATTCCCTGTATAATCTACTTCCCTCAAATCATACTTAATGTTATTCTCTTATTCTTGGTCTACCAACTGGGCGTTTTCTTTCTGGCTTTCCTACAAGAAGCTTCCATTCACAGCTTTCATTTCCCATTCGTGCCACATGTGCTACCCATCGCAGTCTATGAGACTTAACTGTTCTTATTATATCTGGTTTCCTATAAAGATAATGTATTTCACTGTTATATAGTCTTCTCCATTCATCTGTCTGTTCATCTCTCTTTGGTCCAAAAATTTTCCTAAGAATTTTATTCTCAAATATTTGTAATCTCCTTTTCTCCCTTAAAGTTTCTCCCTTGTTTCGCGTTAATACCTCTAGCCCCCCCCGCTATTGTACAAACCCCTAACATTCTATGTACTTAGGAACATTTCCCTGTGTTTCAGCCTTTGGCATGAATTCCCTGAAATAGTCCCCGCCCGGAGAACCGAATGGGGGACTATTTAACCTCCGGAAAATTATATCCCAGTGGAACTCATGTCCGCATTTCTTGACGGTTGTATTTTTACGGTGAGAGATTGTCGCTCTTTCGACCAATGTACTTTATTTCGTCTGGCTTATCACCTTCGACCAGTTACGCATGGGTAACCCTATCGGCAGAAATGCTACCGTCGGCATAGCTCTCGGGATCATTTAAGCACACAAGCCACTCCGCCACAACAAGATATATATATATATATATATATAATTATTTTATTATTATGATACTAATAATGACGCCAATAATAATAAATACAGGCTCAAATGTGAAGTCACATGGTATTACGCACTACAGAGACTCTTTGAGATCCTAACTTCTTTCAAAAAACATTAACTAAATAGGCCTACATATAAACAGGCTACTTTTCAAGTCATATGGATGCGAAACATTGTCTCTTAGGGGAAGATATTACAAATATTTGAGAATAAAATTCTTAGGAAAATTTCTGGACCAAAGCGAGACGAACGGACAGGTGAATGGTGAAAACTACATAAGAGTGATCTACGTAATATTTATGCACAAGCCACAAGTCTATAATCTTTCGTAAACCACAGCAACTGCAATCTGTGCATATTATTAGTGTAGACATAATCGTAATGCCAATTAAGATTCAATATTTTCTTTTTCATTAGGTAGGCTTCAGATCATTAAAGAGGTATGAGCTAATGCATATCGAGTGATCAACGAATGTGACATTAATTTGTGAAAGTGAAAGTTGTTGCAACATTAATATAGAACTTTTTCCCAAACTTCTTTAATGTACGATCTCTTTTGGATAATCAAAATCTAAGTATTAATACGTTAAGGAAAAGCTTTGCACCCCTTTTAAGTAGATTGCGCGCGTGGAGGAGTGTGATATTTGCCATAATTAAAGTTCGTATAGAGAAGGAGCGCAGAAAAATAAAATGTATGTGTAGTATGTTACAAATAAATTAAATTAAACAAAATAAAATAAATTGTAGTCCACCGCTGAGGTCTCGAGGTAGCGTGTTGCCTTGTGACGCAGCGGGCCCGGGTTCGATCCCCGGTCGGGACAGTCTTTCTGGGTGAGGTTTTTATGGGGGGTTTTCTCACCTATAAGACAAATGTCAGGAAAACGTTAAGGCCGAAACGGACCACGAAATCATATGGCTATCGTAATCATCATCATTCATATCCATCATAGATTAAGCTTAGGATTAGGGACTCTCCTGGCGCACCACTATCATCATCATCACCCATAATATCATCGGAGCAATCTATCCCCGCCTTTCAGGCGCCCCAACCTCAGAAGTGGGTTACAAGAACGCCATGCCAGGAGAGAACACCAGGAATGTCGAAAGACTACCTGGAGCATTTGCAAAAAAAACAAAAAAAAATGTCTCTAAGGAATTTATGTGTATTAGTCACTCATTTGTTTATGTTCATACTGAAAGTGCATTATTGTAAAAAGAAAGTTGTGCAGCAGCAATGTGAATTGACTTACTCTCGCGTATTTATTATTAGTGGTTTATTACTATGGCTTAAAAAAGTGAGTACATTTCATTATTTAAATTTAAATTAAACCCTGTCTAATCTTTGTTTCAGTAATTTCATTTACATTTTTTTTATATTTACATAATCGCACCTACTTCCATTATGCCTCGACATAGTACATTGACGGGTTGGAGTGAGAGACAAAGAAAAAGGGAAATATATTCCTGTACACATAAATAATAGGCAAAATGCAAATTTAAATAGTATGAATAGTATACAAATGACGCGTTATATTTTTTTATATGGATTAGCCAAGTTATACCACATATTTCCTATCTTTCGTATTTTTAAAATAAATCGAAAAGTAATGCATAATGACTTATTTGTGACAAACTTAAAAATTTAATGAATTGTGGTCGAATTTCGACCACTGGGCGACCACTAGTAATAATTAATTTCTAATTGCGCGCTCACGCCTGAGCAGCGTGACAATTTATATAGAATAAATTGGCCTCTTCTGGCGCATCATTACCATCGTATCACTTATCTTGTACCATTGGGACAGCTTAACTCCGCCTTTCAGACGCCCCAACCTCAGAAGCGGTTTACAATAACGCCACGCCAGGAGGGAATACCAGAATGTCGAAATGATAATGTGGTGGCATTAAACTAAAATAATGTATTCAATAACATTATTATCGTTATTATTAAAAGAAGAAGAAGAAGATGATGAAGAAGAAGAATCGTTGTGACAAACAGCTAGGAGAATATATGATATAATGTTTATATATTTTTAAGAATCAAGAATATGGAGACGAAAGAACAGGTAGTTTTCAGGAAAGCCCGACCTGTCATTGATCAAATTCTTGGTTTAAAACAAGTATTTTAAAAATAATCCACCTTCCTCCAACCAATTCATCTACTACTTATTAATTTAGAGAAATGATATGGTTTAGGCTTCGTACAATAACTCTAACTCTAACTAATTAACTAAATCACTGCCACAATTGCGCAGACATAAGCTCTTCACACATACCTATTCTTAAGCAAATAATTTCCAATCATCCCCTGTATAATCTACTTCCCTCAAATCACGGTCAATGTTTTCTCCCACCTCATTCTCGGTCTGTTAACTATGCGTTTTGCCTCCGGTTTTCCTACAAGAAGCTTCCATTTCTCTCTTTCACTCCCCATTTGTGTCATATATCCTGCCCATCTCAGTCCACGAGATTTAAGTATTTCTATTATAGCTGGTTTCCTACAAATATCATGTAGTTCACTGTTATCATAAGTAATGCCACGAGTGATTTCCAAATTATCGATAAATTCACGACTCACGAAGTGAGGAGTGAATTTATCTAGAGAATTTGGAAATCAAGAGTGGCATTTGTTAGGACTATTTAACGAATAAAATTAAGCTGTTTACTCACAAATCATTATTTAAATATAGTTATTTTAAAATATTTATATATTTAATGTAAACGGCGATGTTTGAAAACAAATGAGAAACGATAGGTACGCTTCTACCGCTTCTTTTGTTTATCACTGCAACCAGATCATACTATTATTGCCAAAGGAACGCAATATTGTAAGGAGGAGCTTTCTTTAATATGGTAATTATAACACTGATAAATATATGGTGAAACACGACTCTGATTGGTTGTAAAACAGAAATCATTGAAACGTGATTGGTCATTGACTCCCATTTGGGGCATGAGTTAAATAGTCTTCGTAATCTTCTCCATTCGCCTGTCTACTCAACCCTTCCATGGTTTTATTATTATTATTATTATTATTATTATTATGAAAATTGTTAAAAGCATCATTACTTATGGAGCAGAAATTTGACCATTAACAACAAAAACAAATAAGTATATTTTGGCAACGGAAATGTATTTTATACGAAGGGCAGCAAGAATTTCAAGAAGAGAAAAAAAATTAGGAACTCAGTTATAAGGGAGAAAATGAAGATTGAAGACACTATTTTAGATTATATTAAAACTCAGCAATTAAGATGATACGAACATGTCCACCGAATGGAAGGGGATCGGCTACCAAAATCTGTTTTAGAATGGAAACCTGTGGGAAGACGAGCCAGAGGAACATCTAAACCCTCCTGGAGTCAGGTAATATATTTATACATGAAGGAGAAACATCTACATCCAGGAGATTGTATGGACCGACAAAATTGGCTATTAGGAATCAGACGATGTCAAAGACGTTAATCAACCGATGATCTTTCTATGTATTATTATTATTATTATTATTATTATTATTATTATTATTATTATTAATCGGCCATGGTGGACTAGTGGTTATGCTCCTTGCCTCTGGTTCCGAGGGTCGCAGGTTCAAACCCGGCCGGGGTCGATGGATTTTTTAGGATAGAAAAATCCAAGGAGCAAGTCCTCCGGGAGGGACTTTAAGCCATGGGTCCTGAATGTGAGGATTTTCAGGCTCGTAAAAGATCCTTAAGCCTGAATGAAAAGGCCTCTAAGCAAAATTTACCGAATTTTCCCGTCCTAGTACTACCTTGGTTTCCTAGATGTCATATGAGGCGGAACGCTGATCACGGGCCACTCAAATGACATCTATACGACAACAAGTGTAACTAAATTAGAATGGTGCAAATTCTTCCCTGTAGGGGGAGAGCGCCTAAATCTCTGTTAAGGGAAAACATGGACTTACAAGATTAGTATCATTATTATTATTATTATTATTATACGGAGATATAAAAGTTTAGCCGCAAATAAGATTCGAGTATTTTATATTATATTTGAAGTTTCATATATTATTTTCAATAATAATAACAATAATAATAGCTCATTGGTGCTATCAAACCTAGAGGCTGATGGCCGTACTGAGATATGCTCTTCATACAAGCTCTATACTAACAAGGGAACTGTCAACCATTGCATGCCGAAACCTACTTTGAATTTCTTCCAGAGAAGCGTTGTGATGTACCAAGACCGTGTCCAAAGATTTATCTGCCACTTTCAACAGAAATCGAAGCCAGAATCCAGCAATAGTAACACGCTGTGCCTAACAGATGGACTCCGTGCTTGACTTAAAGCGGATAAGAGCGAGGGGTGTGCAACACGGACGAAAGGTAGTGAAGGTTATCCAATCCATCATGTAAGGAGATCAGGTACTTCCCTGCAGTTTAAATGTGAGATTTGACATTGGATTTTAGTGCCTTGCAGTTAAAAACAGCAGTTATTTTTGGCACGGTCTTGGTACATCAAAAGCTTCTCTAAGATAAATTTAAAGGTAGGTTTCGGCATGTGATAGTTAAGTTTCCTTGTTAGTAATGTTTTCCAATTATCCCCTGTATAATTTATCTCCCTCAAAACATAGTTAATATTACTATCGTATTTCATTTCTAGCCTTAATAATAATAATACTAATAGATAGATAGATCATCGGTTGATTAATATCTTTGACATCGTCCGATTCCTAATAGCCAATTTTGTCGGTCCATCCAATCTCCTGGTTGTAGATATTTCTCCTTCATGTATAAACATATTCCCTGACTCCAGGAGGTTTTAGATCTTCCTCTGCCTCGTCTTCCCTCAGGTTTCCATTCCAAAACACATTTTGGTAGCCGATCCTCTTCCATTCAGTGGACATGTCCGTACCATCTTAATTGCTGAGGTTTAATATAATCTAAAATAATGTCTTCAATCTTCATTTTCTCCCTTATAACTGAGTTCCTAATGTTTTCTCTTCTTGAAATTCTTGCTGCCCTTAGTATAAAATCCATTTCCGTTGCCAAAAGATACTTATTTGTTTTTGTTGTTAATGACCAAAGTTCTGCTCCATAAGTAATGATGCTTTTAACAATTGTATTATATATATTCATTTAATTTTTATTACTTATATTTTTATCCCACAATATTCCATTGAGGCAAGCAATTGCAAATTTTCCTTTATTATTTCTATTTCTTATTTCCTCTTCATAACTCCCATTTTTATTTATTTTAATTCCTAAATATGTGATCTCACTACAAGATTTTATTATTTCTCCAGTCTCCAAAATTAAATTTTGTTCTGGTTCACCAATTGATAATTTTTTTTTTCATGTTCAAATTTAATCTCCATTTTCAATATTCTTCTATTAATTTTCTAGTGATATATTCTAAATCTTCATAATCTTGTGCAATTAACAATTGATCATCTGCAAAATGTAAATTGTATGAAGTTTTGTTGTTTGAAATAGGAATTCCCATGCTTGAACATTTTTTCCTCCAAATCTTTAATATTTCATGTACATATATTTTAAACAGAGTCGGTGATAGACAACAACCTTGACGAAGACCTTTATTTATCATAAAACCATGTGATAATTTACTGCCAATTTTAATTTTAGATATGCACATATAATAATAATAATAATAATAATAATAATAATAATAAAAATACTAATACTACTACTACTACTACTACTACTAATAATAATAATAATAATAATAATAATAATAATAATAATAATAACGATACCGTGGGAGGGGTGAACAGACAGGCGAATGGAGAAGACTACATAACAGTGAGCTGCGTGATATTTGTAGGAAACCAGATGTGATAAGAACAGTTAAGTTTCATAGACGGGAGAATAATGTTAACCATTATTTAAAAGAAGTAGGAGAATAGGAGATGATTTGAAAATCATTAGCTCAGGATAGGGATGTATGGAAGTATTATGTCTGCGCGGCCATGAACCTACGGGTTCAATAGTGTCAGTGAGTTAATATGATAATAATGATAATAATAATAATAATGATAATAATAATAATAATAATAATAATAATAATGAGTGTGTATATGACATAGATAAGAAAAATAAATGCCTGGACGGGACATGAACCCGGACATCTGGATTGGTACTCCAGCGTGCTATCTGTTACACCATCGGGCAAATCTAATACATTTTTATTATATATAATATATTGTCCATTATTACGAGATGTAGCGAGAATTCGGGTCTTCACCGCCACCTGGTGAAAAAAAATCAAATATGTGCTGGGTACTGTAAATTAAAATGTACCCGACAGAAGAAAATGCGTATTTAGAATTTATATTACTTTATTTGCATTCGAAATCATATACTAGAAAATTCTTGTACTTTGTTCATATCAAGTTAGTGCTTTAAGTTATTATTAATGAAGACTTAATATAAAATTCCACAGAACAATATTTCATTTAATTGAAAAAAAGTTAGCAAAAGATGTTAATAAAATTACTAATAATGTGTCCAGTATTGTTGGTGCACATTGTTTCATTTCCATGGAAACTAAATCAAATTGTACAATTTTCTGAAGAGAGAAAAATATTGAATATAATTGGAAATGTTCTAAAGTTTATTTCCTATTAAAATATACGATATAACTGGATATAAATTCAAATATATCAACATCTCTCACATAACATATTTAGTCTGTGAGATTTCACAATTTAGATTTCTTTAGGTTGTAAAATTTCGTTTATGTTCAGAAAATGTCCTAAGAAATATAAATAAATTCTTTAAAATCCTCACATTTATAACTCGTAAATAAACAAACCAAATAGTAAAAATAGAAACGAAAAGCTTCTTCTTCTTCTTCTTCTTCTTCTACTACAAGGTTAAGGCTATGCAGCCTGTTCCGGCGAAGTTAAAAGTGGAGTCCATCTTCTACGTGGTCGGCCAACATCTCTTGTTCCTCTGGGATTATACAGGAAGGTTCTTTTTGGTATTCTTTCGTTGTTCATTCTCATTAACCTTTTACGCAAAATAAATACAAATAAATGGATATTAAGTTTCGAAATTCGTAACAAATTCATAATAATTTATAATTACTATTACATACAGTGTAGAAGATTGAGTTTTTAACGAGTTTAAATTTTGAATTAATTGGACTGCTATTAGTTCGATCTATTTGATCTGAAAATATAAGATCAAACAGATACTTAAGCCCTCCTACCACGTCAAGGTTGCAGTCCTCAGGAGGGTGCCCCATCCCCATCTATCCTCTAACTGTCCTACCTACCCAGTTTCTACCCTACATCTATACAGCTACGATCCTATCACTATCGCTTCCATATCAGGCTGCCATTGAATTTAGTGTGTGTCAAGTGATGGCATTTTGATCGCTCAGAGTCGGTACGCATTTGAAGCGTGGCCGATGTCAGAATCTGTGAAAATCGAAGCGCGTGGGGATGAGGCCGGTGTGTTATTGTTGATCAAGTTATTTTATAGTTTTGTGTCGGACTAAAAGGAAAACACATTAGTATTTTGCGGTTGCTAGGAAACAATGAGTTTAGAAAATAAATCTTGTATTTTACATAATATGAAATTAACTCACTCTCTTCAGGTTTAAATACTCAATGCATTTCCCCAGAAACCGGATTTAAGTTACCGTAAATTTTATCAACTATTTTCAGAATTTCAAGACAAACAAATTATAACGGTATTTGAGATCACAATAAGGGTGAAGGCCAAAACACATTCCTCTGCTATTCATAAATGTTAACAAAATATTATCCTGCCAAGGGATGTACAAAATATTGCAAAAAATATAACTGCAGTGTTAAGCGAGTGTACATCTGCTTCTGAGTTGAAGGCCATTTAACTGCCGGCGAGTCTACCCCTTCTTTTGAGGCAAATGGGTTAATATTATTGGGTTCGAATGTTGAGGACCTATAAAATGCCTATAAAAGATCTATAAGAAGACCTTAAGATATCCTAAAAGACATAAACACTGGAAAAAGAGCGTGAAAAAGCTTAATTTAAATTAAATGATAATCATAGTTTCAACTCCATTTTTAACGAATTTAATAAAAATGTTTAACAGCACAACATTCTTGTGAAATGGAACATACATTGCGAAAAAAATTGACGAATGAAAATGCTTCTTTTTCATACTTTTTTTTTTTAATTCGACATAGTTTGAAAAATGAATTCTGTGTTCATTAAAAATAAAGTTATTGGAGAATTAGAATGAACTATTTTTCCCACCAAGAATGAATTCAGCGAACCCGCAATGGATATCAGGCGGTCAGTAGGCTGTTTAAAAATAACTGGATATTTTGTGAGCGTTCAGTAGTTACTCGCATAACAAAAGTGTTTGTAGTGTTTAAAGTATTTGGAAAGTAAAACTAGATAATGTTTTTAAAAGAAGTTGGAATTAAGGCTAGACTCTGTGGATTCTTGAATTATACAATTGATATAAACGTAATCAAAATAATGTAAAGTTGCAAAAAAATACGTTATGACCTAAGAAAAAGGCTAAAAAAGGACCAATAAGCCAAAAAAAAAAGAAAGTAGGACAAATAAAACCCACCATTTTCTGGCCTACAATGACCCAAAATGTATATATATATATATATACTGATTTACCAGATACCAACTTTGTATTTCTTCTTCTTCTTCTTCTCTTCTTCTTCTTCTTCCTTTCATGTGATAGACCTAGCGGTCTGTTATTAATAATTCAAAATATCTCTGCAGGCGGAAGAATTACGAAGCTCTGTTTGTTGCTACACGTGACGTCATATAAGGCAGTGTACACTGTCAGCGTCCCACGTCCCATTCCCCTCAGCACTCAAAGATAGCAGTGTCACGTGTTCTATTCCTGCATAAACACGACTGCAGTGCCCTCCGTCAACAACTGCGCTTACTCCTTAAACAGGTTATACGGTCTGAATCCAACGTTTGAAGGATCTGCCCAATGATCTCTTGCCTGGTGGCTGGTAATATAAGATTTGACGTGGTATTCTTGTTCTGATGGTCTGTTCTTGAGTAACCTGCAGTACGTCTCATAAATTTCATTTCTGCCGCAGTTAGTCTTTGTTCATTTACACTGCGAATTGTCCAGGCCACACTGCCGTAACATAATATGGGTCTGGCCAGTGTTTTATAAATTCTAGTTCGTGTGTGTTGCTGTACTGTGTTTGGCTTGAAAATATTATTTATAATTCCTGTTACTCTGTTAAATTTTATAATTTTTTGACTAAAATCTTTTTCCTCTTCGTATGTAACTTAGTATCCGAGGTAGTTAAATGTGATAGTTTGTTCTAATGTTTTATTATTAATAATAATTTTACTGCTAACTGGGTCTTTTCCTAGGAAAGCCATGACTTTAGATTTTTCTGTTCAGTTTTCCAAGTTGTAGTTTATTGCAATTTGTTGAAAAGAGTGGACTGAACGTTGTAGGTCATCTTCTGAATTCGCTATAAACACAATGTCATCTGCAAATAATAGGGTGTCTAAATTATATAATCTATTAAGTGGTATACTGCCATGTGGTTGTAGTCTCCATTCTTTCATATTAATTGAGTTCATGTATATTATGAAGAGCATTGGCGAGAGCCCACATGCTTGTCTAACTCCTTGATTAATTGGTCTGAATTCAGAGATTTTATTTTCAATTTTGTATTCAATATCAAATATATTAGTACCTAGATACCCCGTACATTGACAATGAAATAGGTGATTATCAATGTGGGTTTAGAAGAAATAGATCTACTACAGATAATATTTTTTTAGTATAAGACATAGCCTATTTAAGAAAATAAATGGAAATATAACGGCACTGCACATCAACTATATGTAGGCTTCATAAAGGCATGCGGTTCAATTAAGAGGTAGATGTTATATAATATCCTACTTCGGAATTCCTAAAACGTTAGACTTAATCGAATGCGTTTAAATGACACAAAAAATAGGGTCCGCGTAGGTAGACATACAGTTTTCTGACACATTTTCAGTTTCACTTGCAAAAGGAAGTGGTCTGATTTAATTTTTTACGATATTTCACCAAGATACGTTACGGTCCAGGAAGTGCGAATATATATTTTTTATTTAAAGCTCAGAAATATAATAAAATACTTTCCATTTTGTAACATTCACATATCGTACTTCAGTTTCTTGTCCGCTCACTGACAACACGACCCACACAGTGGGGAGAATTACTCTATTCTTTTTGTTATAAGTTCTATCCATTTCACAAGTATTTTTACGTGAAAATACTATAACTTATTATTAAATATTTAAATATTGGTAACTTTTCTTTAAGGATTTCACTGTGAAATAAATGTAATTTTTTTTCTATTGATTTAATAGAATTACGTGTCCTTTCAATAATCACAAATAGGAATGAGATGCACAAAGAAATTAAACATAGCCTCAATTCTATTATGCATAACAGGGACTGTTGTCGTCCCAACTCCTTTCAAAAAAACGTTAAACTGAAAATATATAAAACAGTTATTCTACCAGTTATATTATATGGATGCGAAACATGGACTCTTACTTTAAGGGAGGGAAGAAGATTGAACAAGTAAAGTAAAGTAAAGTGATCCCACAATAGGCCCGGAGGCCCTTGGGGTAGTACGAGGTTAAGGCTCACATTTTTTCTAGACAATCGGCACTTTATGTCAGCAGGGTTGTCAGCCCTGCGTAACGGCCGCCTTTACCCCCAGAACAAGCGTCTGGTACTCATTTCCGTTAGAGGCTGAGTCGACCCCAGGGCCATAGTGCCGCCAGAGAGTTTGGGTCAGTTTAAAAATCCTGATCCCAACGGGACTTGAACCCTCGACCCTCTGGCTTGTAGCACAGTGCCTTAACCACTACGCTACTGAGTAATTGAGAATAAAGTTCTTAGGAAAATTTTTGGACCAAAGAGAGATGAACAGACAGGTGAATGGAGAAAAATTCATAATAATGAGCTACATGATATAAGCCAGATATAATAAGAACAGTTAAGTCATGTAGACTGCGATGGGCAGGGCATGTGACACGTTTGGAGAATGAAAGATGTGTATGGAAGCTTCTAGCAGGAAAACCAGAGGAAAAACGCCCAGTTGGTAGACCAAGAATGAGGTGGGAGAATAACATTATCCATGATTTGAGGGAAGTAGATTATACAAAGGGGCACGCCGTAGCGTAGTGGTTAAGGCACTGAGCTACAAGCCGGAGGGTCTAGGGTTCAAGTCCCGTTGGGGTCAGGATTTTTAAACTGACCCAAACCTTCTGGCGGCACTATGGCCCTGGGGTCGACTCAGCCTCTAACTGAAAAGAGTACCAGACGCTTGTTCTGGGGTAAAGGTGGCTGTCATGCAGGGCTGACAACCCGGCTGACATAAAGTGCCGATTGTCTAGAAAAAGTGGGAGCCTTAACCTCCTACTACCCTAAGGGCCTCCTGAGGCCTGTTGTGGGATCACTTTACTTTTAGATTATACAAGAGGTGATTGGAAAACATTAGCTCAGGATATGGATCTGTGGAGAGCTTATGTTCGCGCGGCCATGAACCTATAGGTTCGACAGAACCAGTGAGTTAGTTCTTCTCTTCATCTACTTCATGAAATTAGGCCTTTTGATCTGTTTTCACATCAAGTGGGATTTAATGAATAGTTAGTTATATTTATATTAATCAAGATTTTATTTAGACTACTTAATTCATGCCCCAAATAGGAGTCAATGACCAATCACATTTCAATGACTTTTTATTTGTAACCAATGACAGTTGTTTTCACCTCGAAGTTATCAGAGAGGTTTATCATAAGTAATGCCACGAGTGATTTCCAAATTCTGTAGATAAATTCACGACTCACTTCGTGAGTCGTGAATTTATCGATAATTTGGAAATCACTCGTGGCATTTGTTAGGACTATTTAACGAATAAAATTAAGCTGTTTACTCACAAATCATTATTTAACTATAGTTATTTTAAAATATTTATATATTTAATGTAAACGGCGATGTTTGAAAACAAATGAGAAACGATAGGTACACTTCTACTGCTTCATTTGTTTATCATAAGTAATGCCACGAGTGATTTCCAATTTATCTAGATAATTTGGAAATCAAGAGTGGCATTTGTTAGGACTATTTAACGAATAAAATTAAGCTGTTTACTCACAAATCATTATTTAACTGTAGTTATTTCAAAATATTTATATATTTAATGCAAACGGCGATGTTTGAAAACAAACGAGAAACGATAGGTACGCTTCTACTGCTTCTTTTGTTTATCACTGCAACCAGATCATACTATTTATTGCCAAAGGAACGCAATATTGTAAGAATGCTCTCTAGTGGAGAAAAAATGAAACATCAATCTGTATATTAATTCATTTCTGATGTCGTATGATGTAAATATTACAATTATATTTTTCTGGATTATTACCTGGGAAAAAATACATTTAAGAAAGTCAAACAGTGGTTTCTTTTTTTGGTGGTATAATAAATTGCTACAAATGTTGACATGTATGCACTATATATACAATCTGGTAGCCGTATTTCTTATAGGCTCAGTCACTGCAAAATAACGGTCAGACCTGTTCAGAATATTAAAAACGAGGAGCTTTGTTTAATATATGGTAATTATAACACTGATAAATATTTCGTGAAACACGACTCTGATTGGTTGTAAAACAGAAATCATTGAAACGTGATTGGTCATTGACTCCCATTTGGGGCACGAGTTAAATAGTCACTGCAACCAGATCATACTATTTATTGCCAAAGGAACGCAATATTGTAAGGAGGAGCTTTCTTTAATATGGTAATTATAACACTGATAAATATTTGGTGAAACACGACTCTGATTGGTTGTAAAACAGAAATCATTGAAACGTGATTGGTCGTTGACTCCCATTTGGGGCATGAGTTAAATAGTCATATTAAAGAAAGCTCCTCCTTTTAACATTCTCAATAGGTCATAGCATTATTTTGCAGCAACACCATGTGGCTACCAGATTGTATATATAGTGCACGAATGTAAACACATAGTGATTGAGGGAGATAATATAAAAACAATTGCAGCAATTGATTATATTACATAAAAAAAGAAACCACTGTGTGCACTTTCTTGAACGAATTATTTCCCAGGATATAACGTTGCAGAAAAATATAATTGTCATATTTACATCATAGGACATCAGAAATGAATTAATACCTATAATGTTGGTTATAAATTTCTCCACTAGGGTGCATTCTTACAATATTGCGATCCTTTGGCAATAAATAATATGATCTGGTTGTAGTGATGAACAAATGAAGCGTACCAATCGTTTCTCATTTGTTTTTTGTTTTTGTTTGCACTGTTTTCCTTCTTGTTTTACCCTTTTTGTTAACTTTCTGTTAATCTCACATATAGGCACAAGGACAGGACACACACCCAGACCCAAGGTGGAAATTAAAAATCCCCTACCCCGCCGGGAATCGAACCCGGGTCGCCGAAGTTGAAGGTAGGGACTCTACCGACTACGCCACGGCGAGGAACCGTTTTTTTCTTTCTTGTTTTCTTATGTTTACACTGTTCTTCCTTTTTGTTTTACCTTTGTTAACTTTTTTATATTATTCGCACATACAAACACAAGACAGGACACACACCCAGACCCAAGGTGGAGATTTAAAATACCCTACCCCGCCGCGAATCGAACCCGGGTCGCCGGAGTGGAAGGTAGGAACTCTACCGACTACGCCATGGCGACGGACTTTGTAAATTAGCTGATCCATCCATCCATCTATAGTAATTATGCTCTAGGACAGGTCCTTCACTGCAATCATAGCATAGGTGTGGTAGCTTCCCGTTGATTTCCACACCGGTGAAGGATGATGATGATAATAAGGGTGAGGATGATGATGATGGCCATATGATTTCGGAAACCGTTTGGGCCTTAAAGTTTACCTGACATTTGTCTTACAGGTGAGGAAAAACCCCAATAAAAACCTCACCCAGAAAAACTGCCCCGATCGGGGATCGAACGCGGGCCCTCTGCGTGACAAGGCAGCACGCTACCTCGAGACCACAGCGGTGGACTATTTTCAAACATCGCCGTTTACATTAAAAATATAAATATTTTAAAATAACTATAGTCAAATAATGATTTGTGAGTAAACAGCTTAATTTTATTCGTTAAATAGTCCTAACAAATGCCACTCTCGATTTCCAAATTATCTAGATAAAAGTGAAAATCACTAGTGGCATTACTTATGATAAATTTTACAGGAGACGCATGATTGGAATATATTTTCTCAGGATCGGAATGTATGAGGATCTTATATCCGCTCGGCCATATCAATTCCCTTCCGCCCTATGTCAGAGACTGTCAAACTATAACATCCTTCAAAAATAAACTAAAGAATTATTTAATAACAAACTAACTTATACACCTCACTGATAGTATTCTTTTAGCAATATTAATATACTTAATTATTTATGAAAATAATATTAAGAATAACAAATATTTTTATTTGTTTTGTTTTTAAATATTGTATAATCGTAAAATTAGTTTTCTATATCTCATTATTTTCCTGTTTTTTATATACACTAGACAGGGACAATTTAATATGTCTTGCTTGTATACATTTTATTATTAGTTTTAGTCTTAATTTTAACTAATATTAACTGGTTGTATTATAGATCGTAATACGTATATTAGATATTATCTTTTGATCAAATTTTTACTTAGTGTTTAATATTAGAGTTAATTAAGATTGTTATATTCTGATGTAATATATGTTTGTCCTGGTGAGTGGAAGAGAAGGCCACATGGCCTTAACTCCACCAGGCTAAATAAATCTAATCTAATCTAAATTGGAGAAACAATATTTTCTCGTGCCTGTTATTCAAATGTTTTGGACCGCAAAGAAAACAAAATCATGTAAAAGTAAGTTAACACTGTATTTTTAACGTAATTTGACACAATCTTAGGTAATTTATAATAATTTGATTTTTTATTGTTTAATAGACAATAATAAATTAATAAAATCAATGTTTCTTACAAGATACATTGTGAAATTAAGGGTTAAAAAAAAATCTCCGACTTCGATGTTGCCAGTGGCCAGTGCTACGCGTAACTACTTCGATAAAAGCAATTGATCAAACGAGATAGTTTGCATACTGTGAGGCTGTATTAACTTGTTCCATTTGTGTCTACGAGAACCTTAATAAGGTAGAGGATTTGATAATAGGAAGAAACACAATGTACACTTCATTTGGCCATCATTATCTTCAATATCATCATCATCATCTACCATCATGGTTTAGAACATTTCTACATTTCTGATCTGTTGCGGCTTCATATTACACTGGTCAACATGATTTTTGTCTCATGAGTACCAACAGTTGTACTTAATGCAGTTTTTATCGTATTTTCAAATATGTATTCGGAATTTTTCCATCACCCACAGTTTTTTTTATTTCAATTAATGGATTTAAATAATATTTTTTTAATAAACTTTTTTGTCCAATGTAAAATAAAATCAAATGAGCTAACTCAGGAGATTTCAGCTATGGGAAAGAGTTATCAAGGCAAATGGAATCCTAATATCCTAGCCGGTTATTGTTGGACCATCATTAGGGATGCTCCACAGGCGAAATATAGCAGAAAATCATCATTTCTTACTTTCTAGGCGAGTCCGAATGTTCGAATATTGTGTAGTTACGAATGTAGAAAATATTAAAGTGTTTGAAATTATAAATTCCTGTCTCTCAGAAACCTTGCGTGATGGATAAAAACGATATTATATTTGAATTCAGGATAAAAAATAGTAATTATAAACCAAAAGGGAGAAGATTGTTTGGAAGACCATTGAAGAGATGGAAGGACCAATTCGACCTATAATGAGGCCATTGGGCTTAATCCTTGTTGTTGTTGATGATGACGATGAGAAAAAATACTATCAGAATCACATATTTTTCTTTCTGAGACAAAAAAAAAATTGTTGCTCAGTGTTATAGTTGCTCGCTCCATCTTTTAGTTGGTCGTCCACGACTTGCATTTCCTTGTGGATTGTAATTTAACATCTTATAAGGTATCCTCTCTTCACTCATTCTACTAACATGTTCAAACCATTTATTTGTATGTTCTTCTATTTTTGTTATCACACTAGTTATTTGTAATTCCTCACGAATATCTTCACTCCTCCGTTTGTCCAGAAGAGTACATCCTGTCACAAATCGTAGGAATTTCATCTCGGCTGCTTCCAGTCTTCTTATTAAACGTTTGGTGAGAGTCCAACATTCCGAGCCATTCAACAGAACAGGAATACCTGAAACTCTGTAAAACTTTAGGAGGGTTTCTTTACGAACTTCCTATGCTAATATTCTTCTAATTGTACCGCAAATATGTTGAAACATATTAAACTTTATATTAATATCTCTTGTCCGATGATTGCCTAGGAAAACTCCCAAATAATTAAAATCCATTACCTGTTCTATTACAAAATCATTTACTATTATTTTTACTCTTATTGGATTTTTCCCATGAATTGCCATCACTTTAGTTTTCAATATCATATTCATATTGGATTAAGTTTAGGATTAAGGCATCTCCTGGCACATCATTAACATCATCATCACTCATATTATTGGGGCAGAGTAACCCCGCCTTCCAGACGCCCCAACCTCAGAAGTGGGTTACAATACGCCAATGTACGGCGAGAATACCAGAAATACAGACATTTGGAAGCGAAAAACTGGTGGCACTGAAGAAAAAAACAAAAAAAAAAGACAGACAGACAGAGAGAGAGAGAGAGAGAGAGAGAGAGAGAAAGAAACCACTTTTCTTGCGGTTGGAGGTCCTTACTTATTTGTCGTATTATAACCCAAGGGCTACCTCTCACTCTAAATTCCAACATGTAATTTACACCTGGAAAAAGAAAAAAAGATGTCTCTCTTGTTTGTATCAGTGTTGATATATTTCCTGTCGTCTGCTGCACGCGATAATTTTGCAGTCAGTTATAACTTTAGCTTAATTTAGAATAACTTCTAAGCACATATGCCTTTTCAGTAATAAGAGATGAGTCGATATTTTAAAGTCAGTGAGTAGTATCAATTCACCTCTTGTCTCCACAAGTACAGCAATGACATCACGGATCCGCCAGTTTATGCTCGAGCTATAATACAACGGGGGGAGGGGTTAAATATGTTACTGATACATTGAGGCGATTGGGATAAGTGGGTGGGGTTTTCAAATTTTGGCAGAAAGTGTACCATATAAGGCCAGAATTGAGAGCCTCATTGTAGTCCGCGAAATTCGGAAGTCGGTCCATCAATGTTTCACAATATATTGATGCAATATTATTAATTGTATATTCAGCCACACTCCTCAAATACCTCATTTCTGAAGTTTCTCTTCTTTGTTCCTGGGTTTTTGGTTAAGACCCAGTGTTCCGATCCATATAATAATAATAATAATAATAATAATAATAATAATAATAATAATAATATATACATAATAATAATAATAATAATATATACAGACATTCATAGTGATATTAGAAAACGATGGTTAAAATTTTATGGCCATATTAAACGAATGAACTCAAATAGGCTTACAAAACAGATAATGGAATTCTACTAAAACAGAAGTAAAGCTCCAGTGGATACTATGAAGTGGATTGATGAAGTCAAAAAGGACTTAAAATTGGCAGAAATTACTAAAGAAGATATCTCAAACAGAGATATATTTAGAATTAAAGTGAATAAGTGGCAAGTTAACCAAGAGTACAAACCGAAGAAAAAAACTGGAACAACTTGGACAGATGATAGAAAACAAGCTCATAGCAAAAGAATGAAAGAAATCTGGGCTCAAAAGAAACGCCTCTAAGTACTTTGCGTAGTCCTACATGGGCTCATCCGCAATCAAAAAAATAATGCTTCATTTTAGCTAGCAGAGTTAAGACCATAAGGCATTCTCTTCCACGAATAGTAAAATTATACAAAAATTACATAATTATTTAAATTTAAAATATTATTAAAATACAGACTAAACAAAATACAATGAAGATGTGGTCTAATATTAGCTAATACTAACAAAACATGGATTAAAATAAAATATAGATAATATGAAATAAAATAAGTAAAGCTTCCTAGATGAATATTTATAGGACTGTACAAAATGTTGAATACAGTTGTTACGCAGTTAATATTTTATTTGTGTGGAACTGAGATATCAATATAGAGCTGTTATTTTATAAAATTTACAAATGTCGCTTTTATAGTTCTCCTGAGAATTCGTTTATAATGCCACACATATAATTAAATTTATACGTTTTGTTATGTCTTCACTTCTTCTATATGACACATTTACTAATGACATAGTGGCTGGCTATACAATAGCTGATCGGAAATAAAATGAAAATAAACGAACAAAATTAAATACGTTCAAGATATTATATAAGATTGTAGAGACGGATGGATGGACCACATAAATAGAATGAATAACAACAGAATCCCAAAAAACCGATTCTTCACTACAGACCACTAGGACGAAGAAATATAGGAATACCCAGTAAAAGATGAACAAACTAATTCTAAAATGAGATCGGAACAAACCTTAAATTAAAATTTATTGATAATGTTTTTATTATTGATTTCGTACATCTCAATGATGGATAAATCATATTTGAAGAGGAGCCGCCATTTGCAAGGTAGAAGCATGGCTTCATAGCATTTGGTGGACGGGAATTACAATGTATATAGAGAAAGATTTGCGTTTAGATCGGTACTTGCTCAGGTAGCTCAGTTGGTAGAGCACTTGGTCTAGAGAACCAAGGGTCCCGGGTTCAAGTCCCGGTCTGAGCGTATAATTTTTCTCTTCAAATATGATTTATCCATCATTGAGATGTACGAAATCAATAATAAAAACATGGAAAAAGTCGTACTGGCTGTAATGTATAATTCCCAAATATGTCTTCTTAATAAAAGGAGCCGCCATTTGCAAGGTAGAAGCATGGCTTCATAGCATTTGGTGGACGGGAATTACAATGTATATAGAGAAAGATTTGCGTTTAGATCGGTACTTGCTCAGGTAGCTCAGTTGGTAGAGCACTTGGTCTAGAGAACCAAGGGTCCCGGGTTCAAGTCCCGGTCTGAGCGTATATTTTTCTCTTCAAATATGATTTATCCATCATTGAGATGTACGAAATCAATAATAAAAACATGGAAAAAGTCGTACTGGCTGTAATGTATAATTCCCAAATATGTCTTCTTAATAAAAGGAGCCGCCATTTGCAAGGTAGAAGCATGGCTTCATAGCATTTGGTGGACGGGAATTACAATGTATATAGAGACAGATTTGCGTTTAGATCGGTACTAGCTCAGGTAGCTCAGTTGGTAGAGCACTTGGTCTAGAGAACCAAGGGTCCCGGGTTCATGTCCCGGTCTGAGCGTATAATTTTTCTCTTCAAAAATTATTGATAATGGTTATTATTAATTACACTGAGCAACGAAAAATAATTTTTGTCTCAGAAAGAAAAAAAATGCTATTGTGATAGTATTTTTTCTCCTGAATTCAAATATGATATCGGGGTTCTCCATCACGCAAGGTTTCCGAGAGGCAGGAATTTATAATTTCAAACACTTTAATATTTTCTACATTCGTAACTACACAATATTCGAACATTCGGACTCGGCTAGAAAGTAAGAAATGACGATTTTCTGCTATATTTCGCCTGTGGAGCATCCCGCTTGATGGTCCAACAATAATCGACCAGCATATTAGGATTCCATTTGCCTTGATATCTCTTTTCTATAGCTGAAATCCCCTGAGTCAGCTCATTTGGTTTTATTTTGCAATGGACAAATGCACGAAAAAACGTTTATTAAAAAAATAAATATTTTAATCCATTAATTGAAATTGAAATAAAAATAACAGTGGGCGATGGACAAATTCCAAATACATATTTGAAAACACGATAAAAAACTGCATTAAGTACAACTATTGGTACTCATAACACAAAAATCATGTTGACCAGTGTTATCTAAATTACGTAATTACCTTAGAGATAACAGCATAGCTTAATTAAAAATCGAAGTGTTAAGGTAAAGTGATCCCACTACAGGCCTTAAGAGACCCTTGGGGTAGTGGAAGGTTAAGGCTCTCACTTTTTCTATATAATCGGCACTTAATGTCAGCCGGGTTATCAGCCCTGCGTGACGGCCGCCTTTATCCACAGAACAAGCGCCTGTCACTGATTTTCATTAGAGGCTGAGTCAACCCCAGGGGCATATTGCCGCCAGAAGGTTTGGGTAAGCTTAAAAATCCTGGCCCCACCGGGACTCGAACCCTCGACCTTCCGGCTTGTAGCGTACGCTACGGCGTGTTGCAGTTATGTAACATGTGTTATGATGAGGTGTGATAACTCTGTGAATAGTTAAGAACAACTTTTACTTACAATAGAACAAGATCATACTTTGTGGGTTAGACCTCTGGGCAGTTTGGATGTTTCTGTTGCCGGAAAGATTGACGCCATTATTATAACGTGAAGATATTAGAGAAAGAGAAAGTCACCTGTCACTGTAGAGATCTACATAACACCTGCAGCTATGGCAGAGTTAAGTATCACTACTTGCATTAATATAGTGCAACCTGGTTACTCTATATTTACACCTATTTAACTCATGCCCCTAATGACAGTCAATGACCAATCAATTTCAATGAATTTTGATTTACAACCAATCACAGTCTTTTTCACCTCGACTTTATCAATTTCATTTTATCACATTAAAATCAAGCTCCTCTTTAATATTCTGAATAGGTCAGAGCATTATTTTGCACTGACTGACTCTCTAAGAAATACGTTGAATATAACAATTTATACATTGAGAAGTAAGAATCCGTAGCTCCCAGATATATAGTGCATGAATGTAACCAGATTCTGCTTGCGGGATATAATATAAAAACATTTGTAGCAATTGATTATACCATAAAAAATCACTGTTTGCACTTTCTTAAACGTATTATTTCCTAGGAATTTACGTTCCAGAAAAATATAATTTACATATTTACATCATAGGACATCAGAAATAAATTAATAACCTATAATGTTGGTTATAAACAGTTTGATGTGTTTCATTTTTTTTTTTTCCACTAGGGTGCATTCTTACAATATTGCTATCCTTTGACAATAAATAATATGATCTGGTTGCAGTGATGAACAAGTGAAACATAACGTTTCTCATTTGTTTTCAAACATCGTCGTTTGCATTAACTATATAAATATTTTAAAATAACTATGTTTAAATAATGATTTGTGATGTAAACAGCTTAATTTTATTCGTTAAATAGTCCTAACAAATGCCACTCTTGATTTCCAAATTCTCTAGATAAATTCACTCCTCACTTCGTGAGTCGTGAATTTATGATTTGGAAATCACCCGTGGCATACTTACGATAAAAATATACTTTTACCAATACAGCAAACGCTCCTTATTCGCGGGGGATATGTTTCGCAAATATACCGCGAATATGGAATGCTAATTTGTATGGGTATATAGGGGATACGATCCCCAAAATAAAAAAAATATATATCATAAGTAATGTCAGGAGTGATTTCAAAATCATCGATAAATTCAGGAGTCACGAAGTGACAAGTGAATTTATCTAGATGATTTGGAAGAGTTGCATTTGTTAGGACAATTTAACGAATAAAATTAAGCGGTTTACTCAGAAATAATTATTTAAATATACTTACCAATATTTTAAAATATTTATATATTTAATATAAACGGCGATTTTTGAAAACAAATAAAAATGTATAGTTGAGTTTCATATCTTTATTCTCTGCAACTTGATCATATTATTTATTGCCAAATAGGATCGCAATATTGTAAGAATGCACCCAAGTGGAGAAAAAAATGAAAAACGACAGACTGTATATTATAACAAACATTATAGGTTATTAATTTATTTTTTTAAAAACAACTCAATAAAATCATTATATAAAGGCACAATTATTGAACACACAATTGTCAAATGTGTAGGTCGAAGGAATCGGTTAATTATTTTGCTATATTCGATGTATTTGTTGGGAGGTTAGTCACCGCAAAAAAATGCTATCATATGTTCAGAATATCAAAAAAAGGAGCTTTCTTTATCAAAAAAGCAGGTGCTGGTAAAGAGAATTCGATAAAGAGCGAGATGAAACACGACTGTCATTGATTGTAAAACAAAATTCATTGAAACGTGATTGATCATTGACTCCCATTTGGGGCATGAAGTCAAACCTCCAAAATTTGGCATTCAGATTAAGGAAGTAGGGGATACAAGTTCATCATCATCATTATCATAGTACATTCACAAATTTAGGCCATTTGTTGACCTGTTTCGGCCTCAAGAGAAACACCATCCAGAAGTCTTTTGAATGGACGTCCTGGTCTTCTTCTTCCTGCAGGTTGATATCTTAACATTTGTTTGGGTATCCTGTGAACTTCCATTCGATGAACATGTTGCATCCATCTTCACTTATCATCAGAAATTTTGTTTTCTAAAGGTTCCATGTGTAATTCTTCTAAGATGTCTTCATTTTTTTGTGATCTAGTAGTGTGTATCCTGCAGTCCTCCGAAGGTATCTCATTTCAGCAGATCTAAGTATCTGTATATCCTTCTGTTTCAATGTCCATACTTCGCTACCATACAAAAGAGTTGGAAGAGCCAGTGTTTTATACACTTTTAATCTTGAATGTTTTTGGACTAGCTGTGGCTTGAAGATAGAATTTATTAACCCTAAAATCCTTAAAAATGTTGATATTTTTGCATTTACAACCTTTTCTTCTTCATATGAGATATGCATCCTATATATGTAAAATTATTTACCTGCTCCGAAATTTTATTGTCAAGTAGAATTTTACTTCTGACAGGATCTACACCTTAAAATGCTACTGTAAACAAACTTGCATAATTATATTTCTCCGCCGATGCCGTCTATTTGGGGAACCGTGGCACTAATTTTAATCGCATATGACTTAATTGTGTAGGCCTACGTTAGAAACATTGCTCTGAGGTAATACAGTACTTTACGGGAAATAAGACTGAATACAACATAAGATGATACGAATAATTAGGAACTTCCAGCAATTTCTTATTTTTTACGACAAAAATTATATACGGGCTTACCTAATTAGACGTTTGCGATTTTTCCATGATGTCGATAGATAACCTTTATTTACCGGCACAATTTCATTACGAACTGCATTTTTATTCCATGCTGACTCACCTGTAAATTCTGCAGTTACTTTCACCATATCCTCAATGGCTAATATGGGATATTTTGCATTAAACCGTTTAAAATATTGAACCGAAAGTGCGATTTTCGGTTCGCTACTGTAGTGCCGTTATCCTCCCTGAACAGTAAGATTCGTGAACTATGCCAATATCCTTTCTCTATGCATTTACCCCCACTCTCCTTTTTACCTCTCCTGTTGCGCTGTTTGTGTTGCGCATCTCCCCTTCTACCTCGGAACGCTCAAATACGCAATGCACACCAAGAACATTATCATTCGATCGGAACTTTGAGTTGAGACAACGTCGTCTGGAGCCGCGAGTGGCGTGGGTTAAGTTTTGGTCCTGAGGACCGGGGAAAGACTACCCTGGCTTGGACCGTGGTATGAATGTTGTGTGAGGTATGATATAGTTTTGTGATGTTAAGGATTATTATTTATTTTCTTTTTGTTGAAAAATGATCAAGTATTTACATTTGTTATATTTTTCATCCCCTTCAGACGTCTTGTTTATATTAAACATCATTTTTATATAAATCCTGGTTAATGTTCAAGTTATTTATGTGCATGCTGCTGTTTGATATCCCTGTACTGAAACTTACTTATTTAGGAGATCATTCTAACTTCCTTTATTTTTCCATCTGGCTTTCATGGTTAATTATAACAATGATACATCTAGTTTGAACCAGGAACTACTCTAGTGTTTTGAGATCTATTGTTGATTCATGTTTAAGTGTTTAGGAAAGAAAGATGAATCAATCTTTGCCTCCTATGGGCCCGGGCAAAGCTTTTTGATTAATAACCTCGGATGTTATGAACTCTACGCTAGTATATACAACGGAAACAAAAGACGATCCAAAAGAAAACTGCACAAATGGTAGCAATCAGAGTGGTTATATATTATATGTATATAACGCACCGTACAAATGGTTGGCAGTGCGTGGTTTATCAATATTGACCGTACAATATTCAAAATAATTTATTTCTCTCCGCTTTTAAAATGCTTTGCTTTCCAATGTTTAAGAAATACTACAGATATGTTGTCATTTTGAAAAATTGAAATTCCAACATATCTGCACTGCAAACGCGTAATTATAAAATAATGCTTATTTAATGTTATTATATATGTTAAGATTCTCTCATATGACTTATATAGACAATTGCTAAATAATATGTAAGTTATGTTTATTTTAATTTTATTTATTTGAGGTGTTAGGGAGAGAACGTCCCGCTCCATAGCCGAGTAGTCAAGGCAAGAAGCCTTGGCGCAGAGCTACGGGACTTGCGCTGGTTCGAGTCTCCATGGGGGAAGAAATTTTCTCATGGAATTTCGGCAAATATGGGACCGGTGCCCATCCAGCATCGTGAGGTATTTGGGTAGCTACGATAAGTAGCGACTCCAGGTTGATAAGACCAACTATTACGGCTGGGGGACCCGACATGCTTGACCACATGTCACCCCTACACTGGCTAGATGATCGTCTACCACTGAGATTAACACGTGTGGACGTGAGGCCAGCAGCCGGAAGGTAGGCCAAAGACGTCTAGTTCTGTCGCGCTTGGCGTGGAGGAGGGAGAGAACTATATTCTTTTACACGCTTAAAGATAAAATCATTATTCTATCAATGAAATGCAGTCATTCATCTGGTTTGTTTACAATACAATTGGAACTTTGCTCGGAAGAGATAGAGAGATTGTCGGTAGATGTTCCAATATAAAAATAAATCAATAAAAAACATTTTTTGCGCGATATAAATGATTTTAATAATCGATTTCTCCTTGAAGGACAATTAATTGAAGTTGCAGGTGCAATAGTTCATGCGTTTTGTCGTAGGCTACTTAACAGCAGTGGCGACCATTATTGAAAATTAAACTTCCTACATTTCGGGGTTACCAACCTAAATAACTATACTGTAATATTACATTTACACCCACGTGCGGGAAGTAAAACCACTGCCCTCTATGTATACTACGTACAATGTATATACAGAAAATATCCAAAAGGTAGTGATAATATACATTATGCGAAATAAAATCACTGCGTTTTAAGTGAACTGAACTTTATTTGAAACAATATAAAACAATAAATACGTACTTGCGGCCATGTTATCGATAATTGTTCTCAAGGCCTCCTGTTGTTTCAACTAAGAAACATTGCCCACACTGTTAACGTTAGTCAATTGTTTATAATCAACGCAAATATTTCCAACAAATATATTATTTTAGTATTATTTATTATTTTGAAAACACCATCGCGCAAAAAATAATGTACAACGCACGTTTGTGAAGTGTTTTACAGAATCTCGGAAATTAAAAACCGAGCTATCGCTCGGTTTTTAAACATTTTTCTTCAATTCTGTAAAAACCACTTCCAACCTCGCATCATAACGTACTATTATAACTTGTGGGCCATTTTTAAGTCCATATGATGAAATTTGCGGTACGATAGAACTTATTTAACTTCTCAACCTTAAAATTAAGGATTACCAATCATTCACTGAAATGAACATTGAATAGATTAGCAAGAGGTAATAAATTTTATATTATTATTTTAATAAGAACATCAGTTTATAATTAATTACACATAAATGATAACAGCTGTCAAAACGTCACTTCACACTACACCCACTTGAGAGTCCGCTACGTTCTCGTAGAATTTGCAGGTTGCACATACGGTCGGATCGCTTCCTTCAATTGTTTCCTCAGCATTTGTACGTTTTTGTTTGAGTCCTGTAAAAAAAATAACGTTGGTACAAATTTAGGAGTGTAAAAATTAACAGTACAATTAAACTCCCCCCCCCGATTCCTTTCCATCCAATTAACGCAGTTTAACCTCTCCCCTTATAGGCACTTTTACGTGCCACACGCCACCCGAGCCTAATGCTATGGTTTATCTACGACGCAAAGCGCCAGCGCAAAAATTGCTCCCCATGTATTTAAATGCATGTGGTTTATCTACAACGCAAATTGCTGGCGCGAAAAATTTTGCGCTGACATGTCGCGTCGTGTATTTGAATCACTTGAATCCGGGACGCAATTTGCCAGCGCAAACAAAGAATATAGAAGATATTACCCGTACTCATTGGTGTAATTGCTAAAAACAAACTAAGATTTTACGACAAAATGTCGGAAATACAGTACTTGTTTTATAACTCTCCAATTTTAACGACGAAAGTTCGACAGTTTTGTTGCAAATCATCGAGTTCTATACATTTTCTATACAATATGAGCATGAAGGAGTACAGAGATGTACAGAAAAAAGAGTTATTGTCGCTTGAACTTAGTCAAGAGATAAATAAAAGCTGTAAATATTGTATCTTGGGGATATTATGGATGTACATAAATTTCGTCTTCTATTAAATTCAAACCCTCATAAAACTGTTCAGGCGAAAATCTGAAGTATTCTAAAATTTGGTATTTTCATCAACCATATGTTTATTTAAGAACTAAAGAATACTTTATTATATAATTTTCCATACAACATTCATATGAAGCTGTTGCTCTAGGTACTTTTTCTGTCTTTACTAATATTTCGTACTATTTTAAACGTTTTGCAACGATACTTACAACTTTTTATAAAGAATTTTAATATGTTTATCAATGTACACAAATTATGACTTTTCCACTCAATTTATTTTCAAAGTTCTTTATTAGAATTGAAGTTGGCATACATGAACGCTTAAAAAAATTAAATCCACCAGATGGCAGGACATAATTGTGTGAATGACCAACATTTGTATTTAATTCCAAACCATATTTTAAGAAATAAATGTTCAATCACTTTATTTTGTTAGGTTCTGATGGGTCAGTTTAGTGTACACCAGACTAGTTTATAGTTTACTAAATAGTATGTATGCAATTTATTTCATTAGGTTATGCAGGGACAGGTTTGTATACATTCATTTTTGTAAACACATTTGGGAATTTATTATGAACGTTGGTCATTTTGATTTCCCATATATGTGGTGCCATCTGGCGACAATTCCATGAACATAAGCGCTGTACCGTATGCGCTCTATGAGAAACCAGCATCACGCCGAGCGTAACGCAAGAATGCGTCACGTCGGGCGCGACACGCTGTATAATAAACCGTAGCATTATAGTGACATGACCTGTCGGGAGAGATATTTTAATTATGAATCACATACATGCTTTATGACAACAGAAGGACATGGATGGCCTCCCATGATGAGAGATCAGCTCAATGTCAGGGCTATCTCCGTGACAACACAATATTAAGACCAGACACACAATTCACACACCTTCATACTGCAGATGGCAAATAGAATAATGATGATTACATCCTCTATCACCTACACTTTTCAACATCCACCTGGAAGACCTAATGTAGAACTGCTTTAGCAATACAGGAGTTATAAACATGGGAGGAAGAAAAATAAAGTACATAAGATTTGCTGATGATATGGCTTTGCTAGCAGAAGATGCAATGACTCTGAGGAACGTGCTGATGGAGCTGAATGATAAGTGCGAGGATTATGGGATGAGGATAAATATAAATAAGACGAAAGCCATGATTATAGGAAGGAAACCAAGAAAGATAAACATGAGGATTAAAGATGAGGCCATTGAGAAAGTGGAGAGCTTCAAATACTTGGGTTGTACTATCAGTAGTAACATGAACTGCGGTCAAGAAGTAAAGCAGAGGATAGCAATGGCAAAAGAAGCTTTTAAGAAGAAGAGAAGCATTTTCTGTGGACCTTTGGCAAAAGAATTGCGGAAAGGTTAGTGACGTGTTTTGTGTGGACTGTAGCGTTGTATGGTGCAGAGACTTTGACAATACGACGGAATTAGGAAAAGCGAATGTAAGCTTTAGAGATGTGGATATGGTGAAGAATGGAACATATAAAATGGACAAAGTAAAAAATAAAGATGTGCTAGACACAGTGGGCGAAAGAAGAACAATGCTGGAACTCATAAAGAAGAGGAAAATAAATTGGATTGGCCATTGACTAAGAAGAAACTGCTTGCTGACGGATGACCTAGAAGGAATGGTCAACGGAAAGAAAATTAGAGGCAGAAAAAGACATCACATGGCAGTTAATATTAAAATAAATGTTTTGCATGCGGATACAAAAAGAAAAACTGAGTTAAGGATAGAGTGGAAAACGCTGAGTTTGCAGTGAAAGACTTGCTCTTGGGCAGAACACTGTGAATGAACGATGGCCAGATCAATTTCGGGGACTCCTAGGCTTTAAAGTTAACTGACATTTATCTTACAGGTGAAGAAAAATTCAGATTTCAAAAGTATTAAGTTAAGAAGATACCTGTATTGCCTTCCTGGATTCCATGTTGAAGAGCCTAACCAGACCTCTGAGATTCCTTCTGAAGAGTCTGAAGAATTCCTCTTGAGTCAGTAGGAACGAGGCTTCAGTAGTGGTAGCGTTACCTTCAGGCTGTTCTGTTACTCGTTCTGGATCCGTCGTGTTCAACTGGATGCCCTTTATTTAAACAAATCAATGAATTACTCTACATCTGTCATTTCTCCTCCCTTAGAGTAAAAGTTCATGTTTCACATCCATATGATATAAAACTGGAAGAATATCAGTTAATATATTTTGTTAAAAACAGTGATAAAAAAGAGATAACAAAGAGAGCTTTACAGTGGTATGGACATGTACAACGGATGTCGGAAGACCAGTGACCTAAACAGGTGTTAGATTGGATGGAAGAGGGGCAGAAGTAGAAGAACATGGTATGATGCCACGATGCAGAGGAGTATGGAAGAGGGACAATGGGAAGATAGGAATCTCTGAAAGCAGGAATCAAGGGCGAACTGCTGTAAAGTGGAAAGCCTGTATTAGGTAGGTAGGTATTAGGTGAAAATAGTGAAATACATGGTCTTTACAGGAAGCTAGATATAAGAAGAACAGTTAAGTCTCGTAGACTACGATGGGCAGGACATGTGTCATGAATGAGGAATGAAATATTTGCATGGAAGCTTCTTGTAGGAAAACCAGAGGGAAAACGCCCAGTTGGTAGACCAGAATGGGGTGGAAGAATGACATTAACTATTATTTGAGGGAAGTAGATTATACAGGGAATGATTGGAAAACATTAGCTCAGGATAGGGATGTATGGACAGCTTATGCCTTCGCGGCCATGAACCTATGGGTTCGATGTGCCAGTGAGTTAGTTAGTTTGAGTTAGAGTTCATATATAAAACGGTGAGCATCCATATTACTGGAAGGATTACCGTTTGTTACATATTTTTGTTTAAAATATATAAAACGGTTATTCTTCCAGTTACATGTAGCATACTGATGTGTAATTTTATCTCTTCACTTGTCCGTTTGTTCTGTTTATCATCTAATATATAAAAATTAATGTTTGTTTGTTGATCCGATTGTGATGGGGTTTTTTGCAAAATGTTCAGGAGATTTCTGTGATGAACATAGGCTATAAGAGAGTTGTGATACTCAATTCCTACACCCTTAAAAACACGCTTTGTAGTGAAAAACGTAAAAAAAGTCCCTTTTTACCCTTAAATGGCTTACGATGCCTAAAGAATAACAAATGGCCTGTTCCGAATAGTCCTTCCATCTCTTCAATGCTCTTCCCAACATTCTTCTACCTTTTGGTTTATAATTCAACATTCTTCTTGGTATGCGCTGTTCATTCATTCGTAATACGTGCTGAAGATAAGCATTTTGATAATATTTTGTTCTTTCACAGAAATTAAATATATTAAGTTCTGTTCTTATATCTTCGTTTTTATATTTATCGGTCCTTCGGTATCCTACTATTGCTCTCAACATCTTCATTTCAGCAGCCTCTATTTGTTTACTATCTGCCTTTGTTAATGGAGAAAGACAACTCCGAAATTAAACTCTGGTCCTACAGGTTGGAGCTTTTGCGTTTGGGCTGTTAACTCACCCGAGTAAAAAAAAAAAAAAAAAAAAAAATACTTAGAAGTCTCAAGTGCGACGATGGACTTGAGACCGGAACAGGTCGCATTGACCTAATCCTGGAAAGGAAGAAGAAGAAGTGTAACTAAATTTACTAGGTATAGTAACTCCTAACAAAGGAGAAGTTAAGGGCCAACATTTGGCATTTACACTATTTTAGATAAATAGAAATTATACAGAGAATGGTTTTAACATATTTTGCTTTTTGTGACAGCGACAATGTGCCGTCCAGTGTGCCCATTTCGAGATTTGTTTATCTCTTGACGGCTAATTACTTTTGATGCTTGCTGTATAGGGTTTTTTATATGATTTTTTCCTACCTAAATGGCGTCGTTGGAAAATTATAGTTCAGGATGGAATTATTACACTGAGCAACAAAAAATAAACTTTTTTTTTTGTTTCAGGAAGAAAAATGTGATTCTGATAGTATTTCATTTCCTGATTTCAAATATGATACCGGATTTTCTCCATCACTCAAGGTTTCTGAGAGATTGGCATTTATAATTTCAAACATTTTAACATTTTCTACAATCGTAACTACACAATATTCGAACTTTCGGACTCACCTAGAAAGTAAGAAATTACTATTTTCTGCTATATTTCGCCTGTGGAGCATCCCTCTTAATGGTCCAACAATAATCGGCCAGCATATTAGGATTCCATTTGAATTGATATCTCTTTTCCATTGCTGAAATCATTTGAGTTAGCTCATTTGGTTTTATTTTACAATGGAAAAATGGACGAAAAAAGTTTATTAAAAAATAAATATTTAAATCCGTTAATTGAAATTGAAATAAAAAAAACTGTGGGTGATGGAGAAATTCCGAATGCATATTTGAAAACACGATAAAAAAACTGCATTAAGTACAACTATTGGTACTCATGAGATAAAAATCATGTTGACCTGTGTTATTTCCGCACAGCCATGTAACTACGGGTTTGTTAATGCCAGTGAGTTCCTTAGTTAGATAGTAGGCGTAATATTAAAGTAGATTAAGGTAATATGAGTTTGGATGATTAGAACTGTATTCTATTCGAAGATGATCTTCAACATTTCATCGTCGGGATTTAAAATTAGATCTGGAAAGATCGACAGGTTTTGTCTAAAGGCCTCTTACTTCAGGATTAAAATTCTTTTAAAAAGTAAAAAGTAAAGTAAAGTATTCCCACTAAAGGCCTCAGGAGGCCCTTGGGGTAGTGGGAGGTTAAGGCTCCCACTATTTCTAGACAATCGGCACTTTATGTCAGCCGTGTTGTCATCCCTGCGCGACGGCCGCCTTTACCCCAGAACAAGCTTCTGGTACTCATTTCAGTTAGAGGCTGAGTCGACCCCAGGGCCATAGTGCCGCCAGAAGGTTTGGGTCAGTTTAAAAATCCTGACCCCACCGGGACTTGAACCCTCGACCTTCCGGCTTGTAGATCAGTGCCTTAACCACCACTCGAACTAAATTTACTAGACGGTAGCTTCGGTTCGTTCATGGGAAGCCATACCAAACTATCTAACTCACTGGCACTATCGAACCCGTAGGTTCCTATAATATGTGTGTAATTATTATAGTATCTATAAAGGTTCCGGTTGGCCTCTAATAAGTCATAGGCCTATATATTCCTAATAATATATAAATGATTATATAATAAAAATATATTTAAATTTAAGTGGTTTATATTTATATAAATCTTATTATATAATTACTTCTATTTATTTCAAGTTTATATAATGGCCGTGCGGATATAAGCTCTCCATACATCCCTATCCTGAGCTAATGTTTTCCAATCATTCCCTGTATAATCCACTTCCCTCAAATCATAGTTAATGTTATTCTCCCACCTCATTCTTGGTCTACTAACTGGGCGTTTTCCCACTGGTTTTCCTATAAGAAGCTTCCATGCACGTCTTTCAATCTCCATTCGTGCCACATGTCCTACCCATCGCAGTGCTCCTTCGGACTAAAAAAAACCGTTCCAAATTCAGGTATTTCTGCAACCCCATAGTATAATACAAAGCTTGCTGATTCCTGAGTACCTTCTCCTGACCATCTAACTGCCTGTAAAGCGACTATATCCAAGGGAGTTTTATCTAATTCCCGCGTTAATACCTCTAGCGCCCCGCTATTGTATGAAGTCCTAACATGCTCCTAGGAACATACCTTTTGGCATGGGTTCCCTGAAGTATTCCCGCCGGAGAACCGAATGGGGGACTATTTGACCTCCGAAAATTTTTACCCCAGTGGAACCCATGTCCGCATTTCTTGACGGTTGTATTTTTACGATGATCGTCACTCTTTCAACCAAGGTACTTTTTTCGTCTGTCTTATTACTAAGGGCAAGGATTTTTATGTAATAAAATATAATATTGCAATTCAGATAGTATATTCAACTGGTCCACCGGTGTGGTCTCGAGGTAGCGTGCTGCCTTGTCACGCAGCGGGCCTGGGTTCGATCCCCGGTCGGGACAGTTTTTCTGGGCGAGGTTTTTATCGGGGTTCTTCCTCACCTGTAAGACAAATGTCAGGAAAACTTTAAGGCCCAAACGGTCCCCGAAATCATATGGCCATCGCAATCATCATCATTCATATTCATCTTAGATTAAGTTTAGGATTAGGGACTCTCCTGGCCACCACTATCATCATCATCACCCATCATATCATCGGGGCAACGTAACTCCGCCTTCCAGGCACCCCAACCTCAGAAGTGGGTTACAATAACGCCATGCCACGAGATAAACCAGGATTGTCGAAAGACAACCTGGGGCATTTGCAAAAAAAAATATTATTCAACTGTTTATGTGTGAAACCAAGATACAAGAAAATCAAAAGTCTAACTTCTCATTATACTATTCAACTGTTTGTGTGTGGAACCAAAACAAAAGACAGTCAGAAGTCTAACTTCTCATTATACTACGTTGCAATCTTACCGTTTAGTATATAAAAATCCTAGCCCTACTTATCAACTTATCACCTTCGACCTGTCCGACATGGGTAACCCTATCGGCAGCAATGCTACCGCCGGCAGAGCTCTCGGGATCATTGAAGCACGCAAGCCACTCCACCACGACAAGAATTTTTACTGTCTAATAAAATTAATTCATCCTGGTTGGATATGAACCCATGAATTTTGGGAATCAGAAATAAGCAAATGTCTCATTAAATAAGTAATACTTACTTGTGGGTTAGGTACTATAGTTTTTGACACCAAGTCCGATATGTTTCTTATGGCATGCGACGTGTCAGCTCTCGTCTGCAACAAATTACATTGTTTTACAATAACATAATGCTAGATAATAATAATAATAATAATAATAATAATAATAATAATAATAATAATAATAATAATAATAATAATTAATTAAATAAAAATAAAACGTATTTTTATTTGATTTTCATATTTATTATATAATTCCATGAAGCTTCTCCATGCATTAAATGAAATATGTAAATTATACGATCTAAAGATTTCTGTAAGGAAAACGAAGACCATGGCTTTTAGAGGAAGAGATCCAGTGAGAACCAAAATTATTTTAGAAAATAAAAGTATAGAACAAGTGTCTAGTTTCAAATATTTGGGCTGTGATGTTGGCTACAATGTGGAAAGAGATATTGACTCCAAAATAAATAAATTTCAGACGGTGTGTGGAACAATACAGAGAACATTCAAAAATAAAATTAGAAAAGAAACCAAGATAAAAATGTATAATGTTATGGCGGTTCCCACAATATTGTATGGATGTGAAACTTGGGCTCCAGTGAAAAGACAGAAGGATAGAATACAGACGGCAGAGATGCGGTTCCTAAGACAAGTAAAAGGATGTACAAGACTTGATAGAATAAGAAATGAGGATGTAAGAGAAGAATTGAAAGTACAGCCTTTATTGGATAAAGTCACGAATTACAGACAGAAATGGATTGATCACATGGATGGAATGAGTAAGGAGAGATATCCATTGTTAGCAAGAAATTATCAAGCAAGAGGAAGGCGTGATGTTGGAAGACCTAGAAGACGTTGGGCTGATGCATTATGAAGTCGGAACGGGCAATTGCCTAATCCCTGGAGTGATGATGATGATGATGATGATTATGTAATTTAGTGACAGCTGTTTCGGTACACTGTGCCTTTATCAGACATGTTAACAAATTATGAATTGTGTTCCAACTGTTCTAAGCAACAATACAACAATATTGTTGCTTAGATCAGTTGGAACACAATTCATAATTTGTTAACATGTCTGAAGAAGGTACAGTGTACCCAAACAGCTGTCACTGAATTATATAATAAATATGAAAATCAAATACAACTACGTTTTATTTTTATTTAATTAATAAATATGGATTTTCTTCAAGTAAACACCAACTCAATTGATTAATAATGATAATAATAATTATAATAATAATAATAATAATAATAATAATAATAATAATAATAATAATAATAATAATAATAATAATTCGTTCATTTTGAGAATTTTCCTCGTCATTGAGGGTTTTCTTAAACCAATATTAATAATTAACATGAATTAAAAATAAATAAATAAATAAATATAAATGACTACGAACTTATAGACTATCAGTTTGCAACAAACATTCACAAATTTCCCTTAATTAAAGTTCTCAATCATTCTCTGTCCTCTGTGTCTTTATCTGTTACACCAAATTTCCTCACTGAATTTTGAATATTGTTCTTCCAAGTCGTTCTTGGTCTTCCTTTTCTGTTCCATCTTTCAATTTTTCCATGCATAGACAGCTTTTGCTAGTCTTCCATCCTGCATTCTTCTTACGTGTCCATATCATTTTAGGCTTCTGTGTTCAATATCATCCATTATATTTCTTTCTGCATTCATCCATTTTTTAATTTCTGTATTTTTAATTTTTTCCAGTCGAGATTTTCTGGAAGCTCTTCTCCAAAAATCCATTTCAACTGAAGTTATTCTGTTGACATTTTGTTGTGTCATTGTCCAAACTTCCGATCCATATAAAATTATACTTTCTAGTATGGATTTATAAATTAGTTGTTTTGTTCTGTTAATAATATAATATATAATATATAACATATAGTATATAATAATATAATATATAATAATAATAATGATAATGACGATAATGATGATAATGTGACCTGTAAATCGTAAGTAATGGATTCAACGGGAAAGAACATATGAGGTGTAAAATTAGCATTAATAACAGTATAGTTCAACATGTGAAGAGTTTTAATTATTTGGGATGTAATGTATCACACTGCATAAAGAAGACATTAAAATTAAATTGGATAAATTTTACAGAATGTGTGGCACTATAAAACGGACACTGAAAAATAGAAAAAACTGAGAAGCACACAATTAAAATTTTATAAAATTACGGCGGTGCCTACCTTAATATATGGAATTGATAACTGGACTCTTAACCATTCAGATAGAAGAAAAATATAAACTGCAGAAATTAAGTTCTTGTGTTCAGTAGCAGCTATGACAATTTCGGACAGAAAAAGAAATAATCAATTGAGTTGGTGTTTACTTGATGAAAATCCATATTCATTAATTAAATAAAAATAAAACTTAGTTTTATTTGATTTTCATATTCATTGTATAATTCAGTGACAGCAGATTCCTCCGATCACTAACTGGAGTAACATTAAGGGATAGAATGAAAAGTGATGAGATAAGGATGCAGTGGAATAGTAGGGAAATGGTTGAACATATACAAAATTATCAGATTAAATGGTTCCAACACATCCAGAGAATGTCAAATTCCCGTTTACCAAAGATGATTTACCACCTCAACCCTAACGATAAAAGAGACCTCGGAAGACCCTTCAACCGATGGAAAGATCAGTTTTTGTAGTCGCAGAACGGGCATCATCACCCAATACTGCATTCGGAAGAAGAAGAAGAAGAAGAAGAAGAAGTGACAGCTGTGTCGATACACTGTACCTTCTTCAGACATGTTAACAAATTATGAATTATGTTCCAACTGATCTAAGCAACAATACAACAATATTTATTTAAATTTTTTTAATTTAACAAAGGGGATTCATTCAAATAAAGTAGAGAATTTAAATTCTCAACTTGATTTGAATGAATCCCCTTTGTTAAATTAAAAAATTTAAATAAATATTGTTGTATTGTTGTTTAGATCAGTTGGAACACAATTCATAATTTGTTAACATGTCTGAAGAAGGTACAGTGTACCGAAACAGCTGTCACTGAATTATATAATAAATATGAAAATCAAATAAAACTAATAAAAGAAAAAGAAATGAATATGTTAGAAAATACTTAAAGTTTTAATTTAAGAAATCGAATTGACAATATGACAAACGACTGATATGAACATGTTCTATGAATGCCTACAGATAGAATCCCTCAGCTATTACTAAAGTACAAACCAATAGGACATAGAAGTGTTGGACGCCCATTTACTAGCTGAGAAGATTCACTAAATCCCACTTGATGTGAAAACAGGTCAACAGACCTAATTTCATGATGTAGAAAATTAAATAACCTGGTCCTGGCATTGAACTGATATCACACATCCAAGGAGACCCTCCATATCCTTGACTGGTCATATATGTATGTGTTTGATCCAAAGTTACAAATTTTCCCAACAGATCGTGTCCCTGAGATCCCCAGTTCACGTAGGGTTGTTTGTTACAATTATAACATTTAAATTAGTTTTACATAAATTATTCGCTGCCAGAAAGTCCAGACTGGAAAAAATTAGAAATACAGAAATTAGAAAATGGATGAATGCAGAAAGAAATATAAAGGATGAGATTGAACACAGAACGCTAAAATGGTATGGACACATAAGAAGAATACAGGATGGAAGAGAATCAAAGACCGACTATGCATGGAAAATTGAAATAAGGAACAGAAAAGGAAGACCAAGAACAACCTGGAAGAACAACATTCAAAATTCAATATGGAAATTTGGTGTAACAGATGAAGACACAGACGACAGAGAACGATGGAGAACTTTAATTAAGGGAAATTTGTGAATGTTTGTTGCAAACTGATAGTCCATAAGTCTGTAGTCATTTATATTTATTTATTTTTTATAGTTCATGTTAATTACTAAGATTGGTTGGAGAAAAGCTTCAATGATGAGGAAATTTCTCAAAAAAAGAAATGTATCCATATAGCATATCTTTCTTATAAATGGTAAATGCCAATAAAACTAAATATATGGTCACACATAGAAATATATAAAATAAGAATGGAAATGTGCTGTGAATGACAAATGAGGATAATTTTGAAGAAGTTACTGAATTCAAATACCAGGAACAATGATCACTAGAGACCGGATGTTAGGGAAAATGCCTACAGTTACATATTATAGATATTGTAAAAGTGACTTCATATAAGTTCATACCGACGACCCTAGAGTTGTTTTCCATAAGGTTCATTTTGCCTATAAATGCCTATTTCAGCTTACAGTGCATATAAATGCCTATTTGCCATTTTCCTCGAAATTAACTTAGTATATCAATTAAATTATTTGAAATGGTCAGACTTCATGTCATATATCATTGCATAGATTAATTTTCAAGTGTTCTTTTTATAAATTCTGTTAAAATATTTTAGGATAAGAGTGGTAATAAGCCAATAACCTAGCAGGAAGATGGTTCCCCCTCAATTCACTCCGGCTCTAAGGCTTGATGTTGGTAACACTGAATTCAGTCACTAGTCCTCATTCACAGACAGGTGTTTCAAAGACAAAGTGGTGTGACAAGTGCATGTGGCTTACTTTTTTTTTTACCTTTAGAACAGTTGTTTTACAATGCCTAAAGAACAAACAATAGTAAAAGACAAACCGACAAATTTCGTGAAATAATTGTTGCGGAAATATTCTCAAGTGACGGTTCAATATTGTTTTGAAAAGTGTGTAAAATTTCAGTAAACTGCGCGAAGAAGTGCCTTGTTTCGCAGCACATACACACTTCAAAACATAAGTACGCTCTTTGTGAAAAGGCAAAACAAGTTTCAAAATCATATCTGATATCATTGTATGCTATTTATAATATATGTTTATATTCTTTACGTAAGGTTGTAAAAAATTATGTTGTAGTCCATTTTTTGTAAGAGCCTATTTTTATTTTTAGTGCCTATTAATGATTTTAGTGCCTTTTTGCTTGCCTATTTTGAATTTTTTAAGTGCCTAACATCCGGACTCCAATGATCACAAACGAGAATGAGGCGAAGAAAGAAATAAAATGTAGGCTCAATTCTGGAAACGCGTGCTATTATGCATTACAGGGACTCTTGTCATCCCAACTCCTCAAAAAAATCATTACACTTAAATTACATAAATCTTCTTATCCCACTCATATGAATGCGAAACATGGGCTCTTACTTTAAGGGAGGAGAAAAACATTTCATGGAATATGTACAAAAATACAGAAACAACTGGAAAGCTCACGTAAGAAGAATGAGCAGAACAAGAATATCACGTGAAATCTTAAATTACCAGCCACCAGGCAAGATATCTTAGGACAGACCCTTCAAACTTTGGATTGAGACCGTAACGGACTACTAGGTCTATTACATGAAAGGAAGAGATGAACAGACAGTCGATTGGGAAGGACTTCATAACAGGGAGCTACATGATATTTTTGGGAAAGCAGGTAAGATATAATAATAATAGTTAAGTCTCGTATACTGCGATGGGCAGGACATGTGGCAGCGATGTAGAATGAAAGAGGGGGAAATCTCAGCTCATCAGTGACTGGAATAAATTAAGAAGAGACAACTACATTTGCATGCGGTCCTAAAACTCCTTCTAGGAGAACTAGAGGGAAACCGCCAAATAGGCAGGCCAAAAACGAGGTGGGAAAATTATATTAACCATGATTTCAATAAATAGATGATACAGGGATGATTTGAAAATATCTCAGGATAGGGATGTATGGAGAACTTATATCTGCGCTTCATTAACCTACAGGGTTGTTATAGTGCCAAAGAGTTAGTTAGTTAATAGAACAGAAGTAAACGAACGAGTAGAAATCACGTAAATTTGTGTCGAATTACACAATAACCCTAATAATGTATATGTATGCATGATATTGTTTTCACTGCAGCACGACACATTTTCATAACTGATATGCTAAATTATTGTTTTGCCAAGGCCACCAACATTATACAGAGGCTGCCCTGCATATGACTGCTAAGCAAGTATAATTCAAGCAAAAGGAGACTAAAAATAAAAATGAAACAGAAAAACAAGATACACAAACGCCTCTTGCATTCAGCTCTACTACAGTCAGCCTAAACATATCATACAGCTCTATACTAAATAAAGAAAATACTAAATATCCTTTGTTTTAAAGTACTCTCTACCCATGGCCTCTTCTCTCCTTCCTTTATCTGAGTATACATAGAAAATGTTCCTTGACATCCAGCCTGTGCTGGCTGAGTTAAATAACCTAATGGATATTATCTCTTTATGTCTCAGTTGATAAACTTATGTTTTGGAAGCAATTTGCCTGATGATGACCCATCAAATTGAAATTTACGATGGGTTCATCTAGAGTAGCGTGGCTCATTCTGGCTGACTGCCTTCCGACACTCGGCTCGTCGGCAGAACAGTTTACGATGCCCTACTCCAAGTTGGTATCATCCCCATTTCTCTTAAAACCATGTCAGCACCTCAAAACGGCACATTTAATTTATTGTAGTAGTTATTGTAGTATTTTATTTAACGCCGTTTTGACGTTTTAGGTAATTAACGTGATGATGTAAAACTAAGATTGGAATTTAAATTTAAAGTCGATCAAATGCAGGAATAACTCAGATTAGAATCGTATCGAGTGTAGGTATCTAAATGAAAAATTGGTTAAAAGATACAGTGTGTAAGAACTTGACTGTGCACTCACCTCCGCAAAATAGTCATAAATCAAAGAAAAAAATCCCTTATTTCTGTACTTCGTCTGGCGTCGAACTCGAGACACTGTGTCATCTTGTAGATGTGTTACTGGTACCTCCTGTTAACATAATAACAATAAATAAATGCATGTCTTCAAACTCATGGGGAATCATACATAAAATCAGTGTGGTCTATTTCTTCTATGCTTCTTAAATATGTTTACTAAATAATTATATAATATATAAAAATTAATGTTAGTTTGTTTGTTCGTAATTTATGCGCGGCCATACCGTTGATCCGATTGTGATATTGTGATGCGGCGTTTTGCAAAATATTCAGGAGATTCCCGGGATGAACATAGGCTATAAGAGAGTTGTGATACTCAATTCCTAAGCCCTTAAAAATCGCCCTTTGTAGTAGAAAACGTGAACAATGTAGCTCTTTGGACGATTAAATGGCTTACGCTGCCTAAACCACAACAAATACACAAAATTAATAGGCACAGAATTGAATATCTCAAAAAGCTCTAAAAAAAGTCCGCAACAGCATATGTTTATCTCTTACGGATAACTCACAATACCAATTTTTGTCTTTCACTGATGCCAAGAAGATCGAGACAAGTACGTAGAGTCCTGTGCAAGCACAGCAGCACATGACGGTGTTCTTTTACGGATAACTCACAATAACGAATTTTGTCTTTTAGCTCATTTATGCCAAGAAGATAGAGATAAGTAGATTCCCGGGCAACACCGGGCAATCAGCACGGGGAATCTTAAAATAATTACGATAGACATTTATAATTATTTTTCAATTTACTTATTCAACTTATCATAAGAAGTACACTAATTTTTGTCTCTCAGCTCATTCATGCCTAGAAGAATGGGATGAGTAGATTCCCGGACAATGTCGGGTAAACAGCACGGGGTATCTAAAAATAATTACGATATAAATTTTTCACTTCACTTATTCAACTAAACATAAAACACATTAATTTTCGTATTTTCTCATTTATGTCGAGGAGATCGGGACAAGTAGATTCCGGGCAACGCCGGGTAATCAGCACGGGGTATCTAAAAATATACATTTTTAATTATTTTTCATTTTACTTATTCAACTAAACATAAAATCACACTATTTTTCAATAATTTAGACGTAGCAGCGCACGCCGGGTATTAGCTAGTATTATTTTTTCTTTCAATGCCACCAATTCGTCTTACGACTATTCTGGCTTTCTAACCAGGAATTGGTGGAATAATAATAATAACAATAATAATAATAATAATAATAATAATAATAATGATAATGATAATTATAAATGATATAGATAATAATGCATACATAGTGTTCTGCCCAAGAGTACGTCTTTAGTGTAAACTCAGCATTCTCCATCTTTCCTTAACTCAACCTTCCTTTTTGTATCCGCATACAAACCGTTTATTTTAATATTGTCTATCATCTGATGTATTTTTCTGTCTCTAATCTTCTTTCCGTTCACCATGCCTTCTAGGTTATCCGTCAGCAGGTAAAGTCCAGCCGCTGGATCTCCAACTCTGACGTTTAGGTTGTACGAGGGGTAAAAAGAGATAGTAAACAAATAGAGGCTGCTGAAATGAAGATGTTGAGAGCAATAGCAGGATACCAAAGGACCGATAAAAAGAAAAACAAAGATATAAGAAAGAACTTAATATATTTAATATCTGTGAAAGAATAACATATTACCAAAATGCTTATCTTCAGCACGTATTACGAATGAATGAACAGCGCATACCAAGAAGAATGTATAATTATAAACAGGGAGAAGAACGTTGGGAAGACCATTGAAGAGATGGAAGGACCAATTCGACCTATAATGAGATCGGAACAGGCCATTGGGCCTAATCCTTGTTGTTGAATAATAATAATAATAATAATAATAATAATAATAATAATAATAATAATAATAATAATAATAATAATAATAATAATAATAATAATAAACATACATACATACACGCACACACAATCCAGTCCAGCCAAGGGTCCTGGTTGCCCTACCCTGGCTTATGGGACTGATGAAACCAAAGAGCTCCCTTGAGCTACCGTCGACCTGACCACGACGATCTTCACAGGGCTTCTCTTTATCATGTTATTGATTTATATAACTGAATAATGAATGAATAACATTTATAATTACCCCGATGAAATGTCTTTCCTTAATATTTATATATAACTAGCTAATACCCGGCGTGCGCTGCTATATCTAAATATATTAAATTTGTTTTTGCGTGATAGTGCGTTTTGTCATACATACCAGCAATGGCGACCATTAATAAAAATTTAACTTCCTACATTTCTGGGTTGCCAACCTAAAAACTACACTGTGATATTACATTTACACCCACGTGCGGGAAGTAAAACCTCTGCCCTCTATGTATACTACGTACAATGTATATACAGAAAATATCCAAAAGGTAGTATTCATATACATTATACGAAACGAATCACTGCATTTTAAATGAACTGAACTTTACGTATTTGAAACAATATAAAACAATTAATACGTACTTGCGGCCATGTTATCAACAATTGTTCTCAAGGCCTCCTGTTGTTTCAACTAATAAACATTGCCCACACTGTTAATGTTGGTCAATTGTTTATGAACGCAAATATTTCCAACAAAGATATTATTTTACTATTATTTATTATTTTGAAAACACCATCGCGCAAAAAATAATGTACAACGCACGTTTGTGAAGTGTTTTACAGAATTCGATTCTGTGAAAACAACTTCCCAACCTTGCATCGTAATATACTATTGTATGTTTAGTTGAATAAGTAAAACGAAAAATAATTATAAATTTATATAGTAATTAATTTTAGATACCCCGTGCTGATTACCCGGCGTTGCGTGGGAATCTACCTATCCGGATTTTCGTGGCATAAATGAGCTGAAAAAATGTTATTGTGAGTTATCCGTAAAAGAACACCCGCCGTGCGCTGCTACGCTTACCTGCTGCGTGACAAGACAGCACGCTACCGCGAGATCTCAGAGGTGAACGTATATATAGAGGCTTCATCTCATCTCATTCCCCGACACGAGTTGAGGATTTTTTATACATGTATAATAAGCTATTAGGGTATGCTGATGATGTAGTATTAGTAGGTATAGCTAAGAGATAATAAGGACCAACACGCACACTGTATTGAGTAACACTAAGGAATTGGGGCTGGAAATAAACATCAATAAAACTAAATATAGGAATGCATTATACAGGATGTCCCATTCAAACCTCCCTCATTTTAATTAATCATAACTAACAAAGTATGCAATTATAAAATGAGGCCGTATTAAACGAAACAGAAACTCAAAGAATTTTCATTGCCACACACTAAAACACCTCTATATGTGCACCATTAATAGCACGAACAGTGTCAAGTCTGTATTCAATTTCGTGTCACCTTCTGCCCAACTTGTCCATTGAACTGTCGGGAAGCTTAGCGAATTGATTTTTGTGGACTTCTCTGAAATCCTGCTCTAATTTCTTCAATCTTTTCTTCTGAAACACGTGTACGAGCACCTCCTGATTCTTTTTTAACGCTTCCAGACACCAGAAATTTCTCAATTCATGCCTCATGGTCTTCCCATCAGGTGCATTTCCTCCATATTCTCTCCGGTAATTTCTTTGCACTGCAATTATTGACTTCGTCTCTGCATACCAGAAAACAGTTCGTGCTCGTTGCTGAGGAGTCGCCATTTTGTTTTATGTCATTATTGTCCAACATGCGACAGATGAATTTACTGCAACAATGAAAAACAAACATTCTTTGAGTTTCTCTTTCCTGTAATACTAACCTCATTTCACAATTCCGCGTACTCTGAGAGTTATGATTAATTAAAATGTTGGAGGTTTGAATGGAACACGGTGTATAATGGAAATGGACAGTTAATGAAAAATCAAGAAGATATTTAAGATGTGGTTGGATTCAAATATCTAGGAACAATAATTATAAAATGGATTACGTCTAACGTATATTATATATATATGATGGAATGACATGAATTCTTGTTTAATACGCATAATAACCTATGTTTAATTTCTTTCTGAACCTAATTCCTGTTTGTAATTATTATTGTTTCTAGGTATTTGAATTCCCTACTTCTTAATTTCTCCCATTTTCTGTTGTGTCCATTTCCATTTACTAATATATTTACTACGTACGAACATATATTTAGTTTTATTTTAGCTGATTTCCAGCCCCAGTTTCTTAGTGTTATTTTAATCAGAGTGTATTTCGTGTCTGTATATCCCTGGAAGAAATAAACGTGGCAGACCAAGATGGAAATGGAAAACCTACGTCAGAACAATAATGGAGGATAGGAATTTGGAAGAGGGAGATTGGAATGATAGAGATAAATGGAAACTGAAGACGGCAAACCTATAAGTGGGGGAAAGCCGAACAAGAAGAAGAAGAAGAAGAAGAGATTTAAGTATTCAAGACTAAAAGTGTATAAAACGCTGGCTCTTCCAACTATTTTGTATGGTAGCGAAGCATGGACGTTGAAACAGAAGGATATACAGATACTTAGATCTGCTGAAATGAGATACCTTCGGAGGACTGCAGGATACACACTACTAGATCACAAAAAAATGAAGACGTCTTAGAAGAATTACACATGGAACCTTTAGAAAACAAAATTTCTGATATAAGTCAAGATGGATGCAACATGTTCATCGAATGGAAGATCACAGGATACCCAAACAAATGTTAAGATATCAACCTGCAGGAAAAAGAAGACCAGGACGTCCACTCAAAAGACTTCTGGATGGTGTTTCTCTTGAGGCCGAAACAGGTCAACAAATGACCTAAATTCGTGAATGTACTATGATGATGATGAACTTTGGAATTGTGTTTCTGTTTATTTTTTTTTATTTGGATTTAAGTACTCCCTCACTATCACATAATAGTAAATACACAAACTCCTAGTTAACTAAATATCTCACTGGAACTATCGAACCCTAATCGAGCTAAATGTTTCCAATCACTCCCTATGGGGCTATGGTTCACCTATTTCAAATCATCATCATAGTGGATTCACGACTTTACGCCATTTGTTGACCTGTTTCGGCCTCAAAGGTCTTTTCAGTGGACGTCCTGGTCTTCTTCTTCCTACAGGTTGATAGCTTAACATTTGTTTGGGTATCCCGTGATCTTCTATTCGATGAACATGTTGCATCCATCTTGACTTATAATCAGAAATTTTGTATTCTAAAGGTTCCACGTGTAATTGTTCTAAGATGTCTTCATATTTTTGTGATCTAGTAGTGTGTATCCTGCAGTCCTCCGAAGGTATCTCATTGCAGCAGATCTAAGTTTCTGTAAATCCTTCTTTTTCGATGTCCATACTTCGCTACCATACAAAAGATTTGGAAGAGCCAGTGTTTTATACACTTTTAGTCTTGAATGTTTTTGGACTAACTGTGACTTGAAGATAGAATTTATTAACTAACTAACTAACTCACTGGCACCATCGATCCCATAGATTCATGGTCGCGCGGACATAAGCTCTCCATATATTCCTATCCAGAGCCAATGTTTTCCAATCATCCCCTGTATAATCTACTTCCCTCAAATCATAGTTAATGTTATTCTCTCACCTCATTCTTGGTCTACCAACTGGGCGTTTTCCCTCTGGTTTCCCTACAAGAATCTTCCATGCACGTCTTTCATTCCCCATTCGTGCTACATGTCCTGCCCATCGCAGTCTACGAGACTTAACTGTTCTTATTATATCTGGCTTCCTATAAAGACCATGTAATTCACTGTTATGCAGTCTTCTCCATTCAGCTCTCTGTTCATCTCTCTTTGGTCCAAAAAATTTCCTAATAACTTTATTCTCAAATACTCGTAATCTCCTTTCCTGCCTTAATGTAAGAGTCCATGTTTCGCATCCATATAATATAACTGGTAGAATAATATTTTTATATATTTTCAGTTTAACGTTTTTTGAAAAGAGTTGGGGAAGTCAAGAATCTCTGCAATGTATAATAACAAGCATTTCCAGAATTGAACCTATGTTTAATTTCCTTGTGCATCTCATTCTGATTATTGTTCCTAGGTATTTGAATTCAGCCACTTCCTCAAAATTTCCCTCATTAGTTATTAGCTGTCCATTTCCATTATATACTGAATTTCTACGTGTGACCATATATTTAGTTTTATTGATGTTTACTTCCAGTCCCAATTTCTTAGTGTTACTCAGTAGTGTGTGCGTGTTGGCCTTTAGTATCTCCTCGCTATCGGCCAGTAGTACTACATCATCAGCATAAACTAACAGCTTATTAATACCATTGAAGATAGAATTTATTAACCCTAAAATCCTTAAACATTTTAATGTCTTTGCATTTACATCCTTTTCTTCTTCAAAATCAACTTTCAAATCATAATATATAAAATATTAGCAAACTTATGGTAATATTTTTTATTTGAATGTTATTTTGTTAAAATATTTTAGATACCTGCCTCACAGGTTAAACATAAAAGTCAATATATGTGGACCAAAGCTGGGTATACATAAAATATATTAGTTCAGTGTTGAGTAATACAAAGAAGGCAATGACACGAATTAACTTTCACATCTATACATAATATTATAGAAAAAAATATAAGTGATATCCCAGTTAATATACGATTAATTGTCTATAAGGTCTGAGGTCGTTTGCTTTCTAATTGTTTCAGTGACAATATTAAATCGAAGCTTGCCTTGACGTACCTTAAATGATTGACTAGCGGTTACTGCTGTGACATCTATGTGTTGAGTTGTGAAACTGAAGAGCATGGTTACCACAGCTGCACACAAGAGAGCAGCAGCGTCTCCGTCCAGCTTCATCTGGTAAGTTCTGAAACATTTTATTATAAAAACTGTAGAGATGCAAGAATTTAGGGGCATGGGTCGTAAAAATGCAATATTATAGGACCTTTACGAAAACCATACATAATCATATTTATAATGCAACACATTTATATTTTATTCTTGCAATTTCCTGTTTGTTAAAAACTGGATTTTTCAGCCATAGAAACCTAATAGAAATTATTAAACACATTTATAAAAATTACTTTCCTTTTGTTAAAATTGGAAATATAATACCCAATCCTATAAAAACGACAAAGGGATTAAAACACCAATTTTATTTAATATTTATGTATAATTTATATTAATTAAATGGAAACAAAGCTGCAAAGGTATGGGGATACCAATAGGCAACAGATTTTTGCTGACATTACAATTTGCTGATGATCTACTAGTTTTACCGCAAGGCAAATTTGATATGGAACTCATGATATGAATCATGGGTCTCGCAGAAAATTTACAAATAACAGAATATTTGGCAATACATAGCAATGAAAGAGATAATTTAATATTAGAAGAAGGAATTCAAATAAAGGAAGTGAAGAAAACTAAATATTTGGGAATAATTATGCATAACATTGAAGGTATAGGCAAAGAGAACATAAAACATAGAATTGAATTGAGTGCAAAATAATATCATCGAATCAAGAACACAGAAATAAGACAGGAACTTGAAATATTTGCAATAACTGATAAAATGGATACATATAGACAAAAATGGAAGCAACACATAGACAGAATGAATGAAGATAGATATCCAAAACAAATAACAAAATACAAACCTGAAGGCACCCGAGATGTGGGCAGACCTAGAAAGAGATGGGCTGAAGTCGGAACAGGTCAACAGACCTAATCCATGAATGAAGATGATGATGATGATAATATCATCGTCAAATTCCATATGGTGGGGAAAACATACTTGGAAAGACACAAAAAAAATATATTCGTAAAACATTGGTGGAATCTGTTGCAGTGAATGGACAATCAATCAGTACTACAGGAATATATTAATATCTGTAGAAATGGATTATTTGCGCAGAAGTGCCAGAGAGTAAAAATTAGAACATGTCACAAATAAGGAAATTAGAAACATAATGATTGAAGCAGAAGAAAACACAATTGAAAGAATTGAGGAGAAGGAATTAAAGTGCTTAGTACATGTTTTAAGAATGGAAGATGAGCGATGGCCGAAGCAACTATATCAATGGCAACCGACCAGAAAGAAGAAAAGAAGGAGACCAAAGTTAACATGGAAGGAAAACATGAAGACAGCAACGCAAGCAAGAGGGCTAATCATTGAAGATCGTAGGCTTTGGAGGTTTGGCACGGGAAGACAACAGCTGTAAAAACCCCAGATAGATAGAATGTTTTTGAAGTTCAGATAACGTATATAAAGAATAAATCTTTAGTAATCAATTGAGTTGGTGTTTACTTGATGAAAATCCATATTTATTCATTAAATAAAAACAGAAATTTAGAATATTCAAAATATGCTAACCGCCTATTCCAATTTAATCATTGTTTCGATCCAAATTTTGAAATTTTACATGTTTGTGATAAGGGTAAGAAGTTGGACCTTTTGGAGGCTGTAGAAATAAATAAATTGAAAAGTAGTAATAAACTGTTAAATTCTCAACTTGATTTGAATGAATCCCCTTTGTTAAATTTAAAAAAATTAAATAAATTATTGTTGTATTGTTGCTTAGATCAATTGATATGTACTGTAATAACACAATTCATAATTTAACATGTCTGAAGAAGGTACAGTGTACCGAAACAGCGGTCACTAAATTATATCTTAATAAATATGAAAATCAAATAAAACTAAGTTTTATTTTTATTTAATTAATACATCTTTAGAAAATACATTCCTGCATAATGAAGTATGTGCCGACATTCAATTAAACGTCGTGACTCCTAACAAGCTCATACATTCCATTGACACTGAAGGAGAAACTTGGAGTTCCACGTTGCGACACGGCGTCAAAATGAAGAAATTTGTTTTTTTTCATGCGTTGTTTATGCCCCACGTTGAGGTGACAAAATGCAGCAATTTATTTTCGATTCTGGAAGTTCTACATTATATTAATAGATATTTGTCTCCGCTCAGACAATATGTTATTCTTCAGGTTAGGGTCGGTTTTACCAACAGAGGTAACTGTAAGGTCGGTTTCGCCAACAGAGGTAAATGTAATACGCTAGTTGAAGCTATAAACACGGGGAAAACTGGCGTAATACAATTATCTCTGCTGGTGAAACCGACCCGTAATGGGAATTATTAACTGAAGGATCGGATGAGATGATTAAATTTCTAGGATCATCCGGGTTGGTTTTATGTGTTAGTTATCTACTACTCGACCGCGATAACTTTTTAGCCGGTGAGAGGAAGCAAAGACGCAAGTGTGAAAATGGGTTATGTGTCTCTTTACACCGTTGGTACAAGTGAATGACTGGTCAAGTGATGTAATCACTGGCAAAATACAGGGTGATTCACAATAAGTATTACAGACTTCTAAGGGTTGTAGAGGGGACTTAGTAAATAAAGTTCTGATAAGGAACCCATGTCCAGAAACGTACCATTTTGATGTAAAATATTACCCATCCAAGTGTTTTGTGCAGGCGGAAAATATGTTAACTAACAAACTGTCTTTCTCTTTCTACCCCTTACTATGTTGCCACTTCCTGTCCTTTGAATTATGTTGTTTGATTGGCAGGTAGAGAGCTGACAAATACTATGTATTTTAATGATCCGTCGTTCTGCGCGGTCAGTGGCAGAATGACTAACTTGACAACCCTGTTACTTTTGGGGTTACGCCTAGGAATGAGCTGTCTCTTCCTTGCCCTTCTCATTGCATGTTGCCACTTGTGATTTATTGTCAGGCTGGTAACAGAGAGACGACAAATACTGTGATTTTAAATGATCCGACCGCTTGAGCGTTCGGTGCTTAAATGACTAATTTGACAACCATGTTAAGATCTTTCACACGTGTTTAGGGATTCTCCCCCCACATTTGAAGTTGAAAAATTTCAATACGTGATCGGATGTACAGTTTTCTCCTACATCCCTTCCACAGATTCAGTAGATCGGCAACACTAGCGCTAAAACTCTTCCCCTCCGCCCGTGAACAGTTAACTTGGATGTGTAATAAGTTTGAAGATCGGAACAGAATGGGCTGATATCGTGTGTCTTGTGTTTCAGAATAAGTATTACAGACTTCTAGGGGTTGTACAACAAGTGTAGTTCAATGTGGCGACCCTGTTGTCCGTTGCACAAAGTATACCTGCCACGCATGTTTTCATACTCACGCCCTACAAGACCTGTTGTGTGCTCAATAATTTCTGCTGCCGTCAGAATTCGTAAAGAAGATTTTCCTCCGACTCGATAGGTGTAGTACAACCCATAGAAGTCTGTAATAATTATTCTGAAACACAAGACACGAAATATCAGTCCATTGTGTTTCGATCTACAAACTTATTTTACATCAAAATGGTACGTTTCCGGACATGGGTTCATTATCAAAACTTTATCTACTAAGTCCCTTCTACAATCCCTAGAAATCTGTAATGCTTATTGTGAATCACCTTGTACAACTGTAGGACTACTTGAAATTAAGTTAATGTGGTCTCGAGGTAGTGTGCTGCCTTGTCACGCACCGGGCCCGGGTTTGATCCCCGGTCGGGACAGTTTTTCTGGGTGAGGTTTTTATCGGGGTTTTTCCTCACCTGTAAGACAAATGTCAGGAAAACTTTCAGGCCCAAACGGTTCCCGAAATCATATGGCCATCATCATCATTCATCGTCCTTATTATCATCATCATCATCCTTCACCGGTGTGAAAAGCAACGGGAAGCTACCACACCTATAATTCCCTAGTAAAGCTGCAAAGTATAGCATGAAAATTCTATGATTGCAGTGAAAGACCTGCCCTCGGGCAGAATTACTGTGGATGGATCCTTGAATTAACTTAAAGGATTTGAATAGAAAATGTCTTATTTTCTTAAATTTAGCCAATTTTGAATAAACATTTCAAATAAGCTTCTAACTGTTATTACGTGAGCTGACAGTTTAATCAGATAAGTTTCCTCACCTAATTAACTCACTGTCACTATCGAATCCGTAGGTTCATGGCCATGCGGACATAAGCTCTCCATACATCCCTATCCTGAACTAATATTTTCCAATAATCCCCTGTATAATCCACTTCCCTAAAATCATGGTTAATGTTATTCTCCCAACTCATTCTTGGTGAAGCAACTGAGTGTTTTCCCTCTGGTTTTCCTACAAGAAGCTTCTATGTCCTTCTTTCATTCCCATTCAACATGCTCCGCTCATCGCAATCTACGAGACTTAACTGTTCTTATTATATTTGGCTTCCTATAAAGACTATGTAGCTCACTATTACATAGTCTTCTCCAATCGCATGTTTGTTCATCTCTCTTTGGTACAAAACTTTTCCTCCGATTCGATTGAGGGTCTTTCCACTTTTCAGCGGTTGCCCTTTTACCAGCCGGCTGCTGGCCCTTCACATCCACATGTGTCAATCACAGAGGTAGATGATCAACAGCCAGTGTAGGGGTGACATGTGGTTAGCATGTCGAGTCCCCCAGCCGTTATAGCTGGTTCCTCAACCTGGAGCCGCTACTTATTGTAGCTACCCAATTGCCTCACGATGCTGGGTGGGCACCGGTCCCATACTGGCCGAAATACCATGAGAAAATTTCTTCCCCCATGGAGACTCGAACCAGCGCAAGTCCCGTAGCTCTGCGCCAAGGCTTCCTACCTTAACCGCTCGGCTACGGCGCGGGACACAAAAACTTTTCCTAAGAACTTTATTCTCAAATACTCGTAATCTTTTCTCCTCCCTTAAAGTAAGAGTCCATCTTTCACTTCTAATATAATAAAACAAATCAGCCGCGGTGGACTAGTGGTTATGCTCCTTACCTCTGGTCCCGAGGATCGCGGGTTAAAACCCGGCCGGGGTCGATGGATTTTTTTAGGATGGAAAAATCCAAGGAGCAAGTCCTTCGGGAGGGAATTTAAGCCGTGCGTCCCGAGTCTGAAGATTTTCAAACTCGTAAAAGATCCTTAAGCCTGAATGAAAAGGCCTCTAAGCAAAATTTACCGAATTTTCCCGTCCTAGTACTACCTTGGTTTTCCTAGATATCAGTATGAGGCGGAACGCTGACCACGGACCACTCAAATGACATCTAAACGAAAACAAGTGTAACTAAATTAGCATGGTTCAAATTCATCCCTGTAGGGGGAGAGCGCCTAATATATCTGTTAAGGGAATCAGGGCTTACAACATACAAGAAGATATAATAAAACAGTTTAACTTTTTTGGGAGAAGTTGTAACAAGTGTCCCAATAGTGCATTTCCAGAATTGAGCCTATGTTTAATTTCGTTGTATACGTCAATACTATTTGTAATTACTGTTTGTAGGTATCTGAATTCAGGCACTTCTTCAAAATTTCTCTCATTTGTCATTAACTATCCATTTCCATTATATAACGAATTTCTATATGTGAATATATTTAGTGTTATTGATGTTTACTTCCAGTACCAAGTTCTTAGTGTTACTCAATAGAGCGTGTTTCTATTAGATAAATAAAATCCAAAATGTCTTATCTTCTCAAATTAAGCTAACATTGAAAATAAATTTTTAATATTTTTTTACGTGAGGCAAATGTATGACCACTACTGAATAAAGTGCTTTCTCTCTTAGATAAATAAAATCCAAATTTTCCTATCTTCTCACATTAAGATAACTTTGAAAACAAATTTCTAACAAGTTTCTAATTGTTTTTACGTGAGGAAAATGCATGGCCACCTTTAATAATGTATGTTTATCATTAAGTCAACATCCGCCGTGATTTATTTGTCTTTTACACAAGCACTTTCCCTGAACGTTACACAACACACAATCACCACCAACCAGACTTACATCCTAGATTTTAAAAACATTTAATTGTACTTATAAACAGATCGCTTTATTAACAGTTTTTCCTTTCACAATGATTTCCAAACATGTTTTGATAACGGATCGACTTTGGAATTATAAATTGTGCTAGAAAATTGAAACCCTATAAAATACCTTTAAAAAGACCCAAAAATGATCTTGAAGAAGATTTTCGGGCTTTAGGACGTCGTGAGTATGGATACCGGTTCTAAAAAACGCAGAATGTAAACCTCTACATGTACAGTGGACTAGACCATCAAACAGCAATCTCATTGGAGCAATGGAAGTCCCTAACGCGGACCAATCAGAAGGCAGATATAACTTACGTAAACAACACGGTGAACGTACAAATAGGACAGAATTGCCAGTCTCAAGACAACCCTTAAGGATACCAGACGCAGTCTCTGGCGAAACGTCGGGGAACTACAAGCCTCACGACCACGGCCTACAGCCCGAAAATCTTCTTCAAGATCGTCATAGCGATTCCGGCCGTGAAAGTCTACGTGAATACATCAGACCCAAAAATGTCCTAAAAATACCTAAAAACTGGAGAAAAAGGATGTAAACTAGTTGATAACGAGTGGATAAAGGCAACCTGGCTGCCTTTCCCCTCTGATCGAGATAATTTTCACAAAGTGGCAACTTCTTAGAAAAATTGAAGTCGAAATACAGTAGTTCAGAGAGTAAGGTGGATGGCTGTTAAAAATAACGTGATATTTTGAGAAGGTCCAATAATTTCTTGCGGAACAAAAGTATTTGGAATGTGAAAAGTCTTTACAAAGAAAAACTAGATAGTGTTTTTAAAAGAAGTTGGAATTGAGACTAGACTCTGCGTATTCTTGAATTATACAAATGGTATAAATGTAGTCAAAAGAAGGTAAAGTTGCAAAAAAATTGTGGTTGCTCCAGGTTGCGTAAGTGGTTAAATGGTAGAAAGCCAGAGCGTAAAGCTGGAGATCATGGATTCAAATCCAGGCTCAGATTAAAAACGTTTCCTTTCTAATTATGTTGACTAAGAGCTACAGACGGATTATTGGAAATCATTTCCAGTTTAAGTTTTGTTATGCTGTAGAAAAATCAATTCTTGTTTATCGTCGTTTCATGTTTTGCTCTTATGGCCATGGTTAATCAGTTTTTTAACTTTCTTAAAAATAATTTTCTGTTATTTAATGTTTTGAAGTTATAATAATAATAATAATAATAATAATAATAATAATAATAATAATAATAATAATAATAATAAAAATAATAATGATAATAATAATAGTTATTATTAATTAAATAAAAATAAAACGTAGTTTTATTTGATTTTCATATTTATTATATAATTCAGTGACAGCTGTTTCGGTACACTGTACCTTCTTCAGACATGTTAACAAATTATGAATTGTGTTCCAACTGATCTAAGCAACAATACAACAATATTTATTTAAATTTTTAAATTTAACAAAGGGGATTCATTCAAATCAAGTTTAGAATTTAACACTTTTTACTACTTTTAAATTTAAAGTTAATTATGGATTTTCATCAAGTAAACACCAACTCAATTGATTATATAATAGTTATATGTTGAATAAACTGGAATACCAATTAATATATACATTACACAAGGTAGTGGTCAAGCCAAAATTAGAGCAAGTATAAATTAATACATACATTACACAAGGTAGTGGTCAAGCCAAAATTAGAGCAAGTATAAATTAATACATACATTACACAAGGTAGTGGTCAAGCCAAAATTAGAGCAAGTATAAATTAATACATACATTACACAAGGTAGTGGTCAAGCCAAAATTAGAGCAAGTATAAATTAATACATACATTACACAAGGTAGTGGTCAAGCCAAAATTAGAGCAAGTATAAATTTAGATTTCTTTTAAATGGTTCTAAAGTTCGGCAAGTTATAGGGAATTCCTGTTGCGATATGTCTAGATTAGGGCGGGCCAAAAAAACTATTTTTTTTATTTCGAAGCTGTAATGGCGCAGAAAAGTTGCGAATTATATAGCTAAAAAAACCCTCAGGGGTCCTCATCTAGGGGATATGTGGATGCGACCACAAGGTGCCCAAGCTGAGCAAAACATTTCTTCCACTTACTTGTGTTTTGCACTCTTTTAACTTTACTATCTAACCTCTCTTGGTTAACTCTTGTTTTTTCGACTCCGACGCTATTAGGGCATCCGAGGGCTAGGGAGTCTTTCCTTTCTTCCATTTCTTCTTTCCTTTATTTTCTTTTCTTCTCCAGAAAAGCCTGACCAGAGGCTATAAGATGGCAGCCCCATCACTGGTCTTGCCTTCCTTTGGCCAGCAACCAATCGAAGGGACTATTATTATGCTTTCAAGTCTTATACGAGAATTTCCCGCAAACGCTGGAGGGAAAATTTTCTATAGGATCGTAACAGGCCTTGGCCTAATACTTGGAAGGAAGAAGAAGAAGAAATAAAATTAAAAAAAAATTCAACATCGGTTGACATCTTCCGGTCGCGCAAAGGCTCTGAATTTGACAAAATATGGAAGAAATTTCATTTTTGAAATTATTTTTTTTTAAATATCAAGTAGGTATTGCTGATCTTTGCTAAGCATGTTTATGTCTATCTGTGGAATCTGACAATCAATACTCTAGAAGTTACTTATCAAATACCAAAAATGCGTAAAATTATAAAATGTTCATTATTCTGGCAAATTTTGGAGCTTATGCACGACCGGAAGATATCAACTGATCTAAACCAAATTAAAACACAATGTTTTAGGCTCTATTTGAAGACTGTGCAAACTATTACATTACGAAAACATCTCATTAAAAAATTAAAGAAATAATCTCAGAAATGAAGTTTTTTTTTCACATTTTGTCAAACTTTAGAGCCTTTGCACGACCGGAAGATGTCAACCGATTTTGATATATTTTTTGTCTATATAGTTCGCAACTTTTCCGCGCTATTACAACTTCGAAATAAAAAAATGAGTTTTTTCGGCCTACTCTAGTGTAGATAATATATGATGTGGAGCGATGAGATGACCTATGTTGCGGTATATTAAGTAAGAAATTATGTTGTGATCGTGTGTTTAAATTATGGTTGGAAAATATATACCCGCGCCGTAGCCGAGCGGTTAAGGTAGGAAGCCTTGGCGCAGAGCCACGGGACTTGCGCTGGTTTGAGTCTCCATGGGGGAAGACATTTTCTCATGGTATTTCGGCCAGTATGCGACCGGTGCCCACCCAGCATCGTGAGGCAATTGGGTAGCTACAATAAGTACCGGCTCCAGGTTGAGGAACCAGCTATAACAGCTGGGGGACTCGACATGCTAACCACATGTCACGCCTAACACTGGCTGTTGATCATCTACCTCTGTGATTGACACATGTGGATGTGAAGGGCCAGCAGCCGGCTGGTAAAAGGGCAATCGCTGAAAAGTGGAAAGACCCTCAATCGGATCGGAAATATATTTGAAACGAGAAGCCTAAACTTTCAGGATATTTCTAACATTTTGTGTAAGCAACGGTTATTGTGCATAAGGACACACACAACTTTTATTTTAAAAACAATGGATTTTTTAGCGATTTCCTTCAGTGGATGACAGATATATGAAAAATTGTAATATCATGTTTGCTAGTTGTGAGCAACCAATGGAAGAGTAAATTTACGTCAGTCACTTGTTTTGATTATAGTAATTTGGTTTCGCTTGGTGTTTCTAACAATTGCTTGCAATTTCGTTATGATCATGCAGTAACAAATGAAATTCTATCCACAGACATGATCGATAACCTGTCTTATTTCAATTTACCTTCATTTATTCTGAAATAGTTAAATCTTTCACCCTTTCTTCAGTAGCTTTATCCAATCCCTTAACATCATAACCACAACACTGAAATGTTCACCATTACTTAGTTTTTTACTTACATATGCGATTATCTATATTTTAAGTTTCAATCATTTACTCAAAGGTCTACTATTAAAATTGCTTGAAATCAAAATATGTGACATGTGGAACAAAACAAGTTTATATAATAGTATATTACGATGCAAGGTTAGGAAGTGGTCTTTACAGAATCGGGGAAACATTTTTTTAATTTCCGAGATTCTGTAACACTTCACAAGCGTTCGTTGTACATTATTTTTTGCGGGGCTCCTCCTTATGGGGGAAACGAAGGACTACCCGCCACTGGGTCAACCAGACGCAGGGTAGGCCACTTATTCTCAAGGTAGGTATATTGCGTTATTTGACACACATATAAGTAATTTAGTCTACCGCTGTGGTCTCGAGGTAGCGTTCTGCCTTGTCACGCAGCGGGCCCGGGTTCGATCCCCGGTCGAGGCAGTTTTTCTGGGTGAGGTTTTTATCGGGGTTTTTCCTCACCTGTAAGACAAATGTCAGAAAAACTTTAAGGCCCACACGGTCCCCGAAATCATATGGCCATCATCATCATCCTTATCATTATCAGTATCATCATCATCCTTCACCGGTGTGGAAAGCAACGAGAAGCTACCACACCTACAATTCCCTAGTAAAGCTGCAAAACTTACTTACTTACTTACTTACTCACTGGCACTATCGAACCCGTAGGTTCATGGCCGCGCGGACATAAGCTCTCCATACATCCCTATCCTGAGCTAATGCTTTCCAATCATTCCCTGTATAATCTACTTCCCTCAAATCATACTTAATGTTGTTCTCCCACCTTATTCTTGGTCTACCAACTGGGCGTTTTCCCTCTGGCTTTCCTACAAGAAGCTTCCATGCACGTCTCTCATTCCCCATACGCGCAACATGTCCTGCCCATCGCAGTCTACGAGACTTAACTGTTCTTATTATATCTGGCTTCCTATACAGACCATGTAGTTCATTGTTATGTAGTCTTCTCCATTCACCTGTCTATTCATCTCTCTTTGGTCCAAAAATTTTCCTAAGTACTTTATTCTCAAATAGTAAAGCTGCAAAACATATCATGAAAATGTTAAGTAAATTAAATTAATTGATGTGTCCTATAGGAAAGAGTATCAACTTATGGGTTAATAAATTAAGTAACAATAGAGAGATAAACATTTCACTAATATTCATATATGATTGGCTGATTGATGTACCGATTGAAAGTAACAGCTGAGAGGTGGGAAGACAATTACAGAAAAGTGGGTCAGGGGTACCAACGTCTTCACACCTGATAATTGTATCACTTTCTCCTCCCATGTTATGTAACTTCATCTACAGGCATTTGTGTCTCGCTAGCTCTCAGTTTTAAACTGTGTTACTCCTTCGTATAGGCAACCGCTGTAGAGTATTTTATTTAATTATATCATCATCAGTCCACCGCTGTGGTCTCGAGGTAGCGTGCTGCCGGGTCACGCAGCGGGCCTGGGTTCGATCCCCGGTCGGGGCAGTTCTTCTGGGTGAGACAAATGTCAGGAAAACCTGAAGGCCCAAACGGTCCCCGAAATCATATGGCCATCATCCTTCACCGGTGTGGAAAGCAACACGAAGCTACCACACCTACAATCCCCTAGTAAAGCTGCAAGCGTAGCATGAAAACAAATGCTATGATTGCAGTGAAGGACCTGCCTTCGAGCAGAATTACTATGGAATAGAATATCATCATCATTTATGTATTAAATACATTTTTTTAATAACTTTATTGCTAATTTACAATCTATCATGAAAAGACAATAAGTAAATTTGTTAAAATACATAACTTACTTACTTACTTACTTACCTACTCACTGGCACTATCGAACCCGTAGGTTCATGGCCGCACGGACATAAGCTCTCCATACATCCCTATCCTGAGCTAATGCTTTCCAATCATTCCCTGTATAATCTACTTCCCTCAAATCATAGTTAATGTTGTTCTCCCACCTCATTCTTGGTCTACCAACTGGGCGTTTTCCTTCTGGCTTTCCTACAAGAAGTTTCCATGCACGTCTTTCATTCCCCATACGTGCAACATGTCCTGCCCATCGCAGTCTACGGGACTTAACTGTTCTTATTATATCTGGCTTCCTATAAAGACCATATAGTTCATTGTTATGTAGTCTTCTCCATTCACCTGTCTGTTCATCTCTCTTTGGTCCAAAAATTTTCCTAAGAACTTTATTCTCAAATACTCGTAATCTCCTTTCCTCCCTTAAAGTAAGAGTCCATGTTTCGCACCCATATAATATAACTGGTAGAACAATAGTTTTATATATTTTCAGCTTAACGTTTTTTGAAAGGAGTTGGGACATCAAAAGTCTCTGCAATGCATAATAGCATGCATTTCCAGAATTGAGCCTATGTTTAATTTCTTTGTGCATCTCATTCCTATTTGTGATTATTGTTCCTAGGTATTTGAATTCAGCCAATTCCTCAAAATTTCCCTCATTTGTCATTAGCTGCCCATTTCCATTATATAATGTGATTTCTACGTGTGACCATATATTTAGTTTTACTGATATTTACTTCTAGTCCTAATTTCTTAGTGTTACTCAATAGTGTGTGCGTGTTGGCCTTTAGTATCTCCTCGCTATCGGCCAGTAGTACTACATCATCAGCATAAACTAACAGCTTATTAATACCATTCAGTTGTAAGCCTTCCTCATTCTCTAAAGATTTAATGGCATGCTCTAGTACAAAATTAAATAGTAGAGGAGATAGTGCATCTCCTTGCTTTAACCCATTCTGGATTTCAAAAGTGTCTGAAAACTGTTTGCCTACACGCACCCTACTCGTTGAGCCATTTAGACACATTCGAATAAGTCTAACTAACTTTTTAGGAATTCCAAACTCCAGCAGGATACTATATAACTTCTCCCTCTTAATTGAATCATATGCTTTTTTGAAGTCTACATATAGTTGATGTACAGTACCATTATATTCCCATTTCTTTTCTAAAATCTGTTGTTAGGAGAATACTGCCCATTGACAGCACTCCATTATACAACATTTTATGCAAAAATGAAAGGAAGTTCTAATATCTTATTTATTTTTAGTCTTCTTATTTCTTCGCTGTTGTCTAGAAGATTGATTGCAAGATGATTAGGATGAACTTCTAGTCGCCTTAGATATCGAGTGATGTACTTTTCTATTTCTTCTTTTACAGTAGCTATTTTTAAATCATGATGAATGGTGGCGTTGTTTACATACCATGGAGCAGCAACAATAAAACGAAGGGTCTTAGACTGAAATCTCAGTAAAATTTCAATATTGGAATTGCTGGCAGTTCCCCATAATTGAATACCGTAAGTCCAAATAGGCTTGAGTATAGTTTTATATATTAGAAGTTTATTTTCTAGACTCAGTTTTGATTTGTGACCTATGAGCCAATTAAATACATAGAAAAATATAACGCAAAGAAACCAGGAGTCGAATTTTACTATTAACTAGCTAATACCCGGCGTGCGCTGCTACGCCTTAATAAATTAAGGGGGTGATGGGTGAAAAATTAAGCATTTGAGATTGCTTGCAGATGATCAAATAATTTTTGCAGGGGATGAAGATGATATGAAATATATGATAAATAAATTAATGGAAGAATATAAAAAATGGGGACTGAATATAAATTTACAGAAAACAGAATATATGTCATATTTGAAGAGAAAAATTATACGCTCAGACCGGGACTCGAACCCGGGACCCTTGGTTCTCTAGACCAAGTGCTCTACCAACTGAGCTACCTGAGCAAGTACCGATCTAAACGCAAATCTTTCTCTATATACATTGTAATTCCCATCCACCAAATGCTGTGAAGCCATGCTTCTATCTTGCAAATGGCGGCTCCTTTATTAAGAAGACATATTTGGGAATTATACATTACAGCCAGTACGGCTTTTTCCAAGTTTTTATTATTGATTTCGTACATCTCATTGATGGATAAATCATATTTGAAGAGAAGAATTATACGCTCAGACCGGGACTCGAACCCGGGATCCTTGGTTCTCTAGACCAAGTGCTCTACCAACTGAGCTACCTGAGCAAGTACCGATCTAAATATAGAGAAAGATTTGCGTTTAGATCGGTACTTGCTCAGGTAGCTCAGTTGGTAGAGCACTTGGTCTAGAGAACCAAGGGTCCCGGGTTCGAGTCCCGGTCTGAGCGTATAATTTTTCTCTTCAAATATGATTTATCCATCAATGAGATGTACGAAATCAATAATAAAAAGAATATATGTGTTTGGGAAAGGATGTGGATGACCTCATACTTGAAACAGGGATAATAAACAAATGTGAATTTTTTAAATATCTTGGGTCAATAATTACAAGTTTCGGTACCTGTGAGAGAGATGTACAGGCTAAAATTGCAATGGCAAAAAATGCAACTAAGACATTACATGGAGTAATTTGGAACAAAAATATTACAAAGGAAACTAAAATGAAAATTTATAAGAGCATAATACAGAATATTTTGTCATTTGGAAGCGAAACTTGGTCTTTGACAGAATTACAAAAGAATAAAATTAGAACAGTTAAATTCGATTATTTTAGAAGAAGCCTCCAAAAAACAAGACAGGATAAAATAAGAAATGAATTCCTTTGGAGAGAAATGAAGGTCACCACATCTGTTATTAAGAGGATTCAAAATCAAACGCTTAAATGGTATGGCCATGTACAAAGAATGGAAAATGAAAGATGGCCAAAAAATATATACCAATGGTAACCCCTGGAAGAAATAAACGTGGTAGACCAAGATGGAAATGGAAAACCTACGTCAGAACAATAATGGAGGATAGGAATTTGGAAGAGGGAGATTGGAATGATAGAGATAAATGGTAACTGAAGACGGCAAACCTATAAGTGGGGGAAAGCCGAAGAAGAAGAAAAGAGATCAAAATTGACATTTTTTTGTTTTTTATACTAAAAATAGTCTGTACTCTAATGTATATGTTGGCAAAGTTTCAGAGGCCTATGGCGCTTCTAAGTGCCCTAAATTACTTCAGAGCTAAAAGGCTGTGCCAGTTAAATGCCACCTGCATGCAAATCGTTAAACTTGTTTTTGCACACTTTTTATTTTCACTTCGTTTTTGTACATTCAAAATTGAATGGAATTCAGGAATTTTGTCCTGGAGGGTTCACATTTTTCTGTATGTCCTAAAAACAATGAGTAACAAAGTAGTGTATGGGTTTCATGATTGAGTAGTATTTTAAGAAATAAAAAACAAAATGTATGCAATTATTTTTTTGTAATTCCACGCATGAGGTACAACATTATTTTTTTCTCCCTTTGTATTCACATTATAAGAATTCTAATGTGATGTTTTTCTAAATATTTTAGGGGTCTTGTAAAAAAAATCAGGCATTTTACTAAAAAATGTGGAAACCATTCAATTATAGTATATGCAATTTTTTAAATATAATATTTAATAACTCATAAAATAAATGTCTCATAAGAATGAAACTTACACACGTCATCATGTATCATGTAGTGAATATTTGTACAAAAAAATCAAGTCTCTAGCTCAAAAAATTTAGAAAATAGAAATTTCAACCATCATCCCCCCCTTAAATATTGAGGGTTAATTAATTATATGACATGCATTGATACAAACCAAATATGACAGTTGCTAGAGTAAATTTTGTATTTCAAATTTCAGGTAAACGCCCACTTCTATTGGTTGGATTTTACTGATTTTTGGAAAATACATACCTTGGCGTACTTTAATACGATATTTCGAGTTTTGTTGTAAAACATCGAAAATTGCGATTGCTAGGGCGATTTTTAAAATTTCGTTTCAGGTGAACTCCTACACCTAATTATTTTAGAACATAATAGATAACAGCTAAACGCTTGCCGCATCTGAAATCCTACAGACTACATTCAAATGTTGACGAAGATCGGTTGAACGGTTTAGAAGTCTATAAAGGCTTATATAATATAAAACACAGAAAAACAAATGAATAGAAATTACTTACATTTGCATCAAATTACATAGTAATTTTTAATTAATTATAATATGTGCATTTTTTTAGAGTTTTATATGATTTTGTTTACTTTGCGGTCCGAAATATATAAATAACTGGCAGAATGAATTATTGTTTCGTCATTTTAAGGTTAGGGTAATAATCATTTGTTACTACATAAATTAATTGAATAAGACTGTGATGGTTTTGTTAGAATTGACACTTACTATCAGCAAGTCCCAAACAGTAAAATTTACATTACTTCAATAACTGAAAAAGTCATGGACTCCTGTTTAAATGGACTGTATAAACATAATATCCAGGAGACATAAATGAAAGAATACTAAGTACTAAGAAATATTATTTTGAATAAATAACGTATTTAAATTCAAAATATCCGACACGCGAAACAAAAACCAGATTGTATAAAACCCTAGCTAACACACTGCGTGCGCTGACGCTTCGAAAAAAAAAGAAAATTAATATGTTCTTATGTTTAATTGAATAAGTGAAAGGAAAAAAATAATTATAAATTTATATCGTAATTATTAATAGATACCCCGTGCTGATTACCTGGCGATGCCCGGGAATCTACTAATCCCTATCTTCTTGCCATAAATGAGGTGAAAAACGAAAATTAATGTGTTTTTATGTTTAGTTGAACAAGTAGAAGGAAACATTTATATCATTATTTTTGGATACCCCCGAGCAGTTTACCCGGCATTACAGGGGATCTACTTATCCCGACTTCTTGGCATAAATGAGCTGAAAGACGACAATAATGTGTTTTTATGTTTAGTTGAATAAGTATAAGCCAACATTTATATCTTAATTATTTTTTGATACCCCTTGTTGTTTACCCGGCATTGCCCGGGAATCTTTATCCCGATCATCTCGGCATAAATGAGCTGAAATAAGAAAATTAAAGTGTTTTTATGTATAGTCGAATAAGTTGTGGGCTCAATTTATATCATAATGAAACGGGACTGTTTCTTAGTGCGTTACCGTCGAAGTCGCTCGTACATTTTGTACTTCCCTTAACAACGGCAGCGGAACTGCAAATAATCCAAAGTACATAAAAGACATGTACGGTGCTCTACAATCTAATTTTTTATAATACCGAATATTGTCTAATGTGGAAAATAATATTGGTCCCATGCGATCTGCTCTGAACAAGTTTTACTGTAACAAGAAAATTCCTGAAGATGAAGCATGTCTTCGAAAATCTTTCTTCTTCTTCTTCTTCTTCTTCTTCCGTATGCAGTATTGGGTGATGATGCCCGTTCTGCGACTACAAAAACTGATCTTTCCATCGGTTGAAGGGTCTTCCGAGGTCTCTTTTGCCTTTGGGTTGAGGTGGTAAATCATCTTTGGTAAACGGGAATTTGACATTCTCTGGACGTGTTGGAACCATTTAATCTGACTATTTAACTCATGCCCCAAATGGGAGTCAATGGCCAATCACGTTTCAATTATTTCTGTTTTACAACCAATCAGAGTTGTGTTTCACGAAATATTTATCAGTGTTATAATTACCATATTAAAGAAAGCTCCTCCTTTTTAATATTCTGAACAGGTCTGACCATTATTTTGCAGTAATTGACTCCATAAGAAATACGGCTACCAGATTGTATACATAGTGCATGAATGACAACACATTCCGCATGTGGGAGTTAATATAAAAACATTTGTAGCAATTGATTACACCACCAAAAAAAGAAACCACTGTTTGCACTTTCTTAAATGTATTTTTTCCCAGGTAATAATCCAGAAAAATATAATTGTCATATTTTACATCATACGACATCGGAAATGAATTAATATACAGTTTGATGTTTCATTTTTTCTCCACTAGAGAGCATTCTTACAATATTGCGTTCCTTTGGCAATAAATAATATGATCTGGTTGCAGTGATAAACAAAAGAAGCAGATGAAGCGTACCTATCACTTCTCATTTGTTTTCAAACATCGCCGTTTACATTAAATATATAAATATTTTAAAATAACTATAGTTAAATAATGATTTGTGAGTAAACAGCTTAATTTTATTCGTTAAATAGTCCTAACAAATGCCACTCTTGATTTCCAAATTCTCTAGATAAATTCACTCCTCACTTCGTGAGTCGTGAATTTATCGATAATTTGGAAATCACTCGTCGCATTACTTATGATAATTTTGTATATGTTCAACCATTTCCCTACTATTCCACTGCATCCTTATCTCATCACTCTTTATTCTATCCCTTAAAGTTACTCCAGTTAGTGATCGGAGGAATCTCATTTGTGGACTATTAATGCGGGATTTATCTTTTGCTCGAAGTGTCCACCATTCACTTCCGTATTGTAGAGCAGGTTTGGCTATGGCATTATGAAATCTCAATTGGATTTCTTTCCTCATTTGTTTTCCAAAATTTCTCCTAATTACACCCTTTAGTCTGTTATATTTTTCTAAATTTTTTCCACATTTGAATTTTAATAATATAACGAAAATTATAACAGAAATTATTATAGTTGAGGACTGTATTACATAAGGTAAAACAATTCTAATTCTAATAATTTTAATCTCAACGGTATTCAAACATAAATATTAAAAGTATAGATTTTTATGTCAAGAAAATTATTTTTAAACTCTTACTTTTATTTTTCTAAAAAACATACAGAAACCGGGGTTATGGATTCCCCGATGATATGATGGGTGATGATTATGATAGTGGTGCTCCAAGTGAGTCCTTAAATCTAAACTAAATCAAAGATGAATATAAGTGATGATAATTATGATGGCCATATAATGTTCGGGGACTGTTTGGGCTTTAAAGTTCCCTGACATTTGTCTTACAGGTGAGGAAAAACCCCAGAAAAATAACCTCACCCAGGAAACTTGTCCCGACCGGGATTGAACCCGGGCCCGCTGCGTCACAAGGCATCACGCTACCTCGAGACCACAGCGGTGGACTGTGTATGATAATGTCTGTTTATTAAAAATAATGGAGATTCTGTGCCAAGGGTATACATTGAAATAAACTAAAACTTCCAAATTATTGATATAGTATACATACGTGTACAATTAGGCCTAACTGAGGAAAATAGCTTATATATATATATATATATATATATATATATATATATATATATATGTCCCGCGCCGTAGCCGAGCGGTTAAGGCAGGAAGCCTTGGCGCAGAGCTACGGGACTTGCGCTGGTTCGAGTCTCCATGGGGGAAGAAATTTTCTCATGGTGTTTCGGCCAGTATGGGACCGGTGCCCACCCAGCATCGTGATGCATTTGGGTAGCTACAATAAGTAGCGGCTCCAGGTTGAGGAAACCAGCTATAACGGCTGGGGGATTCGACATGCTGACCACATGTCACCCCTACACTGGCTGATTATCATCTACCTCTGTGATTGACACATGAGGATGTGAGGCCAGCAGCCGGCTGGTAGGCTAAGGGCCTTATAGGCCTGTCGCGCCAGGAGTTTTTTATATATATATATATATATATATATATATATATATATGTATATATATCCATCCATAGAAATTCTGCCCGAGGGCAGGTCTTTCACTGCAATCATAGCATTTTCATGTTATGCTTTGCAGTTTAACTGGGAATTGTAGATGTGGTAGGTTCCCGTTGCTTTCCACACCGGTGAGGGATGATGATGATAAGGATGATGGTGATGGCCATCTGATTTCGGAGACCGTTTGACCCTTAAAGTTTTCCTGACATTTGTCTTACAGGTGAGGAAAAACCCCGATAAAAACCTCACCCAGAAAAACTGCCCCGACCGGGGATCGAACCCGGGCCCGCTCCGTGACAAGGTAGCACGCTACCTCGAGACCACTGCGGTGGATATATATACACACTCAGCCTGCTTATGTTTGTGCTACAATACTCGAAAAGCAGCGAATCGATGGACTTGAAATTTTGACACAACGATGCTTGTTTGCCGCTATCTATTATGCTCTAAAACCATTAGGTGTAGGAGTTCACCTGAAACTAAAATTTAAAAATTGCTATAGCAGTCACAATTTTCGATGTTTCACTACAAAACTCAATATTTTCTATTGACATTAAAATAGGTAGATATTGTCAAAAAAAAAAGGTCTACAAAAAAGTCCGTAACAGCATTTGTTTATCTCTTACGGATAACTACGGATAACTAACCATTTTTGTCTTTCATTGATGCCAAGAAAATCGAGACAAGTACGTAGATTCCTGTGCAAGCATAGCAGAACATGGCGGGTAGGCCTATTCTTTTACGGATAACTCACAATAACGAATTTTGTCGTTTAGCTCATTTATGCCAAGAAGATCGAGATAAGTAGATTCCCGGGCAAAACCGGATAATCAGCACGGGGAATCTTAAAATAATTACGATATACATTTATAATTATTTTTCCCTTTACTTATTCAACTAAACATAAAAACACATTAATTTTTCGTTTATTTAGGCGTAGCAGCGCACGCCGGGTATTAGCTACTTCTAATAAATAAACATTAGCTGTACTGTACATAACCAGCTATTCCACGACAGGGGTCCACCTGTAAATATTTCAAGAGAGAAAAAGTGAATGCTAGCGTCATATTAGCCACATGATAATACCAAACTTCTCTCTCAAATTGCGGTTTTTTATATACAGGATGATTCAAAAGGTTGCGCACAAATTTCAGTTTTTCTGGGTGAGGTTTTTATCGGGGTTTTTCCTCACCTATAAGACAAATGTCAGGAAACCTTTAAGGCCCAAACGGTCCCCGAAATCATATGGCCATCATCATCATCCTTATCATCATCATCATCCTTCACCGGTGTGGAAAGCAACGGGAAGCTACCACACCTATAATTCCCTAGTAAAGCTGCAAGCATTAGCATGAAAATGCTATGATTGCAGTGAAGGACCTGCCTTCGGGCAGAATTACAATGGATGGATAAAAAAAAAATATATATATCATCCGATATCATGGCAGCTGCCGCCGTCTTCCGGAAACCAAATGCCATTCCTGTCTATCCATTCATTGATCTTCCTCCATTCCTCTGATATTCATAGCCGCTTGGACTCCTTGTATCCATGTTTTCTTCGGTCTTCCTCTCTTCCTCCTTTCCATCGGGATCCATTCCATAACAATTTTAGGCAATCTTTGCTCTGGCATTCTTTTGACATGGCCAAACCACAATAATCTTTTCTTTTCTATAATGTCTATGATGTCCGGCTCCTCTTGTACACCCATAATTTCCCTTATTTCGTATTCTATCCATTCTAAATTTTCTAGCTGATCTTAAAATATCCATTTCTGTACTTAAAATGCTTTTCGTTTCCCTGGTAGGAATTTGCCAGACTTCAGCACCAATGTTAAAATGCTCTGAATTATGGTTTGATATATTTGTAATTTTCTATTTTTTGTAATATTTTTGCTCCACCAAACAGAGTTTAAAGCATTTATTGCTTGTTTTGTTTGTGCGATTCTATTTTTAATTTCCACTGTGTTATCGCCTGAATGGTCTAATTTTGTTCCTAAATAAGTGCATTCAATACTAGGTTTTAATTCTTCTCCCCATTGATTAAAATTTATATTTTCTATTTCTTCTCCTATACAAAGATATTTAGTTTCCTCAATATTTATATAAAGTCCCCATTTTTCATATTATATATATATATATATATATATGAATAAGAAAGTTTTCTTGGGTTTTCCGCGTCTTGGATTCAAGTTCGGCCCCTGGCCACTGACTCCGACGTTTCGGCATGATCCCACATGCCATTATCAAGGAATGATAAGTTCGAGTCACAGGTTTAGGTCTTATATAATTAAACAAATAGAGTTTTCGCTGTGGCCCGTTTCCGAAGTACACCCATCCAAGGTTTAGTTCTTATGTAGTTAAACACCTTCAGTTTTCAGTGTGGTCCGTTTCCGAAGCCGTACACCCATACAAGGTTTAGTTCTTATGTAGAACTAGTTCTTATGTCTAAACATTGGATGGGTGTACGTCTTCGGATACGGACCACAGCGAAAACTCATCATCATCATCATCATCATAGTACATTCAAGAATTCAGGCCATTCGTTGACCCGTTTCGGTCTCAAGAGAAACACCATCCAGAAGTCTTTTGAGTGGACGTCCTGGTCTTCTTCTTCCTGCAGGTTGATATCTTAACATTAGTTTGGGTATTCTGTGATCTTTCATTCGATGAACATGTTGTATCCATCTTGACTTATAATCAGAAATTTTGTTTTCTGTAGTTACTGCAATATCAATGTTCCTATTTTTAAATATACTGTCTAGTTCCTCTTCTTTTTCATGGATGCTTCGGACATTCCAGGTTGCATATCTTACAATATCATTGTGCCGTTTTCTTTTAACCATATTTCTTTGCTGTGGGTCGTCATATTTCAATTCCTTCTGGATTTTTTCGTGTTGAGACTTGAAAGTAGTTTGAAGTTCCTTAGGACAGGTTACTGGCCCGACGCTAAGTAGTCCAGTGGTAGGGCTGCTACCTTTTAGTCTCTGGACAGACATTAGGATACCGCATTTACTCAGTACCTGATGGAATGGTTATACCGCCGTGACTCGGTCCTCAGAGCCTCGTTTGTGAAAACAGGTTGTACCACAAGAAGGTGAGGATGAGAATTGGGTAGGAGAGGTTGCGAACACTCTATTTGTTTAATTATATAAGACCTAAACCTGTGACTCGAACTTATCATTCCTGGATAATGGCATGTGGGATCATGCCGAAACATCGGAGTCAGTGGCCAGGGGCCGAACTTGAATCCAAGACGCGGAAAACCCAAGAAAACTTTCTTATTCATACTTATATCCGCGAAAATCTGCAATATAACATATATATAATGCTGCAGGATTGAGTGTGTTTTATGAACCAGTTTCGAATTTGTGACTCAAGGTACGTTTTGGCCGTGTATGTCAACACATATGTAAAAACTCATTTTTAGCCCTTATAAGGGAAATAATTATTATGCTGTTATCAATAATTGGAAGCCCTGTATAAAATTACGGAAAAACTGCACTTAAACTAGCGTGCAATATTTCTAGTCCTACAGAACAACAGTGCGCATGCGCCAGATTTTATAGAGCCAGCGATAACCCACAATCGAACTACATAACGACTATCATCCTCGATTACAATCCGTCACTATTAAATTTGAATGACCAATATTTGCAATTAATCCCCAAATCTATGTTAAAAAATATATTAATAATATGAAAATTACCAAACGTTTATTAAAAATGCGTGTACACTTACTTATCACTCCCTAATGCTAATGCAACCAGTGATAACCAAAAACAGCGATAGAAAAATCATAGACTAAGTAATATACTCTGTAGAAAAAATAGCAGTTAGCATCACAATATTGTCTAACAGTGTCATAATATTGTGATTTGCATATTTAAATAAATACTTCAAAATTGTCTAATAATGTTATAAAAATTGTTTGAAAAAGTTTAAAATGTTAAATAATGTTAGTAAATACAGAAGAAGAGCTATAGTTTACAACAATATAAATGAAAAATCAAGCGCTAGTAGAAGTGCAGTTGAGCCAATTAATCAAATCTAGAATATCAAAAAATGACGTGAAATTAAAATGACTATTCAACTCATTCCCCAAATGGGAGTCAGCGACCAATCACGTTTCAATAATTTTGATTTACAGTCGTTTTTCGCCTAGAATGTACCAACTAAAGTTTGTCATAATAAATAAAGCACCCCATTTTTAACATTCTGAATAGGTGATAGCATTATTTTGCAGTGACTGACTCTCGAAGAAATACGGCTACCAGATGGTATATATAGTGCATGAAAGTCAACACATAGCGCATGCGGGAGTTAATATAAAATATTTGTAGCAATTGATTATACCACCAAGAAAAGAAACCACTGTTTGCACTTTCTTAAATATATTTTTTCCCAGGTAATAACATTCCAGAAAAATATAATTGTCATATTTACATCATAGGACAGAAATGAATAAATATACAGTTCAATGTGTTTCGTTTTTTATCCACTAGAGAGCATTCTTACAATATTGCGTTCCTTTGGCAATAAATAATATGATTTGGTTGCAGTGATGAACAAAAGAAGTAAATGAAGCGTACCAATCGTTTCTCATTTGTTTCCAAATATCGCAGTTTGCGTTAAATATATAAATATTTTAAAATAACTATATATAAATAATGATTGGTGAGTAAACAGCTTAATTTTATTCGTTAAATAGTTCTAACAAATGCCACTCTTGATTTCCACTCGTGGGTCGTGAATTTATCGATAATTTGGAAATCACTCGTGGCATCAGTTCAAACAGAAAAATTGCAAAGCTGATCGAATTCTAGTATAACGATATATACTGAACAATACCTACCTGAGATTTTGAAGCATCTTTAAATAACTATGAAATATAATGCATGATAGCACATGTATACTCACTCTACTTGCAGGTCATGTTGTTCACTATCACACGAATGAACAAAACACGACCAATCTGACTTTCCCTGCTGTCGGGTCACTTTCTTATTTCAAACTGAACCTCTGTTTTAATGCAGAGACATCTGTTAGATGGTGAGCTAACCTCAAAACCTTGACAGTTTTTCTCGTTGTTCTTGAAATTATTAATATACGTTCCATTTATTCGTATCTACGTTTGGACATCCTTCATTTCAAGGACGTTGATCAGATGGTGATGCATCTAATGTTGGTCTAATTCATTTAAAATTATTATCGGAACATTTCTTTGAGTAAAACTAATTTATTATTATTCCACAATGAGGGAATTAACTTAGAAAATATGATAATAAAATAAATAAGAGTTAAAAAACTCAAACAACACGCTTTATTAGAAAACCGAACTAAAACAAATGAAAAATAATTTTAATTTCCAACACGCTTGGTATAAAATTAAAGTGGTCAACAAAAAATTATCTCCAACACATCTAGAATAAAACTAGAGTTATCTAAAAAAAATAATTTTACCATCAAAAGCGTGGGGTGCTTTTTATGGTTTTTACGCTTTCTTCTTAGAGACTTTACTTTTACCAATATCTGTTTATTATCAAATATATTAATTGTTATAGAGCACCCCACGCTTTTGATAGTAAAATTATTTTTTTGTAGGTAATTCTAGTTTTATTCTAGATGTGTTGGAGATGATTTTTTTTTGTTGGCAACTTTAATTTTATCCCAACCGTGTTGGAAATTAATATTATTTTTCATTTTTTAGTTCGGTTTTCTAACAAAGCGAGTTCTTTTAGTTTTTTTAAACTATTATTTATTAATATTCTGAACAGCTCAGAGTATTGAATATAGCAAATAATAAACATATTCCTTGATTTTACTGAGTTGTTTATTAAAAAAGTAATTAATAACATTGATTATAATATACAGTTTGATGTGTTTCATTTTTCCTCCACTAGAGTCCATTCTTACAATATTGCGATCCTATTTGGCAACAAATAATATGATCAAGTTGCAGTGAATATACATAACCTCACATTTCTGATTTGTTTTTCAACATCGCCGTTTACATTATATATGTAAATATTTTAAAATACCGGTAACTATATTTAAATAATGCCTTTTGAGTAAACAGCTTAATTTTATTCGTTAAATAGTCCTAACAAATGCCACTCATGATTTCCAAACCCTCTAGATAAATTGGAAATCACTCGTGGCATTACCTATGGTAATAGCACCGTGCCTATTGACACGTTTATTGCAAATACAGATGTCTCCACTATCAATTAGACACAGTAGCTCTAAGTGAAATCAAACATTATCAACTTGATTTCATGTAATTATGGCAACAAGCTTATGAAACGCGTATCCTAGTTTCACAATATTTTTCATCAATATACTTATTTTAACTTGATTATTGGCACATTTTAACAACAAATATAAATTCACTATCTTTAAGAAAACCAATGAAATAATTTAGCAAAATAAAGCCCTGTTGCCAACGTATTTCCATATCGTTACGTGAATTCATAAAAAGCGTGACTTGGTTTTTAAGTTACAATTTTATGAACTTATTGTAAAATGAAGAATGGGGAATGAAAGACGCGCATAGAAGCTTCTTGTGGGAAAACCAGAGGGAAAAAGCTCAGTTGGTAGACCAATAATGAGGTGAGAGAATAACATTAACTATGATTTGAAGGTAATAGATTATACAAGGATCATCATCATCATAGTACATTCACGAATTTAGGCCATTTGTTGACCTGTTTCGGCCTCAAGAGAAACACCATCCAGAAGTCTTTTGAGTGGACGACCTGGTCTTCTTCTTCCTGCAGGTTGATATCTTAACATTTGTTTGGGTATTCTGTGATCTTCCATTCGATGAACATGTTGTATCCATCTTGACTTATAATCAGAAATTTTGTTTTCTAAAGATTCCATGTGTAATTCTTCTAAGATGTCTTCATTTTTCTTGTGATCTAGTAGTGTGTTCCTGCAGTCCTCCGAAGATATCTCATTTCAGCAGATCTAAGTCTCTGTATATCCTTCTGTTTCAACGTCCATACTTCGCTACCATACAAAAGAGTTGGAAGAGCCAGTGTTTTATACACTTTCAGTCTTGAATGCTTTTGGACTAACTGTGGCTTGAAGATAGAATTTATTAACCCTAAAATTCTTAAAAATTTAGATATTTTTGCATTTACATCCTTTTCTTCTTCATATGAGATATTGCATTCTAGATATGTAAAATTATTCACCTGCTCCAAAATTTTATTGTCCAGTACAATTTTACTTCTGACAGGATCTACACCTTGAAATGCCATAATTTTTGTTTTTTCTGTAGATATCTTTAATCCATATTCTTCTGTAATTTTGTTAAGTTTATACAGACCTTTCTGTAGATTATCTTCGGAATTTGCTATTATTATTTGGTCATCTGCAAACAATAGGGTGTTTAATTTTCTATTTTCTGATATTCTTATTCCAAATTTATATGTTTTATACAAGGAATGATTGGAAAACATTAGCCCAGGATAGGGATGTATGAAGAGTTTATTTCCGCACGGCCATGAACCTACGGGTTCGATAATGCCAGTGAGTTAGTTATTGAAAAATAAAGAGGGAGACCTGAGAATACATGAAGAAGAGATTATGAATTTGATAAAGAATGGAGGACTTCAGGGGGATACCTGGAAGGATAGAGGGATCAATGGAGGAAGAGAATCAAAACTCAATATGGGACACATGAAGATGTATGCAATTAAAAAACTATTGAATAATAATTGAAAAATTAAAGCCTGCTGCGTACCCGAGTGGTCTAAGTAATAATGCCTTGCCGCAGAACTACAGGACATAAACTGGTTTTCGAGTAACGATGGGAGAACAAAAATTATAATGAAATTTTTGTCATAAGGAATCAGTACCCACCAAGTGTCATGAGGAATTTGAGTAGCTACAATAAGTAGTGGGGCACGCCGTAGCGTAGTGGTTAAGGCACTGAGCTACAAGCCGGAGGGTCGAGGGTTCAAGTCCCGTTGGGGTCAGGATTTAAAAACTGACCCAAACCCACTGGCGGCACTATGGCCCTGGGGTCGACTCAGCCTCTAACGGAAATGAGTACCAGACGCTTGTTCTGGGGGTAAAGGCGGCCGTCACGCAGGACTGACAACCCGGCTGACATAAAGTGCCGATTGTCTAGAAAAAGCGGGAGCCTTAACTTCCTACTACCCCAAGGGTCTCCGGGCCTGTTGCGGGATCACATTAATTAGGCACCCGACATTCTGACCACATCCCACCACTCTACTTGCTGGATAAAAATCCACCTCGTGTGGATGTGAGACCAGCAGCCAGCAGGTAGTCGAAGGACCTTCTTGACGTGTTACGACGTAGAGTTAAAATGGTTAGACGAAGAGAGACGAATAGATGGAAGGAGGAAACTGTATAACTAACTAAACTAAACTCCATGGGGTGACAAGCCTAGAAGGCCTTGGCCTACCAGCCTGCTGTTAGCCTAAAATCTACATATGTTAATCACAGAGGTAGACGATCATCCTGCTAGTGTAGGGGTGGCATGCGGTCAGCATGTTGGGTCCCCCAGCCATTGCAGCTGACATTTCTCAACCTGGAGCCGCTAGTTAATGTAACTTCCCAAATTCCTCATGATGCTGGGTGGGCACCAGTCCTATACTAGCCGAAATACCATGAGAAAATTTCTTCCTCTATGGAGACCCTAAGTAGCGCAAATCCCGTAGCTCTGCGCCAAGGCTTCTTACATTAACCACTCGGCTACGGCGCGGGACAACAGTTACATGATCTTTATAGGAAATCATGGACTAGGGATTATGTTCCTTGACTTCGATCGATTTCAAACCCGACCGGGGTCTATGATATTTTTAGGATGGAAAAATCCAAGAAGCAAGTCCTCCGGTAGGAACTTTAAGCCGTGGGTCAAGAGTCTGAAGATTTTCAGGCTCGTAAAAGAACTGCAATCCTGAATTAAAAGGCCTCTGTGCAAAATTTACCGACCTTCTTAATCCTAATAATACCATAGTTGTTTACTAGATGTCTCATTGGGTCAGTTTGTTGATCGCATACCTTCCATGACATCTCTAGGAAAATAAACATAACTAAATAGATTTTTCTAGTAACTCCTAACAAAAGAGAAGCTAAGGTACAGCATAGGGATGTTACGCCATTATAGATGTAGATATGTAATAAGAACAGTTAAGTCTCCTAGACTGTGATGGGTAGGACATGTGACACAAATGGAGAAGAGGAGCATGTAAACTTCTTGTAGGAAAACCCAGAGGAAGAACACGTAGAGAAGGTAAAAACGAGGTAGGAGAACAACATTAAATAAGTTTTGTGGGAGCATATTTTACATATCATAAGTAGTGCCCCAAATGCCAGTCAATGACCAATCACATTCCAATGAATTTTGATTTACAATGAATCGCAGTCGTGTTTCACCTCGAATTTATCAAAGAAGTTTATCATATTAGAGAAAACTCCTCCTGTTTTAACATTCTGAACAGGCCAGAGCATTATTTTGCAGTGATCAACTCTCTAAGAAATACGGCTACTAGATTGTATATATAGTGCATGAATGTAAACAGATAGTGCTTGCGGGATATAATATAAAAAAATTGTAGCAATTGATTATACCACAAATAAATAAACCACTGTTTGCACCTTCTTAAACGTATTATTTCCCAGGTAATAACGTTCCAGAAAAAATATAATTGACATAGTTACATTATAGGACATCAGAAATTAATTAATATACAGTTTGATGTGTTTAATTTTTCTCCACTAGTGTGCATTCTTAAAATATTGCGATCCCTAGGCAATAAATAATATGATCTGGTTGCAGTGATGAATAAATGAAACATATCGTTTCTCATTTGTTTTCAAACATCGCCGTTTACATTAAATATAAAAATATTTTAAAATAACTATATTTAAATAATGATTTGTGAGTAAACAGCTTCATTTTATTCGTTAAATAGCCCTAACAAATGCCACTCTTGATTTCCAAATTTTCTACATAAATTCATTCCTCACTTCGTGAGTCGTGACTTTATCGATAAGTTGGAAATTACTTGTGGCATTACTTATGATATGTAAAATATTAGCACGGGTTGGAGATGTCTGTGGAGTTTACGTATGTGTAGAAAAAAAAATTACGGCTTGGGTAGTGCCAATAAGTTACCTAATAAGAAGCTAGCGAATGTATTTCCTTGTATTCTAGCGTTTGGAATTCTATTAATGAATTTCTTGTAATATTTAATTCTACTAGGTCCCTTTCAGTTTCTTTAAACCAGTTGGGTTTTATTTTGCGGTTAGTTACGGGAAAAAATCAAAGATTTGTTTGGTTAATTTGTTATAGTTCATTCTGAGAAGATGACCATATAAATGCATTGTCCACTTTCACATAGTACCTGAAAGCTTTTCAGTTTTTTATAAAGATTTTCATTCTTGATTTATGTTATCTTATTATCTTGAAACTTTAGTCCTTTGATTTCCTTAAAATTTTCCTTTCCTTTAGCTCAGGTTTCTCCATTTGGCCTTTGAAATTCACGGTTAGTGTGTCTGCTGCATACAGTGCTTCTGGATTGATTACTGTCTTGTAATGTGTACCTTTGGGTCCCCATGAGAAGGAGTTTTTGTTGTATATATCTTTTGCAATTTGGAAAGCCAGTTTAACTTTATTTTTTGACAAATGATGCCAATTTTGAAGAAGTAACTAGGAATAATAATCACAAACAGGAATGAGATGCACAAAGTGAGTGGTAGACAAGGCCTTAAGGCCTTAACTCTGCCAGGTAAAATAAAGCTATTATTATTATTATTATTATTATTATTATTATTATTATTATTATTATTAAAGAAATTAAACATAGCCTCAATTCTGGAAATGCGTGCTATTATGTATTACAGAAACTCTTATCGTCCCAACTCCTTTCAAACAACGTTAAACGGAAAATATATAAAAGAGTTATTCTCTCAGTTACATCATATGGATGAGAAAGATTGACTTTTACTTTAAGGGAGGAAAGAAGATTACGAGTATTTGAGAATAAAGTTCTTAGGAAAATGTTCGGGCCAAAAAAGAGATGAACAGACAGGTAAAAGGAGAAAACTACATAATAGTGAGTCACGTGGTATGTAGAGGAAGCCAGATTAATAAGAACAGTTAAGTCTTGTAGACTGATAGAAATACATTATATAATGGAAATGGACAGCTAATGACAAATGAGGGAAATTTTGAGGAAGTGACTGAATTCAAATACCTAGGAACAATAATCACAAACAGGAATGAAATGCACAAGGAAATTAAACATAGGCTCAATTCTGCAAATGCGTGCTATTATGCATTACAGAAACTCTTACTTCCCAACTCCTTTCAAAAAAGTTAAACTGAAAATATATAAAAAGGTTGATTCTATCAGTTATATTCTAGGGATTTGCGAAGATTGTGGGAGTCATTTATTTAGGGAGGAAAGGATGTTACAAGTATTTGAGAATAAAGTTCTTAGGAAAATGTTTGGGTCAAAGAGATATGAACAGACAGGGGAATGGAGAAGACTACATAACAATGAATTACATGGTCTTTATAGGAAGTCAGATATAATGAGAACAGTTAAGTATCATAGACTGCGATGGGCAGGAAATCTGGCACGAATGGGGAATGAAGGGCGTGCATGGAAGCTTCTTGTAGGAAAACCAGAGGGAAAACGCTTAGTTGGTAGATCAAGAATGAGGTGGGAGAATAACATCCATGATTTGAGGGAAGTAGGTTATACAGGGGATGATTGGAAAATATTAGCTCGGGATAGGGATGTATGGAGAACTTATATCCGCGCGGCCATGAATCAACGGATTCGAAGGAGCCAGTGAATTAGTCAGTTAGTTCAAGTTTATTTTTTCTGATTCAATTGATTATTATTATTATTATTATTGTTATTATTATTATTACCACAACGACGATGGAAGGACGTCACCATACCCCGGATCTGTAGTGAATGAACACGCAACAAGCTGCCAGCTTTCATGCATAGAGGAAGATTATTATTATTATTATTATTATTATTATTATTATTATTATTATTATTATTATCTTGAAGAAGATTTCCGGGCTGCAGGCCGCGATCTTGAGGGGAACATCAAGCCTCAAGACCACGGCCTATAGCCCGGAAATCTTCTTCAAGATCATCATAGCAGCTCCGGCCGTGAAAGCCTAAATCAATACATTATTATTATTATTTTCTATTATTTTACCATTATTATTATTATTATTATTTAACTATTTTGTAAAGTTGATTTTGTACGAAAGTGTGCCAGTGTTTTTCACTATCTTAATGCTGGCACGTGTTGTTCCATATGTAATTTGTATAAATATTCCAAAGAAGAGCGTGATCGGGCGCATTGCCAAGGCAATGTTGCTTTCGAGACGCTCATTAAATCTGAACAACAAGCAAAAAAAATCTATTACATGATATATATTGATTCGAATAGCCGCTCCAACAGGTTCAATTTCTAGAATATTGTTTTATTTTTCACGTCAGTGCATTAAAGTCAGTTTTGTACAAATTCAAATGGAAATACAAATACAGAGTGCTTGGAAATTCATATTACAAACTACAAGGGGTAGTAGAGGAGACTGAGTAGACAATATTTTGAATAGAAACCCGTTTCCGGAAACGGTAGGCCTACGTGACTTTCGCGTGACGTTCGGGGACATCTTAACCGAAGATTCGGGTAAGTATGAATAGGTGGGGCGGCCCTATTGCATGACCTTCACAATCGCCGAATTTAACGCCATTTAATTGTTTTTGTGGGGTCGTATGAAGAGCATAGTGTACGAGACTCCTGTAGAAACCGAGGAAGATTTGCTGGCACGAGTAATGGTCGCTGCACAAAAGATTAATGGGGCACCAGTTTCGATGGAACGAGTATACCGAAACATGATCCGTCGGTACAATGTGTGCAACAACGTTGGTGGTTGTCACATCGAGCCTCTGTTTAATGAGCAGTTTCGTATGGGACACATCCAGTGCAGAAGACAGAAACATTTTCTTTTTTCACTGTTGGCACAAGTGTTATTGTGATCAATGAAAGTGTTTTTGTTACTTTGGTATTATTACCAAACACATTTTAGGCCTACTTTCTTCTGTAATGAGTCAAACGACATTTAATTCTGTACCTTACGCCACACCACATTTGACACGGTGCTCTTCTGACGTCATGTATTGTCTGTCCGGTTGCAAAACAACACCGACTAATCAGACACTTGAAATGGCTGTAGCACGGAATCGGTATGTTTCCGGACATGGGTTCCTATTCAAAATATTGTCTATTCATTCCCCTCTACTAGCCCTTGGGGTAATATGAATTTCCGATCAGAAGAAAAAACGTCAACCAGGGCATTCTTACCTTTCATCAAGAATGTAACTGGCAGTATTTGAAAACTGCTAAAGAAAGAAGACATACAAACAGTATATAGGCCTACGAGGAGAATCAAAAACCTCCTCAGACCTATTAAGGATCAACTTCATCCTCATAAATCAGCAGGCATATACAGGATCCCGTGCAGTTGCGGCCAAGTGTATATAGGCACCACTAAACGCAGCATCACAACCAGACTTAAAGAACACGAAAGATACAGCCGTCTTAAACAAGTGGAAAAGTCGGCAGTACTCTCTACTTGAAGACCTTACAGTACAATACTTACTTACTCACTGTCACTATCGAACCCGTAGGTTCATGGCTGCGCGGACATAAGCTCTCCATACATCCCTATCCTGAGCTAATGCTTTCAAATCATTCCCTGTATAATCTACTTCCCTCAAATCATAGTTAATGTTATTCTCTCACCTCATTCTTGGTCTACCAACTGGGCGTTTTCCCTCTGGTTTTCCTACAAGAAGCTTCCATGCACGTCTTTCATTTCCCATACGTGCAACATGTCCTGCCCATCGCAGTCTACGAGACTTAACTGTTCTTATTATATCTGGCTTTCTATAAAGACCATGTAGTTCATTGTTATGTAGTCTTCTCCATTCACCTGTCTGTTCATCTCTCTTTGGTCCAAAAATTTTCCTAAGTACTTTATTCTCAAATACTTGTAATCTCCTTTCCTCCCTTAAAGTAAGAGTCCATGTTTCGCACCCATATAATATAACTGGTAGAATAATAGTTTTATATATTTTCAGTTTAACGTTTTTTGGAAGGAGTTGGGACATCAAGAGTCTCTGCAATGCATAATAGCATGCATTTCCAGAATTGAGCCTATGTTTAATTTCTTTGTGCATCTCATTCCTATTTGTGATCATTGTTCCTAGGTATTTGAATTCAGCCACTTCCTCAAAATTTCCCTCATTTGTCATTAGCTGTCCATTTCCATTATATAATGAATTTCTACTTGTGACCATATATTTAGTTTCATTGATATTTACTTCCAGTCCTAATTTCTTAGTATTACTTAATAGTGTGTGCGTGTTGTTCTTTAGTATCTCCTCGCTATCGGCCAATAATACTACATCACCAGCATAAACTAACAGCTTATTAATACCATTCAGTTGTAAGCCTTCCTCATTCTCTAAAGATTTAATGGCATGCTCTAGTACAAAATTAAATAGTAGAGGAGATAGTGCATCTCCTTGCTTCAACCCATTCTGGATTTCAAAAGTGTCCGAAAACTGTTTGCCTACACGCACCCTACTCTTTGTGCCATTTAGACACATTCGTATAAGTCTAACTAACTTTTTAGGAATTCCGAACTCCAGCAGAATACTATATAATTTCTCCCTCTTAATTGAATCATACGCTTTTTTGAAGTCTACATATAATTGATGTACAGTACCATTATATTCCCATTTATTTTCTAAAATCTGTCTTATACTAAAAATCTGATCTGTTGTAGACCTGTTTCTTCTAGTACAATACAACAACACAAATATATTATCTAACTGCACACACTATTTTACCCGTCTGCAACGAGAAGCCATTGAAATTTTCAAACATCAAAATAGTTACAATAGAAAGGAAGACTCGTTAAAAGTCAACAAAGCATGGATACCAGTCTTAAAAAAAGCCAGATGTAAACCCCTACGATAACAATCTTCTAAAACATCAGACAGCAACCTCGTTGGTGCGATGGAAGACCCTAATGCTAACCAACCAGAAGGCAGATATAATTTTCTGTGCTGGGAAAATGATTGTTGAAATACTAAATTTAAGTTTTCCTGATTCTTGGTGTTTCATGAAGTTCCTTCGAACATGGTCTTCAAATAATGATTTAAATATTTCCATAATAATTATTTTTGGAAATTCTTGTAAGCAACGGAATTGTATAAATTCTTCAAACACAGTATACTGAGATGCCAGGTTCGGAAGTGATTTTTAAAGAAACGAGAAAATGTTTAAAACCGAGCGAAAGAGAGGTTTTTAATTTCCGAGATTCTGTAAAACACTTCATAAACGTGCGTTGTACATTATTTTTTGCGTGATGGTGTTTTTAAAATAATACATAATAGCAAAATAATATTTTTATTGGGAATACTTGCGTTCATTATAAAAAACCGACTAACGTTAATAGTGTGGGCAATGTTTATTAGTTGAGACTACAGCAGGCCGTGACACCAATCAGTCATAAAATGGCGGCAAGTGCGTTATTTATTGTTTATATTATTTCAAATAAAGTTTAGTTCATTTAAAATGAAGTGATTTGTATCTTATAACGTATATTAACACTACATTTTGGATATAGTTTTGAATATAAATTTTACATAGTGTACATAGAGGGCAGTGGTTTTACTTCCCGCACGAGGTTTGTAATATGTAATATTACAATATAGTTATTCAGGTTGGAAATGTAAAAGTTTAACTTTCAATCATGGTTGCCATTGCTGTAAGTACGACAAAACGCATTATCGCGAGAAAAAAAATATTACGCGTACAAGTGTAGTTGTTTACAGATTAGTCTAGTACAAGATATGGAGTCAGTTGCCTGCAATGTCAACGGTCATTAAATATAACTTCTTAACATATTATAGTAGTAGTAGGACTTTATTAGACAAAAAGTAAGAAATTTACAAATATGGGTCGCACGGGCAGTAAGTCGTACGTGCTGTTGACAGTCCGTTACAATAAAGTAATAATTGGTACTAGTGTGAAGAAAAATAAACAACAAAAAAATCAATAACATTACAATTACATAAAGAAAACACAATAATATTACAATTAAATAATAACACAGTAGCATTATACACTAAAAAAAACATTAACATTACAAAACATATTATATTAGTACATACACATTAGTATGTATTATATGTTTTTAACTGTTATTGGTTGAATGGAACAGAAAGTCTCATTGTCCCAACTCTGCTAGTATAAATAACGCTATATTATTATTATTACTATTATTGTTATTATTATTATTATTATTATTATTATTATTATTATTATTATTATTATTATTACCATTATTATAAAAAGTACCTTGGTCGAAACAGTGACCATGTTTCACCATAAAAATACAACCGTCAAGAAATGCAGACATGGGTTCCAGTGGGGTAAAATTTTCCGGAGATCATATAGTCCCCCATTCGGTTTTTTGGGCGGGGACTATTTCAGGGAACCCATGCTAAAGGCTCAAACACAGTGGCATGTTCCTAGGAACGTGGAATGTTAGGACTTTATACAATAGCGGGGGGCTACAGGTATTAACGCGGGAAGTCAGACATATTGATTATTATGATTATTATAAGTACAAACTAATTAACTCTACTTTTATAAGATTCATGATGTGTTCCGTTGAGGTTTATTCAAAATTAATATAAAATTATAGAATATTCACCTGAAAGGTCCGTCTCCTCAACTTAATTATCATTTAACTGTAGCGCTTTCGGGACTTGTCCCATCATCGGCAGGATTCAAAGAACATTTTCGAGACTTCATTCACGCAGAAGGTAAATCAAGCTATGCAAAACACGTTATCCATGAAGGACATCGCATGTTAAATATTGAAAACACCCTAACAGTAATGCACAGAGAAAATAATCCAGCGAAGATAAACGTACTCGAAGAGATGGAAATCATGAAAGCAGCTCACAACGACAGCCTGATAAACGAAAACGAACCAAATACATGCAACCCCCTCTACCAGATCTTCAGTGAAACACCAGTTTTGAATCCTGCCGATGATGGGACAATTCCCGAAAGCGCTACAGTTAAATGATAATTAAGTTGAGGAGACGGACCTTTCAGGTGAATATTCTATAATTTTATATTAATTAACTCTAACTAACTCGCTGGCACTATCGAATCCAGAGGTTCATGGCTGCGCGGACATAAACTCTCCATACATCCCTATCCTGAGCTAATGTTTTCCAATCATCCCCTGTATAATCTACTTCCCTCAAATCATAGTTAATGTTACCCTCCCACCTCATTCTTGGTCTACCAACTGGGGGTTTTCCCTCTGGTTTTTCTACAAGAAGCTTCCATACACGCATTTTATTTTTCATTCGTGCCACATGCCCTGCCCATCGCAGTCTACGAGACTTGACTGTTCTTATTATATAGTACAAACTAATGTTAATAATAACACTGGTCAACATGGTTTTTGTATCGTTAGTACCAATAGTTGTTCTTACTGCAGTATTTTATCGTGTTTTCAAATATGTACCTATTCGGAATTTCTCCATCACCCACAGTTTTTTTATTTCAATTTCAATTAATGGATTTAAATAATTATTTTTTAATAAACCTTTTTCGTCCATTTGTCCATTGTAAAATAAAACCAAATGTGCTAACTCAGGAGATTTCAGCTATGGAAACGAGATATCAAGGCAAATGGAATCCTAATATGCTGGCCGATTGTTGTTGGACCATCAAGAGGGATGCTCCACAGGCGAAATATAGCAGAAAATCGTCATTTCTTACTTTCTAGATGAGTCCGAATGTTCGAATATTGTGTAGTTACGAATGTAGAAAATATTAAAGTGTTTGAAATTATAAAGTCATGTCTCTCGCAAACCTTGCGTGATGGAGAAAAAACTATTCAACAATAGCCAGAGAGTTAAACATCATACCTATATCTGAATACCTCCAAGAGTATAAAAACAATTGGTTAGCCCATATTTAGCGCATGGATCGTCACAGAATACTAAAACAAATTCTTCACTACATTCCTCGAGGCAGAAGATCTGTGGGTCGACCTTTTCGGAGATGGCGGGAGACCGTAACGGGCCACTGGGCCTAATACTTGAAAGGCAGATGATGATGATGATATCTGTCGGAAACCTTGCGTCATGGAGAAAAAACTATATCAAATTTGAATTCAGGAGGAAAAATACTATTAGAATCACATATTTTCTTTCCGAGACAAAAAAAAATTGTTGTTCAGTTAATCTAACAGCCACTAATATTAGAACATCAGCATATACCAACCGATGATTATTATCAATTGAGGTGTATGCCTTATGTTTTCTGAAATCTAATAAAATTGCACGATATAATTATTTGACAGTGTGTATATTGATTGTGGTTATGGTACATACCAGAGACTGGTGGCTGATGGCACGCCTCACTTACACAGCACTGCACTATCTCTGACAAGGACACACTAATGTTACAACACAACTTAGCACAAGAGTGAGGAAAATCCAGCGGCTCCCTCCCAGGTATCCGCGTCTGTTGTAATGAATAATGTCTCAATAGAACATTGTTAACTTAATGCCTAGCTAATTAACCCAGATCATCCTATTCTTCTATAACTGGGGCTCCAAGTATTTATGCATTCATTTATTTTTATCGAATTCCGGAGGAGTGAAGCTCATGAAAATATTTTTTTGGAAAACATGTTTACATGCCTTCACTGAGCCTATCTAGTAGCTACCGAAAGTGACCAGGATATGAATATGTATCATAACAATGATTTACAAGTCAATAGATATAATTGTAAAATATCAATAAATAAGTCAAAAGTAATGGCATTTATTGGTAAATATGGAATTAGATAAAAAATTGTACTGGATAACAAAATAATAGAACAAGTATCACATTTCCAATATTTAGGATATGATATAACTTACAGAGAAAATAAAGATATAGAAAATAAAGTAAATAAATTTCAGGCTATTTGTGGAACCATAAAAAGAACCTTAGTTCGGAAAACAAGGAAAGATACGAAACTTAAATTATATAAAACAATGGCTGTTCCTTTGTTGTTGTATGGAAGTGAAAATTGGATAATGAAATCAGGGGATAAAAGCAGGATACAGACTGCGGAAATGCTGTTTTTACGTAATGTGAAAGGATGCACAAGAGCGGATAGAATAAGGAATGAAACTATACGAGAAGAATTAAATATATATAAAATTGAAGATAAAATCAGCGAAAATAATAAGAAATGGACAGAACACTTAATGAGAATGAACAACGAAAGAATACCAAAAAGCCTTCCTGTATAATCCCAGAGGAACAAGAGATGTTGGCCGACCACGCAGAAGATGGACTCCACTTTTAACTTCGCCGGAACAGGCTGCATAGCCTAAACCTTGTAGTAGAAGAAGAAGACAATGATTTACATGATCTTTATGGAAAGCCACATATCATAAGAACAGTTAAGTGTAGAAAATTTCATGGCGTGATAGACCTAGAAGGCCTTCGGCCTACCAGCTGCCTGCTCGCGTCACATCTAGATGTGTTAATCACAGAGGTAGACGATCATCCTCTCATTTTAGGGGAGACATTTGGTCAGCATATAGGTTCTCCGAGCCGTTGTAACTTGCTCTTCTGGATGCAGAAAGTGAACTACAAGTTGATCGCGGAGTATACCCAAAAAGCTCTAAGCACACGAGCTGAAGAAGAGAAGAGAAGACGAGGAAATCAACGATAGAATAAGTAGAATTAGAAGTTAGAATCTATCAATATGTATACTTGATAAATTGTATTATTAAGTTTAGGTTAAGTAGATATAAGATTGGGGGCACGCCGTAGCGTAGTGGTTAAGGCACTGAGCTACAAGCCGGAGGGTCAAGGGTTGAAGTCCCGTTGGGGTCAGGATTTTTAAACTGGCCCAAACCCTCTGGCGGCACTATGGCCCTGGGGTCGACTCAGCCTCTAACGGAAATGAGTACCAGACGCTTGTTCTGGGGGTAAAGGCGGCCGTCGCGCAGGGCTGACAACCCGGCTGACATAAAGTGCCGATTGTCTAGAAAAAGTGGGAGCCTTAACTTCCTACTACCCCAAGGGCCTCCGGGTCTGTTGTGGGATCACTTTACTTTACTTTTTTAGATACAAGATTAAAACTTCCATCTTATGTATATTATTATTACATTGTATAAGAAACAAAATTAGATTAAAAAATCATAACGTAATATAACTGTAAACACCTCAGACTAAGTTTCAACTAGCCGCACTCTGTAAAAGTATAATGAATTAAATAAAGAAATCACGCTAGATAATAAATAGGGACAAGAGCAGACCTGGGGATATGGGCATTAAGCCCGAGGAAACTCAGGGGGATGGTGGTGGGGCTCTAAAAAAAAAGAAGCCGTTGTAACTGGTTTTCTCAACATGGAACCGTTACTAATTGTAGCTACCCAAATTCCTCACGATACTGTTGGGAACCAGTCTCACACTCGTCGAAATTCAATGAGAAAATGTCTGCCCCCACTGACTCGAACCCGTGGCTCTGCGCCAAGGCCTCTTTGCCTTAACCACTCGGCTACAGCGCCGGAAATTTGATAGTGTAGGACCTATATTTTAGTGACTCGTATATTTTGTTGATGTATTTTTTTTTAACAAGGGGAGGCGAGTTTAGATGATAACTGCTGAATGGAACCCAGGCAAACAGTTGGAAAAACCTCTGGCTTGTAGATCAAGTATAGCAATGTTGCATGTAATTATGGGAATGCAGCAGTGACGCAAGTAACTTTCCCTGTCCATCCTCCAAACTTACATAGTTCACTTTCACTCCGCTTCCTCTCGTCCTTGCACTACGTCATCGTATTCTCAAAAATATTTGTTTGGTCAGTAGATTTGAAAGATAGTCGAATTCATTACAACTAGCACTTGTTAGAGGGGAAAACATATAGATTACCTCGTCCAATGAATTTTTGTAAGTACTACAGAATGGTCTTCTTGTATCTTGTAAGCTCATGTTTTCCTTAACAGAGGTTTAGGCGCTCTTCCCCTACAGGGAAGAATTTGAACCATACTAATTTAGTTACACTTGTTTTCATATAGATGTAATTTGAGTGACCCGTGGTCAGCGTTCCGCCTCATACTGACATCTAGGAAACCAAGGTAGTACTAGGACGGGAAAATTCGGTAAATTTTGCTTAGAGGCCTTTTCATGCAGGCTTAAGGATCTTTAACCAGCCTGAAAGTCTTCAAACTTGCTCCTTGGATTTTTCCATCCTAAAAAAATCCATCGACCCTCGGGACCAGAGGCAAGGAACCACTAGTCCACCGCGGCCGACGGTACAGAATCATAAGAAATTATATATAGGCTCAATTCTGGAAATGCGTGTTATTATAAGGCCTAAATTACAGAGACTCTTGACGTCCAACTCCTTTCAAAAAATGTTAGACTAAAAATATATAAAACTATTATTCTACCAGTTATATTATATGGATGCGAAACATGGACTCTTACTTTAAGGGAGGAAAGGAGATTACGAGTATTTGAGAATAAGTCCACCGCTGTGGTCTCGGGGTAGCGCGCTGCCTTGTCACGCAGCGGATCCGGGTTCGATCCCCGGTCAGGACAGTTTTTCTGGGTGAGGTTTTTATGGCGTTTTTCCTCACCTGTAAGACAAATGTCAGGAAAACTTCAAGGCCCAAACGGTCCCCGAAATCATATGGTCATAGCAATCATCATCATTCATATTCATCTTAGATTAAGCTTAAGAATAGGGACTCTCCTGGCGTACCACTATATCATTGGGACAACTTAACCCCGCCTTCCAGGCACCCCAACGTCAGAAGTGGGTTACACGTACGCCATGCCAGGGGAGAACACCAGGAATGTCGAAAGACAACCTGCGGCATTTGCAAAAAAAAAAAAAAAAAACAAAACAAACCAAAAAAACATATACATTGCAGAGACTCTTGACGTCCCAACTCCTTTCAAAAAATGTTAAACTGAAAATATATAGTAGTAGTAGTAGTAGGACTTTATTAGACAAAAAGTAAGATATTTACAATATTATTTACAAATATGGGTCGCACGGGCAGTAAGCCGTACGTGCTGTTGACAGTCCGTTACAATAAAGTAATAATTGGTACTCGTGTAAAGACATTACAAATTATTGAACATCCAGTCTGTAAATAAATACAGGGTGAACGGTAATTACACCGACAAATTTCAGGGAATGATTCCTGACTGGAAATGAAGGAAGAAAGGCCCTATAGACATGTGCCCGGAAATGAACGATGTGCGTACAACAACAAATAGTCCCGGCACACAGTACATAGCGTAATCGCATCCACGTCACAATAGATGTTCAAAGTGACCTCCACGGGATGCAACGCATGTGCTCACACGTCGTATCATCGATTACTCCACTTTTCACATGTTCCGGCCTCACTCCGAATAGCGTCACAGGCGACGTGGACACTATTAAAGGGTATGAACATCAGGAACTGGTTCAGCATACACAATGCATTACAGATGCACCCAGAAGTAAAACATCCAGGAGTTTTTTTTTCCGGTGATCTAGTAGGCCATGCAAGGCCGAGGGAATAATGACATTCGTCAGTGCCATCTACTGTGGCAACAGTGCATTTCTTCTTCTTCTTCCTTCCAAGTATTAGGCCAAGGCCTGTTACGATTTTGTAGAAAATATTCCCTCCAGAACCGGGAAATTCTCATATAAGACTTCGATTGGTTGCTGGCCAAAGGAAGGCAAGACCAGTGATAGGGCTGCCATCTTATAGCCTCTGGAAAGGCTTTTCTGGAGAACAAAAGAAAATAAAGGAAAGAATAAATGGAAGAAAGGGAAGACTCCCTAGCCCTCGGATGCCCTAATAGCGTCGGGGTAGAAAAAAACAGAGTTAACCAAGAGAGCTTAAATAGTAAAGTTAAAACGGTATTTTCTCGGAAACTAACCATTGGATTTCACCTAAATTATATATATTAAGAATGCATTAGTGCCCCTTTAGTATAACATAAAGTATGTATGAATAACTACTAAATTTATCATCCCGTATAAGAGAAGGTAAATCATAAAAACGCTATTTTCTCGGAAACTAACCATTGGATTTGACCTAAATTATATATATTTACAATGCATTAGTGCCATATAGTATAACATAACATATGTATGAATAGCTACTAAAATTATCATTCTGTATAAGAGATGGTAAATCAGAGTGCAAAACACAAGTAAGTGGAAGAAATGTTTTGCTCAGCTTGGGCACCTTGTGGTCGCCATCCGCATATCCCCTAGATGAGGGACCCCTTTATGGACGGTTATTCATATGACATTTTTTCTCCTTTTCCAGTCAGGAATCAGTTCTAGCAGTTTGTCGGTGTAATTTAAATTCACTCTGTATATTGTCTAGTTAGTGAGACATATCATATAATGCAATGAGTTAATAGCCCAAAGGTAATTAGAAAAAAAGTCACTAAAATTATGTGGTAACAAATATTTGAAGTGGGACAGAAGTGAAAAAAATTATGATATACAAGGACGTGTTATGATGAAACACAAACACATCATTGTTAGGCAGGTCAACACTCAACATGCGAAGGGTTGGGCTCTGTATCATTAAGCTTCTAAAAAACATAGGCCTATGCTTATCCAGTTTGGACAACTCAATAAAACATTAATACAGAGGTCTCCAGTCATCAGATTATGTTCAATATTTGTATCTATGCATTATAGAGACTCTTGACATCCCAACTCCTTTCAAAAACATTACACTAAAAATAAATAAAACTAGTATTATTCCACCGACCAGCCTCATGGGCTAGTGGTCAGCGTTTCTGACTACAGTTCATGAGGTCCCGGGTTCGATTCCGATCAAATCATAGGAATTTCTTCTTAAAGGGAAATATTCCTGTAGTTGCCTATGATCTAGAATTTAGGTTAAGTTTAGGTTAATGACTCACCTGGCGCTTCATTATCGTTTATCGTACATCGTATCATCGAGGTAACGTAACTCCGCCTTCCAGGTGCCCCCAACCTAAGAAATGGATTACAATTCTGCCAGAGCCAGGGGAGAAAGCCAGAAATGTCGTAAGAAACGAACCTGGTGGCATTAGAGAAAACAAAATTCTATCAGTTATATTATATGGAAGTTGAACAAGTACTCTTACTTTAAGGGAGAAAAGGATATTATGAGTATTTGATAATAAGGTTCTTAGGAAAATGTTTGGACTAAAGAGAGATGAACAGACTGGCGAATGGTCCTTATAGGAAGCCAGATATAATAAGAACAGTTAAGTCTCGTAGACTACGATGGGCTGGCCATGTGGCACGAATGGGGAATTGAAGACTTGCATCTAAGCTTCTTGTAGGAAAACCAGAGAGAAATCGCTCTGTTGGTAGACCAAGAATGAGGTGGGAGAATAACATTAACTACTATATGAGGGAAGTAGATTATACAGGGAATGATTGGAAAACATTAGCTCAAGATAGGGATGTATGGAGAGCTTATGTCCGTGCTGCCATGAACCTATTGGTTCGATAGTGCCAGTGAATTAGTTAGTATACACCATACGTCCCACGCAAGGTGCTTCCTAGCGGGAGTTTTTTTTTAACCAAGGTAATTTAGTTATGCTTATTTACCTACTAGATCAGTGTTGACCTATGGTAGTGAAGCATGGACACTAAAAAAACAACATGAAAGCAGAATAACGGCTTGTGAAATGAGATTCATGCGCAGAACAGCGGGTTACACCAGATGGGATCTGAAAAGGAACACCGATATCTTAAAAGAATTGAAGACTACGCCAATTTTGGAATATATTAAACAGTACCAACTAAATTGGAAACACCATCTTGAAAGAATGAGTTCAAATCGGATCCCCAAAGCTGTTTATAATTATAAGTTATACCAAGAGGACGAAGATCACTGGGCCGTCCTATGAAACGCTGGAGGGAAAATTTTCTATAGGATCGTAACAGACCTTGGCCTAATACTTGGAAGGAAGAAGAAGAAGAAGACCTATAGATGTCAACGAGTGATATTTGATTAGAACATCGCCCCAATTAGACATCTAGTAAGCAACTAAGGTATCCATTACTTGAATAGATGAAGATCGGTTAAATATTGGACAGAGGCTTTTTCATTCAGGCTTGCGGTTCTTTTACGAGCCTGAAAATCATCACACTCGGGACCCACGGCTTCATGGACAAGATTACATGTTCGCTTCACGTTTAAATCTCAAAGCATTTTCCCAGAAACCGGATTTAAGTTACCGTAAATTATATTGTCTATTTTCAGACATTAAAAACAAACAAAATATAACGGTACTTGAGCTCACAAGAAGGGTGAATGCAAAAACACATTCCTCTACTCTTCTTAATGTTAATAAAAAACTATTCGCCAAGGGATGTACAAAATATTGCAAAATAAGCCTATATAACAGCAGAGTTAAGCGAGTGTACTTCTTCTTCTTCTGAGTTGAAGGCCATTTAACATCCGGCGAGTCTACCTCGTCTTTTGAGGCGAATGGGTTAAAGTCTCTCTCAGAGATTTGTCCCTTGGATTTTTCCTTCCTATAAATCCATTGAACCCGCGATCCTCGGAACTAGAGGCAAGGAACACAACCACTAGACCACCGCGGTCGACATGTGCAATATTTAGAGCTAGCTAAATCACTGACACAAACAACTAGGTTTCATAGCCGCGTGGGCATAACCTCTCCATTCGTGCATATCACGAGCTAATGTTTTCCAATAAACTGTATAATTTAGTTTCTAAAACCATGGTTAATATCTTATTCTTGGTTTACCTATTAAGCGCTTTCCCTCTGGTTTTACTACAAGTATTTATCATTCCCCTCTTTCAATCCCCATTCATGGTACCCCTGTATAATTTACTTCCCTCAAATCAGTGTTAATGTTAATCTCTCATGTCATTCTTTGGCCTACCTATTGGCAGCTTTCCTTCTGGTTTCCATGTCCTTATTTATTTCCCCATTCGTGCCACTGTTCTTCCCATCGCAGTCAACGATACTTAACTGTTTTTATTGGTTTCCTATAAAGGTCACATAGTTCAATGTTATAGTCTTCTCCATTCATCTGTCTGTTCATCTCTCTTTGGTGCAAAAATTTTCCTAAGAACTTTATTCTCAAATTTAATATTTTCTCCTCCCTTAAAATAATGTCTACTATCTGAAGGCTAATAAAATTAAGATTATTTTTTGTTTTACCTTAAACTGCATTCATACAGTTTTATTTTTATGTGGGGTAGAATTTGAGTTGGAATATGTCTAAATTACAATTGATTGCATTTAGGCCTATGTGCTTTCAAAACATAGTAGTTTCTAAGTTTTAACTTATTTTTTATTTGATTAAATTATCTCGCATTTTGGTTGTTATTGTTACGTCAGTTACCACGGAATTCACCAAAATAAATATATCATCATCCATGAAAATATTTGGCCGTGTGACCTGTAACGGTCTCAAAGAGGAGTTTTCCATTCAACACTTTTTTGGACGTCCCAGCGATCTTTTGCCTTGGGGCAGAGAAGCGTGGCTTTTGGAATTCTATGAGACAGCATTCTTTGAAGATGGGCTTTTCAGTTGTTCTTGTAGTTTTATATATGGTGCAGAATGGGTTCTACATCCAATTCTTCCATAATTTCCTAATTTATTTTAAGGTCCCACTTTGTGTAGCCTGCTGTATGGCGCATAAATCGCATCTCATTTGCTGTTATTCGGCTTTCATCTCTTCTTCTTATTGTCCATGCTTCACTACCATAATTCTTAATACTGGTCTTGCGAGAACCTTATAAAGCCGTAATCTTGTGTTACTTTGTACTAAAGATGGTTTCATTATACTGTTAATTATCCCCGTTGTTTTTGTGAAATTTATGATTTTCTTTGCTATATCAGCTTCGTCTTGAAATGTTAAATTATAACCCAAATAATTAAATTTGTTTACTCGTTCTAAAATGTCATCATCATAAATAATTTTGCTAGGTATAGGACATTTCCCACAAAAGGCCATCGCTTTTGTTTTCTTTGTATTGATTTTCACATTGTACCTTTTTGCAATTATATTAAAATAGTATATAGAATATTGTAAATCTGTTTCTGTTGGAGCTATTAATACCATATCATCTGTAAAAACCAAGCAGTCTATTTTTAGGTTTCTATTAATTTGGATAGAACCGAGTCTCATCTGTCGCCAATCTTGGAGTATTCTATATATGATAAGGAGCAAGGGCGAGAGGCCACATCCTTGTCTCACGCCCCTATTAATTTCGGCCCATTCTGTTTGTGTGTTATTGATTCGAACTGAAATCAAATTTGTTTTATAGATATTGTTATTGATTCGAAACTGACTCGTTGTTTTATAGATTGTTGCTTAAATAGCTCGTTTGGGTAGATTTTGTCAGCTAAAATTTGCAACAGTTTATTCCTATTCCTTTTGTCGAAGGCTTTTTTGAAGTCAACAAAAGCTAAATGTGTTTCTGCATTGAACTCTCTGTGTTTTTCTATTAATAATGTAATGGAGAAATAAGCATCACAGCAGGATCGACCTTTACGAAAGCAATTCTGTTCTTCGCTGAGGAGGCTGTAAAGATGTTTGCATAATTTGTTCTTAATTATATTGGCGTAAATTTTGTATCCAGTATTTAATAAGCTGACACCTCTGTACTTTCCACAACTTTTTGTCTCTTTTTTAAATATTGGTATTACCATAGATATTGTCGAACTTACACGAATGTCTATCTCTTCCCATAGTTTATATAAGAATGTTAGAAATCTGTCTAAAAACAGAGGATTTGAATTTTTAAATAGTTCAATATAATGGTATGGCCATGTACAAAGAATGGAAAATGAAAGATGGCCAAAAAATATATACCAGTGGTCACCCCCTGGAAGAAATAAACGTGGCAGACCAAGATGGAAATGGAAAACCTACGTCAGAACTATAATGGATGATAGGAATTTGGAAGAGGGAGATTGGAATGATAGAGATAAATGGAAACTGAAGACGGCAAACCTATAAATGGGGGAAATCCGAAGAAGAAGAAGAAGAAAAAGAAGAAGAAATGGTTCAATATTGATTCCATCCTCTCCAGGAGCTTTGTTGATTTTCATTTTCGTTAATATTTCTGATAGTTCATCCTCTGTAATCAAGTCTGTTGAGGTGTTATTGGATGATGGTAAAGCAAGAGTATTTGGAGTTTGGGTCCGTAGGTTTTGAAAATAAGTTGACCAAAATAAATATATATATATTCCCTTAATCAGAAAATCGGGTATTATATTCAACTTTCCGAGGAATTGGATTATTTTACGCAATTCTTAAATGACGGTCTTTCACTGAGAAAAAAGCGGTTAATTATTTATTGTATGTGACAACAATAGTGTGATGTTTTTTTAATTATGTAACATCTTATGTGTTGATGCGAATTATTGTGAATGTGGCAGTGAACTTTAGTTTACTACATTATGTTTGGTTTCACGCACACAATGCAAGGTTATTTTCTAACATTTGTACTGTTATCTGACAGATCTTACATGCCAAATTCACTATACTTTTTTGCGCGATAGTGCGTTTTGTAGTAAGTTACTTACAGCAATGGCGACCATGATTGAAGGTTCAACTTTCTACATTTCGGGGATTGCCAACCTAAATAACTATACTGTAATATTACATTCACACCCATGTGCGGGAAGTAAAACCACTACCCTCCATGTATACTACGTACAATGTATATACAAAAAATATCCAAAAGATAGTGTTAATATACATTACACGAAACAAATCATTGCATTTTAAATGAACTGAACTTTATTTGAAACAATATAAAACAATAAATACGTACTTGCGGCCATGTTATCAATAATTGTTCTCAAGGCCTCCTGTTGTTTCAACTAATAAACATTGCCCACATTGTTAACGCTAAACAATTGTTTATAATGAACGCAAATATTTTCAACAAAGATGTTATTATTTATTATTTTGAAAACACCATCGCCCAAAAAGTATTGTACAACGCACGTTTGTGAAGTGTTTTACAGAATCTCGGAAATTAAAAACCCTCGTTATCGCTCGCTTTTGAAATATTTTTCCTCGATTCTGTAAAACCACACATCGTAACCATTGGGCGTTTCATGTCTAGAAAAGAGCACTGCTCTTGTGGAGCAATTTCTTTCTAGTCCTTTTACGCGAGTTAGATTCATTAATTAACTAGCAAATACCCGGCGTACGCTGTTACGCCTAAATAAATCATAATGTGTTTTACCTTTAGTTGAGTAAGTAAGAGGGAAAAAAATATATCATAATTATTTTTAGATATCCCGTAATGTTTACCCGGAGGTGGCCGGAAATCTAAGTAGTCCGATGTACTTGGTATAAATGAGCTGAAAGACTAAATTCGTTATTTTGAGTTATCCGTAAAAGAATACCCGCTGTGCGCTGCTATGCTTTCCCGGGAATCTGCTTATTCCGATCTTCTTAGCATCAATGAAAGACCAAAATGGTTATCGTGAGTTATCCGTAAAAGATAAACATATACTGTTGCGGACTTTTTGTACAGCTTTTTTTGATATATTCAATTCTGTGTACATTGATTTGGTATTTACGTATTATGGTATAGGCAGAGTAAGCCATTTAAACGTACAAAACGACTTTTTTTTACATTTTTCACTACAAAGGGTGCTTTTTAAGGGTGAAGGGCATTAAAACTCTCTTATAGCCTACGTTCATTCCGGGAATCTCCTGAACATTTTGCAAAAATCCCCATCACAATCGGGTAAACGGTATGGCTGCACACGTTTGTCCGGTAATCTACTTATCCCGATCTTATTGGCATCGATGAAAGACAAAAATGGCTAATGTGAATTATCTGTAAAAGATAAACATACGCTGTCGCGGACTTTTTTGTAGAATTTTTTGGAAATATTCAATACTCTGTACATTAATTTTGTGCATTTGTTATGGTTTAGGCAGCGTAAGCCATTTAAGCGTCAAAAGAAGGGACTCTTTCACTTTTACACGTTTATAAGGTGTAGGAGTTGAGTACCAGATCTCTCTTATAGCCTATGTTCATCCCGGGAATCTCCTGAACATTTTGCAAAATAAAACCATCACAATCGGATCAACGGTATGGCCGCGCATAAACTATGAAGAAACAAACATTCATTTTTATATATTAGATTATTTTCCTCCTGTATTAAGCTATATGCGTGTATTGTTAATATTGTTCCCTTATGTAACACATATTACAGTTATATGTATTTTTGAAGCAAACATGAAACTATAACTGATTAAGACTTTCACGGCTATAGTTATGTATTTCAAAATACATTTTCTGGATTCTTATCCGTGTCTTGCAGTATTGTCTTTTCGACGTTTCATTACCTACCGTGGGTGACATCTTCAGGAGATATTGCTTAATATATCCTGAAGATGTTACCCACAGTAGTTGTCGAGAAGACAATGCAAGGCACGGCCAAGAATCACGAATAGGTATTTTATAATACATAAAAAACAAAACTAATTTTCTCCCGATTATATTATATGGATGGCGCACGCCGTAGCGTAATGGTTAAGGCACTGCGCTACAAGCCGGAAGGTCGAGGGTTCGAGTCCCGGTGGGGTCAGAATTCTTAAACTGACCCAAACCTTCTGGCGGCACTATGGTCCTGGGTTCGACTCAGTCTCTAACGGAAATGAGCACCAGGCGCTTGTTCTGGGGTAAAGGCGGCCGTTACGCAGGGCTGACAACCCGGCTGATATCAAGTGCCGATTGTCAAGAAAAAGTGGGAGCCTTAATCTCCTATTACCGGAAGGGTCTCCTGAGGCCTGTAGTGGGTTCACTTTACTTTACTATATTATATGGCTGCGAAACATGGATTCTTACTTGAATGGAGGAGAAAAGATTTACAAGTATTTGAGAATAAAGTTTTTAGGAAAATTTTTTTACCAAAGAGAGACAGGTAAATAGAGAAGACTACTAACAATGAGGTAAACTATCTTACTGGAAGCCATATGTAATAAGAACAGTTACGTACCTTAGACTGCGAAATATAAGACGTATCACAAGTGGGGAGTGAAAGAAGGGCATGGAAACTCCTTTTAGGAAAACCAGAGGGAAAACGCCCAGTAGGGTGTCCAGGAATGAGATGGGAGAATAATATGTGTCCGCGCGGCTTTGAACGTACAGATTCGATAGTGCCAGTGAGCGAATTAGTAGAATAAAATAGTAAACACAACAGCAGACATACAAACTCAATTCATTTTATCATGGATTTTATTACAGTAAAAGTTGTTTAATCCGGAACGTGAATAATGCGGAAATCTGTCCAATGTGAACAAATTTATTGGTCCCGGCGAAATAATAGTAATATTACGTGTATTCATTTTGTATAAAATGGAATCTGTCTACTTCATTGAATTCCCGTTAGGCGAAATAACAATAAGGGATTATTCCTGCCGCCGGGAGAAGTAGATTTTCTACCTGTATCTGAAATTTCCTTTCGCCCTCACTGCACACCGGTTATGCGAAATACGGGTTCGTTTAACATACATTTGGCGTATGACATCTGTCTTACAAATAACCAGTGCACATATAAAATCTTAAATTAGTTTAAGATCTGAGACCGATCGTGTACACATCTTTCACAGGTAGCGTTCTGAATTTCCAGAATAAAGATGGCTAAATCGTTTGTATCATTGTCATTAAACGAAAAAGTGAAAGTGATTGAAGATAAAGAAAACAAACTCTCAGTACGCGAAATAATGACTAAATATAACTATGAAAACCCCAATTTTATGACATTTAAAAACACAAAGATAAAATAATTAATATATGGATGCATGGAAATGATCAAACGAAGAAGAAAGCAAAAAACAAGTAAATAAATAAATAATAAATAAAATAAATGAAGAAATCAACGAACTGGTGTGGGAGTGTTTTATAAGTGCACAATCAAAAAATCTAAAAATTTCCGGACCGATGCTCCAAAGACAAGCTCTAGCTGTTGCTATATCCCTTCAGAATAACGATTTCAAGGCCCTTGACCTGAAATACTATCTATAAAATTTCTATAAAATTAACTCTAAAAAGATTTTCATATACGGCGGTATACAAACCATAAACTTAAGTAAAGTTTAACGTGGATTATCGATTACGGGACAGATTCCTCTAAATGGACTAAGATACCTTCAAATTCTTTAAGTTTCAAGGTCGGCTGTAAAGTTTTGAAAGACGTCACAATGTAGTGTGGGATGAAATTTGCGGGGAATCAAAGGATGTGGACGAAAGTATAGTTGGTGAGTGGAAACCGAAACTGCATACTTTAATTTCAGGATACGCGCCCAAATAGACATTTTTAACACTGACGAAACGGACAGTTTCTTTTTTTTTGCGCGTTACCGTCGAAATCGCTCATACATACTATACTTCACTTTTCAACGGCAGCGGAACCCAATTAATCCAAGGTACGTAAAAAGACATACAGTACTCTATAATCTAAGATTGGTTAATAATTTTTTGTTTTTTTTATAATGCGGAATTTTGTCTAATGTGGAAAAAAATGGTCCTATGCGATTCCGCTTTAAACAAGTTTTACTGTATTAGGTTATTTCTTTCTCCTTCGCATAACAAAATAATAGAACAAATATCACATTTCCAATATTTAGGATGTGATATAACTTATAGAGAAAATAAAGATATAGAAAATAAAGTAAATAAATTTCAGGCTATTTGTGGAACCATAAAAAGAACCTTAGGTCGGAAAACAAGGAAAGATACGAAACTTAAATTATATAAAACAATGGCTGTTCCTTTGTTGTTGTATGGAGGTGAAAAGTGGATAATGAAATCAAGGGATAAAAGCAGGATACAGACTGCGGAAATGCTGTTTTTACGTAATGTGAAAGGATGCACAAGAGCGGATAGAATAAGGAATAAAACTATACGAGAAGAATTAGATATATATAAAATTGAAGATAAAATCAGCGAAAATAATAAGAAATGGACAGAACACTTAATGAGAATGAACAACGAAAGAATACCAAAAAAGAACCTTCCTGTATAATCCCAGAGGAACAAGAGATGTTGGCCGACCACGCAGAAGAAGGACTCCACTTTTAACTTCGCCGGAACAGGCTGCAAAGCCTAAACCTTGTAGTAGAAGAAGAAGAAGAAGAAGATTGTCTCTTAAATAACATCGATTTTTAGTATAATATTTTGTGACTGGTGGAATTTTAAAGGTGAGATTCACTGGGAATTTGGTCCAAACGGACATTCAGTCGATTGTTCTCAAACATAACTGGAACGAGTTCATAGAATTTTGAAGTTCACAGCTACAAATCCGACCGGACTACACGAACAACCGTGATAATTCAGGAATTGGGAAGAATCGAAATGCATACAGCCCTGATATTGCATTCAGATTACTATCTATTTTGACCCATGGTCCATTTCTGGCGTGAAATTTCGAAAGCGTTGAAGCAGGGAAGTGGGTTTCATAAACCAGAAACTGGTAACGTCACCTCGCAGAAATATGGCTCAAGATCATAGAATCTGATGGTCTGTATGTGAGTGATTTACTTTATCGTAAAAAAACATTTCAAATAAAATTTTATTTCAAAGATAGGAGATCTACGTCATCATGCCACCCACATAAATTCAAATAAAAACTGAAAAATACACCAGTTATTTACGTATTTGAATAATTACACTGGTCAACATAATTTTTGTCTCATGAATACCAATAGTTGTACTTAATGCAGTTCTTTATCGTGTTTTCATATATGTATTCGGAATTTCTCCATCATACACAGTTTTTTATTTCAATTTCAATTAATGGATTTAAATAATTATTTTTTAATAAACGTTTTTTCGTGCATTTGTCCATTGTAAAATAAAACCAAATGAGCTAACTCAAATGGTTTGAGCTATGGAAAAGAGATATCAAGGCCGATTATTATTGGACCATCAAGAGGGATGCTCTACAGGCGAAATATAGCAGAAAATCTAGGTGAGTCCGAATGTTCGAATATTGTGTAGTTACGAATGTAGAAAATATTAAAGTGTTTGGAATTATAAATTCCTGCCTCTCGGAAACCTTGCGTGATGGAGAAAAACCGATATCATATTTGAATTCAGGAGACAAAATACTTTCAGAATCACATATTTTTCTTTCTGGGACAAAAATAAATTTATTTTTGTTGCCCAGTGTTATTACCTGAGAAAGAAATAACATTTTGCCCAAAAAAGACATGTGAAGGAGACGTGCTTTATAAACTAGAAGTGAAAGTGAGACGTGTTTGAATTCATGTCGTAACGCAAAATTGCCTTATTTGCAATGTAAAATACGTATTGGGCCTTTCATTCCTCTGACATTTTAGCCTATTTATTGCAAAAATTCGCTAACAACAAATGAATCCTAAACTAATCAGGTTTACTAATTCGCCCATGTACTAAGTCCTCACCATTAGGCTTTGCCTAAACTATCACCTACTTGCCCATTTTCTCACCCTGAACTTGACCACTATTATAGCTGGACTCCTGGTATAGATTCCCATTTTATGTGACTAAACATGTTCGTAAATGGCTCTAGCGGGAACGTGTGTTATAACATTAGCCAATATAACGCTAGCAATCACTTGTTCTCCCTTCGAATATTCACAGGTGGTAAATGGCTCTAGCGGGAATGTGTGTTATAACATTAGCCAATATAACGCTAGCAATCACTTGTTCTCCCTTGGAATATTCACAGGTGGTAAATGACTCTAGCGGGAATGTGTGTTTTAACATTGGCCAACATGACACTAGCAGTCACTTGTTCTCCGTTCGAATATTCACATGTGGTAAATGACTCTAGCGGGAATGTGTGTTTTAACATTGGCCAACATGACACTAGCAGTCACTTGTTCTCCGTTCGAATATTCACATGTGGTAAATGGCTCTAGCGGGAATGTGTGTTATAACATTAGCCAATATAACGCTAGCAATCACTTGTTCTCCCTTCGAATATTCACAGGTGGTAAATGACTCTAGCGGGAATGTGTGTTTTAACATTGGCCAACATGACACTAGCAGTCACTTGTTCTCCGTTCGAATATTCACATGTGGTAAATGGCTCTAGCGGGAAAGTGTGTTTTAACATTGTCCAACATGACACTAGAAGTCGCTTGTTCTCCATTCGAATATTCACATGTGGTAAATGGCTCTAGCGGGAATGTGTGTTTTAACATTGGCCAACATGACACTAGCAGTCACTTGTTCTCCGTTCGAATATTCACATGTGGTAAATGGCTCTAGCGGGAATGTGTGTTATAACATTAGCCAATATAACGCTAGCAATCACTTGTTCTCCCTTCGAATATTCACAGGTGGTAAATGACTCTAGCGGGAATGTGTGTTTTAACATTGGCCAACATGACACTAGCAGTCACTTGTTCTCCGTTCGAATATTCACATGTGGTAAATGGCTCTAGCGGGAAAGTGTGTTTTAACATTGTCCAACATGACACTAGAAGTCGCTTGTTCTCCATTCGAATATTCACAGGTAGCACGGTGGCATAGAATAGCCAAAAGAAAACGACATTCTTTATGAGAGAGAGTATGTAGTATTGACCCTTTGATAATACCTGGTTGAATGTGTATATGACGTGAAGAGTACCAGTTTAACGGTACTACACCTGTAACGGATAATATTTGGGAACACAGTGTTTTAGTAGGTGTTACATTGCATTAGAATATCTGCATATATTTAAACCCTTGATAAGTACACAGTATTACAAACTTGAGTATAAATAACCATAGTGTAAGCCTACATATGGCACACTTTACATTACACATCCAAACATCGCTATAAATCATCATCACAGTATTTATTGAGCTTAGAGTACACATTACAGTATTTTACAATCTCATGGAGCACATTCAGTCTAACATTAAGTCCTTAAATAAAAATATACCATTCATTATTTGCTGATATTACTATTTGTCAACTCTGGACTATGCAGTTTTCATGTCTAGAAAATAGTATTGCTCTTATGGAAAGGCTGTTGCCACTTGACGCCGCAGACTGAGTAACAGAGACGCAAATATATCTCCGTATTGTCCTTCTAACAAAAGTATAGCATTAACATAATCTTACGGCACAGCTATATCAGTTTGCCACTAAGAGCCGTTTTCACCAACAGAGGTAACTGTATTACGCCAGTTTAAGCTATGCATCATACACAAGGAAAACTGGTGTAATACAGTTACCTCTGTTGGTGAAACCAACCCTAAATTCTAAATCCGAATGATTCGAATGTAGTTACAACATTGAGGTTTTATACTAAGTTTTACTGAAGGGTTTAGGACAGTAAAAAATGATAAGCCACAGTCTGTTTAGAAATGTAATTTATTACAATGATAGCAAATAAATATATTTGATTATCTATAAAATCATTTGTAAATGCGCCAGTGATGAGTTAAAACATCCATCCATAGTAATTCTGCCCGAGGGCAGATCTTTCACTGCAAGCATATCATTTTTATGCTATGCTTTGCAGCTTTACTAGGGAATTATAGGTGTGGTAGCTTCCCGTTGGTTTCCACACTGGTGAAGGATGATGATAATAATGATAAGGATGATGGTGATGGCCGGATAATTTTCGGGGACCGTTGGGCCCTAAGCTTCCTGACATTTGTCTTACAGGTGAGAAAAAACTCGGAAAAATACCTCACCCAGGAAGCTTGTCCCGACCGGGGATCGAACCCGGGCCCGCTGCGTTACAAGGCAGAACGCTACCTTGAGACCACAGTGGTGGACAGTTAAAACATATAGACACACAATATATTAACAACAATACTGTCCAATTAGTATTTAATTTTTTTGAAAGATTAAAATCTGTATATTTCAGAAAGAACAACATGTGGTTTATCATGTTATTACCCTAAGCCCTTCAATTATATTCAGTAATTTCATTTTTGTAAATTATAATCTTTCACGAAAAAAACTGATCTTATACTCAAGTAATTCACGTAAAATTAAAAGGGTGTGTACTCATCTTCGACCACAGCTGTACATGACAATACAAGTTCTGTTGTAAGAGGATGTTAAATGGCATCTCCGCTAGTCGCTGTTCCGGTAAGTGGTTCATCCTCTAACTTTATTAAATAATAATGGGGTTTTAATTATAAGACAGATCATTTTTTAATAAGTCATTATTTCCTTGGCAAAGGTGTAGATGTAACTAATTAACTTAATTATTAATTTCAAATTAATTAAATAGTAAATTAATCTCACTTAAAAAGGACACGTTTGCTAGAACGAATTTCTCCATAAGAGCAATATTATTTTCTAGATGTGAAAAAACACTATAGGACCGATGGATGACGGCGTTGTAGCATCTGTACATTGAACATAAGTGTACTGTATAACATCAAACAACATGGCGTTGCCCGAGTACAGATAGTGCAATAGGCGTCAGTTTAAAGTAATAGGGAGAAAATTCTCCATATCAATTCCATAGCGGAGTGCATATGGTTGGATCATTATATACAGAGTACAGGAAAAGATCCAGTTAAGTCACCTTTCCTTTAAACTTATAAAACGTGGTTTGATTGTAGAATTTCCATATTTCCTTACCTATATATCAAATTTTGGATGTAAATAAATCCATGATTAAATTGCATCTTTTGTTGTTTCACACTTCAAAATGTTAGTGCTTCCATACAGAATCTAATGACACCTCAAACTCCATTTCAACAAAAAGTGACTTACCTAATTTTTTTCGCTGTATCCTTCATGTATATGCAGCTATATACACCGTTCAATGATACATTTTCCAGTTGTTATGTATAATTCATTACTGAGAACTGTTTATCGTTAGTGTCACATATTATTATGATTTCAGCCGTTCTTATAGTCAACATCCACTGCTAGCTCGTGTAATAACATTATAAAGGGAATTACCTTAAGTGCCCTCAAAGAATCTATCCGAATCCGTCACTTTTTTCATCGTCAGTAAGGGATCACTAATAATACCTGAAATTAAATTTTTCAGTCACCTTAAATCACTCACATTTCAAATTATATTTATTTCTTTCATTTAGGCTTACTCCTCATTGCTGAAATCCCTTGTAATTTTAATTTATTCTCAGCTGATGATTTTTCATAATCTGTTGTTTAAATTATGTGTTAGGTTTTTTTTTACTTGGAAGCCCTTTCATGAGGGAAGCTTATTACTATATTATTATTATTATTATTATTATTATTATTATTATTATTATTATTTTCATTATTATTATTATTATTATTTTTATTATTATTTTCATTATTATTATTATTATTTTCATGACTATTATTATTATTATTATTATTATTATTATTATTATTATTTATTATAACAAAAACTTATGTCGATGGAAATGGGTTTCTTGAGGAGAGCAGCAAGATGTTCAAAATTAGACAAAATAAGATATACTGTCATAAGAGAAAAAAATGAATATTGGTTATTCAATAGTAGATTATATACGGTATAAGCAATTAAATTGGTATGGGCACGTATGACGAATGCAAGAAGAAAGATTACCCAGGAAAACATAGGAATGGTGTCCACCTGGAAGAAGGAGAGGAAGACCTCGAAACTCGTGGATGCAGGAAATAAGAACTGGAATGAGAGCAAGAGGACTGGAGGAGATGGATTAGATGGAGAGAGACGAGTGGAGAAAAAAAATAACACTTTAGGCACAGAAATATGTGTAAACATTAAAATTCTGTATATAAATAAATAAATTATTATTGTTACTATTATTATTTTCATTATTATTATTACTATTATTATTATTATTATCATTATTTTCATTATTATTGTTATTATTATTTATTATTCTTATTATTATTATTATCATCATCATCATCATCATTACATGATTCACATCTTGAACCATGGTGAATCGGTCACGGTCTTGTGCCAGCGTTTTCTCGAATTCTACATTTTTTTAAGCTTTTGGTATATAAGGAAGAATTTGTCTAGGCCATCTAGTGAGATACATCCTTTGGACACATTTTCATTTAAGTTTATATTGCAAATGTAATGAACTTTAAGTCTACTTTTATTGCTTTTAAAAAAATTCATTTTTACGGTGTTCAATATTATTAATATTATTGGATTTTGACAATTAAAAAAAATATCGGTAACTTCAAAAAATCGTATGGGTCGACAGAAATGCAGCTGAAACATTTTCTGAAGAGTCATTTTACATTTCAGATTAGCTGAAGAGTGCATTTAGCACGCATTATGGCTAAAATACATTGAAACCATAAATATGCAACCACATAATATAATATATAAAAACTATCCACTGTACATTTACTACGTTTCGACTGTTGAAAACAGATGGCTAAGCTAAAGAAAATACTTCCATATGATCTAAACCTTGCTGTACCCTTAACAAATCAATGGCTTAGTGCTAAACTTGTATTTGTACTGAATATGCTTTGTGTTCTTAATAAATGATATTAAATGTTACTTGAAACTCAAGAAAAATGTTAAGCTTTCTTGGAAATTTCTTATCTTGTAGCATTAGTAATTCCTAGAATTGATTTGGTTATTATTTGAGACCACACAATAAGCTTTTGTTACACAGTGGCTAACGGTAACTCAAAGGTTGGCGGGCATATGTACCTGGCTAAGTGAAACTAATGTTTATTATAAAAGTGTAAATTTGATTGACGTGTTGATAATACATTTTGTAAAAGGAATACTTGAGCCAATTTAAAACGTCTTTGGAAAATTAATATAAAAGGCCAAGAAATTTTATTGTTAACACAGTGTGGTTAGTCGCTCTAATACGAACATAGTGTGCACAGATTTTCACCTAGAAGTATGGCTATAATTATTCATCCTAAACGATTAATTGATGAATAAGTAAGGATTTTACAAATTGAAATTTGGTTGGCCTGTTGCTGGTGGCCCATACGAGTGCATACAGTGTGGGGGAGAGTATGTCATAAATTATCATTCTCTCTTTAAAAATAATTTGTATTAATAGTGGGAATATATTAAAAAGTTTACTTTTTGTTGAGTGTTTACATAAAAATAATAATCTATTGAACTGTGTAATGTGTTTAGTATTTTTTTAAATTTATATTTAAAGTCGTGGTTATGTAACGCAATAATATTAAAACCATAGAAGGTAGATTATAAATTTAATTCGTCATTTTTATTTCTAAATAATTTAAATTAATCAATTGAAATGAAAATTTTGTCCGTTCTGGTTGATCAGTGGTTACCATTTTCGCTTCTAGTTCCGAAGCTCGTGGGATCAAACATGGTAGGGGTAGATGCATTTTTTATGACATAACAGTCCTGAGGAAGGGTTCATTTGGAAGGAAAGTAAAGTCGTTGGTCCCTTCTCGATAATAAAGAAGAGAAAGACAAAAAAATACACAAAACAAAATTGCAAATAAAAAGTTGACTTCTTAACACAAATATTTTTTTAACTTGTTCGAGACAACTCCGCTCTAGGAACACAGTTTTTAAATAAATGACCTTAATTTCCATGAAAAGTACAACAATGTATAGTTACGGTATAAAAGGGTACAATTATGAAATTATAGGATTACCTGAGATTTCAGTCGTCGTCAACTAAAAAATTGTGTTAAAAAATTTCGTTGTGGGCTTTCGAAAATATGTTCCATTTTCAGCTGCTGAAGCTAGAAGTTTTTTTTTTCAAAATTTTATTTGAGTACGGCTGAGATTCCAAGTACAATTTTACGTATAACTTTAAATGTTTTATATAGGAACCTGACTGATAACACTGGGGAACAACAATTTTGTTGACTTACATCTGTGACTTGTTTTCAACTAACGTTTGACCTCTGGTTCCAAAGATAACCGTAGTTTTTGTTTATCACGTCAACTTTTTAAGCTACAGGATACCCTCAAAGTAATGCAAATTGTGCATATAAAGGAAAATACAGGACAGAACCAAATGCATTTTCATTGTGAGGAGAACAAACTTCAAGCTCTGCTTTGAGTCGATAAACAACCTCTATTCAGTTGATTTAAGGCTGAAATTCCCAACTCTTTCATTACACCTTGTACGTTATGGCAATACACAAATCCATCATCACTTCGATAGTAGTGCAAAAACGCACTTCCTCTTGTTCGAAAAATGGATACACTAGAGAAGTTATGACGATCTTGATGAAGATTTTCGGACTGTAGGCCGTGGTGGTGAGGCTTGTAGTTCCCCGACGTTTCGCCAGAGACTGCGTCTGGCATCCTCAAGGGTTGTCTTGAGACTGACAATTCTGTCCACTGTCTGTCCTATTTATACGTTCACCGCGTTGTCTTCGTATAAATAGAACAGACAGTGGACAGAATTTCCACTCTCAAGACTACCCTTGAGGATGCCAGACGCAGTCATTGGCGAAACGTCGGGGAACTACAAGACTCACAACACGGCCTACAGCCCGAAAATCGTCATCAAGATCATCATAGCAACTCCGGCCTTGAAAGTCTAGTGAATAGAGAAGGTTTGTATTGGCCAATAGGAGAGCAATAGTACTTCTATGATCCATGCTCCAGACCGCGGAGAGTGATCACATTATATTAAGGTGTACAGAAAACACGTGACATGGTAGAAGAAAGCTAACGTGAGTTTTGAAATCAGCATGCCTAATTAACTATAAAACAGCTCTAAAATTAAACTCAACAGAAATTGTGTTGCAAATTGTTCCCCAGTGTATTTGAAAGTAACTTTTAGAAGTATTAACACATGCAGTAGTTAAAAAATCGAATTGTATTTAGGCGAAATAGTTTGAAAAAATCTTAAATGCATTTTAACATCTCGAATGGAAGCTACTGAGTTGCTGAACAAAAGGATTGCAGCTTCTATTTATATTTGGTTTAGCAGTAAGCCATGGAAGAATATTTTTACATCCAGTATTTTACAAGTACTTAAGTTTTGTTTTCTTCAAAGTCTCACGAACTTTACCATATTAGAGGTAATGCACACATGTAGTCAAATATAAAAATAAAATTTGAACAATGATCCACAGACATATAAACAGTGAGATAACATTATTGTATGATTACATCTTACTATTATTTCATTTAATACCTAATATTGTAATTGTTTCATTTTAAGATAACGTATGTTTGTCCTGATGAGTGGAAGGTAAGACCACATTGCCTAAACTTTACCAGGCTAAACAAAAAAACAATATATATATATATATATATATATATATATATATTTAGATGCTATAACTATATATTTTTGACATTTGGCAATGAAGGCAAATATGATATAAAAAGAAAAATAAATGCTTGAGTCGGGATTTGAACCTGAGTCTCTAAACTCTGTACGTTTAGCGCTCTAACGACCTGAGTTACCCAAGTATTCCAACACAAACATACATTTTTCTTATATATGTAGTATTCTCAATTCACACAAATATATAGTTATAACATCTAAATATACAAGCGTTACTGCTATAAAGTAAATATTCTCTTTAAAAATTTGCTTAACTGTTATGTTGGCCACAAGATGTCAGTCGGAACGATTTTCCGGTACCTCTTGTGGGAATTGAGAATACTACATATATATAAGAAAAATGTATGTTTGTGTTGGAATACTTCGGTAGCTCAGGTCGTTAGAGCGCTAAACGTACAGAGTTTGCAGACTCGGATTCAAATCCCGACTCAAGCATATATATAATTTGCATAACATAAAAAAACATTCTGGAGAATCGATTAATTTTGCCTTAAATATAATGATTTATTTTTCTTAACGAACAATTAAAAGAAAGGGCGGAAAAGAGTTAAAAAAACAAAAGAAAGGATATATTTAAAAAAAATGTGAAATTATTAAATGAGCTCTAAGTATAATTTGATTAAAAAAAGACAGTTGAAGATTCGAGCTTCAATTGCATCAGATACGTAAAGTAGATTGAACAAAACACATTGTATTACTAACTTACGGAGCTTCTAAACAACACAAGTAATAAGAAAATACACTACTATTCAATAATAAATTGCTACACTACTTTTTATTCCCTTCATCTCTCACATACACGTGCCAAGCCTTTTTCCCTCATTGTCTTTAACTGTATTTTTCATTTTTGTTGCGTATTTTCTGGATATGCATACTGCTGAAATCAACATTCCAAGGAACTTAGATCTACATATACTAGCCATTAAAATAGTTGCGTTAGCTTTTCAGTTGTTCCGAGCCTTGCGAGGGAACAGTGTTTGTTTCCAATGAATTTGTTTGTTGCTGACTGTTCCTTGTAGCTCGAGCACTGCTACTACTACTACTACTACTGCTGCTACTGCTGCTGCTGTTGGCGCCGCTGCTGCTCTTTCTGTAGGAATTATTGGGGTTTTTTATAGATAACTTGTATCCCAGTACTCTTCCGATCATTGGCTTCACAGCTTCAACCAGTCTCTGAGTTCTATCTGCCGTATTCTGTAACAAGTAAAAGGCTTTTCAACTCACATTTCATTACCATATTCATTTAATTTAAAACACCTGTAGACATATATAAACGCCTACTAATTCACAAAACATGGTAGAAATGTGTCAATTTGATTCGTTCAGAAATAAAAATATCCATAAAAATGTAATTGTAATTTTAGTTGAAGATCCGGCTGCAAGATTACTATGGTCATCGAGTCTATGAACAAAATCTGTTTTTTTTTCATAAAATTGTGAATGACTGAATACATTTTTGCCGAGTTGCCTATTAAAATTCGGCCGCAAGTGTGTTTAATTAATATATAATTAATTAATTTATTCGAAATAATTTAATTCACTTGTTATTAAAATAAATTATAATCCAGTTCGCAGAAATCGATGTATAGAGCTTGAAAAGTTTTGGTTGTCATTTCACAGTTGGCCGTAAACGTCCTCGCGCCTACAGCAGGCTGTGACACCAATCAGTAATAAAATGGCGGTAAGTACGTATTTATTGTTTTATATTGTTTCAAATAAAGTTCAGTTCATTTAAAATGCAGCGATTTGTTTCGTATAATGCATATTAACACTACATTTTGGATATATTTTTGTATATACATTGTACGTAGTATACATAAAGGGCAGTGGTTTTACTTCCCGCTGCGAGGAAACAACATAAAACAATAAATACGTAGTTACCGCCATTTTATTACTGATTGGTGTCACCGCCTGCTGTAGCCGCGAGAAGGTTTACGGTGAAGAGTGCAATGGCAACCAAAACTTTTCAAGCTCTATACATCGATTTCTGCAAACTGGATTATAATTTATGTAAATAACAAGTGAATCAAATTATTTCGAATAAATAAATTAATTATATTTTATTTAAACATACTGGCGGCCGAATTTTAATAGGCAACTGGGCAAAAATGTTTTCAGTAATTCACAATTTTATGAAAAAAATTGATTTTGTTCATCCACTCGATGAACGTAGTAATCTTGCAGCTGGATCTTGGACTATTTGTCCCTATATTTCAAAAGGAGCAAATATTTCCTTTAACTTCCAATTACATCTCTTACTATTTCGTTCCTGCGTTTGCATTATTTTTATCTTCATTACTGTGAATATTTTTTATTTATTTAAGATTTTATTATTTTCATTCAGAACACTTGTTTTTAAGATATTAAAGTGTTGTAGTTGGCCATTCAGGTAGAAATACAGTATTTTTTATTTCAGATTGTATTGTTTTCATTCAGAATACTTGTTTTTAATATATTAAAATTTTCTGGTTGGTCGCAGGTAGAAATACATTATTAAAAGTGAATGGATATTTATCAACAAAAGAAGTGAGCGACAATTACAGATTTTAATTGTTTATTAACAATTAATTTGAGTCACGATTTTTAAGTAATAAAATAAAAAATTGCAATACAGATAATGTATGTTATTCAACTGTTCTAATGATTTTTGCGAGTCGAAATGATTGGGAACCGCTGCTCTAAGGGGACGTTACATTTTCACATGATCGCACAGTATGTTATATCAACTTACTATAATGACATCGTTAACAATCTTAGAAATGTCGGTGAGGAGTCTGAAGGAAGATCCAAATACTTCTCCAGGGATGTCCAGTGACACACGTCTGCTGTCGAACTGGGCGATGTCTTCTGTGGTGGTCGGACCTGGTTGTACCTGTGGACATACATTTTAACTTGAGTAATGCATATTTATCGTTAGATAAATGTAACTGTTATAACTCCCTGTTATTTATAATCCGGCAGAGATAGGGGATGGGCATAATTTTTACAAAGTTCGTAAATATGTTAATCATACGATATTTTAAAATTGCCCAAATCAATATTATTTCTAATACCTACAGTTAGAGATAATTTTATATTTTAAATGTGTTTATTAAACCTCATCGTCATCATCTGCATTCATGGATTAGGTCTGTTGACCCGTTCCGACTTCAGCCCATCTCTTTCTAGGTCTGCCCACATCTCGGGTGCCTTTAGGTTTGTATTTTGTTATTTGTTTTGGATATCTATCTTCATTCATTCTGTCTATGTGTTGCTTCCATTTTTGTCTATATGTATCCATTTTATCAGTTATTGCAAATATTTCAAGTTCCTGTTTTATTTCTGTGTTCTTGATTCTGTCTTCCTTAGTGCACCCTTTAACAGATCTCAAAAATTTCATTTCTGCCGCCGTTATCCTACTTAGATCTTGTTTTTTATGTATCCATAGAGCAGTATCGGTACTGCCAACATTTTATAAAATTTTAATTGGGTCTCTCTTGTTGTTTTATTATTTAGTGATCGTTTTATCGTACCACATATTCCCTGGAATTTTGCTATTTTATTATTTATATCATTATCATAATTAAATGAAATGTCACATCCTAGATAATTGAGATGGTTCACCTGTTCTATGATTTTGTTTCCTATTACTATTTTGGATCTGATTTGATTTTTCCCTTGGAATGCCATTACCTTAGTTTTTTCTATGGATATTTTGAGATTATATTGTTCACATATATTATGTAGTTTAAAAATATTCCTTTGAAGTTCGTCTTCTGTATTTGCTATTATTACCTGATCATCAGCGTATAATAATGTTTTCAAGTAGTGTGTTTTATCTAATTTTATGCCTTTATTTGTTTCTTCGTTCCATTTTTTTATTATATCATTGATGTATAGGTTAAATAAAACTGGAGAGATACTGCATCCTTGTTTAACTGCTTGATTAGTATGAATTTTATTTTTATTTACTTCATTTCTAGTTTTTATAACAAAATTTGTGTTCCAGTACAATTTATTAAACCTTTAGAACTAAAAAAGTGGGACCAACATTACATTACGTTTGTTCGTACTTCTTAAATTAAACATATGCTCAATTATGGAATCATGCACACAGGTTCTATTGCCATCCCAACTTGTCTAAAAAATATTACCTTGAAAGTATATACAATTGTTAATCTCCCAGTTATATCGAATGCGAAACGTGAATTCTTACTTTAAGAAGGGAGAAAATATTACGGATATTTGAAAATCAAGTTGTTAGGAAAAAAAATTGTACCAAAGAAAGACAAACAGACAGATGAATAGAGAAGATTGCATAACAGTGAGTTACATGATCTTTATGGGAAGCCAGATATAATAAGAATAGTTGTCTCGTAGACTGTGATGGGCGTGACATGTGACACGAATGGGGGGGGGGCGAATAATGAGCATAGAACATATTATAGAAAACCAGAGCGAGCGCCCAGCAGTAGGCCAAGAATGAGTTGAAAGAATATCATTAAACATGGTTTAGATTTAGATTAGATTTATTTAGCCTGGTGGAGTTAAGGCCATGTGGCCTTCTCTTCCACTCACCAGGACAAACATATATTACATCAGAATATAACAATCTTAATTAACTCTAATATTAAACACTAAGTAAAAATTTGATCAAAGATAATATCTAATATATTACGATCTATAATACAACCAGTTAATGTTAGTTAAAATTAAGACTAAAACTAATAATAAAATGTATACACGCAAGGCATATTAAATTGTCCCTGTCTAGTGTATATAAAAAACAAAGGAAAATAATGAGATATAGAAAACTAATTTTACGATTATACAATATTTAAAACAAAACAAATAAAAATATTTGTTATTCTTAATATTATTTTCATAAATAATTAAATGTATTAATATTGCTAAAAGAATAATATCAGTGAGGTGTATAAGTTAGTTTGTTATTAAATAATTCTTTAGTTTGTTTTTGAAGGGTGTTATAGTTTGACAGTCTCTGACATAGGGCGGAAGGGAATTCCATGTCTTGGTAAGTGACATCGTAAAAGATAATGAATAATATACAGTGTGATGAGGCGGGATATAAAGGTTTAAGGAGGTAATTGGAAAACATTAGGTAAGAATAGGGATGTTACGAGAGCTTATGTCCGTGCGGCCATCAACCTCCGTGTTCGGTAGTGCAGGTGAGTTAGTTGGTTAGCTAGTTAATGTATTCGTAACAAATTCCCCTCCGATGAAGTTAGTCATCATCATCATCATCATCTTCAAGGTATGGGCCTGTTGGCCAGTACCGCTCCCCGGTGCACTATATACTGCAGGTGAAGGTCGTCCTTCCAACGTCGTTTTGGTTTTTCTACATTTATCGGCCAATAGATTTATAATTAAGCAGCTCTTTTGATAAACGATTATTTGGCATTCTCTGTACATGTTCAAACCAATTACATTTATCATAAGTAATGCCACGAGTGCTTTCCAATTTATCTAGAGAATTTGGAAATCAAGAGTGGCATTTGTTAGGACTATTTAACGAATAAAATTAAGCTGTTTACTCACAAATCATTATTTAACTATAGTTATTTTAAAATGTTTATATATTTAATGTAAACGGCGATGTTTGAAAACAAATGAGAAACGATAGGTACGCTTCATCTGCTTCTTCTGTTTATCACTGCAACCAGATCATACTATTTATTGCCAAAGGAACGCAATATTGTAAGAATGCTCTCTAGTGGAGAAAAAATGAAACACATCAAGCTGTATATTAATTCATTTCTGATGTCGTATGATGTAAATATGACAATTATATTTTTCTGGATTGTTACCTGGGAAAAAATACATTTAAGAAAGTGCAAACAGTGGTTTCTTTTTTTGGTGGCATAATCAATTGCTACGAATGTTTTTATATTAACTCCCGCATGCGGCATGTGTTGACATTCATGCACTATATATACAATCTGGTAGCCGTATTTTTAGTGGGATCAGTCACTGCAAAATAATGGTCAGACCTGTTCGGAATATTAAAAAGGAGGAGCTTTCTTTAATATGGTAAATATATCACTGATAAATATTTCGTGAAACACGACTCTGATTGGTTGTAAAACAGAAATCATTGAAACGTGATTGGTCATTGACTCCCATTTGGGGCATGAGTTAAATAGTCTCTGTATATTCTCTCGTTTATATTATATATTTGTAAGTCATCTCTGATATCTTGCCTTCTCTTTTGGTCCCTTAAAGATACACCTGCAACTGATCTCAGAAATCTCATTCCTATTGTCTCAATTTTATGTTTATCAGAGATTGTCAAAGGCCAAATCTCAGACCCGCGTTGTTAACGTTGGAAAGGCTACTGTTTTGTAAAATTTCAATTGAGTTCCCCTTGTGGTCTTATTTCTCAAATATCTTGTTATTGAACCACATATCTGTTGAAATTTCCCTAATTTTTTTTTCCATTTTCAAATTTTGCAGGTAGATCATGCATCCCAGATAATTGAAACAAGTTACTTGTTCAATTTGTTTGTTCCAATTACTATTTTTGTCCTTTTATGCCGAGTTCCAATAAATGCCATTGACTTTGTTTTCTCTTTTGATATCTTTAAATTATAATCGTTTATTAGTTTCCATAATTTATAAACTGGTTTTCGTAGTTGATTTTCTTAGGAAGCTACAATGATCTGGTCATCTGCGAATAAAAGAGAGTTCATTTTCATACCGTTTATCATGAAGTTAGTTGTTACAGCAATTGCAGTAAGTAGTTATACTATATATTATAGCTAAACTTCAGCAGGATACTATATAACCGCTCCCTCTCAATTGAATGGTATACTTTTTTTTAAGTGTATAGTTGATGTACAGTACCATTATATTCCCTTTTCTTTTGTTTTCTACATGGTCTTTATAGGAAGCCAGATATAATAAGAACAGTTAAGTCTCGTAAACTGCGATGGGCAGGACATGTGGCACGTATGGGGAATGAAAGAGGTGCATGGAAGCTTCTTGTAGGAAAACCACAGGGAAAACGCCCAGTTGGAGACCAAGAATGAGGTGGGAGAATAACATTAACTATGATTTGAGGGAAGTAGGTTATACAGGGAATGGTTGGAAAGCATTAGCTCAGGGTAGGGATGTATGGAGAGCTTATGTCCCTGCGGCCTTGAACCTATGGGTTCGATAGTGCTAGTGAGTAAGTAAGTAACCAACTCACTGGTATTATCGAATTCGGAGATACACGGCCGCGCTGACTTAACCTCTCCATACATTCCTATCCTGAGCCAACGTTTTCAATCATCCATGTATAATTTAATTCCCTCAAACATGATTATGTTACTCTCCCACATCACTCTTGATCCACCTACTGAGCTCTTTCACTCTGGTTTCTCTAAAAGGAGTTTCCATGCTCCTCTTTCATTCACCATTCGTGCCACATGTCCTGTCCATCATGTCTACGAGATTTAACGTCTCTTATTATATGTGGCTTTCCATAAAGTTCCTGTAACTCACTGTTATGTAATCTCTCCATTCACCCGTGTGTTATTTTCTCTTTGGTCCAAAAATCTTTCTAAGAACTTTGTTCCTAAATAGTCGTTATCTTTTCTCTTCTCTTAAAATAAGAGTTCAAGAATTGCATCTATATAATATGACTGATAGCATTTTCATGCTATGCTTGCAACTTTACTAGGGAATTTTAGGTGTGGTAGCTTCCCGTTGCTTTCCATAAGTATTTGAATTCAGCCACTTGTCAATAACTGTCCATTTCCATTATGCAAAGCATTTCTATGTGTGACAATGTATTTAGTTTTATTGATGTTTACTTCCAGTATCAATTTCTTAGTGTTACTGAACAAAATGTGCGTTTTATCCCTCAGTATCTCCTCCCTATTTTATATTATTCGCTGCTTTATTGATTCAGAAATAAGCATTTGAATATATTACAGTATTTTCAATTAATTATATAACTTCAGGTGGAAAGCAACGGGAAGCTACCACACCTACAATTCCCTAGTAAAGCTGCAAAGCATAGCATGAAAATGCTATGATTGCAGTGAAGGACCTGCCCTCGGGCAGAATTACTATGGATGGATGGATATAACTTCAGAATGAAATGAATAACCTACACGTGAAAAAGAAAATGTTTTGGGATTCTTTGAAAGGGATAGAACCGCCAAGAGAAGTCTGGGCTTTGTTTTGCCATCATTATTTTCTTAAAATATATATACAGTCAATATGCCCATTTCACCAATAAATGTTTAAAATGGTCAACAAGTTTCTACAGCCAAGCTGTCATTCTCAAGACCAGATATTGACTGAAGACAATATAGATAAAAAATAAAGATACAAATTCAGTTAAAAACAAACTACGTCACATGACGCAATCATTCACAAGTGAAAGTAAAACATAATAAAACTAATCCTCTTTTTTTTTATCAATTAGAGAAAAGAGGGGGCTGTACGGAATAGGGCCTTTGTCTTTGTTCATTATTTTATCCTTATTTTTATAAATTTCCAAACTTTCAAGGACGTTAAGGAATTTGAAATCCCTGACCGAACGAACCAGCCTAAGATTACTTTTGTTGATAGCGTGACCGTACTCAGAAATATGCTGGGCAACTCCAGATTTTTCAATTCTGTTGAGTCTGAAATGGGCAATATGTTCATTAAATCTAGTTAAAATGGATCTTCTGGTTTGCCCAACATATTTCAAGTCACAGTCATTGCATGCAATTTCATAAATCCCGGATTTCTCTATACAATCGACTTTATCTTTAGGGTTTCCAAGTAAACTATTTAATGTCATTATTTTCTTGTTGTTCATATATCCATCCATAGTAATTCTGCCCGAAGGCAGGTCCTTCACTGCAATCATAGCATTTTCATGCTATGCTTGCATCTAGGCCCAGCCATCCACCCCTTGGGATACCTCGGTCGTCATGACCATACTCCCAAGTCCTAGTTCTAGTCCTCCCTATCCTATGTTCGCGTCCACGTTCAAGTTCTCGGTCCTTAAACCAACACCCAGGGAGAGAGTGTTGGAGTTCGCAGTTCTGGGAATTGCTGAGCTACATAGTACATCAGGTCACTCAATCCTGACGACCCCACAGTTGGTCCACGGGCTCCATGAGCCTAGCCGGGAGGACTGCTGTCGCAGATCCACCGACCATTCCCCTGTTCTGCCTCCAGGGACGTGTCCTGCAGCCGTTGTGAGACCGGCTAGGGCTACAGGCTATGCTTGCAGCTTTACTAGGGAATTGTAGGTGTGGTAGCTTCCCGTTGCTTTCCACACAGGTGAAGGATGATGACGATAATGATGATGATGATGGCCATATGATTTCGGGGACCGTTTGGGCCTTAAAGTATTCCTGACATTTGTCTTACAGGTGAGGAAAAAACCCGATAAAAACCTCACCCAGAAGAACTGCCCGACCGGGGATCGAACCCGGGCCCGCTGCGTGACAAGGCAGCACCCTACCTCGAGACCACAGCGGTGGACTGTTTATATATAAGCTTAAGAATTTTCTCTAAAATAATGTTTTTTGTAGGATTCAGGAAAATAATCAGGTAAGTCACTTTTTTGTCGAAATGGAGTAAAATGTGCCATTAGAATCACAGAGGAAATGACTATGTTTTTAGAAGATTGAAATTGTAAAAGCTACAGTTTAATCATGCGTTTATTTACCTTCAAAGTCTTACATATACATATATACATACATACATACATACATACATACATTCCAAGAAGATCGGGATAAGTAGATTCCCGATCAAGCGTGCTCTGCCATACCGTTCATCCGTTTGTGATGGGGCTATTTGAAAAATGTTCAGCGAGATGAACATCGGCTGTAAGAGAGTTGTAATACTCAAGCACTTCACCCCTAAAAATCACCATGTGTAGTGAAAAACGTGAAATAAAGTCCCTTTTTTGATGCTCGAATGGCTTATACGCTGCCTAAACCATAATAAATACACACGGAATTGAATATATGAAACAACTCTATAAAAACGTCCGGACAGCATATGTTTATCTTTTACGGATAACTCACAATAACCATTTTTGTCTTTCATTGATGCCAAGAAGATCGGGATAAGCTGATTCCCGGACAAGCATAGCAGCTCAAGGCTGGTGGTAAAAACACATTAACATTTATTTAGAAGTAACAGCGCACGCCGGATATTAGCTAGTCATATGTAAGAGTTTGATGCATATTTGTGTTGAAAACTACTGCTATGTAGATTCCAACAGTTTTAGATAGAAATAATATTGTGAATAAGAAAACCCGCATGTTATGCAATTCATTTCTTCAAACATCCTGTGATTTCATCATAACAACTTTTCAACTGTCAAGGCATACATTTTTCTCCTTTCAAAAACAACCAATTACTGTTAGTTATGTAGGGAATGTATGCAAATAAGGCAATAACTGGCATTCTTATAACCACAAACAAAAATAAATCATAAAAGAATATATATTTATAACTCAGAATGTTTGTAAAACTGAAAACATTTAAGTTCTAAAAACATTTTTAAATATTCGACTATACGTTCATATATTATAGAAGAGTGTAACAAAAATAGGGCGCCGATAATTGTATATAGGGTCAAGGATGAATTATTATATCAACATGGAAATAGAAAATGTTATTTCTAAATAATTAGAGTCTAAGGGAATTATTTGTTCTTTAGGGCCAATGTTAACTGAATATATTTAAATATATTTTTAATAAATACATTTTAAATTGGGGAATACTATCATATGCCTTGGTTAAATCGACAAAAAGCAAATGTAAATCTCTGTTAGTAGCTGTGGAAATTAAAAATACAGTCGCACAAACAAAACAAGCAATAAATGCTTTAAACTCTGTTTGGTGGAGCAAAAATATTACAAAAAATAGAAAATTACAAATATATCAAACTATAATTCAGAGAATTTTAACATTTGGTGCCGAAGTCTGGCAAATTCCTACCAGGGAAATGAAAATAATTTTAAGTACAGAAATGTTTTAAGAAGATCAGCTGGAATATCTAGAATGGATAGAATACGAAATAAAGAAATAAGGGAAATTATGGGTGTACACGAGGAGCCAGACATCATAGACATTATAGAAAAGAAAAGATTACAGTGGTATGGCCATGTCAAAAGAATGCCAGAACAAAGATTACCTAAAATTGTTATGGTATGGATCCCAATGGAAAGGAGGAAGAGAAGAAGACCGAAGAAAACTTGGATAGAAGGGATACAAGCAGCTATGAATATCAGAGGAATGGTGGAAGTTCAATTGATGGATAGAGAGGAATGGCGTTTGGTTTCCGGAAGACGGCGGCAGCTGCCATGATACCGGATGATGATGACATTTTAAATAAATATATTATTAATAAAATGTTGAAATTTTGTTTTATGTAATATGGTTAATTTCTTATATCATCATCATTATTGTACATTCACGAATTTAGGCCATTTGGTGACCTGTTTCGGCCTCAAGAGAAACACCATCCAAAAGTCTTTTGATAGACGTCCTGGTCTTCTTCTTCCTGCAGATCGATATCGTAACATTTGTTTGGGTATCCTGTGATCTTCCATTCGATGAACATGTTGTATCCATCTTGACTTATAATCAGAAATTTTGTTTTCTAAAGGTTCTATGGGTCATTCTTCTAAGATGGTTTTTTTTTTTTGTGTTCTGGTAGTGTGTATCCTGGAGTCCTCCGAAGGTACCTCATTTCAGCAAATCTAAGTCTCTGTATATCCTTCTATTTCAACGTCCATACTTCGCTACCAAACAAAAGAGTTGGAAGAGCCAGTGTTTTATACAATTTTAGTCTTGAATATTTTTGGACTAACTGTGGCTTGTAGATAGAATTTATTAACCCTAAAATCCTTAAACATTTGGATATTTTTGCATTTACATCCTTTTCTTCTTCATATGAGATATTGCATCCTAGATATGTAAAATTATTCACCTGCTCCAAAATGTTATTGTCCAGTACAATTTTACTTCTGACAGGATCTACACCTTGAAATGCCATCATTGTCGTTTTCTCTGTAGATATCTTCAATCCATATTCTTCTGTAATTTTGTTAAGTTCATACAGACCTTTCTGCAGATTACCTTCTGAGTTTGCAATTATTATTTGGTCATCTGCAAACAATAAAATTTATTGCAAGTCTCAACACGAAGAAATCCAGAAGGAATTTCTTATATCAATAATAATAATAATAATAATAATAATAATAATAATAATAATAATAATAATAATAATAATAATAATAATAATAATAATAATAATAATAATAATAATATAATAATAATAATAATAATAATAATAATAATAATTTATTTATATACAGATTTACAATGTTTACAAATCTTTCTGTGCCTAAAGCTTTATCTTCCTTCTCCGCTTGTCTCCATCCATCCACTCCATATCCTCCAGTCTTCTTGTTCTCATTCCAGTTCTCTTATTTCTTGTATCCGAAGTTTCGAGTTCTTCCTTTTTTTCTTCTTCCAGTTGAACACCATTCCAATGTTTTTCCGGGTAACCTTTCTTCTTGCATTCGTCGTTCAAGCTTATATCTTATGAAATCTACTGTTGAATACTTAATGTTTTTTTTTTTTTTAACATCTTACTACTCTCGCTAAGAAATACATTTCCATCGACATAAGTTTTTGTTGAATTTCCATGCTTTAGCCCTCTATATGACAGTATTGAATTATATGTAGTAGTAATAATAATAATAATAATAATAATAATAATAATAATAATAATAATAATTTTTTATTATTCCGACTTTTACGATGAATATACATTTTTCCGGTACCCATGTTCACAGTTAACTACACATTTGTTTCAACACGTTTTTCCATTCCTATCTGTTCATCCATATATCTTATTCTATTTCACATTCCATCTTAGCTTCATTGATTCCCTGAATCCACGTAATAGTTGGTCTACTCTTATTTTTCCTTCCCTGTGGTTCCCAATCCATGATTATCTTAGGTAGTCTTCCTTTTTCTATTCTTCTAATGTGTCCGTACCAATTTAATTGTTTCTTCTTTATAAAATCTAATATTGAATATTGTACCTGCAGTTTCTCTTTTATATATGAATTTCTGATTTTATCCTTCCCGGATATTCTTGCAGCACGTCTCCAGTAGTCCATTTCAGTGGCGAGCAATTTTTTTTCATTTGTGCAATTAAAGCCCACACATCAGCTCCATAGGTAATAATACTTCTGATTGTTGTATTAAAAATAGTTTTTTTTTGTTTCTTTGAAGATATGTTTGTCCCATACTATTCCATTTAGGGCAGATATAGCTTAAGTTCCTATATTGATCCTGTTTCTTATCTCTGTTTCTTGTTTTCCATCTTTAGTAATTTTAATTCCCCAATACTTATATTCTTCAGTGTGTTTAATAATAATAATAATAATAATAATAATAATAATAATAATAATAATAATAATAATAATAATAATAATAATAATAATAATAATAATAATAATAATAATAATAATAATAATAATAATAATAATAATAATAATAATAATAATAATAGTAAAATTCGGGAATTAGAATCTGAGAGAATTATTCTTTAGTATCTAGATAGCTATCGGCTGATAGTAGGAGGAAATAACGCCATTTTGAAATTTTAGGTCATAACGGCATATTTGTTTTGCATATTTCGGTGGTTTTTAGGTCATAAAAATCCTAGCCTAGTAATTAGGGTTCAGATGTAATTTTCATAATTGGTATTTTAATATAATATTTTATAGATATACAATTCTAATTCAACCCAGGTAGTTACTACAGACCTTATGGGCTACGCTAGTGTCCCCCTACCTACAGTGACAAGTGGCAACTGCTTTTTTCTTTAAGATGCTGTGGCTTGGACGGCTGCAACTTACAACTATGTATCTGCTGTGTTGCATACTTTAGTTTTATATAAGGATTTCTCTCAAGAAAATACTGTTAAAATGGCAACCAAGTTCCCTATTCCAAACACACAGTAACTTCCTGGATTGAATCTGAGTTGTATGTGATAAAAGAAAATTCCATTCATTGAACGGCCTGTGGGTGTTGAAAGTGTAGAACAGGTGCTGGAGGCGTTTATACTGTACATAATCCTCCAAAGTCTTTGCATTGAGCTACCCAGCAGTTAACTAACTCACTGGCACTATCGAACCTGTAGGTTCATAGCCGCGCGGACATAGCTCTCCATACATCCCTATCCTGAGCTAATGTTTTCCAATCGTTCCCTGTATAATCCACTTCCCTCAAATCATAGTTAATGTTATTCTCCCACCTCATTCTTGGTCTACCAACTGGGCGATTTTCCTCTGGTTTTCCTACAAGAAGCTTCCATGCACGTATTTAATTCCCTATTCGTGCCACATGTTCTGCCCATCGCAGTCTAGGAGACTTAACTGTTCTTATTATATCTGGCTTCCTATAAAGATCATAGTTAATCATTTCTAAATCCGCCATTTTCAAGATTATACTTTCTCATTGAGTGTCTTTGTAGTAGGTACTAAACATTTTTGAGTTTATCATAAGTAATGCCACGAGTGATTTCCAAATTATCGATAAATTCACGACTCACGAAGTGAGGAGTTAAGTTATCTGGAGAATTTGGAAATCAACAGTGGCATTTGTTAGCACTATTTAAGGAATAAAATTAAGCTGTTTACTCACAAATCATTATTTAACTATAGTTATTTTAAAATATTTATATATACTTAATGTAAACGGCGATGTTTGAAAACAAATGAGAAACGATTGGTATACTTCATTTGCTTCTTTTGTTCATCACTGCAACCAGATCCTAATATTATTTATTGCCAAAGGATCGCAATGTTGTAAGAATGCATCCTAGTGGAGAAATTTATAACCAACGTTATACTGTATATTAATTAATTTCTGATGTCCTATGATGTAAATATGTCACTTATATTTTTCTGCAACGTCATTTCTTGGAAAATAATACATTTAAGAAAGTGCAAACAGTGGTTTCTTTCTTTTGTGGTATAATCAATTGCTACAAATGTTTTTATATTATCTCTCGTATGCGCTTACTGTTGACATTTAGGCACTATATATACAATCTGGTAGTCGTATTTCTTAGGGAGTCAGTCACTGCAAAATAATGCTATGACCTATCCAGAATGTTAAAAAGGAGGTGCTTTCTTTATTATGATAAACTTTAGTTTGTAAATTCTAGGCGAAACACGACTGTGATTGGTTGTAAATAAAAAATCATTGAAATGTGATTGGTCATTGACTCCCATTTGGGGCATGAGTTAAATAGTCTTTCTAATGACACCAGTTTGGTATAAATCAAACCACTGAATGCGACGTTATACCAGATTGTACCCACTGAATATTTCTGCGGATACGCTGTGTAGTGAGAAAGGAAATTATTCAAAATGCGGTACTATATTAATGTTCAGCTTATATCGTGGGGTTTCACTGTATATCATTGTATGACCCATACAGGCCTGCAGCGGCACTAGTCCGGAATTTTATTTTCTCCTGCGACTCACATATTCTACTGGTCAACAGAGGTGTATTTCACAAAAAAAAATCTTACTGCTAAATGCGTGAATTATTTGATGCTCGGTAAGACGGGAATGTTGAAGAAGCACTTACCAATATATTGTCCCAGCGTTGCTCGTTGGAAGCTAGCAACACATCACTCTAGATTTTTCTTTTTCCCCGGAAATCGCATGTATATTTATTTTAAAGGATATTTTTTATAGAGACATAACTTATTTTTATGTTCATAACAGTGAAATTCTTTTTTTTTCCCCTCTTCTTAAGTGTCATATTTCCCGAGACATAGTAATATAAAAACAGTTTTTATGTACTAAAACATAAGATTGTAATATAATATAATATAATATAATATAATATAATATAATATAATATAATATAATATAATATAATATAATATAATATAATATAATATAATATAATATAATATAATATAATATAATATAATTAATATATATAATATATATATAATATAATATAATATAATATAATATATATATATCTATATATAATATAATATAATATAATATAATATAATATAATATAATATAATATAATATAATATAATATAATATAATATAATATAATATAATATAATATAATATAATATAATATAATATCTATATATACTATCTATAATATAATATATATATAATATAATATAATATACTATCATAATAATATAATCATACTATAATATAATATAAATAATATACGTCAAGAATGAAACTCTCTAGAAAAAAAATTGAAAAAAAAAGTTTCAGACACTATGCGTAAAAAGAAGAATAAATTTGTGTAGTCATCTTCTCTGAATAAACTATAACAGATTAACCAAACAAATCTTTGATTTTTTCCATAGCCGCAAAAACAAAATCCAACTGGTTTAAAGAAACTGAAAAAGAGGTAGTAGAATTAAATATTACAGAAAATACACTAATCGATAAAACAGCTAAATTAATTATTCAAAATGAAAACATAAGGTTCCAAGATAAATCTGCAAAAAAATCCAAACCTATTATCTCGGAAGAAGAGAGGAAAAGAAGATCAGAAAGAATGAAGAAATACTGGGAAGTAAGAAAGGAATAATACACAGAGAAATGTTTGATCCAACATACCCCAGAGAGTGTAAAACGAAAAAAAAAAAAAAGAAAAAAAAAGAGAAGTTAGACTTATTACTGTCTTTTGTTTGATTTCATATACAAACAGTTGAATAATATTATGAGAAGTAAGACCTCTGACTGTCTTTTATCTTTTATTACATAAAAATTCTGACCCTAATAATATTTATTGTTGGTAGCGAATCATTTGTCATTAAATTCTCCACTCACGTTTGTGCAACTTTTTATACAGAATTCGAAATGTAAATCAAGAATAATGACTTTTTTTGTGACGGTCGTGTTTTGTGTAAAATGCTTCAATATATTAGGTTTATTATGTTAAAATATTTTAAGTTGTGAAAGTGGATGTTTTGACTCACTTAGAATCCCAAATAGATTTATTTTCGGTTGAACATTTTCATCCAAAGATTTCTACACTGATAAACACGTAACGAGACTAATGAAACGCGTGTATGTTCATCGATTACTACTGAAAACAAAATGACAATCTATAGCATAAATTAATTGTATACAATATTTTGATGAACCCAATATGAGGTGTATGGTATACATAGTCCTATATCGTTTAATGACACTACATAACAACTAATGGTATCAAACTAAACGTATTCCACAACTTAGAGAGAGAATATATATATATATATACACTTAAATAATGCATAATACAAATACAGATATTTACTCTTTCTCCACAAATTGCTCGGTCACGTAAAATTTAATATTTAAGGAAATAAATATTTTAGAAAAATAAATACAATTTTCATCCATTATTGTAGGCCTATGTAAACATCGAACTTTTTAAATGATAACTTTTGTTTTTCTTTTTATCAAAGGCAGTTATTTTCTTTAGCAACACCCAATCTGGAAATGCATGCTATTATGTATTATAGCGACTCGAATATTCTCAACTTGTTTCAAAAAAATTAAAATGTATAAAACTTTTATACTTCCTGTTATATGGGTGCAAAACATGGACTCTTACTTTAAGGGAGGTGAAAAGATTACGAGTATTTGAGAATAAAGTTCTTAGGAAAATATTCGGACTAAAGAGAGAGATGAATAGTCAGGCGAATGGAGAAGACAACACAACAATAAGCTACGTGATCTTTATAGGAAACCAGATATGAGAAGAACAGTTAAGTTTGGCAGACTGCAATGGGCAGGACATATGGCACGAATGGGGAATGAAAGAGGGGCGTGGAAACTCCTTATATAAAAATCCAGAAGGAAAACGACAAGTAGGCAGGTCACAATGTGGTGGGAAAATAATATTAACTATGATTTGAAGGAAGTAATTATTCAAGGGATGATTGGAAACGATTAGCTCAGGATAAGGATGTATGGAGTTCATGTGTCCGCGCGGGCATGAACCTACGGGTTCGATAGTGCCTGTGAGTTAAATTAGAAGCATCAAATAATTCATTTTGTTTGGTTTTACTTGGCTGCTATGGAATCATTTGAATTCTTGACATGTTTATCACAAAATTCATCCGAGAACATATTGTTTAAACAACTCACCTCATAGGATTCATGCTTCCATGATATCGCGATTTCAAACATAGTCATGTTCATCATCAGCCATAACTCCGACTGACGAAATTCTTCGGCCGTCAACTATTCTATTGTCGCCATCTTCAGTGCTGCCATCTATGGTTGAATTTATGAACTTCGAAATCAATGTAATTTCGTTAGGGATATCAAAATTCATTGATCTATTTTTGTTTTTCTGAATGTATATTTTTTCCCAAACTGTCAATTCCAAAGGTTTCTCTACTTGTTTTAAAAATTTAGCTTCTCTTCCAATTTTATGATGTTCTAATAAACTATGTGCAGCAATTGCAGATTTTTCATGGAAGCATGAATCCTATGAGGTGAGTTGTTTAAACAATATGTTCTCCGATGAATTTTAATGATTATACCTCATAATGTTTACTTCCCAACATTAATTAAATATGTTTATCACAATTTGTCTGTTTCCATAGCAACGAACCAAATGAAGTGTTGCATAATCTGTAGAAAAGAACCACCTTTTCGAAAATTCGTCGAATAATGCCTCACTCTGTAGAATATGGAACAAAACTGTTTTTGTTATGTTACTAACTTTCTCTGAATATAACTTTTACATGACCGAGCATTTAAAAAGAGTTTTTGTTTTGTTTAGTCAGTAAAGAAGATAACCACTTTAAGAAAAAAAAATATATCGCATTTAGAAATTTCGTCGAATGATGTCACATTCTGTAGAATATGGAACACAATTGTATTTGTTATTTACTAACTTTCTCTGAAAATAAAATTTTACATGACAATGCATTTAAAAAAGATTTCTGTTATGTTTTGTTCGTATTATGTGTCACTTCCTTTCTACATTTGATTCAGGATGTCTATAGAGTGAAGATAAACAAATGCAACAATTGTTTTCTAACTTTTAATTTAAAAAAAATTACTGACATTTACTTATTTGTTGCATTTGATAGACATCATGAATAGGATTTCAGTTTAAAATCCCTGTCAATATGAAAATTATTACTCTTAAGTATGAGAATATACCGTTATGATGAACGTGAAACATCAATTTGAATAAATAATCTAGAATCAATCTTATCACGCCCTTGGGATAAAAATAAACAATAACATGGAACATGTATAAAACACCAAAACATTTTTACTCTGGATACAATGTATTCCCTATATCAAAACACCCAAACAAATTGAAGAACCTATCAAAGGTACTTGTGAGTTTTGTTCCCCTCTGTATACTGCTACTGTTCCCATTACTCTATGGCATTATAGTCCATGGAGGACCCTAGCCTTCCTTGTAAAGTCTTTCCATTCTTTTCTTTTCAAAATGTCGAGTTTCTTTTTTTGTAACATCCTTCCTTCTTAAAACATTCTCCACAACATCCAACCATCTAAGTCTTGGTCTCCTGTCTTCTTTCACCACCTAGTTTTTCATAAGTAATGCCACGAGTGATTTCCAATTTATCTAGATAATTTGGAAATCAAGAGTGCCATTTGTTAGGACTATTTAACACATAAAATTAAGCTGTTTACTCACAAATCATTATTTAAATATAGTTATTTTAAAATATTTATTTATTTAATGTAAACGGCGATGTTTGAAAAAAAAAAAGAGAAGCGATGTTTGAAAACAAAAAATGAGAAACGATTGTTACGCTTGTTCATCACTGCAACCAGATCATATTATTTATTACCAAAGGATAGCAATATTGTAAGAATGCACCCTAGTGGAGAAATTTATAACCAACATTATAGGTATTAATTAATTTCTGTTGTCCTATGATGTAAATATGTCAATTATATTTTTCTATAACGTTATTTCCTGGGAAATAATTCGTTTAAAAGACTGCAAACAGTGATTTTTTTTTGTGGTATGATAAACTGCTACAAATGTTTTTCTATTATCTCCCGCAAGCACTTTCAGCTGACATTCGTGCACTATATATACAATCTGGTAGCCGTATTTCTTAGAGAGTCAGTCACTGCAAAATAATGTTATGACCTATTCAGAATGTTAAAAAGAAGGGGGTTTCTTTAATATGATAAACTTCTTTGATAAATTCGAGGTGAAACACGACTGTGATTGGTTGTAATTCAAAAACTGTTGAAATGTGATTGGTGATTGAATCCCATTTGGGACATGAGTTAAATAGTCATAAGTAATGCCACGAGTGATTTCCAATTTATCTAGAGAATTTGGAAATCAAGAGTGGCATTTGTTAGGACTATTTAACGAATAAAATTAAGCTGTTTACTCACAAATCATTATTTAATTATAGTTATTTTAAAATATTTATATATTTAATGTACACGGCGATGTTTGAAAACAAATGAGAAACGATTGGTACGCTTCATTTCCTTCCTTTGTTTATCACTGCAACCAGATCATAATATTATTTATTGCCAAAGGATCGTAATATTGTAAGAATGCACCCTAGTGGAGAAATTTATAACCAACGTTATAGGTATCAATTAATTTGATGTCCCATGATGTAAATATGTCAATTATATTTTTCTGCAACGTCATTTCCTGGAAAATAATTCGTTTAAGAAAGTGCAAACAGAGTTTTCTTTTTTTTTTGTGGTAGAATTGTTACAAATGTTTTATATTATCTATCGCATGTGATTTCTGCTGACATTCATACACTATTATACATAATCTGGTAGCAGTATTTCTTCGAGGGTCAGTCACTGCAAAATAATGCTATGACCTATTCAGAATGTTAAAATGCAGCTGCTTTCTTTATTATGATTAACTTTAGTTGGTAAATTTAGGCGAAACTCGACTGTGATTGGTTGTAAATAAAAAAATCATTGTAATGTGATTGGCCATTGACTCCCATTTGGGGCTTGAGTTAAATAGTCAATAAAAACTCTCTGACTACTCTATTATCCTCCATTTTAACTGCACGTCTTAACCGGGAAATACATTTGCTTTTAATTTTTGGTTTACCTTATATTTCTTCATCTTCTCCATTTGATCTTATTTTCATTAACTTGGCTAAATATCCTCCTGACAATTTTCATTTCCCATGTTGCAACGATAAGTTCATCACTTTTCTTAGAATATAACAATTGTGGTTATATACATTATGTTTAAAGAAATAAGCCATATTGGTTTGTACACTATTTTGAGCAAAAACAAATTTTATTTAGTGACAAGAACTTTGAATTTTACAAAATAGTACTGTTCAAGCAATCATTACAAAATTAATTTACATTTTATATCATCAAATGATTTGATTCAAAGTTGTTTCCTCTTGTTGTTTTGTCATTCATCACACTTCGCTCAATTATAATTTTCATAGAGAACTTTTACATTAACTTACACATATATTGTGTCAAAATATATATTCGTCATTGATTTATGTAGATATCACAAGATAATTTACACAGATATGCCTAGATGTATGTTTTTGTAATTTATAATATATTTATGGAGATATCACAAGATAATTCACACAGATATGTCAAGATGTATGTTTTTGTAATTGATAATATATTTATGGAGATATCACAAGATAATTCACACAGATATGTCTAGGTGTATGTTTTTGTCATGGATAATATATTTATGTAGACAACACAAAATGATTTCCAGCTTTAACACTCAGTCTTGTGAAAATACTTTTAAAATGAAAAGATAAAGTTGAAGTTGGTGAAACAGTAGACACGACAGAAGTGAAATGAAGAGTTTATGTTAATAAATATGAATTATTGTTACGTCTACTCAGTGAGAAACATGGCTTCTCCCGGTAAAGGTAACAATAATAACAGATGAAGATTGCAGAAGAGCATCTCAGCCGTGGTAGAGAGGAGGATATTCGATAGCCTGAAAAAATAGCACAAATAGAACAAGCGTTAACAGAAGTAGTTAAGAGAAACAGTACAAGAATAAGTAGAGTCCAGGAGAAGAAGGTAGAAGTAGTGGAGTAAGTCCGATAACAGATTACTTTTTTCATCGTGAGTTCTCTTGATCTAGTTTATTTTCCAAGATTTTAAAGTTAGAACATTTTTTATTATCAACTTCATCGTTTTGATATTAGTATTTCAAATAGTTATAATTTAATTGTATGCAAACTAATAGGTCATCAAATTTTGTACCGTATTAAGGTCAATAGGCCTGCTCTTCCTACAGTATCATTATTATTTAATATCCAAAATGTATAAACCCTAACTCATACTACCCTCTATATCATTATTTTAAAAATACATTACGGAACTCCGTTGATGTCATTATGTTAAAATTTTAATAAATATAAAACAGCACTTGAGATCTCAGTCGTCCTCAGTTATCAGCAGTGTAATTTTGTAGGAGGCCTTTCGAAAAACTTAAGTTTCATCTTCTGCTTTCGGTTTGTAGTTTTGTAGGAGTCTTTCGAAAATTTAAGTTTCATCTTCTGCTTTCAGTTTCAAACTACACTACTGATTTTTGAGAACACTGAGATATCAGGTACTGTTCTATATTTCTTAAAATTCTACCCTCTATATGAAATTTAAAAAAAATAGTAGTTACCGACAACGCTAGAAGGCAGCTGTTGTCAAACGTATCGCAAAACAACAACACATAGTAGCCCACATCCTTCTGCTGAAGATGAAAGCCGATTTCCGAAAGGCCTACAGTCCTTAAAAGTTGTTTTATCTTAATCTAGTTGAGAACAACGTCACCTGCCTGGTATTTATTTTAATATTTTAAGAGTGTATTCTTTTAGCTATTAAGAGAATGTAACGATTTAGATTTGGAGGCGTCAGTTGTTAACAGACATATTTCTAAATTCAAATCATGGAAGATTGGCATGCTACGAGTTAATGGTAAACCCAGAAAATTGGATAAACCTGGGTAGATTTCTGGACAACACTTATTCAGGAATAAATAAATATGTTAACAAATTGCAATGCCATTAATTCTTAATAATTCTACATAACTAAGTTAACATATAATGTAATTGTATTGATATCTAATTGTAATATTATTGTTTTTTTTGTTTGTTTTAAGTATATTATTACCTAACATCAACTTATTGTAACGGACTGTCAACAGCACGTACGGCTTACTGCCCGTGCGATCCATATTTGTAAATAACATTGTATGTATCTTATTTTAGTTTAATAAAGTCCTTATGTATACTTTTAGTTTAATTAACTCCTACTACTGCTCTTATCCTGTAAGACAGGACTCAGTTTTTGCAAGCATTCAGGAGTTTATGATTATTACAGTGTTAATGAACTTAGATACCATTACACAATGCTTAAGTAATTCAACAAATGTCTTATTCTTAATTCCTTTAAACAAACGTGCTGGAATGTAATGTGGTAATAATTCCAAGCCATGCATTTCAGAAATAACAAATTCCGGACACGTGTTTATATAACAATTTATTCTATAGACAAGAGAAATTCGTACCTCAGGTTTTATCAAGTTTTGCCTCGTTTTGTATCCTGGATGTAGTGAAGAAACAACTAATTAAAAATTGAGAAAACACGGTTTTCATTCTGTTGCGAATTACATGTAATGTCTCAAGCTAGTATAAAATATTTCTAACGTGTGGACAATTCTAATTTAGACTCTCAATTTTTATTTTATTTTATTTCGTTTTGTCCAATGCTACGAGGTTGTTTTTATGACATTCCTATATTTCTCTCCTAGCATTATTGATGGAATTGTAATCCATTTCATAGGTTTGGGCACCTGGAAGGCAGAGTTACGTTCCTCCGATGATATAATGGATGATAAATGATAATGATGGGCCAGAAGAGTCCTCAACTTAATCTTAACCAAATATTCCAGGCTACGGACAACCACAGGAATAATTCTCTTTAAGAAAAAATCCTATTTAAGATATTGCATTAGAATAAGTTTTTATTGAGATTATAAACATAAATATTTTGAATTTTTTCATTCACATGTAGCCTATATACACCTTACGTCTCACATGGAGACAAGGGTGATTCCTAACGGGATTTTTTTTAACCAAGCTAATTTAGTTACACATATGTATAGATGTCAACGAGTGACATGTGGTTAGCACGTAGCCTCAATGAGGCATCTAGTAGGCTACTACGGTATTAGCTGGATGGATAAATATCGGTTAAATATTACACGGAGGCCTGCTATTCAGGCTTGCGGTTATTTAACGAATCTGAAAATTTTCAAACTCGGGACTCACGTCTTATAGTCCCTTCCGGAGAATTTGTCTCTTTGATTTTCCATCTTAAAAATCCATCCACCCTGTTGAGTGGTATCAAGACTTTAAGGCCTTAAATCTGCCAAGTAAAAAACTATTATTATTATTATTATTTTATTATTATTATTATTATTATTATTATTATTATGAAAAATTAATATTATATATTCAATAGTAGATATGTAAGCAATTAAATTGGTATGGGCACGTGCGACGAATACAAGAAGAAAGGTTACCCAGGAAAACATTGGAATGGTGTCCATCTGGAAGAAGGAAAGGAAGACCTCGACACTTGTGGATACAAGAAATAAAACAGCCACAGAGAGATGTGTAAACATTAAAAATCTGTATATAAATAAAAAGTATTATTATTATTATTATTATTATTATTATTATTATTATTATTATTATTATTATTATTATTATTATTATTATTATATACTGTCATACGAAAAAAATGAATATTTTAGATATTTAGAAGTAGATTGTATAAGATGCATCAATTAAAATGGTATGGGCACGTACGACGAATGCAAGAAGAAAGATTACCCAGGAAAACATTGGCATGGTGTCCACCTGGAAGAAGAAGGAAAGGAAGACCTCGAAACTCGTGGATGCAAGAAATGAGAACTGGAATGAGAACAAAAGGACTGGAGGACATGGAGTGGATGGATAGAGACGAGTGGAGAAGGAAAATAAAACTTTAGGCACAGAAAGATATGCAAAGATTGAAAATCTGTATGTAAATACAATTATTATTATTATTATTATTATTATTATTATTATTATTATTATTATTATTATTATCAATTTGGCGATAAATCACTTTGGATGAAGTAGAAACACTATATTGTGGAATATTCCTAATTAATGATCATTATTATTATTAACATCAGATTTAAAGAACATTTTCGAGACTTTATATTCTCGCAGATGGAAAATCAAGCTATGCAAAACACGGTATCCATGAAGGACATCGCATGTTAAATATTGAAAACACCCTAACAGAAGTGTACAGAGAAAATAATCCAGCGAAGGTAAACGTACTCGAAGAGATGGAAATCATGAAAGCAGCTCACAACAACGACAATCTGATAAACGAAAACGAACCCAATGCAAGTAACCCCCTCTACCAGATCTTCAGTGAAACACCAGTTTTGAATCCTGCCGATGATGGGACAAGTCCCGAAAACGCTACAGTTAAATAATTAATTAAGTTGAGGAGACGGACCTTTCAGGTGAATATTCCATAATTTTATATTTTTATTATTATTATTATTTATATTATTATTATTATTATTATTATTATTATTATTATTATTATTATTATAGTCTGCGACTTCTCCAAAGTATTTCATGGAATTTGATTTGTAATTCGTTGATATTCTCTAAATCCTTGACAGGAATAAGGGTACACATCTATCTATAAGAGAACTCACGTCTTGCGGTCCTTATGGTAACCTGTTCACTTGTTTAGGAGTCGGTAATATTGTTATTGTGTCAAGAAAATTTACTGGAATAGAAATCACTGTATTTTAAGTTAGTCGCACTGCATTAATTACCTATACTTTACACACATAGAGTGTTGTGTTTTAATTTAATTGAAATAAGATTGTGAATAACTGATGCAGGGCTGAATGTAATGGAATTGTTTGTTAAGTCCAGTCTTTATCTCCGCAGGTGGTGTGTCTCTTCAGTAGTGATATCCTTCAAATTTCGTTGTTGCCTAGAAACGTACAACTGTGCGTTATTAACCATCACACTACATTACATAACACTGTAAAATAATGCATTTTCATTGATACAGACTAATTATGTGGTATGCTTTGTCAGCTATGGCAACATATTAATTAAGGAAACTTTATGTAATAAACATAATGAGGAAGGCTTACAACTGAATGGTATTAATAAGCTGTTAGTTTATGCTGATGATGTAGTACTACTGGCCGATAGCGAGGAGATACTAAAGGCCAACACGCACACACTATTGAGTAACACTAAGAAATTAGGACTGGAAGTAAATATCAGTAAAACTAAATATATGGTCACACGTAGAAATTCAGTATATAATGGAAATGGACCGCTAATGACAAATGAGGGAAATTTTGAGGAAGTGGGTGAATTCAAATACCTAAGAACAATAATCACAAATAGGAATGAGATGCACAAAGAAATTAAACATAGACTTAATTCTGGAAATGCGTGCTATTATGCATTGCAGAGACTTTTGATGTCCCAAATCCTTTCAAAAAACGTTAAGCTGAAAATATATTATAAAACTATTATTCTACCAGTTATATTATATGGGTGCGAAACTTGGACTCTTACTTTAAGGGAGGAAAGGAGATTACAAGTATTTGAGAATAAAGTTCTTAGGAAAATTTTTGGACCAAAGAGAGATGAACAGACATGTGAATGGAGAAGACTACATAACAATGAACTACATGGTCTTTATAGGAAGCCAGATATAATAAGAACAGTTAAGTCTCATAGACTGCGATGGGCAGGACATGTTGCGCGTATGGGGAATGAAAGACGTGCATGGAAACTTCTTGTAGGAAAGCCAGAGGGAAAACGCCCAGTTGGTAGACCAAGAATGAGGTGGGAGAATAACATTAACTATGATTTGAGGGAAGTAGATTATACAGGGAATGATTGGAAAGCATTGGCTCAGGATAGGGATGTATGGAGAGCTTATGTCCGTGCGGCCATGAACCTACGGGTTCAATAGTGCCAGTGAGTAAGTAAGTAAGTAAGTAAGGAACAATAATTACAAATAGGTATGAGATACACAAAGAAATTAAAAATAATCTCAACTCTGGAAACGCGTGCTATTATGCATTACAGGGACTATTGTCCCAATTCCTTAAAAAAAGTTAAACTGAAAATATATAAAACTGTTATTTTCCCATTTATATTATATGAATTCTTACTTTAAGGGAGGAGAAAAGATTACGATTATGTGAGGATAAATTTCTTAGGAAAAATTTTGGACCAAAGAGAGGTGAACATACATGTGAATGGAGAAGACTACATAACAGTGAGCTACATGATCTTTATAGGAAGTCAGATGTAATAAGAGCAGTTATGTCTTGTAGGCTTGCGATGTGAGGATGCGTGACACAAATGGGGAATTTCTAGATAAAAGAAGTGAAGATATTAGAAATGAGCTAAATATTTTTAAACTTGTAGATAAAATAAAAGAATCTAGAAAAACTGGAAAGAACATGTTCAAAGAATGAGATATCAAGATCAACATATTGTCTACACCACTATGCATTCTATGCAACCACCCAGAAGAAGAAATGGATGCTCATCTCAACAACTGTGCAGCCGTCAAAGAGGAAACTTCCAAAACTTCAAAGTACCGGAGAGCAAGATTGCTAGTGACTTCAGTGAGAAATAGGCGTGGCAACATCACACAGCCTCCTGATTGGCTCAGAGACACTACTGCTTTTTAGGCATTTTAAATAATCAAACTTAATTGAAAATACATCAAATGCATTCAAATACCACATAATATATCACAGAAAAGAAATAATATAATTATATATTTCGAATCCAACAAAATAACACATTTTCAAAAAAGGGGCGTGCCATCCCCAGACAGCCACGCGAATGGCTAACACATAATTCGCGATAATAATAATTTTAAATTAAACTAAACTAACAATATCTCAGCATTAGCTTAAAACAATCATTAAGAACACCATGGATATCATTCGATCACGATATCCTAACAAATTAATACAAAAAAATCACACTTTAAAAAATCACCAGCCTCTGATTGGCTGACTGCCACAAGCGCCATATTCAAAAATTACGAAATCATACACAAGTCGGAGCACATTGCCACTACCATGCAGGTTGGAATGCTGGTTATTCGTTATTATTTATTATTATACCGGTATCTAATCATATCTAAATCACACCGGGGCTAATGCTTAAGCAGGAACCCGGGGTTCTCCTTTCTAGGACATCCTGGAGAACCAAAAGGAATCGCTCACCGCTTGTCATTAATTTGGCTAGCCGCAGGGCCTTTCCACCAAGATTACTTTAGAGTGTTAGATGCAGCACATTAGATACCAACCAACCAACTAAGAATGACATATGAACGCATACCAAACGTTATACTTAATTACAAACCAAAAGGAGACAAGGATGTTGGTAGAACTAAAAAAGAGATGGATTCAACTTTTTGAATGAGAATCAATGAGACAGGAACAAGCCACGTCGGCTTAATCCGTGATTGTTGTTGTTGTTTTTGATGATGATGAATATATGGTTTAAGATGCCAACTTTCGGAGATAATGACGTCAACTTGTCTATCACATTCATCATCATTATCAACCATATATTTATTATATTTGAAGAGAAAAATTATACGCTCAGACCGGGACTTGAACCCGGGACCCTTGGTTCTCTAGACCAAGTGCTCTACCAACTGAGCTACCTGAGCAAGTACCGATCTAAACGCAAATCTTTCTCTATATGCATTGTAATTCCCATCCACCAAATGCTGTGAAGTCATGCTTCTATCTTGCAAATGGCGGCTCCTTTTATTAAGAAGACATATTTGGGAATTATATATTACAGCCAGTACGGCTTTTTCCAAGTTTTTATTATTGATTTCGTACATCTCAATGATGGATAAATCATATTTGAAGAGAAAAATTATACGCTCAGACCGGGACTTGAACCCGGGACCCTTGGTTCTCTAGACCAAGTGCTCTATCAACTGAGCTACCTGAGCAAGTACCGATCTAAACGCAAATCTTTCTCTATATATATTTATTGTTATTTAAATTTGAAGAAAAAAATTTTCTCTTCAAATTTAATTTATCTTTCATTGAGAAATGTTAAATTAATAATAAAAACATTACTTACTTACTCACTGGCACTATCGAACCCGTAGGTTCATGGCCGCACGGACATAAGCTCTCCATACATCCCTATCCTGAGCTAATGCTTTCCAATCATTCCCTGTATAATCTACTTCCCTCAAATCATAGTTAATGTTGTTCTCCCACCTCATTCTTGGTCTACCAACTGGGCGTTTTCCTTCTGGCTTTCCTACAAGAAGTTTCCATGCACGTCTTTCATTCCCCATACGCGAAACGTGTCCTGCCCATCGCAGTCTACGGACTTAACTGTTCTTATTATATCTGGCTTCCTATAAAGACCATGTAGTTCATTGTTATGTAGTCTTCTCCATTCACCTGTCTGTTCATCTCTCTTTGGTCCAAAAATTTTCCTAAGAACTTTATTCTCAAATACTCGTAATCTCCTTTCCTCCCTTAAAGTAAGAGTCCATGTTTCGCACCCATATAATATAACTGGTAGAATAATAGTTTTATATATTTTCAGCTTAACATTTTTTGAAAGGAGTTGGGACATCAAAAGTCTCTGCAATGCATAATAGCATGCATTTCCAGAATTGAGCCTATGTTTAATTTCTTTGTGCATCTCATTCCTATTTGTGATTATTGTTCCTAGGTATTTGAATTCAGCCAATTCCTCAAAATTTCCCTCATTTGTCATTAGCTGTCCATTTCCATTATATAATGTATTTCTACGTGTGACCATATATTTAGTTTTACTGATATTTATTTCCAGTCCTAATTTCTTAGTGTTATGGGGGTCCGTTTACGGGCCCCAGCTGTGCTCACAACAGCAACAGGGCGCGTCCCCGGGCGGCGGATAGGGGAACGGTCGGTGGTTTGCTTGCACTCCTCCCGGCTAGGTCCAGACCGGACCCGCGGGCCATTTGTGAGGTCGTCAGGACTCGAGCGACCTGATGCACTACATAGCTCGTGCTGTCTCACTTCAGCAACAAAACGCGTCCCCTCGGTGGCGTAGTGGGGAAAAGGTCGGTGGATCTGCTAGTCAGTCCTCCCTTCCAAGTCCGATGGACTCGCGGACCATAAGTGAGGTCAACAGGAGAGGAGCGCACTGTTGTACTAAAGCTCATCGCCCGCCAAGCCGTGCCCACAACGGGGACAGCGGCCGTCGTGGCGAGGCGGTGGGAGATTGTGGAGTTCCGCCTGCTCCCTTCTCTTGGTTTATCCCGAGGACCTTTGTGGGGGCACCATGGGAGATGAGCACCCTGGATGCCTACATTGCTCAGTGGGCTGCCTCACAGCAGCTACACGACTAGGCCTAGTCTTGCGAACGGGCTGGATGGGACAATACCGGGCGTAATGCTGGGAATTACCACCAGGTCAATCTCGGTAAAGGAGGAAGCGCGGTCTTTGGAGGAGGGCTTAGCGCCGACTCTGGAACCGAGTGACCCAAAGGACAATCTGTGAGGTCGTCAGGAGTTGAGCGACCTGACGTACTAAAAGCTCAGGCTGGACCCACTTCAGCAACAAACACGTCCCCAGCTGGTGCACTGGGGGAAAGATCGGTGGATCTGCTAGACAGTCCTCCCGGTTAAGTCCAAGGGACTCGTGAACCATTAGTGGGGTAGGCAAGAGTTGAGCGCCTTGTCGTACTAATTGCTCATCTGTTGGAGCTTGCGAGCTCCGTGCTGGCCCACAACAGCTGCAGAAGGCGTCCCTGGGGGCACACCAGGGCTCGGCTCGGACCAGTCCAGCGGGGAGCTACTGTACTGGTTCCTGGCTTGGCCTACGGGCCCGTCGACAAACTGTGGGGTCGCCAGGAGATGAGCACCTGGATGTACTAAAAGTCTCACACTGTTGGGCTTGTAGCCCTAGCCGGTCTCACAACGGCTGCAGGACACGTCCCTGGAGGCAGAACAGGGGAATAGTCGGTGGATCTGCGACAGCAGTCCTCCCGGCTAGGCTCATGGAGCCCGTGGACCAACTGTGGGGTCATCAGGATTGAGTGACCTGATGTACTATGTAGCTCATCAATTGCCCAGAAGTGCAAACTCCAACACTCTCTCCCTGGAGTGTTGGTGTAAGGACCGAGAACTTGAACGTGGACGCGAAGTTAGGATAGGGAGGACTAGAACTAGGACTTGGGAGTATGGTCATGACGACCGAGGTATCCCAAGGGGTGGACGGCAGGGCCTAGATGTTACTCAATAGTGTGTGCGTGTTGGCCTTTAGTATCTCCTCGCTATCGGCCAGTAGTACTACATCATCAGCATAAACTAACAGCTTATTAATACCATTCAGTTGTAAGCCTTCCTCATTCTCTAAAGATTTAATGGCATGATCTAGTACAAAATTAAATAGTAGAGGAGATAGTGCATCTCCTTGCTTCAACCCATTCTGGATTTCAAAAGTGTCTGAAAACTGTTTGCCTACACGCACCCTACTCGTTGAGCCATTTAGACACATTCGTATAAGTCTAACTAACTTTTTAGGAATTCCCAACTCCAGCAGGATACTATATAATTTCTCCCTCTTAATTGAATCATATGCTTTTTGGAAGTCTACGTATAGTTGATGTACAGTACCATTATATTCCCATTTCTTTTCTAAAATCTGTCTTATACTAAAAATCTGATCTGTTGTAGACCTGTTTCTTCTAAATGCACATTGATGATCTCCTACAATGTCATCAATATGGGGAGTAAGTCTGCTTACTAATATATTTGTTAGAATTTTGTACGAAGTTGAAAGTAATGATATGCCCCTACAGTTGTTGCAATCAGTTTTATCTCCTTTCTTATAAATTGGTACGATAATTGATTCCTTCCATTCATCTGGAAGAGCTTCTTTTTCCCAAATCATACTAAGCAAACAGCGTATCTTGTCCATCAATTTTTCTCCCCCTGATTTTATCAGTTCTGCTGGGATCTCATCTGAACCTGATGCTTTATACATCTTCAATTTTTCAATTGCAATTTCAACCTCTAATGCACTTGGCTCTGCGACTAGCATTTCTGCTGTCTGTAACTTATCCTCCTCGATGTCCTGTTCTGTATGTACATTTAATAGCTGATTAAAATAACTTTTCCATCTATTTAATATACTCTTGGAATCTGCAATCATATCCCCATTTTCATTCCGAATTATGTTTGTTCTAGCCTGAAACCCTTTCTTCTCTATACTAATTCCCTGATATAATTCTCTAATGTTCCTATTTTTTGCATTCATTTCAAGATCATTAATCTTCTCTCTCAAATATTCCCTCTTTTTACTCTTTAGTAACTTGGTGGTTTCCCGTCTAACACTACCCAATTGCTCTAAATTTACCTCATTTGGCTCGTGTAACCATTTCATTTTTGCTAGCTTTCTTTTCTTTACAATGTCGGCACATTCCTCATCAAACCATTTCTTGTTTTGCCTCTTTTTCAAACAACCAATGCTTTCTGATGCTGACAATTTAATAGTATCTCTTATAGCCTCCCATTCTTTATTTATATCAGTTTCTTCTTCGTTTGCCACATTGTCATCTGAAGATTCCAGTACTTCAAATCTATTAGCAATTTTGATTTGGTATTCTTGCTGCATTTCATCATTTTTCAAGTTTTTTAATTCATATTTTACAGAATCATCTTTAGCGTTTGTTCCTCTCATAAGCGATAGCCGTTGTCTGATTTTCACTCTGACCAGATGATGATCTGAATTACAGTCTGTCCCTCTAACTGATCTAACATCAATGATGCTACTGTGCCAGCGTTTATCCACTAATACATGATCTATCTGGTTCCGAGTTTCTCCATCTGGGGACGTCCAGGTGTATTTATGAATATCCTTATGCTGAAATGTTGTGCTCTTAACAATGAGATTCTTTGATGTGGCAAATGTGACTAATCTAACCCCGTTGTCGTTACTATCTTCATGAAGACTGAATTTGCCTATTGTTGGTTTGAATATATCTTCCCGCCCCACTTTTGCATTAAAATCTCCTAAGACAATTTTCATATGATATCGTGAAAGGCTATCAAATAAGCATTCTAATTCTTCATAGAACTCATCCTTGATCTTGTCATCTTTATCTTCTGTGGGGGCATGTACATTTACAATTATAAAATCATGTCGTTTACCCTTTAGAATTATGTATGATATCCTATCACTAACAAACTTAATATCTCGGATAGCGGATAGGATCCTCCTTCTGACTAAAAAACCCGTTCCAAATGCAGGTCTTTCTGCACCCCCATAGTATAATGCAAAGCTTCCTGATTCCTGACTACCTTCTCCTGGCCACCTAACTTCCTGTAAAGCGACTATATCCAAGGGCGATGTATCCAATTCCCGTGTTAATATCTCTAGTGCCCCGCTATTGTATAAAGTCCTAACATTCCATGTTCCTAGGAACATGTCCCTGTGTTTGAGCCTTTGGCATGGGTTCCCTGAAGTAGTCCCCGCCCGGAGAACCGAATGGGGGACTATTTGACCTCCGGAAAATTTTACCCCAGTAGAACCCATGTCCGCATTTCTTGACGGTTGTATTTTTACGGTGAAAGATCGTCACTCTTTCGACCAAGGTACTTATTTCGTCTGGCTTATCACCTTCGACCAGTCCGGCATGGGTAACCCTATCGGCAGCAATGCTACCGCCGGCATAGCTCTCAGGATCATTTAAGCACACAAGCCACTCCACCACGACAAGGTAAAGATACCATGGAGGGAATAAAAACATTATTGTTATTTATTTATTTATTTAGCCTGGTGGAGTTAAGGCCATGTGGCCTTCTCTTCCACTCACCAGGGCAAACATATATTCCATCAGAATATAACAATCACAATGAACTCTAATATTAAATACTAAATAAAAAATTGATCAAAAAGATAATATCTATTATATTACGATCTATAATGCAACTAGTTAATGTTAGTTAAAATTAAGACTAAAACTAATAATAAAATGTATACAATCAAGACATATTAAATTGTCCCTGTCTAATGTAATGTTATATATAAGACAAAGAAAAATAATGAGATATAGAAAACTAATTTTACGTTTGTACAATATTTAAAACAAAACAAAAGAAAATATTTGTTAATCTTAATATTATTTTCATAGATAATTAAATGTATTAATTGTTAAAAGAATAGTATCAGTGAGGTGTATAAGTTAGTTTGTTATTAAATAATTCTTTAATTTGTTTTTGAAGGATGTTATAGTTTGACAGTCTCTGACATAAGGCGGAAGGGAATTCCATGTTTTGGTAAGCGAGACCGTAAAAGATAACGAATAATATACAGTGTGATGAGGAGGGATATAGGTAGACTATAAGGATTGATGGTCTGTTATGGTCTCTTCTTATTATTTGAACTACGATCAAATCCTTTTTCTCATCATACAGGAGAAGATTCGAGGATTCTATGCTACCATGCCACTTACATAGTTTCAAATAAAGAACGGAAAAGAATGTAGAAGTCATTATTGCAGTATGCGAATAATTTCCTGAGACAAATATATGTATATTTTTTTTCCAAAAATATGAGAAATGTCTTACAATTAAGTGAGAATTTGAGCTGAAAGTGACCTAAAATCACAATATTTACAATGTAAAATATGTATTATTACCCGTTTAAGGAGTAAGCGCAGTTGTTGACGGAGGGCACTGCAGTCGTGTTTATGCAGGAATAGACCACGTGACACTGCTATCTACGAGTGCAAAGTGAATGGGACGTGGGACGCTGACAGTGTACACTGCCTTATATGACGTCACGTGTACCAACAAACAGAGCTTCCTGATTCTTCCGCCTGCAGAGATACTTTGAATGAGTAATAGTTATTATTCAGACTAACAGGTTAACTTCAAACTAATCTGGAGTACTATGTCGTCCATTTTCTCACCCTTACTTACCCAAACCAACACTATCCTACCCATCTAACACTCTTGTCATTTTCTCACCATAACTTGCCCACAAATGTAGATGGACTCTTGAGATAGAATCCCCTTATATGTGAGTAAACACGTTGACAATTGCCTCTAGCGGGAATGTGTGTCGTCACATTGACCAACATGACTCTAGCAGTCTCTTGTTCTCCGATCGAATATTCACAAGTGACACGGTAGCATAGAATATCCAAGGATTTTCATTGATGTAGAAAAATTATGTGGCACGCTTTGTCAGCTATGGAAACAAATTAATTAAGGAAGCTTTATGTATTATATAGGATTTTCAGAATGTATGTTTTTTTTTTCCATGCGCGGCAGGCCTAGAAGGCCCTTGGCCTACCAACCGGCTGCTGGCCTCACATCGACATGTGTTAATCACAGAGCTAGACGATCATCTAGCCTGTGTAGGGGTGACATGTGGTCAGCATGTCGGGTCCCCCAGCCGTTATAGCTGGTCTTATCAACCTGGAGTCGCTACTTATTGTAGCTACCCAAATGCCTCACGATGCTGGGGTGGGCACCGGTCCCATACTGGCCGAAATTCCATGAGAAAATTTCTTCCGCCATGGGGTCTCGAACCAGCGCAAGTCTCGTAGCTCTCTGCCAAGGCTTCTTGCCTTAACCACTCGGCTACGGCGCAGGACATGTATGGATGTATTTATCAAATATGTCCCGCGTGGGGATACGGGTGCTCCCTAGCTGGAGTTTCTAATTTAGTTACCCTTATTTACCTACAGCTGAGAAAGAGTGACATGTGGTTAGCATATCGCCTCAGTGAGGCTCTAGCAGGCAACGAAGGTATTACTTAGATGGATGAAGGTCGATTAAATTTTACACCGTAGCCAAATTATGACGTCACTTTTTAAGTGTTGGGTGGTGTTCTGACAACGGTAATTACTTGGATACACCAACATACGTTTTCAGGTGAATGAAAGTATAAATAAAAATTTCAACACGTTCCAACTGACAACTTTCTAATCAGTTCCATTTAAATGTTGTTTCAACGCAGGCAAAATGTCAGATGAAGAACAATATGTGTAACTTGCTATAACACATATCAAATGATGCATAGTAAAGATGTCATAACTAGATCTGATACAATTAAACAGTTATATCAATAGTTGAATGCAGGCTTTCACGGCCGGTAATCATAATGTTGAGTGATTCCGGGTTATGTGGCCGTGGTCACACCAGATTCTATTCGACGATACACAAGTTTTAGCCACAACTTCCTACTATTTCCCTAGATTATACCGAGAGGCTATAGAAATATACAAGCATAAGGGAAATATTAACAGAAAAGAGGAAGGTATCAAACTGTCTAAGGCCTGGTTTCATACACTAGAAAATAAATGCATTAACACCAGTGACAACAAGGAGACGACCATTAGCCAATCAGCAAGAGCCACGCCCACTCACCCTGCACCCTCCACTAATACAACGTCCTCTACGTCCACAGCGCTCACTCTCAGTAGATCTTCCGACCAGGAAACACGCCTAGAAGCACTCGCCACTGAAGATGCCCTCCGCAGTTGAGGGCGAAACGTCTGGTACCAACACCAACTATGGACCACGGCCACATAACCCGGAATCACTCAACATTACAGTTATATCAATATTGAGATATCCTATTCTTTATTTTTTAAACAATATAACAGAGTTGTTTAACTATACCTGTTTGTAGTACAGTCGTCTGAATTCAAAATTTCAATGTTTATAAAAAAAATAAGGCTATTCTATGCCAGGGTTCCTCCTGTGAGTATTCGATCACAGAACAAATGACTGCTAGCGTCATGTTGGCCAATGTGATAAAGTGAGATGGAACAATTCCTTCGTAACACGGTATCAGCGAAAGGTTTATGCGACCATTGTGCATGACGTCAGAGGGAAGGAGGTTAGAACAGTTTTCTGTACCCTCTGGTTATAGCAATAGCTTAGACCAGCGGTTCCCAAACTTTTTCGATTCGCGAACCCCTTCCACAACGATCTGAGTTTGAGTGAACCACTGACTTTTAAATATGTCTACAGTAGACATGCATAAAATTTAATTCCAAGGAAAAGATTAACCTTATATTAACTTAACCCTTAACGGTTAAAACCTAAAGTTACTCTAGTTACGGCTTAAAAGTCACACAACGTGTAGGCCTAGTTGTAGCGAAATCAAATGCATTCCTAACGTTGTTACATAACTGTAAATCAGGCATTCGCGATAAATATTAATTTATTGTGGAAATAATGTGATAAATTCGCGATCTTACACATATGTATCAAGGGGTATTATAGGTTTAATTTAATTTTAGAACAATATTATTATTATTATTATTATTATTATTATTATTATTATTATTATTATTATTATTATTATTATGCCGCAGAAATGAAGGAAACCATAATAGGCCTAACCTCAAAACTCGCCATTACGGAATAGTTTTGGCGAACCCGTTGAAATATTTTGCAAACCGCTGGAGGTTCGCGAACCACGGGTTGGGAAAACGATGACTTAGAATAACTACTTCATATTAATTATTTCTCACTCCAAATGTTCCGAGCAGTCAGTGCGCAACTTTTATATTCCGCCGAAGTGTAAATTGTCTGTAAGTCTGAATCCTGGTCTTGTTTACATTTGATCACTGTTCAGAGATAATGGTGACCTCTACTGTATGGTTGTAGCTTAGTATTTGGATGGAGAGGTTTCATCTCTAGTAATAACACACGTTCCCGCTAGAGCCACTTGCCAACATGTTTACTCACAAATAAGGGGTTTCTATACAAGGAGTCCACCTATATTAGTGAGCAAGTTAAGGTGAGAAAATGGGCAAGTTAGTGTTACATAGGGGAAATTACTTACTTACTTACTCACTGGCACTATCGAACCCGTAGGTTCATGGCCGCACGGACATAAGCTCTCCATACATCCCTATCCTGAGCTAATGCTTTCCAATCATAGGTTGAGAAAATGAGCAAATTAGTGTTAGTTTCGCAAATTAGGGTGAGAATATGGGTGAGTTAGTGTACACCAGATTACTTTTGCGTTTACTTGTTTTTAGCGTGTTTTTATTAAGTTGGCTACATTGTTACAGAAATTACTAATACATATTATTCAACATTGTAAATACGGCGATTTTAAATTGCTTTCAGCTCAATTTCTTACTTCATTTTAAGGCATTTCTAACATTTGTTGTGAAAAAATCAACATATATGTTTCTCTCAAGTAATTATTTACATACTGAAGCAATGGATTGTGTGTTTCAATGTTTTTATTTGGATTCATGTAGGCGGTAGGTGGCATAGGTTTCCCGATATTAATATTATTTTGTACTACAGAAATTTATATGAAGAATGTATTATATAATTGACTTCTGAAGATCGAAATGATAGTAGAAATATAATCAGAGACCCCCAAAATATTCACAATTAATATCAGGCCTATTAATCACACATTGTGTTAAGTAACAGTAATAAATTGAGGATGGAAATAAACATAAATAAAACTGAATATATGGTTATACGTAGAAATACATTATAATGAACAGTAATTATGGTATATGGAATAGAACGAATGAAGAAGATGCCAGAATGACAATGAACAATTGCAAGAGAATCACTCATTAATACCTACCGTGGTAGTTTGGTCACATGGTTTGCTGGCGTACAGTCCATACTTTTTGTTGAGTGCTATGTTTTTCCTGTCCAACTGCTTCACGACACCCGTCTTGTAGTCGATCAGCTGATTCACTTTCTATAGAACAATATCATGTAAAAAGTACAATATACAATATAAAAAAAATATCAGGTGTATATAAATTGAAGTGTGGCACATGTGACAATGTCTATATAGGACAAACTGGTAGACCTTTTATCTCTCGGATAAAGGAACACATGAGAGCATATAACAGAAATTTAGAAAATTCAAAATATGCTAACCACCTATTCCAATTTAATCATTGTTTCGATCCAAATTTTGAAATTTTACATATTTGTGATAAGGGTAAGAAGTTAGATCTTTTGGAGGCTGTAGAAATTCATACATTTAAAAGTAGTAAAAAAACTGTTAAATTCTCAACTTGATTTGAATGAATCCCCTTTGTTAAATTAAAAAAAATTAAATAAATATTGTTGTATTGTTGCTTAGATCAGTTCGAACACAATTCATAATTTGTTAACATGTCTGAAGAAGGTACAGTGTACCGAAACAGCTGTCGCTGAATTATATAATAAATATGAAAACCAAATAAAACTACGTTTTATTTTTATTTAATTAATAAATATACACTTTGTATATAAATTAACTATGAATAGTTGCATCAAATAAATACACATACTTATAAAATTAATTGTTAAAACCGTTGAGGTGGAGAGTCATAAAATAAAATAAGCTAAAATATACCTTCTTAGGTAAAATCCGTCATCCTCAACTTATAAAGTATGTAATATTTATGCCTGTAGGCCTTTCAGAACATCCGTTCCATCTTCGCTACAACATCCAGTATGATGGTTGATGCTGCTGGTCCTAATGTGGTGTTCTCGTGTCCAGCAGCATCAACCACCATACTGAATGTTGTAGCGAAGACTGACCTGCTGAAGATGGAACGGATGTTCTGAAAGGCCTACATGTATAAATATTACATATTTTATAAGTTGAGGACGACGGATTTTACCTAAGAAGGTATATTTTAACTTATTTTATTTTATAAATACACATAAACAAGATGCCAAGCATAGTTCACATATCACCCTCGGGTACACAATAAATTCCAAAAGATATTTGAGAAATTTAATATTATTATTAGCGCCGAAAAATAACTACAGTTTAAACAAACTAATAAAAACCAAAAAAAAATATAAAAAACTGCTAAAAATAAAAAATCAGAAATATATCTAATTGAATGCACGGGTTGTGAAAAGCTGTATATAGGAAAAACATTAGAACCAAAGAACACATTACAAATATTAAAAATGGGGAAATAGAAAAATCTACAGTTGCTGCTCATGTTTGGTCTGAAAAACATAATATAAATCCAGACACTAAATTATTAAAACAGTTAGAAAATACAAAGGAACTGACTACTTAGGAAAAAATCTATATTCAGAAGAACAAAAACAGATTTATGAATTTTGAAATACCGACGGAGCGTGACCTTGTTTGGAGGTTCTTTGGCCAACCACAGGATGGAGTTGACATCGACATCCAGGGTATGGAACATAAATCTAACCAGTCTGGACAAGCTGACGATAAAACAGAATTGTTTTGAAACATGTCCAAGAACAAATCAGCATTAATATTGAGGTAAAATGATCAGACTGAAAATAATCACTGTCCATTATTAAGATAACATGGGGCAAGTCAAAAGTTCCTCCGAGGTTTCGTGGATCTGTAGAACAGTAACCGTAACAGACATAGAAAAAATACTTTTATCGGAGGAAAGGATGTATTTCCAAGTTTTCATAAGTATTGTCTGTCCAACGGATCTGTGCCCCTGTAAGATATGCGAACTAAAGCCTCTTCCTTTTCAGCCATCATTTTCCTGCCTACATTCCTATCTCTCTCTTGCATTTGCACTCCAATGTTGTCAACTCAACTCCAACTTTGTATTATTCAATATTCAGGAGCCAAGATACTGGGGGAAGTTCGGCAACATCCCTAGTCGATAAGTTACTTCGGCTGCCGTTTAACGTAGTGGCAGGGGAATTCGGTGAAATGGTGTGAGTGTAGACGTGTTCTTTTCTAAGAACGATGTCAGCTCTGTAGGGGCACATATCCGTTGGTCCCAGTATATCTTTCAGGTGTTCCATATCCCCACCGTTGGTGACTCGGCTGACATCGATCCTATAATCCAGCTCCTGCTATTCACGTACCAACATCCCATTGCCAATACCAGCGACTGTATGCTCAATCCTTTGTCAGGGCTCCGATAAATCGAGAGCATAGCGGGGGAGGATATCTTTGTGGTATTTATTACGAAATCGACGTTGAACCATCACAATAGACTCACATTTAGCAAACTGCAGCACAATAAACGTCTTTTCTGCACTAGTGAACGCCATGTTTCATCAACGGATATGACTGCCCTCTAGCGGTAAAATAATTTGTAAAAGTATGTATGGAAACTAGGAAATAGACTATTTCCGCTGGTACAGGCGTTTTCGCCATGTCTCTTATGGCTACTGTTCTACAGACCAACGAAGCCCCGCAGGGACTTATAACTTGTCCTGTAATTTATTTTAGAATACAGGCTTTCACGGCCGGAAATAAAGATAACAGAAGATTTTGGGCTATAAGCACATGGTCAATAACTGGTGTTTTTCCCAGACGTTTCTCCTATGGCTGTGGATTGTATCCTCAGTGGAGAGTTCTTCTAGATGATGTTTCCCGATCGAGCTTCCAACCAGGGAACACCACTAACAAGAACTCGCCATTGAAGATGCCCACTGTAGCCGACGGAGGAACGTCTGCGAAGAACACAATTTATCGATCACGGCCTTATAGCCCAAACTCTTCTGATATCATCAATATATTTTATACTTTCATTATCATTTATCCATTGTCTATTATTCCATTCGATTAACGGAGTTTAACCTCTCACCTTACAGATACTTTTACGTGCCACACACCTCCTGGGCCTTACAGTGACACGACCTGATTACTAGGTTGATTAAGGTCGGGACATTTTGCTTAGAGACCTCTTTATTCAGGCTTAAGTTTCTTTAACGAGTCTGAATATCGTCAAACTCAGTACACACGAATTAAAGTCCCTCCCGGAGGACTTGCTCCTTGCATATTTCCATCCTAAAAATCAATCGACCTCGGCCGGGTTTGAACCAGCTATCCCCAGGACCAGAACCACTAGTCCACGGCGGCCGACAATTTTAATAATAATAATAATAATAATAATAATAATATTATTACTATTATTTATAATTATTATGTTTTTAGAATGGCAGACTGGAGGTGGTATTCTTTCCATTTCTCCAAGTACATAATAGGGAATAACTGATTTAGACCTTTATGAAAATTGGACCAATCTTACTTCCGATTCTTCTTCTTGTAAGCCCATATTTTCCCTTAACAGGGATTTAGGCGTTCTCCCCCTACAGGGAAGAATTTGAACCATACTAATTTAGTTACACTTCTTTTCGTATAGATGCCATTTGAGTGGATGTCAGCGTTCCACCTCATACTGACATCTAGGAAACCAAGTAGTACTAGAACGGGAAAATTCGGTAAATTTTGCTTAGAGGCCTTTTCATTCAAGCTTAAGGGTCATTTACATGCCTGAAAATCTTCAGACTCGGGACCCACGGCTTAAAGTCCCTCCCGGAGGACTTCCTCCTTGGATTTTTCCATCCTAAAAAATCCATCGACCCCGGCCGGGTTTGAACCCGCGACCCTTGGGATCAGAGGCGAGGAGCATAACCACTAGTCCACCGCGGCTGATACTTCCTATTCAAGAGTCAATTAGTGTGGTATTACTGAAGCACGAGCTTTGTGGATATAGTTCAGTTGGTTTTCAAGAAAACTATAAGAACGTAGTTCAATATTGGAGAAATATACCAACTTAAATTTCAATAAATAAAAAGTGTCTAACTAATGCTGCATATATTGATAATAATAATTTCTGTTATTTTACGGTTAACTGTGTATAAAATTATTAGTGATGACTTACCCCGAAGATAAGATCAAGAATGTGACGTTTTACGCCGAAGGTAGCTTCAACAACAGGTTCTAGAAGTTTCCTCTTGTATCTGTCTTGTGGAGGTACTGCCACCTGCGGGGACTACCAATAAAACACTCTATTAGTTTAGATCAATAATTACACTGTTGAACATGATTTTTGTCTCATGAGTACAAATAGTTGTACTTAATGCAGTTTTTTTATCGTGTTTTCAAATATGTATTCGGAATTTCTCCATCACCCACAGTTTTTTTATTTTAATTTCAATTAATGGATTTAAATAATAATTTTACCTCCAAGAATATAGAAACAATTGGCTAGCCCATATTCAGCGCATGGATCGTCACAGAATACCAAAACAAATTCTTCACTACATTCCTCGAGGCAGAAGATCTGTGGGTCGACTTTTCAGAGATGGCGGGAGACCGTAACGGGCCACTGGACCTAATACTTGAAAGGCAGATGATGATGATGATGATGAAATAATAATTTTTAATAAACTTTTTTCGTCAATTTGTCCATTGTAAAATAAAACCATATGAGCTAACTCAGGAGATTTCAGCTATGGAAAAGAGATGTCAAGGCAAATGGAATCCTAATATGCTGGTCGATTATTGTTGGACCATCAAGAGGGATGTTCCACAGGTGAAATATAGCAGAAAATCGTCATTTTTTACTTTCTAGGTGAGTCCGAATATCGTGCAGTTACGAACGTAGAAAATATTAAAGTGTTTGAAATTATAAATGCCTGTCTCTCGGAAACCTTGTGTGATGGAGAAAATCCGATATCATATTTGAATTCAGGAGAAAAAATACTATCAGAATCACATATTTTTCTTTCTGAGAAAAAAAAAGTTTTTTTTTTTTTGCTCAGTGTTATTAATATTACATTTCGTATGAAGGTTGACAAGACCAGAATTACATAATAAAGTAGGCAAGAAATTCGAAATATTGTAAAGTATGGAGGAACATAGTATACAGTGTGTCCCATTTTGTTGTGTACCTATAATATTTATATTTACACTTGTATTGCAATATTTATTTTTCGAAGTTTTACAATGTCTTTCACGTACTCCTCTGCCCATTTCAAGTCTCTATAGTCAAATACATTGCTACCAAATTTTCACACCTTTTATTCCGAGCCAATTTCATCTACTGAACTCGTACTCCCTGTGTCAGTATAGTTTTCGTCTTCCTAACTTCTTTATTCTGTGGATTTTAATTTATAAGTTAAATTTTCTTCTATAATCCGTTTTCCATCAACTTTTTTCTTCTTCTTCACTTCACGGGCTAGGCAAATTGCCTGTTCCGCCTCACAGTTGTTCTGTCCAACTTTTCACTGGCCTTCCTACATTCCTTGAACCTCTTGGCTTGTAGTTGAATGCTGCTCTTGGTAATTTTGTTACGTTCAATCTTTCCACATGTGTAAACCATTTTTCTCTATATTCTTTGATTTTTTCATCCAATGGATATATATTTAACTCTGTTCTTATATCTTCATTCCTTATCCGATCCAATCTTGTGCAGCCTATTGTTCTTCTAAGGAAGTTCATTTCTGCGCTTTGTATTCTACTTTGCAACTTTTTTTATAAGTCCAAATCATGTTAATTGTATTGTTTTTATATTTTCTACTAGGCATCCATCCTATTTCACTTGTCTTATTTATTAACCTTTTCACTGCTGTGATATTTCCAGCCTTTAAAACCCTCCTTGATTAATGCAGGGAGAAATATGGAAAAAAGTTTATTTAGGTTCCTAGGAGATGGCAGTATATGCCTGCTTAGTTTGAAAGCAATGCAATCGTATTATATAACCAGCAGGCGTTTGGAGTTGTGAATGGATATACACACCCATAGCACAGCAAGCATTTTCTTTGCCAACGGATATACCCGTTCGTAGCAGTGTAAAGGTTTTCTCTCCTTGAAATCCTTGCTAATGTTGTCAAAGTCTACTTCTGTCGAATATAATTTATATATTACTAGCTAATACCAGGCGTGCGCTGTTACACCAAAATAAATTCAATATTGAGAATTAATTAATTATATGGTATACACTGTGACGAATCAAACATAGCGGTTGCTAGAGTAAATTTTTAATTTCAAATTTGGATAAACCCCCAATTCTAACGGTCGGATTTCGCTGATTTTTTGACAATATATACCTCGGTATATTTAATAGGATATTCCGAGTTTTGTTATGAAACATTGAAAATTGCGATTGCTAGAGCGATGTTTAAATTTTCGTTTCAGGTGAACTCCTACACCTAGTGATTTCAGAACATAATAGATAACGACTAAACACTCGCCGCATCTGAAAACCTGCATATATAATTTTTCACGAAGATCGGTTGAACGGTTTAGAAACATAATATAAAGGACAAATAGACATACATTCGTATATATATATATTGTTTTGAAATGCCATATCTCTATTGCTTTTTTAACAATTCAGTTATCAGGAAACGTTAAGGCCCAAACGATCCCTCAACATAATGTGGCCATCATAATAATCATCATATTCGCCATGTTTATTATGAATGTGTGTGTGAATGGTGTTGTCTCGGAAGAGGTCCTGGACGTTGAGCTTATCCCTCATTGGGGGGAGGCCCTTATTTTCCTGTATGGTCAAAAAAGTATGTATATAACCCACAGTTAAAATTCCTGTCCCGATAGGTCGTGCCACTGTAAGGCCTGGTGGCGCGTGACACGTAAAAGTTCCTATAAGGCGAGAGATTACACTGCATCAATAATAATGTTTGCTTTTTTCTCATGATGATATTCTTATCCCATAAAATACTATGATCTTTATATTAGCGAATTCCGAAGGAATAAAACTATTGAGGTTATTCAAGAAAATATTTTTTCGAACATTTTTACAAATACATTGCACTCAGTAGGCACTGAAATAACCGCGAGCAAAATACATACTGCAACAGATGCGTATATATATTACAAGGAAAGAAAAATAATTGTCTGAGCCGGGATTTGAATTCGAGACCTCTACTTTACACGTTAGCGCTCTAACAAAAAATTCTCTTTAAAATCCTTACTTGTTACAGTAGCCACTAGATGGCAGATGGACCGATATCCAGCTGCCTCTTGTGAATTGAGAATTATATATATATATATATTGTTACATGTCGTGTAAGCGGCGTTTGAATTGCGCCGGTGAGTCGCCCCTAGCAAGTTAGTGACCCGCAGACCCGCTTGAATGGTCTGGAATGTGTTGCCAGACCTTTCCACCAGCGTCTCCTTCTCCTTGGAGAAAGATCGGAAGCCAGAGGTTTCTGGGCTTCGAAGTTGCTCGAAGGTATTACTAGAGCTTTCCTCCCCCGTCTATATAAAAGAGCGGACGAGAAGGCCGGTTAGTCAGTTTTCGATAATTGATCCGTGACAGCCAGTCAGATGTTGGGTGGCGAGAGGTCAATTGTGAGCGTAACTGTGAGGAAGGATTGTGTTTGCAACTGTGTTATGAATGATTATCTTATAAACTGTCAAAGAAGAATAGTTGTTAAAATCAAATTGTGTTTGAAGATTTAGTGATAATTGTGGAGAAGGAAATAAAGTGAAAAGGAAAATTTTACATAGCAACTGCGTACTTATTTAAGCCCAAATAAGTTAAAGGAAAACCCCGTGCTATCAGTGAATATATATATATATATATATATATATATATATATATATATATATGATGTAATAATTAAATGATTGACATTGAGCAATGCAAGCTTTATATGACATGATAAGAAAAATAAATGCCTCGACGGATTTGAACCCAGACCTTTGGATTGGTACTCCAGCGTACTGTCCATTACACCATCTGGCAGATCTAATACAAACATTTATTTCTCATATATATATATATATATATATATATATATATATATATATATATATATACACTCCATTATTACGAGATGTAGCGAGGACTCGGTCTTCACTGCCACCTGGTAGCTAGCTACTATAACAAGTAGCCAATTAAAGATAATGTCATATTAAGCTTGCATTGCTCAATATCAAAAATTTAATTATAACATCGATAAAGCGTCACTGGTATAAAAAATATTCTCTTTAATTAGCTTACTTGTTATAGTCAGCTACTAGGTGGCAGTGAAGACAGAGTTCTCGCTACATCTCGTAATAATGGAGAATATTTATGTATAAGAAAACATATGAATAAATGGAGTACCAATCTACATGTCCGGGTTCAAATCCCGTTCAGACATTTATTTTTCTTATCATGTCATATATATATATATATATATATATATATATATATATATATATATATGGCATGATAAGAAAAATAAATGCCTGGACGGGATTCGAACCCGGAACTATATATATTCAAGATAGATAAATATTTGTGTTGTGATTCCTGAGTAGAGCGCTAAGGTATTGAGTTAGAGGTCTCTGGTTCAAATCCCGGCTAAGGCATTATTTTTCATTTTATGCCATAATTGGCTTTCATTGCTAAATGTCAAAAATTTAGTTATAATATATATATGTGTGTGTGTGTGTACTGTTATTTTTTCGTAACCAAACTCGACATTTATAGCAACTAGTTGAAAAAAGTAAGATCGAGTTCTACCAACAAATATAACAATTACAAATAGTGGTTTAACTGAAAAACGAAATTTTAAAATCGCTCTAGTAGCCGCCATGTTTTTATGGCATCTAAAATAGAAACATAGGACTAATTCATTTGGAAATCGACAACCTTTTTTATAGGTTTATGTTGTGATGCTGATTTTTTATTATATCCAATATATGAAAACCCTTTTTACCTTAAGGTATATAAGTTATTTAACGCTCGCTAATACCCGGCGTGCGCTGCTACTCCTAAATAAATGTTAATGTGTTTAATACACAAGTGATCTTCTTGGTGATAAAATATTAAAATATATATGCAGTCAATATGCCCATTTCACCAATTAATGTTTTAAAATGGTCAACAAGTTTCTACAGCCAAGCTGTCATTCTCAAGACCAGATATTGACTGGTCAATATCTGGTCTTGAGAATGACAGCTTGGCTGTAGAAACTTGTTGACCATTTTAAAACATTGACCAGTCAATATCTGGTCTTGAGAATGACAGCTTGGCTGTAGAAACTTGTTGACCATTTTAAAACATTAATTGGTGAAATGGGCATATTGACTGCATATATATTTTAAATGTTAATGTGTTTTTACCACCAGCCGTGCGCTGTTACGCTTACCCGGGAATCTGCTTACGCCGATCTCCTTGGCATCAATGAAAGACAAAAATGGTTATTGTAAATTATCCATAGAAGATAAACATATGCTGTCGCGGACTTTTTTGTAGAGTTTTTTTATATATATTCAATTCTGTGTACATTAGTTTCGTGTATTTGTTATGATTTAGGCAGCGTAAGCCATTTTAAGCATCAAAATAGGGACTTTATTTCACGTTTTTCACTACAAAGGGTGCTTTTTAGGGGTGAAGAAGTTGAGTATTACAACTCTCTTATAGCATATGTTCATCCCGGGAATCTCCTGAACATTTTGCAAAAAAAAACCATCACAATCGGATCAACGGTATGGCCGCGCATAAAGTACGAACGAACGAACAAACAAACAAACACTCATTTTTATATATTAGATTATGAAGTAAATTAACAAAAAACATTAGAACAAAAGACAATTACATAACAATATTATAACAAAGATGATAATTAATTATTTATTTGTACCCATAGCGTCGTATATATATTCTCTTAAGCTTGAGTTTTAACATTTTTAGTGAAAATCTAAGAGTCAAAATCGTTAATTATTGCAAGTCTGAAGTTAATTTAGATTCTGAATGAACTCGAGGCGGACGATGAACTGTTCCGAAGGCCATCACGATCGTTCATCGGAGCAGCACTTTCACTTCCTAGTCTATAATTATTATCTGTAAGTATCTTCCATCACTTCAGAACTAGAATGTTCTGCGGTTTTTAGGCTAGAGTACGCCTCTTCCTGCCAAGTACTGGCCCCTTTCGATCTCATAATATCAACATAACTTTTTTCTTTTTTCATCATCATCTTCATCAAAGTTCACGGATTATGTCTTTGTCTGTTCCGATCTCGCATCTGTTCAGCCCAGCGTTTCCTATCGATCTTCGTCCTCCAGAATTTTACATCAGTGCCAATCTTTGGTATCCTATTCTCTGTCATTCTTTGCAGATGTTCTATCCAATGTTCCTATGTTCTTCTATTTGTTGAAGAAGTGGTTGTACTTTTAATTCCTCTCTAATATTCTCATTTATAATATATTCTTCTCTTGCACAACCTGTCACAGCCCGTAGGAAGCTCATTTCCGCTGCCTGAATTTTACTTTTTTTCCATTTTCCTTCAGGACCCAGGCCTCACTTCCATACATCGACATTGGTAGTGCCATTGTTGAGTACAATCTTAGCTGCGTATTCTTTCTTACTTTGTTCCTCAGTGTTCGTCTGATTGTTCCACAAATATGTTGAAATTCCTGCATTTTCTCATTTATATCTTATTCTTCTTCATAAATTATATTGCAGCCCAAAGACTGGAAGTGTAGGTAAAATGATCTGTCGGAAGAAGATTTTAAATTGGATGGCATTATGCATCAACCGACTATGCGCAGTTATGTAAGTTGTAATATAGTAAAAATACGTTTAAAGTTTAAGTCAATCTTCACTATTTATTGTAGCGCCAAACTAACAATACTGGATATTGCAAGTTATTTTTCCTGTTTGACAGTTATTGAACAATCAAATTTGGCGCTTAGCTGTATGATGCAACATTTAGATTAGCATTCATGCCTATCTGGTTTTATAACCGTTTGTTAGAAAACATAGAATCTCAGATACGACCGATGGCGTTTATATTTTTTTAATAGTAAAGCTATATTTAAAGATTTGGCGCTAAAAGTGTGCGTACACTTACTTCATGTCCAGTGCAACAGATGACATAAAAATATATTATTTTTAAACTGACGCTTAGCTGCTTGATGCATAACATCATCCAATTACGGATCTCTCCTAATACGTTTTTCATCACACAAGGACACGGAGGGTCTGCCTGGATATGTGATCAGCTCAATGCCAGGTCCACATCGGAGACAACACAAACATTTAAGACAACATACGGCATTCACAAAGCGGATGTTATCGTTTTCAGGGACTGTTTGGGGCTTTACATTTTCCTGACATTTCCCTTACAGGCGAGAAAAATGCCTAAAGAAACCTCACTCAGGACATTTGTTCCGATCGGGGATCGTACCTGGGTCCGCAGCATCTTAGGTAAACGACATTACCACCAAGCCACAGCGGGAAACAAAATTAAAACTAATAATAAGATATAAAAAGCAACATAAATGATACAATAGAATAGAATAGAATAGAATAGAATAGATTTATTTAGCCTGGTGGAGTTAAGGCCATGTGGCCTTCTCTTCCACTCACCAGAACAAGCATATGTTACATATGAATACAAAAAAAATACAATAATAGTCATATAAAACAGGACAACATATGTTACACATGAATACAAAAAAAATTACAATAATAGTCATATTAAACAGGACAAACATGTTACATATGAATACAAAAAAAAGTTACAATAATAGTCATTCTATGAAATATACCTGGGACAAATGTACGAAAAATAATTAAATGCTATATACTATATATTATTATCATTATTATTAATATAATTATATTATTATTTTTTTAAGTAGTCCCGCTACAGGCCTCAGGAGGTTCTTGGGGGTACTAGGAGGTTAAGGCTCCCACTTTTTCTGGACAATCGGCACTTGATGTCAGCCGGGTTGTCAGCCCTGTGTGACGGCGGTCTTTACCTCCAGAACAAGCGTCTGGTACTCGTTTCAGTTAGAGGCTGAGTCGACCCCAGGGCCATAGTACCTCCAGAAGGTTTGGATCGGTTTAAAAATCGTGACCCCACCGGGACTTGAAAACCCTTGATCTTCGGCTTGTAGCGCAGTGCCTTAAGCACTACGCTAGGGCATGCCCCCATTATTATCATTATTATTCATCATCATCATCATGAACAAATTCGTTTTAGGCCATGTGGCCTGTACGGTAAACCTAGCGAAGATGGTCTTGATCTTTCCACCGATGTTTTGGTCTTCCTTGGTCCCTATGTCCAGTTGGGGTATATTGGAATGCCAATTTTGAAAGTCTATTTCTTGCCATTCTTCTCAGATGATTTTTCCATTCTTGTTGGTATCTTTGTATATCTTCATTTAAACTTGTTACTCCAAGTTTTCCTCTGATAGTAGTGTTCTTTTGGTGATCCAGTCTATTAACTCCTAACAATGATCGTAAGAAGCGCATTTGGCTTACTTGAAGTTTATGAGAGTTTCTTTTATTTAAAATCCAAATTTCACTTCCATATTTTAGGGCAGTTTTTGATGTGATGTTATGTAATCTTAGTTTTGTCTCTGTCCTCATCTGTTTACCAAAATGTCTTCGTATTACCCCATTCATTTTATTATATTTTTGTAATTTTGAATCAATGTCACTCTTATCCTCTTTATTATTGATTATTATTATTATTATTATTATTATTATTATTATTATGACAATGCCGCAGAAATGAAGGAAACAATAATTGACTTAACCTCAGAACCCGCCACTACGGAAAAATGTTGGCGAACACCTTGAAATATTTGGTGAACTTCCTGGGGGTTCGCGAACCACAGATTGGGAAACGATGGTCTATGGTAAAAGGCGTCATCGATAGTTATCCACGACCTTTTTTTTTTTTTTTTTAGGTATCAATGAGGCAGATTATAAAATTATTATGCAGTCCATATTTGTTCTAAGCAGTGATAGTATTATGTTTTTTTTAATATTACAACTAAAAAACTAATATAGTTTATGTATGTATGAATAAGAATTATTTACCTGCTGAATGGGGTCGATGGCTGCCTCAGGGACGACATAGGCATCCTGGGCGTCAACAAATGACGACACTGCTGCGCATAGTAGCAGAATGCAGAAGCACCAGGTAGCTTGCCTCATGTTGTCTGCAACAGAGAAAGTAAAGTTGACCCTTCATCAACCCTGACATCAAGATATATAAATATATAGTTTGCTTTCCCTTATTACATAACAGTTATGTGGGATTGTTGAGATGCTGTTCACCTACTCAAGGAGATAAACTGGATTTGTTATGTCTGGTTCAATGCATTCGTTTATTTTATAATTTAACATTAATATGATAATTGTGTCTTCTATAGTGTGTATCAAAATTAATAGCGCAAACAAAACTGTCGAAATAACATGAAAGAAATTAAAACATCTATGACATCTACCATTACACTGGTCAACATGATTTTTGTCTCATGAGTACCAATAGTTGTACTTAATGCAGTTTTTGTCATGGTTTAAAATATGTATTCCGAATTTCTCTAACACCCACAGTTTTTTATTTCAATTTCAATTAATGGATTTAAATAATAATTTTTTTTAACAAACGTTTTTTCGTCCATCTATTATCTTGGCGCAGTGAGCGATGAGCACGGTGAATACTTTCATTAGGAGATTTCAGCTATGGAAAAGAGATATAAAGGCAAATGGAATCGTAATATGCTGGTCGATTATTGTTGGACCATCAAGAGGGATGCTCCACAGACAAAATATAGCTGAAAATCGTCATTTCTTACTTTCTAGGCAAGTCCGAATGTTCGAATATTGTGTAGTTACGAATGTAGAAAATATTAAAGTGTTTGAAATTATAAATGCCTATCTCTCGGAAACTTTGCGTGATGGAGAAATACTGATGTCATATTTGAATTCAGGAAAAAAATCCTATCAGAATCACATACTTTTCTTTCTGAGACAAAAAAAAAGTTTATCTTTTATTGCTCAGTGTTATGATCAGATTTCGAGTATTTGAGAATAAAGTGCTTTGAAAGGAAATAAACGGATGTCTGGTTCATTGCATTAACTTTATTAAATGATATATATATATATATGAGAACAAAGTTCTTAGGAAAAAGTTTAGACCAAAGAGAGATGAACAGACAGGTGAATAGAGATGACTACATAACAGTGAATTACATGGTCTTTATAGGAAGCCAGATATAATGGGAACAGTTAAGTCTCATAGACTGCGATGAGTAGGACATATGGCACGAATGGGGAATGAAAGACGTGCATGGAAGATTCTTGTAGGAAAACCAGATGGAAAACGCCCAGTTGGTTGACCAAGAATGAGGTGAGAGAATACATTAGCTATGATTTGAGGGAAGTAGATTATACAGGGGATAATTGGAAAACATTAGCTCAGGATAGGGATGTATGGAGAACTTATGTCCGCGCGGCCATGAACCTACGGGTTCGTTAGTTCCAGTGAGTTAGTTAGAAACGTAACCAAAGATTATGGGCTGATTACAATAATTTTCAGCACAATGTTAACTACTAATAGTGATGACAGTAAAGCGATATAACAGTTGAGTGCAGTGACTTTGCATTAGACAAACGTAACAGGTAGAAAGTCATATGTTTAAAATGTAAAATGGCCAGTATAATTACATCCATAATAATTTTACATTGCAGTCTGCTACATAATGTGAGGATGGAAAATTTCTGAGAAGTTTCCCCCGTGTATCACCTCTCACTTTCACTTCAGGATCCTTCATTAATGACTGCCTGCCAATAGCATTATTTGTCTTCCTCATCACCTCTTTCCTTGAAAATGGCTAATCACCTATTAACATGTGCGTTACTTCCCTCAAAGAAAATTTAAAAGTCAGTTTTCGTAAACAATACAAATTCAGAGATTGTTCTTGTAAGCGCATGTTTTCCCTTAACATAGATTTAGGCGCTCTCCCCCTACAGGGAAGAATTTGAACCATACTAATTTAGTTACACTTCTTTTGGTATAGATGCCATTTGAGTGGTCTGTGGTCAGCGTTCCGCCTCATTCTGACATCTAGCAAATCAAGGTGGTACTAGGACGGGAAAACTCGGTAAATTTTGCTTAGAGGCCTTTTCATTCAGGCTTAAGGATCTTTTACGAGCCTGAAAATCTTCAGACTCAGGACCCACGGCTTAAAGTCCCTCCTGGAGGACTTGCTCCTTGGATTTTTCCATCCTAAAAAATCCATCGACCCCTGCCGGTTTTGAACTCGCGACCCTCGGGACCAGAGGCAAGGAGCATAACCACTAGTCCACCGCGGCCAATATTTGAAAAATAAGGAAAATAATTATATTAACTGAAGATAGTATTTATTTCATCCAACCATTCCTTCCGGGAAAAGATTCTCCTAAGAATTTTCATTTTCCATGTTGCAATTAAATGTCTCCTTATTTTAGACACCATTTTTTGGTTGTATTCATTACTATAGGTTGCATTTGTTCGGTATATGTCCAGCACTCAGTATTTGTGTATACTCTTTTATTTTAGATTAATATTCTATAGACCCCCCGAATCTTCGGATAGATTTTATAATTGTCCCGTATTGGCAACTCCTGATGTAGGATAAGGATTTCAATATGTTACAAAATTTCCCATGCTCTCGATACTGGCGACTTTAATTGCATTTTGATAGGACTGTGCTATACCGTAATGTGACCTGGTTTCTTGTTTATATAATTAAATGTAACTGGCTCGAAGGTCGACAACTACCATATTCAATCCAATCTGACTGCCTGTGATTCATAAAATTCTGTGGTAACAGGGTAACGTCTGAAACGTAACTTTCCAGGGAAGCTTATTAATCGTTAAGTGGGGATATGGGGTATCTATACTACCCCAAGCTTACTCTTTCATATGTAAAAAAAATATATAATTTTATGTTTTGTATTTTTGAGTACCTTCTTTTAATGTCTGTAATTTGTGATTTTAAAGTATGTCCACAGGAAAACTGTCCGTTTCTAAGAGAAAAAAAAAGTTTAATGTGGTGGGGGGGGGGTGTAATGGTGCCGCCGCACCTTCTCACTTAAGTTTCATGGACAATACTTCTTATAAACCAGTTTACATAGGTATTTCAGTGTCTATTTTTTTGTATATTTCAAAATTCTTAGAATTAATTAGGTCTGTAGAAATGAGAATATTAGAGAGCAACTAAAAGTGCAACCACTTCTTCAACAAACAGAAGAACACAGGAACAATTGGATAGAACATCTTAAAAGAATGCCAGAGGATAAGATACCAAATATGGCACTGATGTTTAATACTGTAGGACGAAGATCGGTGGGAAGACCAAGAAAGCGCTGGACTGAACATATGTGAGATTGGAACAGGCAAAGACCTAATCCGTGAAGGATGATGATGATGGTTAGGTCTATACCTGGTAGGTGCGGTAAATAATGAAAGTTATTGTAGGCCTACTCTGCCATATTTTTTCAAGATCTTTATAATGTGTCTATTGAGAGAACTAACAACATGTAAAGATATTCTCCTTTATAGAATTTAAAGACCATCATTATACCTGTGAACTGGATTGAAGGATTTTGAATGCTGTATCTGAACGCATTGCGTTTCCTCTTTATTCATGACCAACATCCTTATAATGCGAGAACAATATAAATGGGATGTGGATTCATGTATTTGCCTTTGAAAGTTTAAAAAATGTCCTTACATTTCCCAACTACATGAATTAATATGCGATTTCCTTTATTAAAATATATTTCACTATAGAATAATGTATTTTACATATTTTATCATTGTACAGGAGACTAAATGCATCTTAATTAAAATTTGACGAAATAATACAAATTTTTACTACACTATAATTCCATTAAGTATTTTAATTTCTAGAACATTCATAACACAGATACTCTAGTTGTAGCTACATAAACTAACTATATTTATAAATTCTCTGCAGTTTTGAAGTCACAATTTAAAAAAAATGTTATTCTTTTTGGGTTGTTGTTACCACCACATCTGCCCAGTTGAGTAACATTCTATCACCTCTCTACTGAACAGTTAAAAATTCAAATATTAACAGTAAATAGGAGCTTTATAATACTTCTCTTACTAAAGAATATCTACCGTAAGAAATGAACTACCATTTATGAAATTTTATTTTACAATAGAGAAAGAAAAATGCTGTATTTTAGACATATTAATATACAAAATTCCGTCCTTGATCCGAGGCTTGATCCTTGGGACTGCGAGCAATGTATAAGATACACCTTGAAGTGGGTTGCTAGCCCGTTTTAATGGAGGGTTTATTATTCGGAGTGAAAAACAGGATGAAATTCCTACGATAATGAATAAGAAGAAATGTACAAAATAAAAATCACTGAAAATGGACTTAAGTACTTTTACCCTAATTCCATAGATTCCAGCAAAAAAATACGTAAGTAAAATTTCCATCCATAGTAATTCTGCCCGAAGGCAGGTGCTTCACTGCAGTCTTAGCATTTTCTTTTTATGCTTGCAGCTTTACTAGGGAATTATAGGTGTGGTAGCTTCCCGTTGCTTTCCACACCGGTGAAGGATGATGATGGAGATGATAAATTGATAATGATAAGGATGATGATGATGACCATATGATTTCGGGGACCGTTTGGGTCTTAAAGTTTTCCTGACATTTGTCTTACAGGTGTGGAAAAACCCCGATAAAAACCTCACCCAGAAAAACTGCCCCGACCGGGCATTGAACCCGGGCCCACTGCGTGACAAGGCAGCACGCTGCCACGAGACCACAGCGGTGCACATAAAAGTCTTGAAATAGGAAAAAGTAAATACAATAACGAGTGTAAAATTATAATTTAGGTTCATACAAATGTGGGCAAATGGAGAATATTTGTGAAAAAGCAGATGAATAGATATGCATATGTAAAGTAGAATGAGACAGAATGTGGAACAGATTTCACTTACATCTGGCAACTTCACGCAAGATGTTGCTCAATCCAGATCAAGTTTCGTAATCCTTTTGTGGTCACTGTTCCTTCACGAACTTGGCATCTAGGCGGGGCTTTGCGGTCAGATTTTGAAATACAAGATTCCTATCATACCTGAACTCATCGATATTTTAAGTAGAAAAAAATTCCGAATTCGTCATAGTATGATGAAAGAAACACAAAAAAACTATATCTGTATCATGTTTTCTACCAGCAACTTTTTGTTTGATTCTCAGCCTGTTTGAAGATTTCAGGATTTTCTTGCAGGCGAGTGATAGGAAAAGGTGATCACAACTTCCGTCAAAATAAGCGATTTCATTATTGCAATGTCCCATCCATTTTCATACTATGCTTTGCAGCTTTTCTAGGGAATTGTAGATGTGGTAGCTTCCTGTTGCTTTCCACACCAGTGAAGGATGATGATGATGATAATGATAAGGATGATGATGATGGCCGGATGATTTCCGGGGACCATTGGACCCTAAGCTTCCTGACATTTGTCTCCATTCATACTAATTCTGCCTGAGGGTAGGTCTTTCACTGCAATCATAGCATTTTCATGCTATGCTTTGCAGCTTTACTAGGGAATTATAGGTGTGGTAGCTTCCCGTTGCTTACTACACCGGTGAAGGATGATGATGATAATGATAAGGATGTTGATGATGGCCGGATGATTTTCGGGGACCGTTGGGCCCTAAGCTTCCTGATATTGTCTCCATCCATAGTAATTCTGCCCGAGGGCAAGTATTTCACTGCAATCATAGCATTTTCATGCTATGCTTTGCAGATTTACTAGGGAATTTTAGGTGTGGTAGCTTCCCGTTGCTTTCCACACCAGTGAAGGGATGATGATGATAATGATAAGGATGATGATGATGGCCGGATGATTTTCAGGGACCGTTGGGCCCTAAACGTCCTGGCATTTGTCTTACAGGTGAGTAAAAACCCCAAAAAAACCTCACCCACTAGCCTGTCCCTACCGGGAATCGAACCCGGGCCCGCTGCGTGACAAGACAGCTACCTCGAGACCACATCGGTGGACTATTGCAGTATTATTATTGAGAAATACGTAATTTATATTAATATGACCTTGTCGAGAGGCGCTTTCATCATCATCAGCAGCACGAAGGATTAGACCTGCTGGTCTGTTCCGATCTTATGTTAGAATATTGGTCTATCTATCTTTTACTGGGTCTTCCAACACTTCTTCGTCCTAGTGGTTTGTGATGAAGAATCTGTGCTAAATTACAGTAATTTTATTTGAAATTGACATTTAACAATAAAAGTTGGTGGTAGGTCCCTGCTCTCCCGTGCGTTGTTGGTAACCCCTAACTTCTACTCGAGACGAAGGGGATTTCAAAATGTTTCTATACTGGATTAAGTTTACTTCAGTTATCTTGTGCTATATTGGAATCGTCGGTTGGGTTTAATAACAAGTATTTTATCTCTAGGATTTGCTGGATTAGCTTTTTTCATCTATTAACTCATGCTTTATTCAAGGCATTATTATTTATATGTGCAGGAATAGTAATTCATTTTATAAAGAATTCTCAAGACATCCGAATATTAGGTACTATCACCGATTGAGACTGGGCTGCCTGTTATGTGAATAATTTAAAATAATTCCGATTTTATATTTGCTTTAATTTGGGTTCAAATATTATCTTGACACTTATATTAATTGCTGATGATGGAAGTTAACTTCCGAAAGGCCTCCAGATAACATTTTAAATATAATATTTTAACACAGTTGAGGACGACGGCACCTGACAAAAGTTACATATTTTAAGTTTTTATCTTACCTCTAATTACATGTATTAATGTTATTATTATTATTATTATTATTATTATTATTATTATTATTATTATTATTATTATTATTATTATTATTATTGTGGAACAGACATATAACCAGGAAAAATAAGTTACAAATTTATAACTCAAAAGTGAGAAGTATGGAAATTTAAGAAAAACTTATGTCGACGGGAATGGATTTGTTGTGAAGAGCAGCAATGTGTTCAAAATTGTATAATAAATAAAGTCATAGAAGAAAACATGGTTATTAAATTTTCAATAGTAGATTATATAAGATAAAAGCAATTAAATTGGTATGGGCACGTACTATAATGGAAGAAGAGAGATTACCTAGAAAAAAAAAACATTGGAATGGTGTCCACCTTGAAGAAGAAAGGAAGGATTACCTCGAAATTCCTGAATGCAAGAAATAAGAACTGGAATGAGAACAAGAGGACTGGAGGACATGGAGTGGATGGATAGAGAGGAGTGGAGAAGGAAAGTAAACTTTACTTACTTACTTACTTACTCACTGGCACTATCGAACCAGTAGGTTCATGGCCGCGCGGACATAAGCTCTCCATACATCCCTATCCTGAGCTAATCCTTTCCAATCATTCCCTGTATAATCTAATTCCCTCAAATCATAGTTAATGTTATTCTCCCAATTCATTCTTGGTCTACCAACTGGGCGTTTTCCCTCTGGTTTTCCTACAAGAAGCTTCCATAAACTTTAGACACAGAAAAATGTATAAGCTTTGAAAATCTGTATATAAATAAAATTATTATTATTATTATTATTATTATTATCGTTATTAACATCATCATCATCCTATAGGCTACCTGCCTATAGGCAAAACCACCCAGGAAATTTGATTTTAAGATAAGACGGTAGGCAAAATTTGAAAAAAAAAATTGTTTTTCCTAATTAAATAGTCTATTCTTTTGTGAGCATTTCTGTATATTATTTTTTACTGAACGCCAATTATAAGTGTAGTAATTATTTTTTTAAACTTGACAGCTGTCAAATGTAATATAATTATATAGTAGGCCAAAAGTTGGGGGAAAAAAAATGTTTTTTATAATTAAATAGTCTATTCTTTTCTGAACATTTCTGTATATTATTTTACTGAACGCCAATTATAAGTGTGTTATTTTTTTTAAACTTAACAGCTGTCAGACTGTAATACTTTAAACCTTGTTTTTCGCAAGTGAAAATTTTCGATCATTTGCCCCATTATCTCAGGAACTATCAGATATATTTACATGCAATTTTTACAGGCAGTAAACCTAGTTATACTAAATATATGGAACCACAATCATGATGATATTTTCTATAAATCATCTCTTACGATTTTTAAAATTATTTTTAAATAAAAAAAAAAGATACTTGTGGCAAAAAAAATATATATAGGACATCAATATTTAGATACAAGTTTGACTGAGGTTCAGTGGTCTTTACAAGCCTCACTTAATATGCTGTAAAAGTTTCATTACAATCCATCTAGTAGTTCCTGAGATACTGAGTCTCAAATTCGATTCCGATTGAGGGTCTTTCCACTTTTCAGCGGTTGCCCTTTTACCAGCCGGCTGCTGGCCCTTCACATCCACATGTGTCAATCACAGAGGTAGATGATCAACAGCCAGTGCAGGGGTGACATGTGGTTAGCATGTCGAGTCCCCCAGCCGTCTCAAATTCACATGTTTTAACATTGATGGGATAGGGACTACCGTCTCACCTTAAGTTCAAATAGAGCTATAAGTCCTACAAAAATGAAATAATATAAATCAATGAATAAAGGGAAAACAAACATGATTTAGTGTCAATTTTGAAATATCAATATATTACATATCCGGTAAGACTGACATAACTTCCATCGCGTGGCGATTGTTTCCGTAAGTTTTATAACAGGCGAAAGTACAGATAATAGCATAGTTAATCAATCCAGCTTAACAACTAGAAAATTATTAAATACAATTGTAAAATTAAATAGCGATGCAAACATATTTTAAATAGAAAATTTTCTTGAATGAGTTATGAGTTAGTGTTAATAATTTTAACTTTAGAAAGCGAATAACCATATGTTTGTAAAATATGACACCGGTTTCGTTTGATGTAATTGAGAGATCTAAGATGCAGTTAATGTTGTAGGAGGCCTTGACTGGTTCATTCGTTTACCTGAGTGTTTATACAGTGTGACCAACTCACATTTCACACTAATTATCCACGTCGTGAGACTCATTTTCTTTCTCAAAGCGAATGTATGTTTTCCTCGTCATGTGTACTGTACCATTATTGTTTCTATTTCATTTTCATCATCATCCTGAACAGGTGTGCAATGTGTTATCACATCTTCCTGTGACCACTGTTCGGCACTCTCGACTTTTTCGCCATAATTTTTCTGTCTTTCCATTCATGGTCTTGCAATCCTTTTTCGATCATCGTTTTCTTTATGTACTGCATGATAGTTTTTAAAATTATTTTTCTTAATCTTTCACCATCTATTTGTTTAACATGTCCATAATTTTAATTGCCTGTTTAATATATATATATATATATACGTCCACCGCAGTGGTCTCGAGGTAGCGTGCTGCCTTGTCACGCAGTGGCCCGGGTTCGATCCCCAGTCGGGACAGTTTTTTTGGGTGTTCTATACTTTGATTTTCTAAAATAATTTTGGATCTCACTGGATCTCTTCCTCTAAAAGCCATGGTATTCGTTTTCCTTACAGAAATCATATTTGTCTTCTTCTTCGGCTTTCCCCCACTTATAGGTTTGCCGTCTTCAGTTTCCATTTATCTCTATCATTCCAATCTCCCTCTTCCAAATTCCGATCATCCATTATAGTTCTGACGTAGGTTTTCCATTTCCATCTTGGTCTGCCACGTTTATTTCTTCCAGGGGGTGACCATTGGTATATATTTTTTGGCCATCTTTCATTTTCCATTCTTTGTGCTTGGCCATACCATTTAAGTGTTTGATTTTCAATCCTCTTAACAACAGATGTGGTGACATTCATTTCTCTCCAAAGGAATTCATTTCTTACTTTATCCTGTCTTGTTTTTTGGAGGCTTCTTCTAAAATAATCAAATTCAACTGTTCTAATGTTGTTCTTTTGTAATTCCGTCAAAGACCAAGTTTCACTTCCATATGACAAAATATTCTGTATTATGCTCTTATAAATTTTCATTTTAGTTTCCTTTGTAATATTTTTATTCCAAATTATTCCATGTAATGTCTTAGTTGCATTTTTAGCCATTGCAATTTTAGTCTGTACATCTCACTCACAGAGAAATCATATTTAATATCCGAAAATATATGATCACATTTCTTCATTTTTGCACGAATTGTCATGCCTTCATCTGTCTGGTTTTCTTATTTAAGTTTCTACACACTCCGACTCCACATTATGTAGCCTCTCGTTTGCAGTATCCATCCTCCAACCATAATATAAACACACGATCACAACATAATCTCTTGCTTAATTTACCTCAACATAAGACATTCCACCACTCCACGTCATATACTATCTTCACTTCTCGCAACTGGAATATTCTACCAATGCGAATCAGGGGCTGCCGGACGTTATGATCATTTAAAAGAAATCTAAATTTATATTTGCTCTAATTTGCTGTAACTTTGATTTGATTATTACCTTCACGTGTAATCCCATGTATTAATTGGTGCTTCCACTTAATTTATTACTTGTGTTATTATTATTATTATTATTATTATTATTATTATTATTATTACTATTATTATTATTATGTTTATCGTATCTATAAAATGTTATATGTTAACTCTGTCCGTGGAATGTGTTGAGAAATTCGCCAGCTTTCCGATTGGAATCTTTCTCACTTGAAGCTCAAGAGCGAAATGAGTATTGATCTGTTCTCCCTCCTGCACTTCTTCCGCGATGTTATTAGCCGTGCATTTTTGCCAGCCTCCTGTGTAGATGGTTTATTTCGAACAGTTTCTCTACAGATTCTACGGACAGATTATACGTGAAAAAATGTACACTGACATTTGTAATGCATTTTTTAATTCATTGCAATTAGTATACATATATATGTATATATTATTGTAAATATGTATTTATATATTTGTGCTTGTTGTGTGGAAGAGAAGGACTTACGGTCTTAACTCAGGCCAGAATTAATAAAATGTTGTTATTATTATTATTATTATTATTATTATTATTATTACTATTATTTTTATTATTAATACTAAATATATGGTCACACGTAGAAATTAATTATATAATGGAAATGGACAGCTAATGACAAATGAGCGAAATTTTGAGGAAGTGGCTGAATTCAAATACCTGGGAACAATAATCACAAATAGGAATGAGATGCACAAAGAAATTAAACATAGGCTCAATTCTGGATATGCGTGCTATTATACATTGCAGAGACTCTTGATGTCCCAACTCCTTTCAAAAAACGTTAAACTGAAAATTTATAAAACAATTATTCTACCAGTTATATTATATGGATGCGAAACATGGACTCTTACTTTAAGGGAGGAAAGGAGATTACAAGTATTTGAGAATAAAGTACTTAGGAACATTTTTGGACCAAATAGAGATGAACAAACAGGTGAATGGAGAAGACTTCTTAACAATGAACTACATGGTCTTTATAGGAAGCCAGATATAATAAGAACAGTTAAGTATAGTAGACTTCGATAGGCAAGACATGTTGCACGTATGGGGAATGAAAGACTTGCATGGAAGCTTCTTGTAGGAAATCCAGAGGGAAAACGCCCAGTTGGTAGACCAAGAATGAGATGGGAGAATAACATTAACTATGATTTGAAGGAAGTAGATTATACAGGGAATGATTGGAAAGCATTAACTCAGGATAGGGATGTATGGAAAGCTTATGTCCGCTCGGCAATAAACCTACGGGTTCGATAGTGCCAGTGAGTGAGTAAGTATTATTATTATTGTTATTATTATTATTATTATTATTATTATTATTATTATTATTATTATTATTATTATTCATTATACATGTCTATTCGCATGGAATTGTCTGTGTTTTACAAAATCCAGAACTGAATTTTCTGCATTCATATATTGCCTAATCACTTATTTTCTTATCTATCCAGTTTAGAATCTCTTCTAAATCCTATCGCTCTTTTATAATTAAACGATGTGAAATTTAAATACTTACTTCGCTCTATGGCTTGCGCAACTCGAGGTTCAATGCCACTTTCACTAAGGTCCTTCACTAGTCCCTATCTTCAACCAACTACATTCAATCCTCACTACAGATAATCAGTTCGCTAAGATTCGTCCAAATATCCATTCATAAGTAATGCCACGAGTGATTTCCAAATTATCGATAAATTCACGACTCAAGAAGTGAGGAGTGAATTTATCTAGAGAATTTGGAAATCAAGAGTGGCATTTGTTACGACTATTTAACAAATAAAATGAAGATGTTACTCACATATAATTATTTAAATATAGTTATTTTAAAATATTTATATATTTAATGTAAACTGCGATGTTTCAAAACAAATGACAAACGATAGGTACGCTTCATCTGCTTCTTTTGTTTATCACTGCAACCAGATCATACTATTTATTGCCAAAGGAACGCAATATTGTAAGAATGCTCTCTAGTGGAAAAAGAATGAAACACATCAAACTGTATATTAATTCATTTCTGGTGTCGTATGATGTAAATATGACAATTATATTTTTCTGCATTATTAACTGGGAAAAAATACATTTAAGAAAGTGCAAAGAGTGGTTTCTTTTTTTGGTGGTATAATCAATAGCTACAAATGTTTTTATATTAACTCCTGCAAGCGCTATGTGTTGACATCTATGCACTATATATACAATCTGGTAGCCGTATTTCTCACAGGCTCAGTCACTGCAAAATAATGGTCAGACCTGTTCAAAATATTAAAAAAAGGAGGAGCTTTCTTTAATATGGTAAATATAACACTGATAAATATTTCTTGAAACACGACTCTGATTGGTTGTAAAACAGAAATCATTGAAACGTGATAGGTCATTGACTCCCATTTGGGGCATGAGTTAAATAGCCATTGTAATTCTGCCCGTGGGCAGGTCTTTCACTGCAATCATAGCATTTTCATGCTATGCTTTGCAGCTTTACTAGGGAATTGTAGGTGTGATAGCTTCCAGTTTCTTTCCACACCGGTGAAGGATGATGATGATGATGATGGTGATATGATTTCGGGGACCGTTTGGGCCTTAAAGTTTTCCTGACATTTGTCTCACAGGTGAGGAAAAACCCCGATAAAAACCTCACCCAGAAAAACTGTCCCGACCGGGTATAGAATCCGGGCCCGCTGCGTGACAAGGCAGCAAGCTACCTCGCTGGACTCATCCAAGTATTATCCTCTCAATACTCAAAAGACTTTGTAATAGAATTTAAGGACTTCCTAATAAAATAGATTTTTAAAGCATTTGAACAGTTATCCATTTGAGCCAAATTATCTGCTTAAAAATGCTATTGTAAGAACTTACTGACATATCGAACCTGGAGGTTACGGGTCTCCAAATATTTCCCGATCATTTTCCTCAAATCATGGTTGAGTTGTTCTCCCATTTCATTCTTGGTCTACCTATTAAGCATTTCCCCGTTTTCCTGTAAGTTTCCGCACCGTTATTTCATTCCCCATTCGTGCCACATGCCCTGCCTATCAGAATCCATTTCATACTATTACTAATATTAGATGAATGAAATTAAAAGGGCACACTTAATACGTACAACGAGGTAGCGTGCTGCCTTGTCACGCAGCGGGCCCGGGTTCGATTCCCGGTCGGGGCAGTTTTCTGGGTGAGATTTTTATCGGGATTTTTCCTCACCTGTAAGACAAACGTCAGGAAAACTTTAAGGCCCAAACGGTCCCCGAAATCGTATGGCCATTATCATCATCATCATCACCCTTATCATTATTATCATCATCATCATCATCATCATCCTTCACCGGTGTGGAAAGCAACGGGAAGCTACCACACCTACAATTCCCTAGTAAAGCTGCAAGCATAGCATGAAAATGCTATGATTGCAGTGAAGGATCTGCCTTCGGGCAGAATTACTGTGGATGGAATACGTACAATACACCTGATGGAAAATAATCCTACATTTTAAATGCTTTATGATCGTAGATGTTAAAGCGACTATAAATAATCACAATGTAAATAAAAATAAGATCTATACGATGGAGATAGTGTCTAACACTTAAATTGGCAATGTATCCTACAGAATAGGCCTACATAAATTAGTTTAATTAATTTAATATTGTTAATAAAAGAGAAGTAAACGAAACTAATAGAAATTACTTAATGTCTTCTTCTTCTTCGTAAATCATAATTTGTAGGATTTTCATCCTGTTTATTTCCAAAATCACTCCTCGGTGGAAGACGTATTGGATGTGCGTTGACTGTCTATCCATCTCTTGGCTGGTCTTCCTCTTGTTCTTCTCCCGTCCATTGGTCTATCTTCCTTACCTCTTTTTGCAAGTCGGTTGGGGTTCGTTAGTCTTGCAAGACAAACCATCTAGGAGAGATAACTCAGGAATAAAATTGGGCAGGCTGAGCTCTGGAGCTGGGTGAAGGCAATCGGCCTAGGGAGGAAACCCCGAATAATAAACCCGCCATGAAAACGAGCTAGCAACCTACTTCAAGGTGTATCTTATACATTGCTCGCAGTCCCAAGGATCATACCTCGGATTAAAGACGGAAACAAAATACGACAAACGCTAGAAAAAGGTCTTCGATTTGCAAAAAGAAAAAAAATATTAAGAATTGCTGCTTGGAATGTTACGTCCTGGTTTAAAAGCAAAGAAGAAATAATACAAGACATAAAAGAAAAATATATAAAAATTTGTGCATTATCAGAAACTAAACGGAAAGGAAAAGGTATGACAAAAAATTATGATTATATAATTATATACAGTGGCCAACCGAAAGAAAATATAGCACAATCTGGAGTAGGCATGTTGCTACACCCAATGTTTGAAGAAAGTATAGAAGATGTTGATTATATAAATGATAGACTTTTACATGTAAAAGTAAAGCTACAAAATAATATTATACATTTTATAAGTATACTGCGCTATAAAGCCGGAGGGTCGAGGGTACAAGTCCCGGTGAGGTCAGGATTTTTAAACTGACCCATACCTTCTGGCGGCACCATGGTCCTGGGGTCGTCTCAGCCTCTAACGAAAATGAGTGTCAGACGCTAGTTCTGGGGGTAAAGGCGGTCGTCACGCAAGGCTGACAACCCGGCTGACATCAAGTGTCGATTGTCCAGAAAAAGTGGGAGCCTTAACCTCCTACTACCCCAGGGCCTCCTGAGGCCTGTAGTGGGATTACTTTACTTTACTTATATGCACCTGATATATCTAAACGTTTGCAACAAAGAGAAGCATTCTATGAAACTCTTCAAAATAAACTTAATATGCCAAATTAAAATACAAAATTATGGAATATTCACCTGAAAGGTCCGTCTCCTCAACTTAATTAATTATTTAACTGTAGCGCTTTCGGGACTTGTCCCATCATCGACAGGATTCAAAACTGGTGTTTCACTGAAGATCTTGTAGAGGAGGTTACATGTATTGGGTTCGTTTTCGTTTATCAGATTGTCGTTGTTGTGAGCTGCTTTCATGATTTCCATCTCTTCGAGTACATTTATCTTCGCTGGATTGTTTTCTCTGTGCATTACTGTTAGGGTGTTTTCAATATTTAACATGCGATGTCCTTCATGGATAACGTTATTCATGAAGGACATCGCATGTTAAATATTGAAAACACCCTAACAGTAATGCACAGAGAAAACAATCAAGTTATCCGTCATTCCCTGTATAATCTACTTCTCTCAAATCATAGTTAATGTTATTCTCCCACCTCATTTAAAAAATCTATTACTATTATTATTATTATTATTATTATTAAAATTACTATCCATCCATCCATAGTAATTCTGGCCGAGGCAGGTCTTTCACTGCAATCATAGCACTTTTCATGCTATGCTTTGCAGCTTCCCGTTGCTCTCCACATCGGTGAAGGAAGATGATGATAATGATAAGGATGATGATGATGGCCGAATGATTTTCGGGGACTGTTGCGCTCTAAGCTTCCCGACATTTGTCTTAGAGGTGAGGAAAAATCCCCGAAAAAACCTCACCCAGGAGCCGGTCCCGACCGGGAATAGAACCCGGGCCCGCAACGTGACAAGGCAGCACGATACCTCGAGACCACAGCAGTGGACACAATTAATACATATCACATAAATCGATACATTATAAGTCAAGGATTAAATACAGACAACAATAAACAAAGCCTACATATGAATACATAAAAAATAGACATAGCCCACACAGTATAATGTCCCAATCTAAAACAAAAGATATCGAAACTCTTGAATTAAAATGTAAGTAAAGAATAGAAACAAATGCTGGCACACACGTGAAGAATTTAGAAGAATTCGCTAAGCTTTGTAGGTAATAAAGAAATAATAAAAGTACTGTTAAAATAAATAGTGTTAACAAACCTGGGTAAAGTGCAGGTAAAGTAATTCTGCCCGAGGCAGGTCTTTCACTGCAATCATAGCACTTTTCAGGCTATGCTTTGCAGCTTTTACTAGGGAATTATATGTGTAGTAGCTTCCCGTTGCTTTCCAAATCGGTGAAGGAAGATGATGATAATGATAAGGGTGATGATGATGGCCGGATGATTTTTGGGGACTGTTGGGCCCTTAGCTTCCTGACATTTGTCTTACAGTTGAGGAAAAACCCTGAAAAAAACCTCACCCAGGAGCCTGCCCCGACCGGGAATCGAACCCGGGCCCGCTGCGTGACAAGGCACCTCGAGACCACTGCGGTGGACATATATATGTAGTTATTTTGTAGGTATATAGTACGTATATTTATACAATGTAAATAATAAATAAAATTTCATCTCCCAAAATTTACATCACCAATACGATTCATTTATGTTTATTGTAACTTAGCTACAAAAGCAATTATTGCAAATTTTATCTGTTTGAAGATTGAAAATAGACAAAAAATGAGGCCTTAACTCTGTCAGATAAAAGTATAGCTATTATATTATTATTAGTATTATTATTATTATTATTATTATTATTATTATTATTATTATTATTATTATTATTAAATTACTAAAATTATTATATATAGGCCTAACAGAAATCGATACACTATCAAGTCAAGGATTAAATACAGACAACAGTAGTCAAAGCCTACATATGAATAAAATAAAAATAGACATAGCCTACAAACTGTGATTATAACCAAAAACAAAAGATATCGAAGCTCTTAAATTAAAATGTAAGTAAAAAAATAGAAACAGATCCTAGCACACACGTGAAGAATTTAGAAGAATTCGCTAAGCATTGTAAGTAATAAAGAAATAAAAAATGTACTGCTAAAATAAATAATTAGCGTTAACAAACCTGGGTAAAGTGCAGTGATGACGAAGAGGTTGTTGAGGTGTAGCGGTTATCCAGAATCTGCGGTATATATATAGAGGCTGTTGTTACTCTCGCATGATCCTGTCTCATTGGGTCAAGGAAATTGAAACACGCGCTACATCTCTCTATCTTTAATACACCTGGGGAAAGTTGAGGAGGGGGCAAGTTATACCAGAGGTGGAGTCCATACTGGTTTTAAATTGCAACCTTTTACTCGTCTCTTCAACAACATTGAGGTAGGCCTATTATTCTTCTCAATCAGTTCCTCTTTCAACACTTGTTATCACTGTTATATTTTTGGCTTCATTAATTAGTGTGCGGTGTTGCCTCTGGTCCCGAGGGTCGCGGGTTCAAACCCGGCCGGGGTCGATGGATTTTTTAGGACGGAAAAATCCAAGGAGCAAGTTCTCCGGGAGGGACTTTAAGCCGTGGGTCCCGAGTCTGAAGATTTTCAGGCTCGTAAAAAATCCTTAAGCCTGAATGAAAAGGCCTCTAAGTAAAATTTACCGAATTTTCCCGTCCTAGTACTACCTTGGTTTCCTAGATGTCAGTATGAGGCGGAACGCTGACCACGGACCACTCAAAATGACATCTGTACGAAAACAAGTGTAAATAAATTAGTATGGTTCAAATTCTTCCCTGTAGGGCGAGAGCGCCTAAATCTCTGTAAAGGGAAAACATAGGCTTACAATACAATACAAATGAATTAGTGCGTAATCAGAAACTGCAAAGACCGGTAGAAGAGGACTCGCTTGTGAAGTGGAGTAAAAAGTATTAATTCATTCATTTTGAGAATTTTCCTCATCATTCAGGGTTTTCTCCAACCAATCTTAGTAATTAAGATGAGTTTAAATAAAAAATAGATATAAATGACTACGGACTTTTGAATATCAGTTTGTAACAAACATTCACACATTTCCCTTAATTAAAGTTCTCCATCGTTCTCTGTCCTCTGTGTCTTCATCTGTTACACCAAATTTCCTCATTGAATTTTGAATGTTGTTCTTGGTCTTCCATTTCTGTTCCTTCTTTCTATTTTCCATGCATAGACAGTCTTTGGTAGTCTTCCATCCTGCGTTCTTCTTACGTGTCCATACCATTTTAGCCTCCTGTGTTTAATCTCATCAATTATATTTCTTTGTGCATCCATCCATTTTCTAATTTCTGTATATCTAATTTTTTCCAGTCGAGATTTTTTGGAAGTTCTTCTTCAAAAATCCATTTCAACTGAAGTTATTCTGTTAGCATGTTATGCCATTGTCCAAACTTCCGATCCATATAACATTATACTTTCTAGTATGGATTTATAAATTAGTTGTTTTGTTCTGTTAATGATGTTTTTATTCCATAGTATAATAATAATGATGATGATAATATCATTATTAGAATAATAATAATATTATTCTTCTTCATTTTCTTGTAGGAAAACCGGAGGAATGATTGAAAAACATTATCTCAGAATAGGGATGTATCGAGAGCTTATGTCCGCGCGGCCATAAACCTACGGGTTCGTTAGTGCCAGTGAGTTAGTTAGTTATTCTTCTTCATTAGGAATTTCTCTACAATACAGTAGTTTTCATACAACGCATTACAGATTTAACTCATCCCTAAATCCCTATTCTCTGCATTACTCTCTGTTATTCTTCTCGACACCTTACTCGTATGCACTCTTTAAATCCACTGTTCCTTTGGTCTCTCTTTTCTTCTGTTGCCCTGCGCTTCAAAATTTAATATCATCTTACGTACCCTGTCATCTGACATCCTCTTTACGTGGCCAAATCATTTGGAGGACAAGACATGAATAATATACTAATATTTACAAGAAAATTAATAAGTGGAGACAGTGTAACAATTTAAAAACATTTTTATTTCATGTTTAGTTTATTTTATTCAAAGAAAAATATGTCAAAAATAATTTTATTTTCCTATGGTATTAAGACCGAAAAGAATATTCCACTTCACCAGGGTTAAATAATACAGCAATCGATTAAAAATATCTATAGTCACATTAATTAGACATAATACAAATATACAGCTGATAAAGAAAGTAAAATGTATAATAATAATAATAATAATAATAATAATAATAATAATAATTGTATTGTAAGCCTATGTTTTCCCTTTACAGAGATTTAGGCGCTCTCCCCCTACAGGGAAGAATTTGAACCATACTAATTTAGTTACACTTGTTTTCGTATAGATGCCACTTGAATGGTCCGTGGTCAGCGTTCCACCTCATACTGGCATCTAGGAAACCAAGTAGTACTAGGACGGGAAAATTCGATAAATTTTGCTTAGAGGCCTTTTCATTCAGGCTTAAGGATTTTTTACAAGCCTGAAAATCTTCAGAATCGGGACCTACGGCTTAAAGTCCCTCCCGGAGGACTTGCTCCTTGGATTTTTCCGTCCTAAAAAATCCACCGAACCCGGCCGGGTTTGAACCCGCGATCCTCGGGACCAGAGGCAAGGAGCATAACCACTAGTCCAACGCGGCCGATAATAATAATAATAATAATAATAATAATAATAATAATAATAATAATAATAATAAATATAATAATAATAATAATGATAATAATAATGATAATAACAATAATAATAATGATAATAATAATAAATATAATAATAATAATAATAATGATAATAGTAATGATAATAATAATGATAATAATGATAATAATAATAAATATAATAATAATAATAATAATGATAATTAATAATATTAATAATATAATAATAATAATAATATAATAATATAATAATACTTATAATAATAATAATCCTCATCCTAAATATCACTATACTAATCAATCTAATAATAATAATAATAATAATAATGATCATAATAATCATAATCATATTAAATATAATAATAATATAATAATAATAATAATAATAATAATAATAATAATAATAATAATAATGATAATAATAATGATAATAACAATAATAATAATAATGATAATAATAATAATGATAATAAAAATAAATATAATAATAATAATGATAATAGTAATGATAATAATAATGATAATAATGATAATAATAATAAATATAATAATAATAATAATGATAATAATAATATTAATAATAATAATAATAATAATAAATATAATAATATAATAATAATGATAATAATAATAATAATAATGATAATAATAATAATAATGATAATGATAATAATAATAATAAATATAATAATAATATAATAATAATAATAATAATAATAATAATAATAATGTTATTACTGTTACTTTATTTTCCTGATGAACTTATGATCGAAAGGTTTCTTCGACTTCACCAGGGTTAAATTATACAGTAATTAACTAGAAATGATCTATAATTAAAATAATTAGACGTAATAAAATATAGAGCTGATAAGGAAAGTCTTCTTCTTCCTTTCTGTTACGGTCTCAATCCAACGTTTGAAGGGTCTGTCCAATGATCTCTTGCCTGGTGGCTGGTAATTTAAGATTTGACGTGGTATTCTTGTTCTGCTCATTCTTCTTACGTGAGATTTCCAGTTGTTCTGTATTTTTGCACATATTCCATGATTGATTCTGTTTGTAATTCTTTGAAAATCTCAGAATTCCTTTTATGATCTGTTCTTGAGTAACCTGCAGTACGTCTCATAAATTTCATTTCTGCCGCAGTTAGTCCTCGGAAAGTAAAATATAATAATAATAATAATAATAATAATAATAATAATAATAATAATAATAATAATAATAAAGAGAAAGTTTGGGTACAAAATACATAATAATGATGGTAACTCGTAATAAAAATAAATATCTGATTCCAATTGCCTAATATGATTACATTTATTTTGTTATTTTTTCATTTACAGTATAAATGCATGGATACATTTTGAATATACACGAATGATCAGTAACTCGTGCTCAGGCACAGTCAAAAAGACAAACGGATAAATAAAACAATTCATAATACAGAAATTTACACAAGTAATTATATTACATTTCGTATATCGTTCGTATACATGAAATTACAAATTCTAAAGAATACTAACATAATTTCAAAATAATGTTGCGTGCGAAAATGGGATCAAAAATATAAATTTATACTTAAAATTGCTACAAAAATGGTAACCTAAACGACATATTGTTTAGATGAATTACTGTTATATTTTACATATCAATAGGCGAATTAATACTAAAGGACAACACGCACACACTATTGAGTAAAACTAACAAATTAGGACTGGAAGTAAATATCAATAAAACTAAATATATGGTCACACGTAGAAATTCAGTATATAATGGAAATGGACAGCTAATGGCAAATGAGGGAAATTTTGAGGAAGTGGCTGAATTCAAATACCTAGGAACAATAATTACAAATAGGAATGAGATGCAAAAAGAAATTAAACATAGGCTCAATTCTGGAAATGCGTGCTATTATGCATTGCAGAGACTTTTGATGTCCCAACTCCTTTCAAAAAACGTTAAGCTGAAAATATATAAAACTATTATTCTACCAGTTATATTATATGGATGCGAAACCTGGACTCTTACTTTAAGGGAGGAAAGGAGATTACGAGTATTTGAGAATAAAGTTCTTAGGAAAATTTTGGACCAAAGAGAGATGAACAGACAGGTGAATGGAGAAGACTACATAACATTGAACTACATGGTCTTTACAGGAAGCCAGATATAATAAGAACAGTTAAGTCTCGTAGACTGCGATGGGCTGGACATGTTGCGCATATTGGGAATGAAAGACTTGCATGGAAGCTTCTTGTAGGAAAGCCAGAGGGAAAACGCCCAGTTGGTAGACCAAGAATGAGGTGGGAAAGTAACATTAACTGTGATATGAGGGAAGTAGATTATACAGGGAATGATTGGAATGCATTGTCTCAGGATAGGGATGTATGGAGAGCTTATATCCGCGCGGTTATGAACCTACGGGTTCAATAGTGCCAGTGAGTAAGTAAGTAAGTACAGGCGAATTAATAAAACGACTATCATTATAATATGTGTGCATTGCTTGTTGGATATGTGTGTTGCAATTTCAGCTTTGAATTTACCAATATTATCATATTTGAGCTCTGGTTTAATTTTCATAATGGAGTTTTTTACACTTGGACCGAAATTACTAATGTGTCTTAAATATTGCGCCGTGTGACATTTCGGTTCAACTAAATGCTTATATGATTTTATCTGGTACTGCGATTAAGTAACAAACTCACTTGCACTATCGAACCCCGTATGTTCTTGGTCGCACGGACATAAGCGCTCTACACACCCCTATTTTGAGCTATTGTTTTCCTGTCATCCTCCGTATAATTTACTTTACTTTACTCCAAGCGCGACAGGCCTTGAAGACCCTAGGCTTACCGTCCGGCTGCAGGCCTCACATCCACATGTGTTAATCACAGAGGTAGACGATCATAAGCCAGTGTTTGGGTGACATGTGGTCAGCATGTCGGGTCCCCCAGCCGTTATAGCTGGTCTTGTCAACCTGGAGCCGCTACTTATTATAGCTACCCAAATGCCTCACGATGCTGGGTGGGCACCGATCCCATACTGGTCGAAATTCCGTGACAAAAATTTCTTCCTCCATGGGGACTCGAACCAGCGCAAGTCCCGTACCTCTGCGCCAAGGCTTCTTGCCTTAACTACTCGACTACGGTGCGGGACCTCTGTATAATTACTCCCTCAAATCATGGTTAATGTTATTCTCCAACCTCATTCTTGGCCTATCTATTGGGAGCTTTCTCCCTTATTTTGCTACAAGGAGTTTCCATTTCCCTCTTTCATTCCCCATTCGTGAAACATGTCCATCGCAATCTACGAGATTTATTTGTTCTTATTATATCTGGTTTTCACTGTTATGTAGTCTTCTCCAGTCACCTGCCTGTTCATCTCTCTTTAGTCCAAAATTGTTCTTAAGAACTATATTCTCAAATACTCGTAATCTTCTCTCCTCCCTTAAAAATGGCTGTAACGCCAGCAGCCGACTGGTAGGGCAAGGGCTTTCTAGGTTTGTCACTCTGTGGAAAATGAGATAATTAAATCCTGGTGAAGTAGAAGAGAAGAGGTTACGTTCATAACTCCATTAAGCAAAATAAACAAATTTTATTACCATTATATTCTTCTTCTTCTTATTGTTATTATTATTATTATTATTATTATTATTATTATTATTATTATTATTATTATTATTATTATTATTATTATTATTATTATTATTATTATTATAAGCAATTAAGTTGTTATGGGCATGTACGACGAATGCAAGAAGAAAGGTTACCCAGAAAAACATTGGAATATTGTCCACCTGGAAGAAGAAGGAAAGGAAGACCTCGAAACTCGTGGATGCAAGGAATAAGAACTGGAATGAGAACAAGAGGACTGGAGGACATAGAGTGCACGGAGAGAAATGAGCTGAGAAAGAAAATAAAACTTTAGGCACAGAAATATGTGTAAACATTAAAAATCTGTATATAAATAAATAAAATTATTATTATTATATTATTGTTATTACTATTATTATTATTATTATTATTATTATTATTATTATTATTATTATTATTATTATTATTATTATCGTTAAATTCCATATGGTGGGATAAGCATATTTGGAAAGACACAAAAAAATATATTGGTAAAACATTGGTGGAATCTGTTGCAATGTATGGAAGTGAGGTATGGACAATCAATACGTACTACAAGAATAGACTAATAGCTCTAGAAATGGATTATTTACGCAGAAGTGCCAGAAAGTCAAAATTAGAATATGTCACAAATAAGAAAATTAGAAATATAACGGAAGCAGAAGAAAGCATAATTGAAAGAATTGAGGAGAAGGAATTAAAGTGGCTAGGACAGGTTTTAAGAATGGAAGATGAGCGATGGCCAAAGCAACTATATCAATGCAGGATCAAATAGTCCCCTAGGATTAAATAGAAATATTGATAAAATTCTCTTCCATCCTTACTTTTCCATTAAATATACTCTTGGCAAACGAGCAGAAAGAGGAAAAGTGGGAGACCAAAGTTAACATGGAAGGAAAACATGAAGGCAGTAATGCAAGCAATAGGCCTAAACATTGAAGATGCCCAAGATCGTATGCTTTGGAGATTTGGCACGGGAAGACGGCAGCAGCTGTAAAAATCCGAAGATAGATAGAGATTATTATTATTATTATTGTTATTGTTTAACAGGTTTCACACCATCTTCCTGCGCCCATCTAATCTATTGTCATTCTCCTCCACATCTCTCGTCATTCCAGTTTCCATTGTCCAATCCTTTTTCCCTCACGCTGCTCAAAACAGCATCAATCCACATTATTTTGAGCCGCCCTCTTCTTCTTCTACCAAGTACGCCCATTCTTGTATTCTTCTTGGGAATCTGTCGTCTATCATTCTTTTTACATCACTATACCATTTTAATTGTTTGTTTCTTTTACGAAATCCACAATTGAAGTTTGAACATTCATATTTTGTTTAATTGTACCGTTTCATATTTTTTTTCCGTTCTGTATATTCCAATTGAACGCCTCCAAAAATCTATTTCTGCAGAATTTCTTCTTCTTCTTCTTCTTCTTCGGTTTTCCCCCACTTATATGTTTGCCGTCTTCAGTTTCCATTTATTTCTATAATTCCAATCTCCTTCTTCCAAATTTTTATCATCCATTATAGTTCTGACGTAGGTTTTCCATTTCCATCTTGGTCTGTCACGTTTATTTCATCCAGGGGGTGACCATTGGTATATATTTTTTGGCCATCTTTCATTTTCCATTCTTTGTACATGGCCTTACCATTTAAGCGTTTGATTTTCAATCCTCTTAACAACAGATGCGGTGACATTCATTTCTCTCCAAAGGAATTAATTTCTTATTTTATCCTGTCTTGTTTTTTGGAGGCTTCTTCTAGAATAATCAAGTCTGCAGAATTTAATTTACTTATTCTGTGAGATTTTAATTCACATGTTTCTTCAGCGTATGTCATTGTACTCATTATTGTATTAAAATGTTTGTTTTTGTTTAAGAACTTATTTTAATATTATAAGTCAAGTTGATATTTTAGATTGGTTTAACACAGAATGGTCTATCAAATCAAATTGCGTGTAAAATTAGGTATCGTAAACTTTCTGTGTGCGATGTTTCAGTTTTTATATCATTTTTCCTGTGACGTAATTTTTGTTTCCTGACGTTAAAAAAAAAGAATGTATGATTGTAAAGCAAGTATTAAGATTGGAAACAGAGTATCCTCAGAATTTGATATAACAATAGGATTAAGACAAGGATGCGGAATGTCACCAACATTGTTCAAGATATATTTAGAAGATGTATTAATGAAATGGAATAAGTCATGTAGGGGAATGGGAATCAACATTAATGACCGTTTACTGTATAATTTATTATTCGCTGATGACCAGATTATAATAGGACAAGATAAAGAAGATATAGAATATATGATTAGAAAGTTGGTAGGTGCATTTGAGGTAGGTGGACTGAAGATAAATTATATCAAAACAGAATATATGGTAATCGGAGCAAATTCAGAAGACCTACAAATAAATAATATGATAATTAAACACGTTGAAGAATTTAAATATCTTGGATCTATAATAGATAAATCTGGCACATGTGAAAAACATATTATTAACAGAGTAAATTGTACAAGGAAGGCGATTAGATCCTTAAATGGTCTTTTATGGAATAGAAATTTGACCAGAAAAACAAAAGAGATTATACAGACAATAATAGAAACAATACTTACACTAGATGGCCCGGCGATTTCCTATCGCCTTAAACTATTTTTATGTTAATTTTTCCGTATGGCTTTGTTGATTGAGATGAATTTATGTTGTCTGCATTCTCAGTATCATCCATAAGTATATCATAAGGATTATATACATTTATTGATGGAATATTTTGAGGAGGCTTGCTGATTTCATTATACTTTCGTTTTTTTCTATGAACATGTTGGCAGTTTGGATTCTCATCATCATCAAGAAGTCTCTGTGTAGTAATATCATCTTGTGATAGGCTATATTATAGTCATCTTGTTTTTCATTTAATTGAGGCATGGGGATTGTTTCTGTAATATTAGGCATATTATTATAACTAACAGACTTACTTACAGTTCTGTTATTCCGTTCCTTAGGACCTTCAAATGTTTTTAAATTGACATTCTTCTTAAATGTAAGATTTATGTCACATAGGCCTATACCAATTTGCGGAAATTCACTTGATATCTTATCATTCAATGTCTCCAGAACTGATTCACCATATTGTTCAATGTCCCTTCTCGGTCCACTTAAATTTAAATTAAGTTGCTGACTTTCAGCCAGATTACTTAAAACTATTACTTACACACGAAATTAATATAATTATTGAAATATATTGAAAATAAAATAAACTGAAACACACTTAAATTATGAAATAATCAATATTTATAATTCAATTGAAATTCGTGGTTGCAACAAAAAGCACAGCCACCTGGATCTCTCTTTGTTAAATAATAAACCAATTACCTTACACCGGCATCTGTTAGATTCGTGTGGAACTCACAGATAATTATAACTCTTTGTTAAATAATAAACAAATAATTTGCAATAAAAAGTAATGCGACTATAAATTTAGTTATAAACAACCATACGTCTCAATTTGGATCAAACAGCACACAGTGTGCAAAATTTTATTAAAATCGGTTCAGTAATTTAGGATTCCATCGCGGACAAACAACGTGACACGTATTTTTTATATATTAAGATATGGATCAGAAAGCTGGACAATAAATGAAAGGATGCAGAAAAGAATCTTGGCGACAGAAATGGATGGATTACGGAGAAGTATGAGAATATCCAGGCTACAATGTATTCGAAATACATATATGAGAGAAGAAATGGATGCACAAGAAACTGTTATCGATAGGATAACAAAGAGAGCTCTACAGTGGTATGGACATGTACAACGGATGTCGGAAGACCAGTGGCCTAAACATGTATTAGATTGGATGGTACTAGGGCAGAAGGAAGAGGAGGAGAAGTAGAAGAACATTGTATGAGGGAGTATGTGATGTCATGATGAAGAGGAGTATGGAAGAAGGAAGATAGGAATCTCTGGAAAGCAGGAATCAAGGGCAAACTGCTGTAAAGTGGAAAGCCTATATTAAGTATTAATTAACTTTAAATATAGACTTCTTATTTACTACACACAGTTGAAGGATGTTTCGGACTCTGTACTGTTCATCGTGCTATAATCGTTACTTATGTAATGTTACGCAAAGGAAATGTCATATTAGAAACACTGTCATGGTTTAAAGATTTCTATGTGAAGCAATTCAGAAAAAATTCCATTGACAGGTTTATGAACAGAATTCCTGGGATTGCAATAAGAATCGTCTGAAACTGTTGGCAATAACGGATTCCCTTTTCCGCGACTGGTTGTTTTAATTCGTGCATTACATGCACTCTTGTAACCAGCTTCCTGTTACTTGCCATATGAGTACCCTGGCTCCTGGTTTAACCAGCGCAATGATTTCACTATATTGTTTCAATTATCATAAGTAATGTCACGAGTGATTTCCAAATTATCGATAAATTCATGAGTGACGAAGTGACGAGTGAATTTATCTAGAGAATTTGGAAATCAAAAGTAGCATTTGTTAGGACTATTTAACGAATAAAATTAAGCTGTTTACTAAAAAATCAGCATTTAAATATAGTCATTTTAAAATATTTTTATATCTAATGTAAACGGCGATGTTTGGAAACCAATCAGAAATGTCAGGTTATGTGTATTCACTGCAACTTGTTCATATTATTTATTGCCAAATAGGATGGCAATATTGTAAGAATGCACCCTAGTGGAGAAATAATAAAACACATCAAACTGTATATTATAATCAACATTATAGGTTATTCATTTATTTTTTTTTTGTAAACAAGTTAGTAAAGTCAAGGAATCTGTTCATTGTTTGCTATATTCAATGTATATGTTGGAGAAAAATAATGTTCTGAGCTGTTCAGAATGCTAAAAAAGAGGAGCTTTCTTTATCACAAAAGCAGATAAAGAGAAATCGATAAAGAGCGAGGTGAAACACGACTGTCATTTGGTTGCAAAACAAAATTAATAGAAACGTGATTGGTCATTGACTAGCATTTGGGGCATGAGTTAAATAAGTCAACAGAATTCAACACTTGGCTCATTGCAGGTATTTCTTATTTATAGTATTGCTGAGGATACAGGCAGTTGTCTTCAATTTTCTTTTCGTTGATAAATTGTATGCCCGTGTCGAAATATTGAATTGTCTTCCAAATGCCTGTTGTATTTTAATCAATGAATTTGTCTGCCAGCTTGTGTTAGTCGTAATTTTTTCTCCTCCCTTTGAGTAAGAGTTGATGTTTAGCATCCATGTAAGTGGAAGAACAACATTTTTATATATTTTCAGTTTAACGTTTATCGAGAATCATGTTTGTCTTAGTTACATACTAAATGTCTCATTGAGGTGATATGCTGTCAACTGTAGGGAAATAGCGTAACTAAATTATTAGCGTGCTCAACAAATTCCCGCTATGGTAGCATACATGTCTTATGAGGGACTCGCGGAGTATGTTTTACATAGGCAATCTTTATCAATAACTAGCTAAATATGTGTTTTTATTTTTGGTTGATAAATAAGAATAAAATTATGGGTTAATTAAATTGTATGGTGTATATATAGCGACAAACCAAACACGGCGATTACTAGAGCCATTTTTTAATTACGGATTTCGAGAAAACCCCATTTCTAATGGTCGGATTTCGCTGATTTTTTTGACTATTTAACTCATGCCCCAAATGGGAGTCAATGACCAATCACGTTTCAATGATTTCTGTTTTACAACCAATCAGAGTCGTGTTTCACCAAATATTTATCAGTGTTATAATTACCATATTAAAGAAAGCTCCTCCTTACAATATTGCGTTCCTTTGGCAATAAATAGTATGATCTGGTTGCAGTGATAAACAAATGAAGCAGTAGAAGCGTACCTATCGTTTCTCATTTGTTTTCAAACATCGCCGTTTACATTAAATATATAAATATTTTGAAATAACTATAGTTAAATAATGATTTGTGAGTAAACAGCTTAATTGTATTCGTTAAATAGTCCTAACAAATGCCACTCTTGATTTCCAAATTCTCTAGATAAATTCACTCCTCACTTCGTGAGTCGTGAATTTATCGATAATTTGGAAATCACTCGTGGCATTACTTATGATAATTTCTACCTCGGTTTTTGAGGCACGCCGAGCGTAGTGGTTAAGGCACTGCGCTACAAGCTGGAAAGTCGAGGGTTCAAGTCCTAGTGGGGACAGGATTTCTAAACTGGCCCAAACCTTCTGGCGGCACTATGGCCTTGGGGTCGACTCAGCCTCTAACGGAAATGAATACCAGACGCTTGTTCTGGGGTAAAGGGGGCCGTCACGCAGGGCTGACAACCCGGCTGACATCAAGTGCCGATTGTCCAGAAGAAGTAAGAGCCTTAACCTCCTACTACCCCAAGGGCCTCCTGAGACCTCTAGTGGGATCACTTTATATTTTTTTATCTACCTCGGTTTATTTAGGCCTAGTAGCCGGCATGTGCTGCTACGCCTAAATAAATGTGCATTAAAGTTTAATTATATGATATGGTACGCACTGCGACGGATCAAATATGGCAGTTACTAGAGACAATTTTAAAATTCGAATTTCAGATAAACCTAAATCCAGCCATAATTGCAAATACCGCTCCTATTGAAAGGACATAGTGAAAATGCGGTACCCGCTTGTAATGATAGGATTTCGCTGATTTTTTTTGGAAATACCTATATCTGTTAATTTTTGAATATGATACACTGAGTTTCGTTATGAAAAATTGAAAATTGCGACCGCTAGAGCGATTTTTGAAATTTCGTTTCAGGCGAACTGATACATCTAATGGTTTTAGAACATAATATATAGAATCTAAGTCTCCCGTTGTAGCCGAGTGGTTAAGGCAAGAGGCCTTCGCGCAGAACTACCTGACTTGCGATGGTTCGAGTCTCGAAGGGGTAAGACATTATCTCATGGAATTTCTGCCAGTTTGAGACCGATGCCCACCCAGCATCGTGGGAGCTACTATAAGTATTGGCTCCAGGTTGAGAACACCAGATATAACGGCTGCAGGACTCGACGTGCTGACCACATGTTAACCTATATTGGCAGGATGATCGTCTACCTCTGATTAACACATGTAGAATGTGAGGTCAGCAGCCGGCTGGTAGACCAAGGGTATTCTAGGCCTGTCGCACCATGGATTTTTTTTTATAGATAAAGTCTATACACTCGCCGTGCCTAAAAATCTGTATATACAAATTTTCATCATGAAGATCGTTTTGAATGGTTTTACAAGTCTATGAAGGAGAAACATTTACTACACATTCGTTTATATGTATAATGTGGTACATTTTGAGATTTTCATTTCGCTCGCCTCCGTGCCACTGAATCAGTCATTTCGAAAAGGGGTCATCTACACCTGATCAAATTTTACTTCTTCGGGATAAAGCATTGAATCGGATATTGCTACTGAATAAAGTCAGAAAGTGGTAAAGGAATAGTGTAGCCCTATCCATTCTCACACGGAAACGATGGAAGTACGGGGTGAATCATAAATACGGCTATACGTTTGATCGCGTTGTGTGATGAAAATATTACCATTACAGGAAATATGAAACTACCGTTGGAATGGCAATTATGCAAATTACAACAATGGAATAAAACAAAACAGTGTAGAACTTACGTCATTAGTCAAAATGGGAAATTTTGGATGATTATTTGCAGAACAGGTGGGTGGGAAGAAGAGGCCCCATTGAATGGCCTGCCCGTTCCCCTGACCTCACAGCATGTGACTATTGGTTGTAGAATTATTTGAAGGAGAATGTTTATGCCCGGAAACCTCAAGACGCCGACATGCTGAAATTAGTGATTGAGGAAGAAATTAGAGTTATTCCTCTAAACATGTATCATAACGCAATGAATGACTTCCCAAAGCGTTGCCAATTATGCTTGGATGCAAACGGCGAACAGTTTGAAGCAATAAAGTGACTTGCTTAGTGTTGTTGTTAAGTGATTTGTTTTGTTCTATTGTTGTAATTTGAAGGATTCCCTTTCCAATGATAACATCATATTTCCTTTAATAATAATATTTTCGTTACAAAATGCGATCAAACGTATAGCCATATTTCTGAATCACACTGTAGGTATCTAAACATGGAATAAAGAAAGAAGTGAATTTCAGAAATATTGGAAATGATCCCATTTCGAAACGACTCTTTCAATTAATGAAAGTTATTTGACTCATTAATTTTTGGAATCTCCAGGACACCTCTTGCTCAAGTTCAGACAAGGTTGTCATTAAAGTCCGGTTGTTGGCGTTGAGCCATATCACGTAGACCGCACGCGTACAAAAAAAAGAAGATAAACTCGTGAAAGAAACAATTTAAGGAAAAAGACCCGGATTGTGTGAAAATTTCCCGTCATTTCGTAAAATTAGTGCCCACGTACGTTGCATCTGATGAAGAGACCAAGGTTGTGCGAAGATTGTTGCACAAGACACTTGTTGATAATTAGAAAAAAGAAACAGTTACTCACAATTAAGCACTTTCATTTGTGAAGATGAAACACATAACCTTGATGCATGTCAGTTACCTACACTTCACAACATGAAGGTTAACTTATTGCAGTTTGACATATAATTTAGAAAATTATAGATGTAGTGACCCAAACAATCTCTTTGAATTCAATTGAATACCTTTCCAACAAATACCATGATACGGTTTAACTGCCCTCATTCCAATCCGTGTTCTTATAGTTTAGATAATTATATATATGGATTGAAGATATCTACAGAGAAAACAAAAATTATGGCCTTTCAAGGTGTAGATCCTGTCAGAAGTAAAATTGTAGTAGACAATATATTTTTGGAGCAGCTGAATAATTTTACATATCTACGATGCAATATCTCAAGAAGAAAAGGATGTACTTGCAAAAACATAATTTTTAAAGAATTGTAGGGTTGATAAATTCTACTTTCAAGCCACAGTTGGTCCAAAAACATTCAAAACTAAAAGTGTATAAAACACTGGCTCTTCCAACTCTTTTGTATGATAGCGAAGTATGGGCATTGAAATAAAAGGATATACAGAGACTTAGACCTCCTGAAATGAGATACCTTCGGAAGACTGCAGGATACACACTACTAGATCACAAAAAAAATGAAGACATCTTAGAAGAATTACACATGGCATCTTTAGAAAACAAAATTTCTGATTATAAGTCAAGATGGATGCAATTTGTTCATCGAATGGAAGATCACAGAATACCCAAATAAATGTTAAGGTATCAACCTTGCAGAAGAAGAAGACTAGGACGTCCACTCAAAAGACTTTTGGATGGTGTTTCTCTTGAGGCCGAAACAGGTCAACAAATGGCTTAAATTCATGAATGTACTATGATATATATACATACCAAATAAATTAAACACCCGATCCCAGCAGCACATTGTCATTTTATCCCTCCTCATCACACTGTGTAATATTCATAATCTTTTACAATTTCTCTTGCTAAAACATGGAATTGTCTTCCATCCTATGTTCATAGACTGCCAAACTATAACATTGTTCAGAAACAAACTTAAGGTATTTTATTAACCAACAGAAACATCTTACTAATAGTATTATTTTCACAATTAATAATTTATTTTCTATTTAATGAAATAGTATTAAAATCTATCAATATTTCAACCTAATGTCTTACATATATATATATATATATATATATATATATATATATATACACTCGTATATGTTCGTTGGACGACCCATGATCAGATGGAGGGATATGCTTTGACTCGGCACAGGTTTACAGCCTAACCTTGAAGTCGAAGAAGAAGAAGAAGAAGAAGAAGAATATATATTATTATTATTATTATTATTATTATTATTATTATTATTATTATTATTATTATTATTATTATTATTATGAATGTAGAAAACATTAAGAGCATAATACAGAATATTTTGTCATATGGAAGTGAAACTTGATCTTTGACGGAAGTACAGAAACATAAAATTAGAACAGTTGAATTTGATTATTTTAGAAGAATCCTCCAAAAAACAAGACAGGATTAAATAAGAAATTAATTTCTTTGGAGAGAAATGAATGTCACCACATCGGTTGTTAAGAGGATTGAAAATCAAACGGTTAAATGGTATGGCCATGTACAAAGAGTGGAAAATGAAAGATGGCGAAAAAATATATACCAATGGTCACCCCTGGAAGAAATAAACGTGGCAGACCAAGATGGAAATGGAAAACCTACGTCAGAACTATAATGGATTATAGGAATTTGGAAGAGGGAGATTGGAATGATAGAGATGAATGGAAACTGAAGACGGCAAACCTATAAGTGGGGGAAAGCCTAAGAAGAAGAAGAAGAAGAAGAAAACATTAAGTGATTCCGTTATATGCCTTTGAAACGCTTTGGAGAAATATGAGGTTAAGGCTTCTACGTTTCTAGACAATCCGCCCCAGATGTCCGCGGGGATGTCAACCCTGTGTTACGGCCGCTTATACCCCCAGAACATGGGTTTGGTACAAATTTACACTAGAGGCCGTTTCAATCTCATAGTACCGCAATAAATACGTATTAGGTAGTTTAACAATCCTGAATCCATCAGGAAACGTATCCGCGATTTTCCGACTTGTAGCGAATTGCCTTGAACGGCGTGCTCAATAATAATAATAATAATAATAATAATAATAATAATAATAATAATAATAAGGGAAGTTATGCAAATAGATAAATAGGAAAAATGAAGAAAACTTTTAAAATGTTATCGACACCTTATAAGAATGGAAGAAGATAGCATACCAAAGATCCCTTGATTGGAAAGCTAATGGAAGAAGTAAAAGAGACAGACCTAGGTAACGTTGAATAGATGAAGTGATGAGAAGTATGGAAGCTAGAGATTTGAGGGAAGAAGATGCTTTAGACAGAAACCTCTGGCTACAAAACACTTTGGGTTGAGGGAGAAACACTGTAGTCTGATATAATAACAATAATGATAAGGATGATGATAATAATAATAATAATAATGATAATAATAATAATAATAATAATAATAATAATAATAATAATAATAATAATAATAATTAAAGTAACAAAAGAATAGAAATAATATTAATAACAATAGATTTATTAAATAATTAATTTAGATCGAGTTTTAATGTTTTTTTTTCTTATTGCATTTTTCAGGTAAGTAGATGCCAATTAATCCACTCAGAGTCTATGAACAGCTATGAAATCGTTTGGTAAGTCAATGAGTCACATTTATATTTGTAAAATGTAAAATTGTATATTACGATGCGACGTTTGGAAGTGGCTTGTACAGAAGCGAGGAAATGTTTAAAAACCGTGCGATAGCGAGGTTTTTGATTTCCCAGATTATGTAAAACACTTCACAAACGTGCGTTGAACATTATTTTTTGCGCGATGTTGTTTTCAAAACAATAAATAATAATAAAATAATTACATTTTTTGTTGGAAATATTTGCATTCATTAGAAACATTTCTTCAGCCTTCAGGTTTATAATATGAGTTTTAATAAACGATTATTTGGCATACTTTGTACATGCTCAAATCATTTAAATTTATTTGTATATATTCTCTCATTTATATTATAAATTTGTAATTCATCTCTGATATCTTGACTTCTCTTTTGATCTCCTAAAGATACACCTGCAACGGATCTCAGAAATCACATTTCTATTGTCTCAATTTTATGTTTATCAGAGATCGTTAAAGGCCAAGTCTCAGACACGTTTTGTTAACGTTGGAACGGCTACTGTTTTGAAAAAAAAATTCAGTTGAATTTCTCTTTTGGTCTTATTTCTCAAATATCTTCTTACTGAACCACATATCTGTTGCAACTTCCCTAATTTCTTTTTTATATCTTTACGATATCATGCATCCCGGATAATTAGAACAAATTACTTGTTCGATGATGTTTGCTCCAATTACAATTTTTGTCCATTTATGCTGGGTTCCAATAAATGTCATGGACAATTTGTTTTCTCTGTTGATATATTTAAATTATAATATTTTTTAGTTTCCATAATTTATAAACTAATTTTTATAGTTTTTATATATTTTTATAGTTGATTTTCTGAGGAATGATCTGGTCATCTACCAATAAAAGACAGTTCATTTTCCTACCGTTTATCATAAAATGTTCATCTAAAAGAGTTTGCCATGTACTAATGGCATCGTATAAATATAGGCATACATTAAAAAGTATTGGCGAAAGAGGAAACCATATCGAACTCCATTGTTGATTTCTATGCAAGTTTCTCAAGAATCATTTCCTTTACTTACTTACCTCACTGGCATTATCGAACCCGTAGGTTCATGGCCGCGCGGACATAAGCTCTCCATACATCCCTATCCTGAGCTAATGCTTTCCAATCATTCCCTGTATAATCTACTTCCCTTAAATCATAGTTAATATTGTTCTCCCACCTCATTCTTGGTCTACCAACTGGGCGTTTTCCCTCTGGCTTTCCTACAAGAAGCTTCCATGCACGTCTTTCATTCCCCATACGTGCAACATGTCCTGCCCATCGCAGTCTACGAGACTTAACTGTTTTTATTATATCTGGCTTCCTATAAAGACCATGTAGTTCATTGTTTCATTTCCTTTATCTATACGAATTTTTGTATCTTCGTGTAATTTTTTATAACTTTAATGAGATGAGGTGGATATTCTTTATTTTTTAATGTATCCTATAATTAAAACGTATAATTTTATCAAATGCCTTCTCATAGTCGATAAACAATTTGCGTGTTTTAAGATTAAATTCTCTTCTTTTTTCTATCAACTGTTGGAGCGAAAAAATAGTGAACTGTAGTTAGGAATTTTCAATTACTTATGGATTTCTTACACAACTTCAACTTTAAACCTGTTTTTTTAATGCTGCTAAACTTGCACGTGCACATGTTTGCTTCTAACCGCGTCATATATAATATGAAACAAAAAAACCGAAGAGTTCAAGCAGAAAATAAGGTAATTTCCGTGTTGCTCCTTAGGGATAGAATTTAGACCGAATGTAATACGAAGTGTCTATTGACAGAATACACATGTTGAGTTCCTTATTACGTCATGTGCTAGCAGTCATCTATTTACTTATTCATCTTAACAAGTGAAAGGGATGACGCTGTGATTTTCTCAATGAATTTGTCTCTTGTAGAATGATGTAACAACTTGAATTTGTTTTGATGTTGGTAAGGAAAAAATTGTCACTTTGTGATGTTTATACAAATCAGTATTTCATTTTACTTTAATCACATTTAACTTTTTCAAGATTGACCTATTTCTTCTTCTTCTTCTTTTTCGGCTTTCCCCCACTCATAGGTTTGCCGTCTTCAGTATCCATTTATTTATATCATTCCAATCTCCTTCTTTCAAATTTCTTTCATCCATTATAGTTCTGACATAAGTTTTCCATTTCCATCTTGGTCTGCCACGTTTATTTCTTCCAGGGGGTGATCATTGGTATATATTTTTTGACCATCTTTCATATTCCATTCTCTGTACATGGCCATAACATTTAAGAGTTTGATTTTCAATCCTCTTAACAACAGATGTGATGCCATTAATTTCTCTCCAAAGGATTAATTTCTTATTTTATCCTGTCTTGATTTTTGAAGGCTTCTTCTAAGATAATCAAATTCAACTGTTCTAATTTTATTCTTTTGTAATTCCGTCAAAGACCATGTTTCACTTCCGTATAACAAAATATTCTGTATTATGCTCTTATAAATTTTCATTTTAGTTTCCTATGTAATATTTTTTGTTCCGAATTATTCCATGTATTGTCTTAGTTGCATATTTTGCCATTGCAATTTTAGTTTTTATTTCTCTTTCACCTGTACCTAAATATGTAATTATTGACCCAAGATATTTAAAAATTTCACCTTTTTTTTTATTTTCCCAGATTCGAGTATGAGGTCATCCACATCATTTCCCAAACACATATATTCTGTTTTCTGTAAATTTATATACCGCTACGTGCTTCAGTAATATATGTCAGATTCTCCTATTTAAAAATTCAATTATAATTTTTGGGAAAGAAAGTAAGAAAGAAAATACATTAATTTTTTTTTAAGTATCGGCTGTGCCTCCAATATTACATGGCTCAGTAATATGCACTGACTAAACGGTCAATTAAATGAATTGAAGCAGCAGAAATGAAATATTTACTATTTGTGACAGGATATACTTTAATGGATAAAAAACGGAGCGAAGATATCCGTACATAACTACAAATATTCAGTTTGACAGATAAAATAGAATAGGATAGGACAAAATGGTATGAACATGTCTGCAGAATGGATACCAACAGATTGCCCACGGAAAGTCTAAACTATCAACCAAGAGGAGGAAATAAGAGATAGGGGACGCCCACGAAAGAGATGGACACAGCAGCTATGGTACTCGGAGACGAAACGAACCAAAAATGTTTAATTCTTGCAAGAAGAAGAATTATATATTTTGATCCTGTTTACCTCAATCGTCAAGACAAAGCATGCAACTATTTTCTTTGTCATTTGATTTCAAACTAATGCCACTTTTGATCAGCTCAACTCCTCTAAAAAAAAGTTAAACTGAAAATATATAAATCTGTTATTTTCCCAATTATAATATATGGATGCGAAACATGGACTCTTACTTTAAAATGAGAAAAAATTACGAGTATTTGAAAATAAATTTCTTAGGAAAAAATTGGACAAAGAGAGATGAGCAGACAAGTGAATGGAGAATTATACTAAGCAGTGAGCTACATGATCTCATACTGCGATGGGAAGGATAAGTGGCACCAATGGGGAATGAGATAGGGGCATGGAAGCTTTTTATAGGAAAACCAGAGGGAAAACGCCCAGTTGGTAGACCAAGAATGAGGTGAGAAAATAATATTAACCATAATTTGAGAAAAGTAGATTAAACAAGGGATGATTGAAAAACGTTAGCTTAGTACAGTGTTATTGGCGACGTTAGCTTAGTACAGTGTTATTGGCGACGTTAGCTTAGTACAGTGTTATTGGCGACGTTAGCTTAGTACAGTGTTATTGGCGACGTTAGCTTAGTAACAGTGTTATTGGCGACGTTAGCTTAGTACAGTGTTATTGGCGACGTTAGCTTAGTACAGTGTTATTGGCGACGTTAGCTTAGTACAGTGTTATTGGCGACGTTAGCTTAGTACAGTGTTATTGGCGACGTTAGCTTAGTACAGTGTTATTGGCGACGTTAGCTTAGTACAGTGTTATTGGCGACGTTAGCTTAGTACAGTGTTATTGGCGACGTTAGCTTAGTACAGTGTTATTGGCGACTTTAGCTTAGTACAGTGTTATTGGCGACGTTAGCTTAGTACAGTGTTATTGGCGACGTTAGCTTAGTACAGTGTTATTGGCGACGTTAGCTTAGTACAGTGTTATTGGCGACGTTAGCTTAGTACAGTGTTATTGGCGACGTTAGCTTAGTACAGTGTTATTGGCGACGTTAGCTTAGTACAGTGTTATTGGCGACGTTAGCTTAGTACAGTGTTATTGGCGACGTTAGCTTAGTACAGTGTTATTGGCGACGTTAGCTTAGTTACAGTGTTATTGGCGACGTTAGCTTAGTACAGTGTTATTGGCGACGTTAGCTTAGTACAGTGTTATTGGCGACGTTTAGCTTAGTACAGTGTTATTGGCGACGTTAGCTTAGTACAGTGTTATTGGCGACGTTAGCTTAGTACAGTGTTATTGGCGACGTTAGCTTAGTACAGTGTTATTGGCGACGTTAGCTTAGTACAGTGTTATTGGCGACGTTAGCTTAGTACAGTGTTATTGGCGACGTTAGCTTAGTACAGTGTTATTGGCGACGTTAGCTTAGTACAGTGTTATTGGCGATGGCTATGACATTTAGTTCATACATTTCTGTAATCAGCACCTCAAACGTATTCATCATCATCATCATCATCATCTTCCTTGACGGATTAGGTATTTGCCTGTTCCGATCTCACATCTGTTCAGCCCTGCGCTTTCTTGGTCTCCCTACCGATCTTCGTCTTCCAGGATTATACATCAATGCCATATTTGGTATCTTATGCTCTGTCATTCTTTGCAGATGTTCTATCCAATTGTTTCCTGTTCTTCTTTTTGTTGAAGAAGTGGTTGTACTTTTAGTTCCTCTCTAATATTCTCATTTCTAATATGTTCTTCTATTGTAAAACCTTTCACACCCCTTAGGAAGCTCATTTCCGCTGCCTCAATTTTACTCTTTTTTTTTGTTTCCTCCAGGACACAGGCCTCACTTCCATACATCGCCACTGGTAGTGCCATCGTTGAGTAAAATCTTAGCTGCGTATCCGAACGTGTGGAGAAAAATAAGGAGGAGTTACTTAGATATAAACCAACAAGATATTTTCGCCGAATGTACAGGAAAACGCTCACTGTGTTTACAAAGAGACCTAAAACACGTTTGGGGAAAAGAATCTTATGTATTCAACCTAGGATTTAAAGAGAGATGAGGGCTTGTTCGGTTTAGGCTAGGGGCATGGAAATTTCTAAAAATTAGCGACGATCACGATATGCGAATATGTCCAATGTGCGGGAACTTTGAAGATGAGATACATATATTAGGAAAATGTGATGATTTAGAATGTAGGAGACGTCAGTTATTACCGGAAAAATTTCTAAATTCAAATCGGGAAAGATTGGCATGCTATTAGTTATTGGTAAATCCAGAAAATTGGATAAACTTGGGTAAATTTCTGGACAAAACGCGAAAAATAAGAACAACACTCATTCATGGATAAATATAAATATGTTATCAAAATGCAATACCATTAATTCTTAATAATTTTACATAACTTAATTCATGTATATGATATTGTATTATTATGTAATTGTAATATTATTGTGTTTTCTGTATGTAATTGTAATGTTATTGTATTTTTTTTTTGTTTTTCCTTGTACTATTACCAATTATCACTTTATTGAAACGGACTGTCAACAGCACGTACGGTTTACTGCCCGTGCGACCCATATTTGTAAATAATATTGTAAATATCTTACTTTTTGTCTAATAAAGTCCTACTACTACTACTACTACTACTACTACTACTTTGTTCCTCAGTGTTCGTCTGATTGTTCCACAAATTTGTTGAAATTTTCTGCACTTTCATACAAACCAAAACTTTTTTGCAATTGCCATCACAACTTGCGAACTCCCTCGTTAGTTTACGCAGTTTCTGGATGACGGACATTTATTTGTAAAATGTAGGCCTTTAGCTATTTATGATGCTTTTCTTCATTATGTTATCTGCCGTGAAAATTCACTTAATTGCTCGGTTTTGGTACCGACTTCCTGGCTATTATTTACGGAATCAAATTAATTAATCACTAAATATAAGCGAAATGAAAAGAAGTTGTGTCTTTCACTCAGTAAAAACTAAAATAAAAAATAAAACGCTACCGGAACACTTTCGTCCCAAGCATTGTAACAGTTTTTACAGAAGCCTGTTTTGCATCTGATGTTACAAATGTATATTAATTTCTCTTTTTTTTTTAATTTATGCCGCTCTCTAATTATTACACTATGCAACTCATTTGCATAATTACCATATTGTTACACCTGTACAGTCATGCCTTAACAGCAATAACATTTATTTATTTTCTTTAGTTCAACGACTCCCTTTGTAAGTACTTTTATATTACCCACGTCACCCAGGCCTTAGGGACATAATCTGTGGGGAAACTATTTTAAACTTTGAATCGTATACATGCTCCTAGGCACACAATAATGGCCTCTCCGATTTAATGATCAGCACAATACCAAGGCCATCTCTGAAACTACAAAAATATTCACATACGCCATTCACTTATACATTCATTTTAAACAAGGTGATTGTTTTTATTTCATTATCATCAGCATAGTCCACCGCTGTGGTCTCGAGGTAGTGTGCTGTCTTGTCACGCAGCGGGCCTGGGTTCGATCCCCGGTCGGAGCAGTTTTTCTGGATGAGGTTTTTATCGGGGTTTTTCCTCGCCTGTAAGACAAATGTCAGGAAAATTTTGAGGCCCAAACGGTCCCTGAAATCATATGGCCATCATCATCATCCTTATCATTATCATCATCATCCTTCACCGGTGTGGAAAACAAAGGGAAGCTACCACACCTACAATTCCCTAGTAAAGCTGCAAGCATAGTATGAAAATGCTATGATTGCAGTGAAGAACCTGCCTTCGGGCAGAATTACTATGGATGGACGGATCATCAGCATCCAGGATTATACCTTAAGGTCTATTCTAACCTCGTGTTAGAATTAAACCATCTATATTTTACTGGGTTTTCCTACATTTCTTCGTCCTAGTGGTCTTAGTGAAGAATCTGTTTCGAGATTATGTTGTTAATCATTCGTCTCTGTATTGTAAACTTCTATTTAATAGCTTGAATATGTTTTGTTCTGCTCATACAATGTATATCTTCAGGATCTATAGGCCTATGTTTTATTTGTTTATTTAGCCTGGTAGGGTTAAGGTCATGTGGCCTTTTCCTCCACTCACCAGGACAAAGGTACGTTATTATCGCCTCACTGTGATGGTTGTTCAACGGCTCGCTTTGTTTCCCCGCAGCCGTTGTATATAATTAAATACAAAGATGCTGACTACCGCTACATGAATGTTAATCATTGTCAAGTATTGTCCCTGCACCCGCTTTAATATAAACGGACAACCATCATGGTGACGCCATAATACATTCATATACAAAAATCACAATAATATCAGATATCAAATGATTATCTGGCCAAACTTAACAATACGAAAGTAAGATATAATTAACAGGCTTACAATAAAGTTGAAGTTAATTAAAATTAAAAGTAATAAAAAAATGTTATTTATACAAAGGAAGAACAGCTCCAACCCACTATTCATAAAAAATACAATGAAATTAATAAACTGTAATGAATTAATACATTGGTTATATATCCATCCATAGTAATTCTGTCCGTAGGTGCATTTATTATGGTTCAGGCAGCGTAAACAATTTAAGCGTCAAAATAGGAACTTTTTTTCACGTTTTTCACTACAAAAGGTGATTTTTAGGGGTGAAGGGGTTGAGTATTACAACTCTCTTAAAGCCTACGTTCATCCCCGGAATCTCCTGAACATTTTTCAAGAGGCCCCATCTCAATCGGATGAACGGTATGGCAGAGTACGCTTGTCCGGGAATCGATTTATCCCGATCTTCTTGGCATCAATGAAAAGACAAAAATGGTTATTGTGAGTTATCGGCAAAAGATAAACATATGCTGTCGCGGACTCTTTTGTAGAGTTTTTTGAGATATTCAATTCTGTGTACATTAATTTGGTGTATTTGTTATGGTTTAGGCAGCGTAAGCCATTTAAGCTTCGAAATAGGGACTTTATTTCACACGTTTTTCACAAAAAAGGGTGATATTTAGGGGTGGAGTGGTTGAATATCACAACTCTGTTATAGACTATGTTCATCCCAGGAGTCTCCTGCACATTTTGCAAAAAGCCCCATCGAAATAGGACGAACGGTGTGGCCGCGCATAAAATACGAACATACAAACATTAATTTTTATATATTATAAGATTGTTAGCACATGATGTTGAATAGAATAGCTTCTGCATGACCTACATATTATTAACAACGGAGAAACGGGCTGAGAGGAGCTATTCGCGGAAAGTTTGGTTCTTGAACACCGCCCTTAGTTATAGTCACAAGGGCTTCTATCTGTTTAATTTTTTGGATGTTCGAGTACTTCCCAATTCCACATTACTTACTTACTCACTGGCACTATCGAACCCGTAGGTTCATGGCCGCGCGGACATAAGCTCTCCATACATCCCTATCCTGAGCTAATGCTTTCCAATCATTCCCTGTACAATCTACTTTCCTCAAATCATAGTTAATGTTATTCTCCCACCTCATTCTTGGTCTACCAACTGGGCGTTTTCCCTCTGGCTTTCGACATTTCTGGTGTTCTCTCCTGGCATGGCGTACTTGTAATCCACTTCTGAGGTTGGGGCGCCTGGAAGGCGGTGTTACGTTACTCCGATGATATGATGAGTGATGGTGATGATTGTGGTGTGTCAGGAGAGTCCCTAATCCTAAGCTTAATCTAAGATGAATATGAATGATGATGATTGCGATGGCCATCTGATTTCGTGGACCGATTGGCCCTTAAAGTTTTCCTGGCATTTGTCTTACAAGTGAGGAAATATCCCGATAAAAAATTCACCCAGAAAAACAGTCCCGACCGGTGATCAAACCCGGGACCCCTGCGTGACAAGGCAGCACGCTACCTCGAGGGCACAATTCATAAAATATTGCCATTTCGATATTTTCAATATTACAGATTTATACAATGAAGATTGTTCAACAATATCTATATATCCTCAACTCAAGAGTCTCTGCAATGCATAATAGCACACATTTCCAGAATTGAGCCAATGTTTCATTTCTTTGTGCATCTCATTCCTATTTGTGATTATTGTTCCTATGTATTTGAATTCAGTCACTTCCTCAAAATGTTCCTCATTAGTCGTTAGCTGTCCATTTCCATTATATAATGAATGCGTTAGTAATGCCGTAGATGAAAATGAATAATCCCAGAGTAATGCTGCGTATGAGTGATGACGTAAGCAAGAGGCAGGAGAGTGCCGTAATGTACATGTAATGAATGAATGAGCACGTCGAATGTTGAGAGTTTGAAGTAGGCCTACTGAATGTTTAAAGCCAGTTCACTCTGTCAAGGTAGTTCGTTCCTCTAAGATACTTCACTCTTCCAAGGTAGTTCGTTCTTTGATACCACTTCGTTCATCTAAAACACTTCACTCTTCCAAGTCAGTTCGTTCTTTGGTACCACTTCGTTCATCTAATGCACTTCACTCTTCCAAGGTAGTTCGTTCTTCTATGTAACTTCACTCAGGCCAGATAGTTCGTTCCTCTATGGCAGTTCACTCTGGCAAGATAGTTCGTTTCGCTCAGACACTCACTGCGGTACGAACGATATGGATGACGTAGGAAAGAGGGGGGAACATGCAAGGTCGATGGGCGGAGAAATGTAGAGTAATCAACGAACTAGCGAAAGTTGATTTGGAGTGAGACATCTAGAGCTTAAAATAAGTAAATTTTAATTTTAAGTAGCAGTAGTGAACTCTGAACTGGCAGTTCACTAAGAGTGACACTTCACACTAGTGAAGCGTTCTTTTTAAACGACTCACTCTCGAATTACCCATCACTATTGTTTTGCCAATTTAAGAGTTAAGAATCCATTTTCATTTAATGACGTATTTCTACGTGTTACCAATTACCGTAAGGTTTATATTTAGTTTATTTATTCACTTCCAGTGCCAGTTTCTTAGTGTAATTTAATGGAATGTGTGTGTTGGCACTTGGAATTTCCTCACTGTCACCTAAAAATAATAACTTACATCATCAGCGCATTCAACACTGAGGCTCAAAGGTTTGAAAATGCATAGCTAAGGTTTAAATGTTGATTTTGCAGCAGATGTTTTAAGTTGGACGAACAATTGTGTTTAAGTTCCCAAATTGATATAATTTTCATGTCCTACTTTAAAACAGTGCATTATTTGGTAATCGCCTAGCCATAATTATAAATATTAACCCTGACTCTAAACACCCGCAGCCAATGTTGATGTGCAATCTAATAACGTATTATTATTCTAATTGCCGTTATTGAATCAATTAGGGTTACTGCTCATTCTGTCTTATTCAAACATCCGATTGAGGGTCTTTCCACTTTTCAGCGGTTGCCCTTTTACCAGCCGGCTGCTGGCCCTTCACATCCACATGTGTCAATCACAGAGGTAGATGATCAACAGCCAGTGTAGGGGTGACATGTGGTTAGCATGTCGAGTCCCCCAGCCGTTATAGCTGGTTCCTCAACCTGGAGTCGCCACTTATTGTAGCTACCCAATTGCCTCACTATGCTGGGTGGGCACCGGTCCCATACTGGCCTAAATACCATGAGAAAATCTTATTCAAACATAAGAATTTAAATTGAATTGTTTCCATATTTAAATGAATTTCATATTATAGTCTGTAACTAACTCACTGGAATTATCGAAACGATAGGTTCATGGCAGCTCGGAAATAAGCTCTCCATACATCTCTATACTGAGCTAATGTTTTCCAATCATTCCCTGTATGATCTACTTCCCTCAAATCATAGTTCATATTATTCTCCCAGCTCATTCTTAATCTACCAACTGGGCGTTTTCCCTCTGGTTTTCATATAAGAAGCTACCATGCACGTCTTTCATTCCCCATTCGTGCCACATGTACTGCCCAACGCAGTCTACGATTCATTCAAATCAAGTTGAGAATTCAATGAATCGCCTTTGTTAAATTAAAAAATTTAAATAAATGATTGTTCTATTGTTGCTTAGATCAGTTGATAGGCCTATGTACTATAATAACACAATTCATAATTTGTTAACATTTCTGAAGAAGGTACAGTGTACCGAAACAGCTGTCACTGAATTATATCTTAATAAATATGAAAATCAAATAAAACTAAGTTTTATTTTTAATTAATTAATTGATATGGCTTTTCATCAAGTAAACACCAACTCAATTGATTATTTGTTTCTTTGTTTGTTCGTACTTTATGCGCGGCCATACCGTTGTTCCGATTATTATGTTTTTTTTAAATGTTCAGGAGTCCCGGGATGAACACAGGCTATAAGAGAGTTGTGATACTCAATTCCAATCCGATTGAGGGTCTTTCCACTTTTCAGCGGTTGCCCTTTTACCAGCCGGCTGCTGGCCCTTCACATCCACATGTGTCAATCACATAGGTAGATGATCAACAGCCAGTGTAGGGGTGACATGTGGTTAGCATGTCGAGTCCCCCAGCTGTTATAGCTGGTTCCTCAACCTGGAGCAGCTACTTATTGTAGCTACCCAATTGCCTCACGATGCTGGGTGGGCACCGGTCCCATACTGGCCGAAATACCATGAGAAAATTTCTTCCCCCATGGAGACTCGAACCAGCGCAAGTCCCGTAGCTCTGCGCCAAGGCTTCCTACCTTAACCGCTCGGCTACGGCGCGGGACATACTCAATTCCTACACCCTTAAAAAACCCTTTCTAGTGAAAAACGTAAAAAAGTCCCTTTTTTACCCTTAAAACGCTTGTGCTGTCTAAACCATAACAAATACATAAAATTATTGTACACAGAATTGAATATATCAAAACACTCCATAGAAAAGTCCGCGACAGCATATGTTCATCTTTTAAGGATAACTCACAATAACCATTTTTGTCTTTCATTGATGCCAAGAAGATCGGGATAAGTAGATTCCCGGGCAAGCATAGCAGCCCACGGCGGGTATAATTTTATGGATAACTCAAAATAACGAATTTTGTCTTTCAGCTCATTTATGCCAAGTACATCGGGATGCGTAGATTCCGGGGCAACGCCGGGTAATCAGCACAGGGAAACTAAAAATAATAACGATATAAATTTATTTTATTTTTCCTTTTACTTATTCAACTAAATGCAAAAACGCATTATCATTTATTTAGGTGTAGCAGAGCACGCCGGGTATTAGCTAGTGATATTATAAAATACAAAATCAGAGGGTGAAACGTAAGATCTAAGGACAGGAACGACTGGAGCAGGTCAGTGGAGGATGCGAAGGACCGCATTTGATTATAGTGCCAATTAGGAATAAAAATATAAAGATCCATCCGCGTTATTAAAAATCAATCTACCAATCTTTAGGCCTATGTCTCCAACATGAAATTAGGCTACATAAAAGAATTTTCGCAAGTAATTTCCTAATTTTGAAGTTTTAATTAATTGAATGAGACGCTTGGTTGCTTTGCAAGTATAGACATAATGCTAAATACAAACCGCAGTTGAACGCTTTGCTATGCGTGTAAACTATAATGTTACGGAAATTTTCTCATTGCATAAAAAAGAGCATTAAACAGGCAATGCATTGTTTACATTGTGGTTGTTATAATTATACCAGGAAGTGTTGTTATGTATTTAGCTGAACAACTTGCTGTAGAGTGCAGTGACATCAGGGGTCGAGGATCGTGTTCAGACATAAGTACTGTACATTCTCAAAATATCTACTACTTAATTTATCCAATGGAATCTTACTTTAAGGGAGGAAAGGAGATTGCGAATATTTGATAATAAAGTTCATATATACATTTTTGGGCCAAAGAGAGATGAACAGACAGGTGAACGGAGAAGACTTACATAACAGTGAACTACATGGTCTTTATAGAAAGCCAGATATAATAAGAACAGTTAAGTCTCCTAGACTGAGATGTGCAGGACATGAATGACACGAATGGGGAATGAAAGACGTGCATGGAAGCTTCTTGTAGGAAAACGTCCAGTTGGTAGACCAAGAATTAGATGAGAGAATAACATTACTACGATCTCTGGGAAGTAGATTATACAGGGAATGATTGGAAAATATTAGCTCAGTGCTCAGTATAGGGATGTATGGGGATCTTATGTCCGCGCGGCCATGAACCTATGGGTTCGATAGTGCCAGTGAGTTAGTTAGTTACGTTATTCAAACAGTAAGACTGGTGTGGCGGCTTGATGGTCAACTTTTTAAATCATTATATATATCCACCCATAGTAATTCTGTCCGAAGGCAGGTCCTTCACTGCATTTTCATGCTATGCTTGCAGCTTTACTAGGGAATTGTAGGTGTGGTAGCTTCCCGTTGCTTTCCACACCGGTGAAGGATGTTGATGATGACGATAATGATAAGGGTGATGATGATAATGATGATGATGATGGCCACAAGATTTCGGGGACCTTTTGGGCCTTAAAGTTTTCCTGACATTTGTCTTACAGATGAGGAAACCCCCGATAAAAACCTCACGCAGGAAAACTGCCCCGACCGGGGATCGAACCCGGGCCCGCTGTCTGACAAGGCAGCACGCTACCTCGAGACCTCGTGGAGATATATATATATATATATATATATATATATAATTCTTCTGTACGTTTATATGTCACTGATCTGCTCTCCTAAACAATGTTTACTCCCACTGGTTTTCCTACAAGAAGCTTCAATGCACCTCTTTCATCCCTCATACGTGCCACATGTCCTGCCCATTGCAGTCTACGAGATTAACTGTTCTTATTATATCTGGCTTCTATACACATCATGTAACTCATTATTATGAAGTTTTCTCCATTCACCAGTCTGTTCATCTCTTTTTGACTCAAACATTTTCCTAAGAACTTTATTGTCAAATCTTCTTTCCTCCCTTAAAGTAAGAGTCCATGTCTCGCATCCATATAATATAACTGGGGGAATAACAGTTTTATATATTTTGAGTTTAAACATTTTTTGAAAGGATGTGGGACGACAAGAGTCCGTGTATTGGGTAATAACGTACATTTCCAGAATTGAGGCTATGTTTAATTCCCTTGTGCATCTCATTCCTATTTGTGATCATTGTTCCTAAGTATTTGAATTCAGCTTCTTCTTCAAAATTTCTCTCATTTGTCAAAAAATAAACATGAAGTGGCTTTCCAAATTACAAAAGATATATACTACAAAAACATCCCTTTCATGAGGATCCGAAATTACACATTATAAGACAGTGCAGTGATCAAGCCAGAAGCACTGTATGCAGCAGAAACTGTATTTTTTTTTATTTATTTATTTAGCCTGGTGGAGTTAAGGCCATGTGGCCTTCTCTTCCACTCACCAGAACAAGCATATGTTACATATGAATACAAAAAAAAATACAATAATAGTCATATAAAACAGGACAAACATATGTTACACATGAATACAAAAAAATTACAATAGTAGTCATATTAGACAGGACAAACATGTTACATATGAATACAAAAAAAGTTACAATAATAGTTATTGAACAATTCATTATCTGTCATATTGAATAATAATGAAATTAATGTCTAATAATAGAATGAAACTAATACAATTAAAATTAAATTAATGATACAATGAATAAAAAAGGAATAACAGCTCGAATCTACTATGCATAAAAAGAAGAGAAAAAAAAATACACTACAATGAATTAATCTACGCTTTTTATACAAGGCATTAGGTAAATATATTAACAAATCCTAAGTCTATTTTTATTAAATAATGCAAAAACGCATTATTAATTCTTAAAAAGTAGTATTAGTGAGTTGTTTCTGTTAGTGATTTTATTTTCAATTTATTTCTGAAAGATGGTAAAGTTTGGCAGTCTCTGATACTTGAATAATTATAAAAATTATGATTAATGACTAAATCAATTATGTTAATTATATTACTATCCAGCATTTTATTAACTATCTGAAGATAACGACAAGACAAATACGCAGGTGGGTCTTAATGAGATTTGTACTCTGATTCTCATTAATGTTAGACAAAAACGTCTGAATAAACGGGTTCTGTGTTGCTATGTTATCTAAAGTGTATCAAACTGTTGTCTGCAAAGTGGATGGACATGTTTACAAGAAGCGTCTCTTTCTTTCCACTAAATATTTTATGACCCACAGGGTAATGATCTCTGTTAATTGTTTCCTGTATTTGCGAAAGAACTATTTCCAGAAAAACAAAAAAGAAACACATGCTATTTCGAATTACGTATTTTTCCATAAAACTTTGTGGAATCAAATATAATTGAAAGTGGACCAATTTGTGCCTGCCGTAAGATCACTTAGTAAAATTTATAAAAGTTAATAATACTTGGCATTTAGGGCCAGTTTCACCAAGAGAGGTAACTGTATTACGCCAGTTTAAGGTATGCATTATACATGGGGAAAACTGGCGTAATACAGTTACCTCTCTTGGTGAAACTGACCCTTAGTGTTTTACCAGGGGAACTAACGTGATTATTTTCTATTTATTTTTGGAAGTATTCTTTAACTATTATTATTATTATTATTATTATTATTATTATTATTATTATTATTATTACTATTATTATTTTTATTTATGTACAGAATTTTAATGTTTACACTCCTTTCTGTGCCTAAAGTTTTATTTTTCTTCTCCACTCGTCTCTCTCCATCCAATCCATGTCCTCCAGTCCCCTTGCTCTCATTCCAGTTATTTCCTGCATCCACGAGTTTCGAGGTCTTCCTCTCCTCCTTCTTCCAGGTGGACACCATTACAATGTTTTCCTGGGTAATCTTTCTTCTTGCATTCGTCGTACGTGCCCATACCAATTTAATTGCTTATACCGTATATAATCTAGTATTGAATAACCAATATTCATTTTTTCTCTTATGACAGTATTTCTTATTTTGTCTAATTTTGAACATCTTGCTGCTCTCCTCAAGAAATCCATTTCCAGCGACATAAGTTTTTGTTGAATTTCCAAACTTCAGCTCCATATGTGACAGTACTTCTCACTATTAAATTATATATTTGTAGCTTATTTTTTCTGGTTATATGTATGTTCCATAAGACTCCATTCATCATTGCTGTTATTGCTCTACCTTTATTTATTCTTTCTTAATATCACTTTCTTGTTTATCCTCTTTATCTAATTTTACTCCCAGATACTCAAATTCTTCACATCCTCTAATATACCCCTTTTCATCTTCTAATATCAAATCTTCAGTTTCGGCTCCCCATCCCACATAAAATGTTTTTTCTAAATTTATTTTCAAACCCCAGTTATCATATTCGTCCAATAATTCATCATCATCATCATGAACAAATTCGTTTTATGCCATGTGGCCTGTACGGTAAACCTAGTGAAGATGGTCTTGATCTTTCCACCGATGTTTTGGTCTTCCTTGGTCCCTATGTCCAGTTGGGGTATATTGGAATGCCAATTTTGGAAGTCTTTCTGAACATAAACTCCATGTCTTCATATTCTTGAGCAATTATTATCTGGTCATCCGCAAATAACGGTGTATATATTATTATTACTATTATTATTATTATTTTTATTCTCCCAGTTATGTGGATGTGAAATATGGACTCATTCTTTAAGGTAGGAAAAAAATATTACGAGTATTTGAGAATAAAGTTGTAAGGTATATTTGTGCACCAAAGAGAGATGAACAGACAGGTCAATGGAGAAGATTTCATAACAATGATCTACATTATCTTTATAGGAAACCTGATAGTAAAGTAAAGTAGTCCCACTACAGGCCTCAGGATGCCCTTGGGGTAGTAGGAGGTTAAGGCTCCAACTTTTTCTGGACAATCGGCACTTGATGTCAGCCAGGTTGTCAGCCCCCATAACAAACGTTGGTACTCATTTCCGTTAGAGGCTGAGTCGACCACAGTGTCATACTGCCGCCAGAAGGTTTGGGTCAATTTTAAAAATCCTGACCCCACCGGGGCTTGAACCCTCGACCTTCCAGCTTGTAGCGCAGTACCTACGCTACGATGTGCCCTCTATCAACATGTTCTTTTTAGGTTTTCTTATATTTAACTATTCGGTTATGACGATGAACCTTAAAAAGGCAGCCCCTTCAATCGTCCCTGCGAGGTGTCATTAACACCTTCAGGGGACAATTTAAATTATTAAATGTTTATATATACCGGGGAAATGAAATACCCGGGGTGAACCAAAATCAGAAGCATATGATTCAATTAAGAGGGAGAAGTTATATAGTATCCTGCTGGAGTTCGGAATTCCTAAAAAGTTAGTTAGACTTATACGAATGTGTCTAAATGGCTCAAAGAGTAGGGTGCGTGTAGGCAAACAGTTTTCAGACACTTTTGAAATCCAGAATGGGTTGAAGCAAGGAGATGCACTATCTCCTCTACTATTTAATTTTGTACTAGAGCATGCCATTAAATCTTTAGAGAGTGAGGAAGGCTTACAACTCAATGGTATTAATAAGCTGTTAGTTTATGCTGATGATGTAGTACTACTGGCCGATAGCGAGGAGATACTAAATGCCAACACGCACACACTATTGAGTAACACTAAGAAATTAGGACTGGAAATAAATATCAGTAAAACTAAATATATGGTCACACGTAGAAATTCAGTATATAATGGAAATGGACAGCTAATGACAAATGAGGGAAATTTTGAGGAAGTGGCTGAATTCAAATACCTAGGAACAATAATTACAAATAGGAATGAGATGCAAAAAGAAATTAAACATAGGCTCAATTCTGGAAATGCGTGCTATTATGCATTGCAGAGACTTTTGATGTCCCAACTCCTTTGAAAAAACGTTAAGCTGAAAATATATAAAACTATTATTCTACCAGTTATATTATATGGATGCGAAACCTGGACTCTTACTTTAAGGGAGGAAAGGAGATTACGAGTATTTGAGAATAAAGTTCTTAGGAAAATTTTGGACCAAAGAGAGATGAACAGACAGGTGAATGGAGAAGACTACATAACATTGAACTACATGGTCTTTACAGGAAGCCAGATATAATAAGAACAGTTAAGTCTCGTAGACTGCGATGGGCTGGACATGTTGCGCGTATTGGGAATGAAAGACTTGCATGGAAGCTTCTTGTAGGAAAGCCAGAGGGAAAACGCCCAGTTGGTAGACCAAGAATGAGGTGGGAGAACAACATTAACTATGATTTAAGGGAAGTAGATTATATAAGGGAATGATTGGAAAGCATTAGCTCAGGATAGGGATGTATGGAGAGCTTATGTCCGCGCGGCCATGAACCTACGGGTTCGATAGTGCCAGTGAGTAAGTAAGTAAGAACCAAAATCAGCATAGCGTCTGTTCCAGATTGGACGGCTATAATGGGCAGGTAGAGCTCAGAGCCGAAGAGAAGGCAATCTACCTAAGGGAAAGCACCCTAAAAACAAAGCTGAAGCAAGTTGGGAGGTTGTAAGGTGGCAATCCCACCACCCAACTATATCTGCGCAGCCCTTGTAAGGCGGCCAGATGAATCTTTTATTACTAAAAAGCGAAGGAGAAAGCCGGACGGAAAATATCACACTAGAAACAAAAATTAACATTTATAATGCAATTGCTAAACACATTAACATGATTCTGAGACGTTGAACTTGAGAGCAAGAATCGATCAATTACAATCGATAGAAATGGAATTCTGGCGACGATCAATAAGGATTTCGAAAATACAAAACGTTAGAAACAATTTTATAAGAGAAAAATGATAGTGCACGGATCCCCAGTAAAAACTCTCAAAGCAACAAACAATTTTATAAGAGAAAAATGATAGTGCACGGATCCCCAGTAAAAACTCTCAAAGCAACAAACAATTTTATAAGAGAAAAATGATAGTGCACGGATCCCCAGTAAAAACTCTCAAAGCAACAAACAATTTTATAAGAGGAAGGAAAATGATAGTGCACGGATCCCCAGTAAAAACTCTCAAAGCAACAAACAATTTTATAAGAGGAAAATGATAGTGCACGGATCCCCAGTAAAAACTCTCAAAGCAACAAACAATTTTATAAGAGGAAAATGATAGTGCACGGATCCCCAGTAAAAACTCTCAAAGCAACAAACAATTTTATAAGAGGAAAATGATAGTGCACGGATCCCCAGTAAAAACTCTCAAAGCAACAAACAATTTTATAAGAGGAAAAATGATAGTGCACGGATCCCCAGTAAAAACTCTCAAAGCAACAAACAATTTTATAAGAGGAAAATGATAGTGCACGGATCCCCAGTAAAAACTCTCAAAGCAACAAACAATTTTATAAGAGGAAAATGATAGTGCACGGATCCCCAGTAAAAACTCTCAAAGCAACAAACAATTTTATAAGAGAAAAATGATAGTGCACGGATCCCCAGTAAAAACTCTCAAAGCAACAAACAATTTTATAAGAGGAAAATGATAGTGCACGGATCCCCAGTAAAAACTCTCAAAGCAACAAACAATTTTATAAGAGGAAAATGATAGTGCACGGATCCCCAGTAAAAACTCTCAAAGCAACAAACAATTTTATAAGAGGAAAATGATAGTGCACGGATCCCCAGTAAAAACTCTCAAAGCAACAAACAATTTTATAAGAGGAAAATGATAGTGCACGGATCCCCAGTAAAAACTCTCAAAGCAACAAACAATTTTATAAGAGGAAAATGATAGTGCACGGATCCCCAGTAAAAAACTCTCAAAGCAACAAACAATTTTATAAGAGAAAAATGATAGTGCACGGATCCCCAGTAAAAACTCTCAAAGCAACAAACAATTTTATAAGAGGAAAATGATAGTGCACGGATCCCCAGTAAAAACTCTCAAAGCAACAAACAATTTTATAAGAGAAAAATGATAGTGCACGGATCCCCAGTAAAAACTCTCAAAGCAACAAACAATTTTATAAGAGAAAAAAATGATAGTGCACGGATCCCCAGTAAAAACTCTCAAAGCAACAAACAATTTTATAAGAGGAAAATGTATAGTGCACGGATCCCCAGTAAAAACTCTCAAAGCAACAAACAATTTTATAAGAGGAAAATGATAGTGCACGGATCCCCAGTAAAAACTCTCAAAGCAACAAACAATTTTATAAGAGAAAAATGATAGTGCACGGATCCCCAGTAAAAACTCTCAAAGCAACAAACAATTTTATAAGAAGAGAAAAATGATAGTGCACGGATCCCCAGTAAAACTCTCAAAGCAACAAACAAATTTATAAGAGAAAAATGATAGTGCACGGATCCCCAGTAAAAACTCTCAAAGCAACAAACAAATTTATAAGAGAAAAATGATAGTGCACGGATCCCAGTAAAAACTCTCAAAGCAACAAACAAATTTATAAGAGAAAAAATGATAGTGCACGGATCCCCAGTAAAAACTCTCAAAGCAACAAACAATTTTATAAGAGAAAAATGATAGTGCACGGATCCCCAGTAAAAACTCTCAAAGCAACAAACAATTTTATAAGAGAAAAATGATAGTGCACGGATCCCCAGTAAAAACTCTCAAAGCAACAAACAAATTTATAAGAGAAAAATGATAGTGCACGGATCCCCAGTAAAAACTCTCAAAGCAACAAACAAATTTATAAGAGAAAAATGATAGTGCACGGATCCCCAGTAAAAACTCTCAAAGCAACAAACAAATTTATAAGAGAAAAATGATAGTGCACGGATCCCCAGTAAAAACTCTCAAAGCAACAAACAATTTTATAAGAGAAAAATGATAGTGCACGGATCCCCAGTAAAAACTCTCAAAGCAACAAACAATTTTATAAGAGAAAAATGATAGTGCACGGATCCCCAGTAAAAACTCTCAAAGCAACAAACAATTTTATAAGAGAAAAATGATAGTGCACGGATCCCCAGTAAAAACTCTCAAAGCAACAAACAATTTTATAAGAGAAAAATGATAGTGCATGGATCCCCAGTAAAAACTCTCAAAGCAACAAACAATTTATAAGAGAAAAATGATAGTGCACGGATCCCCAGTAAAAACTCTCAAAGCAACAAACAATTTTATAAGAGAAAAATGATAGTGCACGGATCCCCAGTAAAAACTCTCAAAGCAACAAACAATTTTATAAGAGAAAAATGATAGTGCACGGATCCCCAGTAAAAAACTCTCAAAGCAACAAACAATTTTATAAGAGAAAAATGATAGTGCACGGATCCCCAGTAAAAACTCTCAAAGCAACAAACAATTTTATAAGAGAAAAATGATAGTGCACGGATCCCCAGTAAAAACTCTCAAAGCAACAAACAATTTTATAAGAGAAAAATGATAGTGCACGGATCCCCAGTAAAAACTCTCAAAGCAACAAACAATTTTATAAGAGAAAAATGATAGTGCACGGATCCCCAGTAAAAACTCTCAAAGCAACAAACAATTTTATAAGAGAAAAATGATAGTGCATGGATCCCCAGTAAAAACTCTCAAAGCAACAAACAATTTTATAAGAGAAAAATGATAGTGCACGGATCCCCAGTAAAAACTCTCAAAGCAACAAACAATTTTATAAGAGAAAAATGATAGTGCACGGATCCCCAGTAAAAACTCTCAAAGCAACAAACAAATTAAGATGGTTTGGACAATTGAAAGAGTTCACGAAAGTCAGATTACTGAAGATAATATATGAAAGGGAATCCCAAATATCGTGAAAATATCTAGAAATGAAAAGATAATTGGAAAATAAATCTTTCATGTACACGTTTTGCAAAACATGGGAAAATTTACATATCTAGGAACAGTAATAAATGTAAATGGGAAAATATACAGTGAAATCAATGATAGAGAAAAGTTTATAAGTTTATAACGTACTAAACAATTAATTTGGAATAGAAATGTATCCATCAAGAGTAAAATGGCAGTGTATAGTAATTATTTCAAACTTTTTTTAAACATCATAAGTATATGAGACTTAGACATATATATAAAGAAGGACTTGAGCAGAATCCAAGCTATCATCATCATCTAGTACATTCACGAATTTAGGCCATTTGTTGAGCTGTTTCGGCCTCAAGAGAAACACCATCCAGAAGTCTTTTGAGTGGACGTCCTGGTCTTCTTCTTCCTGCAGGTTGATATCTTAACATTTGTTTGGGTATTCTGTGATCTTCCATTCGATGAACATGTTGCATCTATCTTGACTTATAATCAGAAATTTTGTTTTCTAAAGATTCCATGTGTAATTCTTCTAAGATGTCTTCTTTTTTTTGTGATCTAGTAGTGTGTATCCTGCAGTCCTCCGAAGATATCGCATTTCAGCAGATCTAAGTCTCTGTATACCCTTCTGTTTCAACGTCCATACTTCGCTACCATACAAAAGAGTAGGAAGAGCCAGTGTTTTATACACTTTCAGTCTTGAATGCTTTTGGACTAACTGTGGCTTGAAGATAGAATTTATTAACCCTAAAATTCTTAAAAAATTAGATATCCAAGCTACAAGAATGAAATACCTATGTTGAATGGTGCATAACTCAAGAAGAGATGCATAAAAACAAAATCACGGAGGTAATACATGTAGAAAATTAACAACAGATATTGAGAAAATTGATTAAAATGGTTTGGACATTTAAAAATGATGAAAGAGTGAAGACTAACGGAAAGAATTTGAAATCTCAAGGTAGAAGGGAAACGACCACGAGGATGACCACGGGAAAAGATGGATTAACTAAGTGTGGGAAAGCTTACGTGAGAGGAGATACAAAGGGGAAGAATTCGGGAGAAGAAATCAAGGGAAATGGATGGAGACATACTTGAAATCGACCTTCCTCAAAGGAGGACATGACATGAGCTGATAATGACAATGTTTTTAATAATGTTATGTAGTATTCAGTGATGAAAGTGCATTTTTATTTTATTTTATTTACAATTCTTTAACATCTGAGGTCATATCATGTGTATATATTATAAATAAGGATGGAACTTAACCTCTAGATCACCGAAGGAAAATCTACTTACCTTAGATTACAAATTTCGGGGATTCTATGCCACCAACATAAATTCAAATAAAAACTAAAAGGCTAAAAACACATATTATAGTTTAAGAATGTGAATAATTAATTACCTGAGAGAAATGGCCGGTCCCAAGCCCGGGTGAGAAAAGAGGAGGGGGAGGAGTAACAATCTCGTTAAAAAACCAGGGTTCAGTTGGCTCCGACTGATAGTACTCTGTAAGGGCTCCTAGCCAGGGTTACGGTGAAGACCTCAACGGCAGATTCGGCGCAGAAGGAGTCCTTCATCACGGCGGATCTGGCGGAAGTGGCAACCCTCTAGATGGGGTTAGTACATCCAGGAGCTGGACCTAAAGCTTCGAGGTGGCAGCCCCACCAATGGTCTACTCTGCATAGCGTTGGTACCGCGATCAGAGGAAAACATATTACTCGTATTCTTCACAATGGAAACTCGGACGGACTTAACCAAAGACGACCTCAGCGTAGAATTAAGGACAAACGATTTCGGAACAGACTCTTGCCTAAACCAGGAAGTGAAGAAGAAGAAGAGAAATATGTACGTTGATTTTCTCCTAAAAAGGGGAATTCCTTAAAATGAAGTGAAAAATTGAGCTCAAAGTAACCCAAAATAACCATCTTTACAACGTAAAATGTGTGTTAGTCATTGCTCAGAGAGTTTAGCCAACTTACCACAAAAACCCCGCTAAAAAACAAATGAACGCTAGAATAATCTGGTGTACTACCTCGTCCATTTCTCACTTAACTTGTCCAAACTAACACTAACTTACACATTTTCTCACCCTAACTTGCTCACTAATATAGATGGATTCCTGGTATAGAATCCCATTATATATGAGTAAACATGTTGGCAATTGGCTCTAGCGGTAACATGTGTTATTAAATTGGTAAACATGGCGCTAGCAGTCACTTGTTCTCCGATCGAATATCCATATGTGGCACGGTGCATGAAATAGCCCACAATTCCTTCGACTTCCTCATTTAGAAAGCAAAATATACGAGAAAGTATAAGTAAAATATGCTGTTCGCTACGAAGGAATGACTGATAAATGATTGAAAATATGACCTGACTTCCAAATTAATTTTTGTTCCCAGCAATGGTGTTCTGTATTACACTGTAGGTATGTATGTAGAGGAATGCAGTACTCTGTTCACGTGATCACTTTCACGCTATATGTAGCGCAGCTCTGGCATTGTTGCGTAACGTTTTGCTCTGTGCGTATAATATTGCCAAATTTTCAATTGCCACGTGATTTATTTGTACTCTTTGGTCTTTCTGAGGTAAAAAAAAATAACTATATTTTATAATGAAATGTCAGGTTTCCTGACTTTTCTCTTAATTTAGGATATACAGCAAAATATGCAGCAATATAAATGATTAATAAGATTGTTTACTTTTAAATGTCCGTCGCCGTGGCATAGTCGGTAGAGTCCCTATGTTCCACTCCGGCGACCCGGGTTCGATTCCCGGTGGGGAAGGACATTTTAAATCTATACCTTGGATCTGGGTGTGTGTCCTGTCCTTGTGTATATATGTAAAATAAAATAAAGTTAACAAAAAGGTAAAACAAGAAGGACAGTGTAAAATGAAAAGAGGGGGAAAAAAACTGAAAGTAAATAAAATTCCACTGCTGTAGTCTCCGGGTTAACATTATTGTCTTACGCACAGCAGATCACTGTTTGAATTGAATCGCTGAGTTAAAAAGGCAAGAAACTCCACTGCCTTCGAAGAGTGATAAAACACGTATGCAACTTAGAAATGATTGCTATATTTGCATTTAGTATAAGTAGATGATCAATATTGTAATTTATCAAATATTTATCTCAGCAAACTGTAAGAAATGACGTAGTTTTTTAAGGTGTTTTAAAATTAGGGTACTTGGAGTTTCTTCCATTATCAACTCAGCGATTCAATTATAATCGAGGTTGTGTTTCTTACACGAGTTCATCTTGGGATTCTTCCTCGCAGATAAGACAAATATCGAAAATATCCAAGGGACAAGGGACCGGGAGAGATTTTAAGCCGTGGGTCCCGAGTCTGAAGATTTTAAGCACGTAAAAGAACTGCAAGTCTGAATAAAAAGTCCTCTGTGCAAAATTTAACCGACCTTCATCCACCCAAATAATACCTTAGTTGCCCACAAGATGTCTGATTAAGACATTGTACTAAGCACATGCCACTTGTTGATATCTTTAGATAAATAACCGTATCTATATTAGCTTGGTTAAGAAACTCCAGGTATAGAGCACCTGTGTCTTCACGTGGGGCATGTGGGGTTTAAACATACATAAGACAAATGTCACAAAATTTTAAGGCCAAAATAATTCCCTAAATTCATCTGACCACAATAATCTTCTTCTTCTTCCTTCCAAGTATTAGGTCAAGGCCTGTTACGATCCTATACAAAATTTTTCCTCCAGCGTTTCATAGGACAGCACAGAGATCTTCGTCCTCTTGGTATATAATTATAAACAGCTTTGGGGGTCCGATTTAAACTCATTCTTTCAAGATGGTGTTTCCAATTTAGTTGGTACTGTTTAATATATTCCACAATTGGCGTAGTCTTCAATTCTTTTAAGATATCGGTGTTCCTTTCCGATCCCATCTGGTGTAACCCGCTGTTCTGCGCATGAATCTCATTTCACAAGCCGTTATTCTGCTTTCATGTTTAGTGTCCATGCTTCACTACCATAGGTCAACACTGTTTAGCACATGGAATGTACAAGGCCATCATAATATTCGCCTTGATGAATAGTGTATTATGTTGTTTTAACTCAACACAGCCAACTTCCGTATTGAAAAATAAGAATCAACACAGTGTTCTCCGGATATGACATACCTATTCATCTCAAAACAGTGATAAATACAACACAGGTAACATTTTTATTAGGAACTAGCTAATACCCGGCGAGCGCTGCTACGCCTAAATAAATAAAAATTAATGTTTAGTTGAATATGTGTAAGGAAAAAATAATTATAATTATATATTTTTTAGATACCCCGTGCTGATTATCCGGCGTTGCCCGGGAATCTACTTATTCCGATCTTCTTGACATAAATGAGCTGAAATACGAAAATTAACAATCGGATCAACGGTATGGCCGCGCATAAAGTACGAACAAACAAACATTCATTTTTATATCCCATCCATAGTAATTCTGCCCGAAGGCAGGTCCTTCACTGCAATCATAGCATTTTCATGCTATGCTTGCAGCTTTACTAGGGAATTGTAGGTGTGGTAGCTTCCCGTTGCTTTCCACACCGATGAAGGATGATGATGATGATGATAATGATGATGATGATAGCCATATGATTTCGGGGACCGTTTGGGCCTTAAAGGTTTCCTGACATTTGTCTTACAGGTGAGAAAAAACCCCTATAAAACCATCATCCAGAAAAACTACCCCGACCGGGGATCGAACCCGGGCCCGCTGCGTGACAAGGCAGCACGCCACCTCGAGGCCACAGCGGTGGACCATTTTTATATATCACATTGTAAACGGCAATGTTTGAAAACAAATCAGAATTTGAGGTTATGTATATTCACTGCAACTTGATCATATTATTTATTGCCAAATAGGATCGCAATATCGTAAGAATGCACCCTAGTGGAGAAATAATGAAACACATCAAACTGTATATTATAATCAACATTATAGGTTATTAATTAATTTTATTAGTAAACAACTCAGTAAAATCACTGAATCTGTTCATTATTTTCTATATTTAATGTATTTGTTTGAGAGAAATAATGCTCTGAGCTGTACAGAATATTAAAAAGGAGGAGCTTTTATCACAAAAACAGGAGCTGATGAAGATAAATCGATAAAGAGCGAGGTGAAATACGCATATGATTGGTTGTAAAACAAAATTAATTGAAACGTGATTGGCCATTGACTTCCATTTGACGCATTAGTTAATAGTAGTATATTACAATACGATGTTGGGAAGTGATGAATCGAGGAAAATGTTTAAAAACCGAGCGATAGCAGGTTTTTAATTTCCGAGATTCTGTAAAACACTTCACAAACGTGCTTTGTACATTATTTTTTGCGCGATGATGTTTTCGAAATAATAAATAAAAGTAAAAATAGCATCTTTCTTGGTAATATTTGTGTTCATTATAAACAATTGACTGGCGTTCGCAATCTGGCCAATGTAGGCCTATATATGCTAAATGCCGAAAATAATTGTTGAGATTACAGCAGGCCGTGATATAAATCTCGCATAAAATGGCTACAAGTATGAATGATTGTAATCAAAACGACGAAATTGAAGAAGCGTGGGAAGTTGGGTGTGCTTCTTTAGTGCCAGAGAAATCTAAATTAAGATATGAAAAAACATATATTTCATTCAGAAAATGGCTGGAGGAGAAGAATTGTAGTGTAAGTGAAAAAAGTATGGTTGCTTATTTCGTGTTTAGGTGTGAAACATTAAAGTCTCCAGCGAGTTTGTGGTCACAAATTCAATGCTGATGACGATGATAAATTTAAAAGAAGGTATCAATATTGCAGGTTTTGTTACACTAGTTAGCTTCCTCAAAAAAAGAGAATATCAGACGTAAAGCTAAAAAGTCTAAACGTTTTCAGTAGAATTTCGTCAAGTCAACTTTCAATATTGTTTCAAATAAAGTTCAGTTAATTTAAAATTCAGTGATTTCTTTCGTATAATGTATATTAACACTAAGTAACTAACTCACTGGCACTATCGAACCCGTAGGTTCATGACCGTGCGGACATAAGCTCTCCATATAACACTATCCCGAGCCAATGTTTTCCAATCATTCCCTGTATAATCTACTTTCCTCAAATCATAGTTAATGTTATTCTCCCACCTAATTCTTGGTGTACCAACTGGGCGTTTTCCTCTGGTTTTCCTACAAGAAGTTTCCATGCATGTCTTTCATTCCCCATTCGCGCCACATGTCCTGTCCATCGCAGTCTACGAGACTTAACTGTTCTCATTATATCTGGCTTCCTATAAAGACCATGAAATTCACTGTTATGCAGTCTTCTCCATTCACCTGTCTGTTCATCTTTCTTTGGTCCAAAATTTTTCCTAAGAATTTTATTCTGAAATACTCGTTATCTCCTTTCCTCCCTTAAAGTAAGAGTCCTGTTTCGCATCAGTATAATACAACTGGTAGAATAATAGTATATATTAACACTACCTTTTGGATACATTTTTATATATACAGAAAGGGCTGTGGTTTTACTTCCCGCACGTGGGTTATAATATGTAATATTACAGTATATTTATTTAGGTTGGCAATCCCGAAATGTAGGAAGTTGAACTTTCAATCATGGTAACCATTGCTGTTAACCCTTAAATTCGCAATGTATCCTTTTGGATACAACAAATGGTTTAGTTAATTTAATATTTTAAATAAATCAGAAGAAAACGACTAAAAAGAGTCCACTTAAATGTGTGTCCAATTATATAATATGCATAATAATAACAGTTATAGAAGATTCCGTTTTCACTGTGGTCCGCCACATGCAAATAAATAACGGAATAAATTTTTGTTTTGCCAATTTAAGGGTTAAGTACGACAAAACGCACTGTCGGGCAAAGATATTCATTATAAAATACATTCGTAATTTTCAACCTTCAACTTCTTTTTCTCATACAATATTAATACTAAATCTTACATGACACATTTTAAATGAACATTCAGGACATGTTTGTCACTTCTATTCTTTTTCTTTATTTTCTGTTTTCACACCACAGTCATACAAGTTCTTATCTTACGTAATATATCAGAGAGGTAAATATACCTATGACTAAAATGTATATTTTACTGTTTCACACATCTGAATGATAGTGCTTTCCGTGGAGAAGCTAATGACACCTCAAACTCCATTTTGACAAATCGTGACTTACCTAGTTCTGTCATTACATCCTTGAAATATTAAGGGCACTGGGTAGTGATTTACACATAATAAATTAATTTTATGACCAAAAGTATATTTCAATGTTTCTCAGCTTCTATTGCTAATAACTTTGTGCATCCAGTGCCGTAGGACGCAATTAACTGCTTTTGTAACTAAAGTAATTACAACACGTTAACTCTATCCATAAATGCGTGCTATTGTGCATTGCAGAGACTCTTGATGTCCCAACTCCTTTCAAAAAACGTTAAACTGAAAATATATAAAACTATTATTCTACCAGTTATATTATATGGATGCGAAACATGGACTCTTACTTTAAAGGAGGAAAGCAGATTACAAGTATTTGAGAATAAAGTACTTAGGAAAATTTTTGGACCAAAGAGAGATGAACAGACAGGTGAATGGAGAAGACTAAATAACAATGAACTACATAGTCTATATAGGAAGCCAGATATAATAAGAACAGTTAAGTCTCGTAGACTGCGATGGGCAGGACATGTTGCACGTATGGGGAATGAAAGATTTGCATGGAAGCTTCTTGTAGGAAAGCCAGAGGGAAAACACCCAGTTGGTAGACCAAGAATGAGGTGGGAGAATAACATTAACTATGACTTGAGGGACATAGATTGTACAGGGAATGATTGGAAAGCATTAGATAAGGATAGGGATGTATGGAGAGTTTGTCCGCGCGGCCATGAACCTGAGGTTCGATAGTGCCAGTGAGTAAGTAAGTAAGTAACTCCATCCATAGTAATTCTGTCCGAGGATAGGTCCTTCACTGCAATCATAGCATTTCCATGCTATGCTTGCAGCTTTACTAGGGATTGTAGGTGTGGTAGCTTGCCGTTGCTTTCCACACCGATGAATGATGATGATGATGATGATGATGATAATGATGATGATGATGATGATGGCCATATGATTTCGGGGACCGTTTGGGCTTTAAAGTTTCCTGACATTTATCTTACAGGTGTGGAAAAACCCCGATAAAAACCTCACCCAGAAAAACTGCCCCGACCGGGGATCGAGCCCGGGCCGGCTGCGTGACAAGGCAGCACGCTACCTCGAGACCACAGCAGTGGACACATGTTAACTGATGGCCTATTTTACAACATTTAAAAATATATATTTAATTTCAAGTGCACTTTCTTCAATATTTTTTATTCAAATTCCTTGATTTTTTTTAAAATTTGTTAAATGATGTCTGTTCCCAATTCTAAAGCCAAAGTTATTTAAATATTTCATTCTGAAGGTCAATATAAAGATATTTAATTTGACTATTTAACTCATGCCCCAAATGGGAGTCAATGACCAATCACGTTTCAATGATTTCTGTTTTACAACCAATCAGAGTCGTGTTTCACCAAATATTTATCAGTGTTATAATTACCATATTAAAGAAAGCTCCTCCTTTTTAATATTCTGAAATAGTATGATCTAGTTGCAGTGATAAACAAAAGAAGCAGATGAAGCGTACCTATCGTTTCTCATTTGTTTCCAAACATCGCCGTTTACATTAGATATATAAATATTTTAAAATAACTACAGTTAAATAATGATTTGTGAGTAAACAGCTTAATTTTATTCGTTAAATAGTCCTAACAAATGCCACTCTTGATTTCCAAATTCTCTAGATAAATTCACTCCTCACTTCGTGAGTCGTGAATTTATCGATAATTTGGAAATCACTCGTGGCATTACTTATGATTAACTTTTTATAAAAAAATATTTTCTCTAACTAAATAATTTATTTATTTTATGTTATGTATGACGTATTTAAATAACTTTGGCTTTAGAAGTGAGAACAGACATCATGTAACAAATTTTTAAAAGATCAAGGAATTTGAATAAAAAATATTGAAGAAAAGTGCACTTGGAATTAAGTATATATTTTTAAATGTTGGAAAATAGGCCATCAGTTAACATGTGTCCACCGCTGTGGTCATTGTGTAATTACCTTACATACAAAAACAATATAATCTCAAAATATCCATAGAAAAAACTAAGGTAATGGCATTCCAAGGGAATAATCAAATCAGATCCAAAATAGTAATAGGAAACAAAATCATAGAACAGGTGAACCATCTCAATTATCTAGGATGTGACATTTCATTTAATTATGATAATGATATAACTAATAAAATAGCAAAATTCCAGGCAATATTTGGTACGATAAAACGAACACTAAATAACAAAACAACAAGAGAGACCCAATTGAAATTTTATAAAACGTTGGCAGTACCGGTACTGCTCTATGGTTCAGAAGCCTGGATACATAAAAAACAAGATCTAAGTAGGATAACGGCGGCAGAAATGAAATTTTTGAGATCTGTTAAAGGGTGCACTAAGGAAGACAGAATCAAGAACACGGAAATAAGACAGGAACTTGAAATATTCGCAATAACTGATAAAATGGATATATATAGACAAAAATGGAAGCAACACATAGACAGAATGAATGAAGATAGATATCCAAAACAAATAACAAAATACAAACCTGAAGGCGCCTGAGATGTGGGCAGATCTAGAAAGAGATGGGCTGAAGTCGGAACGGGTCAACAGACCTAATCCATGAATGCAGATGATGATGATGATGACAAAAACAATTAATTGTGTCTTATACCATTGGATGCACAAAGTTTCAGAGTATATCTATACACATTTTCAATTACGTATCAGCAATACAAGCTGAGAAACAATGAAATATACGTTTGGACACAGCATTAATTTATTATGTATAAATTACTACCCAGTCCTCGTAAGTGAGTTATTGTTTGTTCAGTTTATTTGTAAGCCTAATTGCACTCCGGCTTTATTTTCTCTTTGTCGTTTTCTTTCGTTTACACTGTTCTTCCTTCTTGTTTTTCCTTTCTTAACCTTTTTATCGTATTCATACAAACACAAGACAGGACACACACCCCGACCCAAGGTGGAGGTTTAAAATCCCGTACCCCGCCGGGAATCGTACCCGGGTCGCCGGAGTGGAAGGTAGGGACTCTACCGACTACGCCACAGCGACGGACCAAAGGTTCTATCTTCAGAAGTAAACAAGCTACTTTTTTACTGCTTTTTTTTCTTCTTTTCGTTTTCACTGTTTTCCTTCTTGTTTTACCTTTTTGTTAACTTTCTGTTATTCTCACATATAGACACAAGGACAGGACACACACCCAGATCCAAGGTGGAGATTTAAAATCCCCTACCCCGCCGGGAATCGAGCCCGGGTCGCCGGAGTGGAAAGTAGGGGCTCTACCGACTATGCCACGTCGACGGACATTCGGCTCGTAGCTGTATTGTGTTATAAACTCTTATTCTGCCATGATTGGTTAAAAATTTTGTTAATAATGGCGTTAATTTGAATTTTATTTGGAATCTGTCACCTACTCAGTAAAAAATGTTACAGGTAGACTGACCATGTGTTTTTAATAACTTTATATTTACAGCAAGTTCCATTACAATACGTTATTATTCACATTTATTTATTTTAAACATTTAAACAATTGACTTCTGTTGTATGGCTGCTTGTAATCTTATGATCTATTTGGTTTAATTGTCTTAAGAAGTTATTAAGACTTTTAGCGGGTTATACGCTTTATGACCACATACGCAATGAAGATATCCGCAAAGCTCTCAACACACCAGCAATAACTTAAACCATCCAAATATACCAACATAATTGGCATGAACACCTCCCTAGAATGCCAAAAAATAGACTAACTCTGCAGCTATTCAACTACAGACCCATAGGACGAAGATTTCCAGGAAGACCTAAGAAGCAATGGAGGAATAAATTTCTATCCTGATGCGGAACAGGCCAATGGTATAATCCATGACTGTAATTAATTAGTAGTAGTAGTTGTAGTAGGACTTTATTAGACAAAAGTAAGATATTTACAATATTATTTACAAATATGGGTCGCACGGGCAGTAAGCCGTACGTGCTCTTGACAGTCCATTACAATAAAGTAATAATTGGTACTAGTGTAAAGAAAAATAAACAACAAAAACAACAATAACATTACAATTACATAAAGAAAACACAATAATAATATTACAATTAAATAATAACACAATAGCATTATACACTAGAAAAACATTAACATTACAATTACATAAAGAAAACACATTAATATTACAATTAAATAATAACACAATAGCATTATACACTAATTAATTTATATATAATTGTTAATAATTAATGGTATTGCATTTTGATAACATATATTTATTCATGAATGAGTGTTGTCCTTATTTTTCGCGTTTTGTCCAGAAATTTACCGAGGTTTATCCAATTTTCTGGATTTACCAATAATTCGTAGCATGCCAATCTTTCCCGATTTGAATTTAGAAATCTTTCCGGTAATAACTGACGTCTCCAATATTCTAAATCATTACATTTTCCTAATATATGTATCTCATCTTCAAAGTTCCCGCACATTGGACATATTCGCATATCGTGATCGTCGCTAATTTTTAGAAATTTCCATGCCCCTAGCCTAAACCAAGCAAGCCCTGATCTCTCCTTAAATCCTAGGTTGAGTATATACGATTCCTTTCCCCAGACGTGTTTTAGGTCTCTTTGTAAACACAGTGAGCGTTTTCCTGTACATTCGGCGAAAGTATCTTGTTGGTTTATATCTAAGTACCTCCTCCTTATTTTTCTCCACACGTTCTTGCGATTTTCAGTCCCTTTTTTCCCATATCCAGCCCACCCCAATCTTTGGAGTTCTCTCCTAACCTCGTCTGCCGAAAATTTAACATCTATGTTTTTAATTTGGTGGTCGTAACAAATTGCTCTAAGCATTGTTTGTTCACCTTGGATTACTCGCAACCAGTATTTGAGTACACGAATTTTACAGTTAATGTCGTCCTAGAATGACCCGAATTCATATAAAATTCCACAGTTAGAAACGGCCTTACTAAGTCCTGTAATATACTTTAGAAAATGCGTATATACCTTATTTAGTATTTCCGTTCTTTGGAAACCCCAAATCTCACTACCATGGCGATGACGTAATATAACATTAAATATACGCTTATTGGTTCTGTTTTATTCTAGAATCTAACTATATCTATCGATTTAATGCATAAGATCAATCGTGTGTAAACCTTTACTAGTGACCATGTGTGTGTGTGTGTGTGTGTATGTGTGTGTTTGTGATTAAGATATAAATAGTTGGATATAGATGGAATGATAGATTGATTGTTAGACAGATAGATAGAGAGAAAAAAAAGAAAGAGGTTCACTTCTGGTGCTCAGTGAAGCTTGGAGAACATTTAGTTTCGCTCGGCCACACAATGCTCTTAACTTCCTATTTTAAAACATTTTTACTGTAACATGAAGTAGCCAGCTGTGCCAAGTGTATTACATAAGTTTGCAGTTGTGCTGCAATTTAAGTATTTTAAAGGAGAGCATTGACAATATTTATTTTCCTCTCAAATTTTACTTTTTCTCTAGAAAGTAACGGAATTATTTAAACAAACAGAAACAAACTCACATAAAAAATTAATCTGTGACGACAATTTAATTCTTCAACGTTTTAAATATTAACGTAAGTACGTTTTTTATATGCGTCTTCCTCAATTAGAATTGATTTTTGGAAAAAAGAAACTTAGTTAATTATATTAATCAAGAAGGCCTTTCAAAAAGTGTTTCATATTCGGCATGCTTTTTGGTATTGGTATCAAATAGCATAACGAATATAAAACATGTTTTGAATGGTCTTCATGATCTTAATAATTAATGAAGTTTTTTGAACAAAAATCAATTCTAATTGACGAAGACGGATATAAAAATAAGGTACTTTTATTATTAGTCCACCGCTGTGGTCTCGAGGTAGTATGCTGCCTTATAACGCAGCGGGCCCGGTTTCGATCCCCGGACGGGACAGTTTTTCTGGGTGAGATTTTTATCGAGGTTTTCCTCACCTCTAAGACAAATGTCAGGAAAACTTTAAGGCCCAAACGGTCCCCGAAATCATATGGCCATCATCATAATCATACCCTTATCATTATCATCATCATCATCATCCTTCACCGGTGTGGAAAGCAACGGGAGGCTACCACACCTACAATTCCCTAGTAAAGCTGCAAAGCATAGCATGAAAATGCTATGATTGCAGTGATAGACCTGCCTTCGGGCAGAATTAATATGAATGGATGGATATTATTATTAAAAATATTAAAACATAACCTCAATTGTGAAAACAAATCCTAACAGCTCAGAGCATTATTTTTCTCCAACAAATATATTGAATATAGCAAATAACGAACAGATTCCTTGATTAAAAATAAAAAAATAGAAACATTGAAATCAGAAAAAATACATGAAAATTTAAAGAAATGTGAGACAATTGAAGAAGATTGTTAAAGAGTATGACATCTGATAGAATCCCTAAGAAGATCTTGGAAAAGAGAATAGATGGGAAAAAGAGGATACAACATAAAAAGGGTCACAATAAAATTGTTTAACAGTGCAGTCTAAAGTTGTAAAACCCTGCGCCACTGCCTTATAATACTTATTTATTGCTTTACCCCCTTTTTTGAGTCTTAGATATAGCCTACCCTTTGTTGGGAGTTTCTAGACCAAGTTAATTTAATTTCCCTCAGATATCCTGTATTCAGCATATTGACCCAAAAAGACATCTAGTAGGCAACTAAGGTGTTAATTTTGCTTAGACGCCTACTTCTTTAGGCTTCAGATTCCTTTATGATCTTGAACATCTTCAGATCCGGATCCGCTGCTCAAAGACCTTCTCCGAGTACTTGTTCCTTTGATTTTTCTATCTTAAAAAGCCAATAAACTTACAGAAGTGAATTAGAAATATATTGAATAAATGATAGAATTATTGACTGGGAACAGCATATTCAGAGCATGGAAGAAACAAAAATTGCCCAAGAGCATATCATTGTAAACTAATAGAATTAAGGGATGTAGGAAGTCCTAGGAAGAGATGGATGGAATCATTGTGAATTCGGAACAGGCGAATCGCCTAAACCTTGAAGTGAAGAAAAAGAATAATATATGTGTTTGGGAAAGGATATGGATGACCTTATACTCTAAACAGGAAAAATAAAAAAAATGTAAAATTTTTAAATATCTTGGGTTAATAATTACAAGTTTAGGTACCTGTGAGAGAGATGTACAGACTAAAATTGCAATGGCAAAAAATGCAACTAAGACATTACATGGAATAATTTGGAACAAAAATATTACAAAGGAAACTAAATTAAAATTTATAAGAGTATAGGACAGAATATTTTGTCATATGTGAGTGAAACATGGTCTTTGACGGAATTACAAAAGAATAAAATTAGAACAGTTGAATTTGATTATCTTAGAAGATGCCTTCAAAAAACAACACAGGATAAAATAAGAAATGAATTCCTTTGGAGAGAAATGAATGTCACCACATCGGTTGTTAAGAGCATTGAAAATCAAGTTCTTAAATGGTATGGTCATGTACAAAGAGTGGAAAATGAAACATGACCAAAAATATATACCATGGTCACCCTCTGGAAGAAATAAACATGATAGACCAAGATGGAGATGGAAAACCTATGCATAACTATAATGGATGATAGGAATTTGGAAGAAGGAGATTGGAATGATAGATATAAATGGAAATTGAAGACGGCAAACCTATAAATGGGGAAACCCGAAGAAGAAGAAATAATCCATGGATCCCAGCCGGGTTTGAACCCACGATCCTCGGGACTAGAGGCAAGGAATATAACCTCTAGACCATCACGGATAACACCTGTCTTATACAGCTACTCTAAATGCTATTGATATTAATTTTTAATCTACTTCTTATTATTTTTTATTTGTAGGATTTTCATCCTGTTTATTTCCCAAATAACTCTTCAGAGGAAAACGTATTGGATGTGCATTCATTGTCTATCCATCTCTTAGCTGGTCTTCCACTTGCCCTTCTCCCGTCCATTGGTCTATCTTCTTTAGCTCTTTGCAAGTCTGTTGTCTTCCATCCTTTCTATATCATCTTTCCAATATTTTAATCTGTCAATAATAAATTTGGTTATGTCTTGAATTTGACATTTGTCTCTAATTTCTGTGTTGTGTATCCTATCAAATAATATTTTCTCTTGAATAGTTCTTAAAATCTTCATTTCACATGTGCTTATTATTTGTTTAGTTTTTGTTGTATCAGCCCTAGTTTTATGCTCCATATACGATAACTGGTTGTACTATCGTTTTTTACATGTGGATTTTGCTTTCTATTGACATATGATTTAATTTGTTGCGCCAAATTAAATCTTTCATATATCCTGATATCTGTGCTTCTTTATCAGCTTGTTTCTATACTTCCTTTATTAAATTTTTAGCGTTTGTTATTAATACATCTAAATAATTAAATTCTGATACTTGTTCTATAATTTTTAGTGATATCAATTCAAATTATGTTTAACCCTTAACTTGGCAAATCACTAATTTTTCGTGTCAGTTATTCTAATGTTGCGGACCGCACTGAAAACGTTATTATACATAACTGTTATTATTGGGGATATTATGTAATTCTACACACATTTAAATAATTTCTGCTCGTTTGTTTTCTTCTGTTTTATTCAAAATAGTCTTCTTCGGCTTTCCCTCACTTATAGGTTTGCCGTCTTCAGTTTCCATTTATTTCTATAATTCCAATCTCCTTCTTCCACAAATTCCTATTATCCATTATAGTTCTGTCATGGGTTTTCCATTTCCATCTTGGTTTGCCATGTTTATTTCTTCCAGGGGGTGATCATTGGTATATACTTCTTGGCCATCTTTCATTTTCCATTTTTTGTACATGGCCATACCATTTAAGTGTTTTATTTTCAGTCATCTTAACAACAGATGTGGTTTCATTTCTCTCTAAAGGAATTCATTTATTTTATTATCCTGTCTTGTTTTTTGAAGGCTTCTCTTAAGGTAATCAAATACAACTATTCTAATTTTATTCTTTTGTATTCCGTCAAAGACCAAGTGTCACTTCCATATGACATATTCTGTATTGTTATAAATTTTAAGAATATTAAATAAAAATATGATTAAAACATAAATCAAATAAACTAACTGATGTGTCCTATAGGATACATTACCAATTTAAGGGTTAAAAACACAAACTAGAATCGTGCATTGTAAGTTATACGACGGCACCTGCCAACAGGTACATATTTTAATTTTTATCTTATAACTACAAAAATCACTCTTTCAATTAAATAATATTATACAGAATTATAACTTCAAAATATCAATAAGTTAAACGAAAATCTTAGCTTTTAAAGGATCAGATACCACAATAGGTAAAATAATTCTGGAGAGGAAACCCGTTGAACAAGTGAACCATTTTAAATACCTGGGATAAGAAATCTCCTATTTTAAAAATGAAGATATTTTTAACAAACTTAATAAATTGAATTATACATGTGGGACAATTAAGATAATATTTAAAAACACAGGAATGGAAACAAAACTAAACTTTTATAAAGCAGTGGCAGCATGATAGTGAATTTTGGGTTTTAACTAAAAGAGAAGAGAAGATCGTAGAAGCAGCTGAAATGAGATTTCTGAGAAGTGTAGCTGGCTGCAAACTTCTAGATAAAAGACGGAGGAAGTGATAGAAACTTTAATAACAGCAATAGCAGACACGGAAGAAGACGAATCCGTCATAATAGTTGGAGACATCAACTGCAGGATAGACAAGAAGAACACAAAGACTGAAGTAGTTCTAGAGACACTGAGAGAAGAGGGTTACACCCTAACCAATAAGATGGAACTGCCAACATATATAGCGTACAATGGAACAAGCGCGATCGATTTACTGCTATATAAGGGAAAAGATCTAAGATTAATAGAACAAAAGGGGCTATGGTCATCAAACTTAGCACCCATCAGGAAACACGTACCGATAGCAACAAAACTGGAAAAGACAAAGGCCAGAAATAGACCAAACAAGGAAACCCCTAAAAACAGGATATCAAGAAAACTAGATATAGAACAAATACGAAAAAACACGGAGAACATAGATAAAGCTAAAACGAGAATAAAGGAAGGCCAATTGGACAAAGCACTAGACATCACCAACAACCTTATAAAGAACGCCTGTCAACCAACATCAAAAAGAAGAGCACAACCGTGGTTCGACAGGATGTGCTACACAGAACGGAAGGAAACACTAAAAGCACTAAACAAAGCAAAGGAATCCAAAAACCAAGTAGACCTGGAACGATACGCCCAGAAAAGAAAACAGTACAAAAAACATAATAAAATACAAGGAAAACCCATTACATTAGAAATGAAAGCCCAACAGCTAGCCGAAGAAGCAGAAAAGGACCCTTTCCTGGTCTTAAGGAGGAAACCCAGAGGAGTGATGAAAGAAATACCGATAGATGATTGGGAAAACCACTTCACAAAAATACTGAATGAAGGAAACAGAACAGAAGCTTACGAAGCCAATACTCACCAGGAACCCAAGAACCCTGAATCTGGAAATGGAAATCACAGAGGATGAAATAAACAAATGCGTGAAAGAAGCAAAAACAAAAAAAAGCCACAGGACCGGATCAAGTAGCATACGAACACCTAAAGGCATCAGCCGACGTGCTAATATCAATATGGAAAGAACTGTTTAACAAATGCATAGAGACGAGAACCATACCAGAACAATGGAGAAGGGCTACCCTGAAAATGCTGTATAAAGGTAAAGGAAACACGGGAGACATGAACTCATACAGAGGCGTTGTACTGGAGAACACCCTGTTCAAAATCTTTATGAAGATACTTACAAACAGATTGATGGACATCACAAAATTAAACATCCCAGATAACCAATTCGGATTTAGGAAAGGAAAATCCACTCTGCAAGCAGCATCCGCATTATTATATGAGATAGAAGCAGCCCTCAACAGACCGAAAGGGAAATACTACGTGGTCTTCATAGATTATGAAAAAGCGTTCGATTACATAAACAGAACAAAACTACTCACGAAGATGAGGGACATGATTGGAAACGAGCACCCCATTGTTGGAATAGTACACGACATAATGAGGCGAAACTGGTTACAAATAACAGATGAGGTTGCGGCATCAGACGAGGTTATGCAAACTAATGGGATACTAAAAGGAGATCCCATCAGCCCGCTACTATTTAACATAATGACGGCTGACATTGGGAAAGCAACGAACGGGACCACGCTGGTAATGTATGCGGACGACATGGCCATTGGGGCAGAAAACAAGGATGGGCAGAAAAAAAGAAGAATTGCAAAAAGGCATAGATGGGATACAACGATGGGCTATGGAAAATGAGTTGAAAGTTAAACAGCAACAAGACCGTACAAATGGTTTTCAAGAAAGGAGGAAGAACAGCGGCAAGTGATAATCTAAAACTAGGAGAAGAACCGATAAGAATGGTCAACAAATTCAGATATTTAGGCATAACACTGCAGCCAACAACAAAGTCTTTCAGCGCACATGTGCAGGAGAGAGCAGCAGCAGCTATAAGAGCTATGTGCAGTATTAAAGACATCACATCGTTAAAATTAGTCACAGCCATGAAATTATTCGCATCAGTGATCACCCCGATCGTCACCTACGGGATAGAACTGATATGGGAGAAACTATCGGCCAGCGATATGGAGAGGTTAGAAAAAGTAAAACCAAGATTCATCAAAAAGGCATTAGGTGCAAGCAAATACACACCAAATAGAATGGCCTATATGCTAGCCAGAGAAACCTTCTTCCTAGAGGACCTGAGGCAAAGGATACTACTGCCAGCAACGGAGCCATATAAGAAAGTCATCGAAAAAAAGAAACAGAGAGAGAAAGAGATCGACGAAGATTTCTACGCCTCAGATGCCATGGTAAACAGAGAGTGGGCTGGAAGTAACCAACCACAAAGGCACAGAATCATAGGTCTAGCAACACACGGATATCATCACAAAATGTGCAAAAATGCAAAATTCCACCAACCGAGTGATTCGTGTGAATGCAAGATATGCGACCAAAAGTGTGAGCGATACCATTACAAACAATGCAGAATATGGACAGGATCACTGAACGAACTCATAAAAGACAAATCATAAACTTATAACTTAATGCTCTTTCGAGTGCCTCTTACCAATTTATTATTATCTAGATAAAAGAAGTGAAGATATTAGAAATTAGCTAAATATTTTTAAATTTTTAGATAGAATAAAATACTGTAGAAAAAACTAGAAAGAACATGTTCAAATAATGAAAAACGAACGCATACAAAAAATTATACTTAATTACAAACCAAAAGGAGACAGGAATGTTGGTAGACCGAAAAAGAGATGGATTCAAGTTTTTGAATAAGAATCTATGAGACTGGAACAAACCACATGGGCTTAATCCGTGATTGTTAATGATGGTGATGATCTTACACCTCAGCGGAATTTGATATGAATTTTACTAGTATTTCTTCTAAATTTCTAAATTGGAAGATGGAATAGCAATAGCTTTGTTTTTAATGAATTTCTAATAAGCAGGTTATACTTAGTGCCATATTGCAGAACACCAAGGACAGTATTAATTGGTTTAAGAGTGTATTGCACCGCCTTCTCTGCAGAAACTGGTCAAGGCTTATAGGTTTTTTTGTGGGTAAAACATTAATCAAAGCTCATAACGAAAGAAGAAATGTGAAAGTTATGTAACAGTGTTATTTTTTGCTAGGATTGCAAATACAGGCTTTATATATATCTTTTTATCGCAATTATTCTAATTTATAAACTTGTGGTGGGGATCTGGTAAACGGAGGGAACATATGACGTCATCCCCATTCCATATACAATTCCATTCTAGACTATGTCTCTCTTTGCAAAGTACAATAGTGGAAGAACTCTACAATCGAAAGGACGAGTAGTAGAATACCAATTTCTTGCAGCCTTTAACTTTAGATTTTTTTCAGACCAGCCTGATGGGCTAGTGACCATCGTTTCTGAATACGATTCATGATGTCCCGGGTTCGATTTTCGGTTATATCTTAGGAATTAAAATGATGTACAAGACTTGATAGAATAAGAAATGAGGATATAAGAGAAGAATTGAAAGTACAGCCTTTATTGGATAAAGTCACGAATTACAGACAGAAAGGGATTGATCACATGGATGGAATGAGTAAGGAGAGATATCCATTGTTAGCAAGAAATTATCAAGCAAGAGGAAGACGTGATGTTGGAAGATCTAGAAGACGTTGGGCTGATGCATTACGAAGTCGGAACGGGCAATTGCCTAATCCCTGGAGTGATTATGATGATGATATTAGGAATTTTTCATAAAAGGAATTATTCCTGAGGTTACCCATGGTCAGGAATTTAAGGGGGATGGGTGAAAAATGGGGACGCGCCGTAGCGTAGTGGTTAAGGCACTGCAATACAAGCCGAAGGGTCGAGGGTTCGAGCCCCGTGGGGTCAGGATTTTTAATTGACCCAAACCCTCTGGCGGCACTATGGTCCTGAGGTCGACTCAGCCTCTAACGGAAATGAGTACCAGATGCTTTTTCTGGGGTAAAAGCGGCCGTCATGCAGGGCTAACAACCGGGCTGACATCAAGTGTCGATTGTTTAGAAAAAGTGGGAGCCTTAACCTTCTACTACCCCAAGGACATTTTGAGACCTGTCGTGAGATCACTTTACTTTGATTGGTTAAATTCCTATTTTCTACATTTTGTGAGCTAGAGACTTCATTTTTTGTACAAACGTTCAATGTATAATATATAATGACGTTCTTAAGTTCCATTCTTGTGAGACATTTATTTTATGAGTTATTAAATATTATATTTTTAAAAAATTGAATTTATTATAATTAAATGGGTTCCACAATTTTTTAGTAAAATTGTCTGGTCTTTTTTACAAGACCCCTAAAGTATTTTGAAAAACATCATGCATTAGAATTCTTATAATGTGAATAAAAAGGAGGAAAAAAATGTTTTACCTCATGCGTGGAATTACAAAAAAAATAATAATTGCATACATTTTATTTTTTATTTCTTAAAATACTGCTTCAATCATGAAACCTATGCACTACTTTGTTACCCATTGATTTTAGAATATGCAGTAAAAATGTGAACCTTCTAGGACAAAATTCCTGATTTCCATTCAATTTTCAATGTACAAATATGCAGTTAAAATAAAAATGTGGAAAAACAAGTAGGCCTATAAAGATTTGTATGCAGGTAGTATTTAACAGGCGCAGCCTTTTAGCTCTGACGTAATGCAGGGCATTCAGAAGCGCCATAGGCCTCTGAAACTTTGCCAACATATACATTAGAGTACAGGCTATTTTGTAGTACAAAAAACAAAAAAATGCCAATTTTGATCTCAAATGGTCAATTTTTCACCCATCAACCCCCTTAAGTTAATTTTAGGTTAAGGACTCTCCTGGCGTTTCATTATCCTTTATCACCCATCATTTCATCCGAGTGACATAACCCCACCTTCCAGGTGCTCCAACCTAGAAATGGATTACAATTCCGTCAATACCAGAAAAGAAAGGAATGTCATAAAAGACACCCGATGTCATTGAAAAAGAGAAAACTTTAAATTTTCAACATTTTTATTTTTAGGCGCATAGTTACATGTTGATCATATTCTTTATACACTAAGTTATCTATGGAAGACATTTTTATAGATACAGTGTGTTGCAATGCGGAGAGTAAATTATTAATATTTAAGTTGAACCGGAATAGTATTCCTAGTTCAGTTCAATTTCGAAAATAGTTACATGTGGGACTAAATGTTGAATTAAGGAAAATGTCTCAACGCCCTTCTTACAATTTCTTGGTAAAATAATAATGATAATAATAATAATAATAATAATCATCATTTTTTGTTTGGAATTTCTCCACAATACAGTAGTTTTCCTACAGCCCATTGTAAATTTTACTCCTCCACAAAACCCTGTTCTCTGCAAAACTCTCTGTTGTTCCTCTCCTCACCATATTCATATTGCATCCTGTTGTTTTCGTCTCCTTTTTCTTTTGTTCCCTCGCTTCAAAACGTAACATCATCTTAGGTATCCTGTCATCTGACATCCTTTTTACGTGTCCAGACCATTTCAATTTTCTTTCTTCAATAACTTGTAGAACATATTTTTAAACATCCATTATTTCTATAATTTTAGTATTCCTAATTTTGTATCTACTTCTGGAGGAGATATTCTATAATAATAATAATACTAATAATAATAATAATAATAATAATAATAGTGGAATGCAGGCTTTCACGGCCGGTAATCATGGTATTAAAAGATTCCGGGCTATGTGCCCGTGGTCTATAACTGGCGTTTCTTCCAGACGTTTCTCCCTCAACTGCGGAGGGCATCTTCAGTGGCGAGGGCTCCCAGCTGTTGTTTCCCTGTCGTAGACTCGACTGCGCAGTCTACGACAGGGAAACAACAGCTGGAAGCGCTCGCCACTGAAGATGCCCTCCGCAGTTGAGGGAGAAACGTCTGGAAGAAACGCCAGTTATAGACCACGGCCACATAGCCTGGAATCTTTTAAATAATAATAATAATAATAATAATAATAATAATAATAATAATAATAATAATAATAATAATAATAATAATAATAATAATAATAATAATAATAATAATAATAATAATAATAATAATAATAATAATAATAATAATAATAATAATAATAATAATAATAACAACAACAATAATAATAATAATAAAACTCAACTTTACGTCCGAGTGATGTGTTTAGAACAAACGAGACCCTGGAGATCGACTCATGACGGTATAACGTTCTATTTTGAACGCCTGTATTTAGCCGTGGATACTGAGACTGAATTTTTCTTACTCGTGAAAGAACCTCAAGCCTAAATTAGAGCCTCTGAGTAAAATTCAATTTGGCTTTCCCAACGAAGTAATGCCTTAGTTTCCTAAAAGATCTCTCTTTGAGGGGACGATGTAGCCACTTATCACTTGCTGACATCTAGAGATAAATAAATATAATTAAATTAACTTAGTTATGTATCTCCCGCAACCTTGACCCACGTGGGATATGAGAGTACAGACAGATGTGGTTAGCGTGTAGCAATCCTTCAATCTTAGTTTCGTTAATTCTCATATTTATTATTTACTCGCTCAGTTGTAAATAAAATTATATACATCTGATTGTTGTGTGGAATATCATAGTAACAAAACATGATCACACACAAGAACACGATTAACATTCAATTGTTTATTAAGTAAGTGCTATTTTCATATTCTTCGCTCGTGTAATGATAGACTTATAGGTGTTCAGAGTTACAAAACGCTCTCTTATTACCAGCTAAATCCTGCTTTCTACATTCCTCTATACTATTCTATATTATCATACCATATAATTAAGGTAATAGCTTACATGTTGATGCAATTCAGTTAATAACTCCATTTGGCAAGTTTTTATTTCCAAGAGAATCAAATTGATTCATTGACCGCTAACATCAATGTTGTAGAATTTCAATTGAGTCGTTTTTCTTGTTATTTATATTTGTTTTAACTGCTATTGAATCTTTTTAATAAAATATGATTTTTTTTTATCTCTTAATCTCGCTGTTTTTCTTTCCCTCTCGTTCCCTCTCTCTGTCTGTCTGTCTCTCTCTCTCTCTCTCTCTCTCTCTCTCTCTCTCTCTTTCGCCTTTTCTCCCTTTCTTTTCTTTCCACATCATTCTTTATCTCTTTCTCTCTCTTTTTTCTCTCTAGTTTTTCTTCCTCTTCTCTCTCTTTCTTTCTTTCTTCCTTCCTCGTACTATCTCTCTCTTTCTTTTTCTCAATTTCGTTCTCTCTCTTTATTTTATTATATTTCTTTCTTTCTTTCTCGCTCTTTATTTTTCTCTCTCTCTCTCTCTCTCTCTCTCTCTCTCTTCTTCCTCTTTCTTTATATTTCTAGTTCTTTTTTATCTCTATTATTTTATTTGTTCATTTCTCTTTCTTTATTTCTCTCTTTTTCCTTTGTATTCTCTCTCTCTTCCTCTCTTTCTTTCTCTCTTTGTCTTTCTTTTTTACACCCTCTTTCTTTGTCACCCTCTCCATCTCTATCTCTCTTTCTTTTTCCTCTACTTGTTTCTTTCTCTTTCATTCTTTGACTCTCTTTCTTTTTATTTTATTTCTCACTCTTTATTTCTCTCTCTTTCTTTTTCTATCTTCATTTCTCTCTTTTTCTTCCTCTCTCCCTCTTTCTTTATTTTTCTCTTTCTTTTTTCTCTCTCTCTCATTCTCACTGTTTAATAATTTATTTATGTATAACTAACTTACTGAAATATATTAACTATTATATAAAGTATGTGTCATATATATTCCTGAAAAAACCTAATTAAACAATCACCCGGGAAATTCTCCCCGGCCAAAGATAAAACCCGCGCTCGCTGACTACGAGACAATGACGCTACCCTTAGGCCACAGCAGTGGATATCCCAAATTTATTATTTATCATTAATCTTTAAGGAAATAATTTAATACATTTCTGGAAAAAAAAAATCGTGTGAGGTCTTTTACAAACAAATTGTTAAAAAGATAAAATAGAAAATCTTTATTCCTAAGCCATCTGGTGGAAAAAGAAGTAATTAGGATCCCGTGGCGCACAAATACGCCATCTGTGGAGATGAAGTGAGTAACTCAATTAGTTGAAATGTGCCGCCGGCACAGAGACCACGCGTTCATGACCTTTCTACATATGTAGGCCTGTAACGTACTGTTAATGTGAACATCTGTAATCTAGCGCAAGTGAACTGTGCAATTTATTGAAAGTGGGTTGTTATAGTAACCTTTCATTGGTGCTCAAAATGTGGGTCAGCAGCACTCTTCGTATAAATACATCGTAACCTTGCAGGTGTCTACACTACTGGCTGTGGTATAAGAGAGTATCTGAAGGTTACGTTGGGGGAATGTTACCATAAGGAGATTTTGTTTATTAGTGGAGCTCGGATTTTTAGAAATTAAAATATAAAGGCTGAGGCACTTAAAATAGGTTTTACAAATTGTAAGAGTGAATTACAATGCGAGGTTGAGAAGTGGTTTTTACAGAAACGAGGAAATGATTAAAAACCGAGAAAAAGCGAGGTTTTAATTTCCGACGTTTTGTAAAACACTTCACAAACGTGCGTTGTACATTATATAGGGGCACACCGTAGCGTAGTAGTTAAGGCACTACGCTACAAGTCAGAAGGTCGAGGGTTCAAGTCCCGGTGGGGTCAGGATTTTTAAACTGACCAAAACCTTTTGGCAGCACTATGGCCCTGGGGTTGACTCAGCCTCTAACGGAAGTGAGTACCGGACGCTTGTTCTGGGGGTAAAGGCGGCTCTCACGCAGGGCTGACAACCCGGCTGACACCAAATGCCGATTGTCTAGAAAAAGTGGGAGACTTAACCTCCTACTACCTCAAGGGCCTCCCGAGGCCTGTAGTGGGATTACTTTACTTTACTTATACCTGTGTATGTAACAGAAACAATTCTGATTTTTTTTTCTTTTACATAGAGAACAGTTTTTAGGATGCACAGTACAGCATGTAAACAAACATGTAGTGTACATGGGACTTTAGGTGATCGGTGAATGATGTACGTAATACCCTAGTCTTTGGCGACGAAAATTCGGGAGAGTTTGAACGCGTGTAGTGGGAAAACGGTACGTTTCCGGATATGAGTTCCAGTGGTAAACGTAACCGTCTTGATCCCCACTTATATCTTTAATGGTATAGCTAAATATAATCGTTTTAATAATGATATTATTGATAATTTAATTCGAAAGTTCAAATTAAAAAATAATTAATTAATGATTCACGACCTTCCATTCTGCTATTAATAACAAGGTTAATTTTGTAACTATACCGTACGCTCCCTCTTTAACTACAGGTTTGAGCAAGATTTTTGGAGGATTATATACTAAATTATTTTATACTTACGTCCTTTCGTTAAATACTAATAAAATTCATATTAAATTCCGCTGAGGTGAATAGTCATAAGATAAAAAAATTAAAATATAAACCTGTTGTCAGGTGCCGTCGTCCTCAATTGTGTTAAAATATTATATTGAAAATGTTATCTGGAGGCCTTTGGGAAGTTAATTTCCATCATCAGCAGCATGCGTGTCCGCTACTAGTCGTTGTTCACGACATTGCAGACTTGAAGTGTCGTTAGTATCAACTCACGTTATTACACTCATACTGCTGATGATGGAAGTTAACTTCTGAAAGGCCTCCAGACTAACTGACTCACTGACACTATCGAACCGGAGGTTCATGGCCTCACGGATATAAGCTCTCCATACATCTCTATCCTGAGCTAATGTTTTCCAATCATTCCTTGTATAATCTACTTCCCTCAAATCATATTTAATGTTATTCTCCCACCTCATTCTTGGTCTACCAACTGGGCGTTTTCCCTATGGTTTTCGTACAAGATGCTTCCATGCACTTCTTTCATTCCCCATTTGGGCCACATGTCCTGCCCATCGCAATCTACGAGACTTAACTGTTCTCATTATATCTGGCTTCCTATATAGACCATTTAATTCACTGTTATGTAAGTCTTCTCCATTCACCTGAAAGTTCATCTATCTTTGGTCCTGAGCCTTTGGCATTGGTTCCCTGAAGTAGTCCCCGCCCGGAGAACCGAATGGGGGACTATTTGACCTCAGGAAAATTTTACCCCAGTTGAACCCATGTCCGCATTTCTTGACGGTTGTATTTTTACAGCGAAAAGATCGTCAGGCCTCCAGATAACATTTTAATTATAATATAAATATTTTAACACAGTAGAGGACGTCGGCACCTGCCAACAGGTATATATTTGAATTTTTTATCTATCGTTTTTTTTTATTCAATGTCCCAGGTTGTCATTTCGACATTTCTGCTGTACTGTCCTGGCATTTGTTAATTGTAACCCACTTCTGAAGTTGGGGCCCCTAGAAGGCGGAGTTATGTTACCCGATGATAAGATGAGTGATAAATTATAATGAAGTGCTAGGAGAGTTCTTAACCTAAACTTAACCTAAATTCCAGACCATGAGCAACCACAGAAATGTTTTCCTTTAAGGAAAAATTCATATCGGAATCGAATCCGGGATCTCATGAACAGAAGTCAGAAACGCTGACTACTAGCCCATGATGCTGGTCTTATCTTCTTCTTCTTCTTCGTTCCAACTATTAGGCCAAGGCCTGTTAAGATCATATAGAAAATTTTCCTTCCAGCATTTCATAGGACAGCCCAGAGATCTTCATCCTCTTGGTATATAATTATAAACAGCTTTGGGGATCCGATTTGAACTCATTCTTTCAAGATGGTGTTTCCAATTAAGTTGGTACTGTTTAATATATTCCAAAATTGGCGTAGTCTTCAATTCTTTTAAGATTTCGGTGTTCCTTTTCCGATCCCATCTGGTGTAACCCGCTGTTCTGCGCATGAATCTCATTTCACAAACCGTTATTCTGCTTTCATGTTGTCTTATCTTACGTCGTTAAGTTGGCTATTCTCGGAAATCCTAAGGATAAATTTGATTTCTTGAAAATATCCGGTATTTATGAGATCGGGTGTAAAAACTGTGATAAGAAGTTTGTTGGACAAATAAGAACATATATTTAAACAGATTTAATGAGCATATTGCACATTCTAGATTGAATAGAATTGATAAATGTGAGGTTGCTCAACATATTTCTAATTACGGTCACGTTATTGATGACAGTATTCTCAGGCTGGTTAGGTCGATCATTAATTTGAAATTCCTTGACGGCCTTGAAAGTTTAGAAATTTATAAAAACAAAGATATAATTATGAATACCGATAGGGGCCCCATTCCAGTCAGCGCCCCCTTTTTGTTAATTAAAATAGAGGAGCATTAGTTCTATAATGTCAGTGTTATTTCAAATCGATTATGTCATGTGACTTAGTTATTTTTTTATATCTGACTGTTACTTTACACATTTCAGTTTGTTTGTCTTTAGTCAGTATTATGTCTTGATAATGATAGCGTCGCTACTGAAACGCGTTGACTCTTCTAACTTTTTAAATTGGTGATTTGGTTTTCTATTGGCTTTCTGTAATACAAGTTTGTCACCAAGAATATGCTATTTTTTATTATATATAACTTTCCGTGTGGAAAAAACATATAACGGGTGAAAATTGAGATTGATGGAAAAATTATAGAACAAGTGTCAGATTTCTCTTACTTAGGAAGTGTATTTGCATAGTATAAGAGTGACATTGATTCAAAATTACAAAAATATAATAAAATGAATGGGGTAATACGAAGGCATTTTGGTAAATAGATGAGGACAGAGACAAAACTAAGATTACATAACATCACATCAAAAGCTGCTCTAAAATACGGAAGTGAAATTTGGATTTTAAATAAAAGAAACTCTCATCAACTTCAAGTAAGCCAAATGCGCTTCTTACCATCATTGTTAGGAGTTAATAGACTGGATCACCAAAGGCATACTATTATCAGAGGAAAACTTGGAGTAACAAGTTTAAATGAACATGCACAAAGATAGCAACAAGAATGGAAAAATCATCTGAGGAGAAAGGCAAGAAATAGACTTCCAAAATTGGCATTCCAATATACCCCAACTGGACATAGGGACCAAGGAAGACCAAAACATCAAGACCATCTTCGCTAGGTTTACCGTACAGGCCACATGGCCTAAAACGAATTTGTCCATGATGATGATGATATAACTTTCCTCATTAGAGGATTGCCTCAAGGACAAAGTGATACAGACAATTAATTTTTGAAATAGATGAAATACATTTTGTAAATACATTTAAAAAATTTCAAATTGTAATTGAAGTATACATACTGTAAAGTAGAAATTTTGTAAAGATGGTTTCTTAAAATTGATCCTCTAAAGGCAGCGATGGCAATTTTAGAAAGATACACCCTGTCCAAATCTAAGGAATTCCAAAATTTAGCTAAGAATCTTGGTATGGTACTTCTTGCCCCGATCATCAATCCTGTGACAGTTATACTATCTAATTGGTATTTATCTTTGTAATAGTCAATTGTTGCCTCGTATATGGCTTTCTTTTCAGAGTCAACTTCCTCAGGTGGCCACCATGAGTCTCAAAGCAGATTGTGGGATCTAACATCGAACCAATTTTGGAAGATGGTCTAAATGCAATAATATATATTCGTCTGTTACTTCCAATAGTGGCCACACCATGAACTTCCTCATAAACTGTGTATCCATAATCTGCAAGGCTTCTGCCATCATATTTCGAATAGTGTGGTGCCGAATGTTTCTCAGTGATTCTCCAAACGGACAAGCCCCAAGGACGAGTGCAAGGGTTTCGTGCTCTCTGCGACGTCTACAGAGAGTATCGTCCCTAGACCCGACATTTTACCTACATAGATATTATTGCATTATACCTACATATTTTTTTTAAGTATACAGAGTGTTTAGCCGTTATCTATTATGCTCTAAAACCATTTAATGTAGGAGTTCACCCGAAACGAAAATTAAATAGTCACTCTAACTTTAGCAATTTTCTATGTTTCAGAACGAAACTCGGTTCATGATATAAAAATAAACCCAGGTAGGTATTATCTAAGGGGCGCGCCGTAGCGTAGTGATTAGGGCAGTGCGCTGCAAACCGGGAGGTCAAGGGTTCGAATCCCGATTGTGTCAGAATTTTAAAACTGACCCAAACATTCTAGTGACACCATGCCCCTTGGGTCGACTCAGCCTCTAACAGAAATGAGTACCCAGACGCCTGTTTTGGGTGTAAAAAACAGCTATCACGCAGGGCTGACAACCCGGCTGACATCAAGTGCCAATTGTCTAGAAGAAGTGGGAGCCTTAACCTCCTACTACCCCAAGGGCCTCCTGAGGTCTGTAGTGGGATCACTTTGCCTTTATCTATGTTTCACACCGAAACTCTGTATATATTTTTTATTAGGAATATTCAACAATAGTGTTTCTCTTTCAGCCCAAAGTGATTTGTCGCCAAAGGTTCCTGTCTAGAGCATCTTCTTCCCTCAAATATCTAGCTTCTATACTTCTCTTCCTACTTAGTATATTATATTAAAATAAACCGAGGTAGGTATTATCCAATACTCAGCGAAGTCTGGACACTAGAAATGGGGGTTTACCTGAAAACTCAAAATAACAATTGACTGTAGAAAAGCTTCATGTTTGTTTCGTCGCTATTTATGACTCAGCGAATACACATGTTCAGGTACGGCGAGTATTCAGCTGCTATTATGCTCTAAAAACATTGGTGTAGGAGTTTACCTGAAACTAAAATTTAAAAATCGTATTTATTTTATTTAGGCGTAACAGCGCACGCCGGGCATTAGCTAGTATAAAGCAAAGTGATCCCACTACAGGCCTTACGTTTCCCTTGGGGTAAGAGGAGGTTAAGGCTCCCACGTTTTCTGGGCAATCTTAATGTCAGCCGGGTTGTCAACTCTGTTTGGCAGCCGCCTTTACCCCCAGAACAAGCGCCTGGTACTCATTTCCGTTAGAGGCTGATTCGACCTCAGGGACATAATGCCGCCACAAGGTTTGGGCCAGTTTAAAAATTCTGATCCACCGGGACTCTAACCCTCGACCTTCCGGCTTGAAGCATAGTACCTTAACCACTACGCTAACTAACTAACTCACTGGCACGGTTGAACCCGTAGGTTCATGGCAGCACGAACATAAGCTCTGTACACATTCCTATCCTGAGCTAATGTTTTCCAATCATTCCTTGTACAATCTACTTCCCTCAAATCATAGTTAATGTTGTTCTCTCACCTCATTCTTGGTCTACCAACTGGGCATTTAACCACTACGATAGTATAGTGTAATGTATGTACGATAGCCTATACTGCGTGTTATATTTGATGACGTTTTTAATAATTTAATGATGTCAGATCAAGCGGTAAGAAAGTTGTAGTGAGAGTTCCCCTCGATGAAAGTGAAATTCACTCTGAACGAAACAGCTGTAACTTTTAGTTTATATTCATCTTATTTCACATTCATTTATGTGGTGTTGGTGTTTCAAAGCAGGTTGTTGTCATCAAAAAAACTCTTTATTTTTTTTACTAATTTTCTTCCATCCTACATGGTAGGCTACGAAAAGGACAACGATAAATATATATTTATTTTAAATTTATATTTATATGTTTTCAAATTCTCGTGCGTCCGAAGTTTTCGCTTTTTTTTAGCGAATTCCGAAGAAATGAAGCCATTGACCCTGTTCTCATTGAAAAGAGTTTTGAAAAACTACCTAATAGACACCATGACAAAAATTTATGTAGGGCCTATACAGGACTACTTATGTATATAAATGCAATACCATTAATTATTAATAATTATATATAAATTAATTAGTGTATAATGCTGTTGTGTTATTATTTAATTGTAATATTAATGTGTTTTCTTTATGTAATTGTAATGTTAATGTTTTTTTAGTGTATAATGCTATTGTGTTATTACTTAATTGTAATATTATTGTGTTTTCTTTATGTAATTGTAATGTTAATGTTTTTAGTGTATAATGTTATTGTGTTATTATTTAATTGTAATATTATTATTGTGTTTTCTTTATGTAATTGTAATGTTATTGCTATTGTGTTATTACTTAATTGTAATATTATTGTGTTTTCTTTATGTAATTGTAATGTTAATGTTTTTAGTGTATAATGCTATTGTGTTATTATTTAATGGTAATATTTTTATTGTGTTTTCTTTATGTAATTGTAATGTTATTGCTGTTTTTGTTTATTTTTCTTTACACTAGTACCAATTATTACTTTATTGTAACGGACTGTCAACAGCACGTACGGCTTACTGCCCGTGCGACCCATATTTGTAAATAATATTGTAAATATCTTACTTTTTGTCTAATAAAGTCCTACTACTACTACTAATATACATACATTAGGGTTATAACTTTTTGGACTTTTGTGAAATAAAATATTTCCTGTGCAATGGATGGATGAACTTTTACTTAAAACCATTGAAAAAGGCCTTCATTTCACTCAGCTTCAAGAAAAGGTCACCCCCAAATATAATTATATATCAATATATCAGCCGGGTTGTCAGCCCTGCGTGACTGCCGCCTTTACCCCCAGAACAAGCGTCTGGTACTCATTCCAGTTAGAGGCTGAATCGACCCCAGGGTCATAGTGCCGTCAGAAGGTTTGGGTCAGTTTAAAAATCCTGACCTCACCAGGACTTGAACTCTCGACCTTCTGGCTTGTAGCGCAGTGCCTTAACCACTACGCTACGGCGTGCACCACATGGTCTTTATAGGAAACCAGATATAATTAAAATAGTTAAGTCTCGTAGACTGCGATAGGCAGGACATATGTCACGAATGGGGAATGAAAGACGTGGATGGAAGCTTCTTGTAAGAAAACCAGAGGGAAAACGCCAAGTTGGTAGACCAAGAATGAGGTGGGAGTATAACATTAAATATGATTTGAGGGAAGTAGATTATACAGGAGATGTTTGGAAAACATTAGCTCAGGATAGGGATGTATGGAGAGTTTATGTTCGCGCGGACATGAACCTCAGGGTTCGATAGTGCCAGTGAGTTAGTTAGTTAATACCTAATGGAATAGAAGGCATTAATACATTTGAAAATAAAGGTGTATATATACTCAAATGTAAGGACTGCAATAGCTATATATAACATCATTAAGTTTTAAAATAAGGTTTAATGAACATTTCTCAGACTTTATTAAAAAAGAAAATCAAGTTATGTTGAACACATTTCAGAAACCGGCCATTAATTTTAACAACATACGTAAAACAATGTCAATAATCCACAAGGAGAACAATTGACAAAAAATCAATATCTTGGAAGATATTGAAATTACACTGAGCAAGAAAATTAAATTCTTTTTTTTTGTCTCAGAAAGAAAAATATGTGATTCTGATACTATTTTTTTCTCCTGAATTCAAATGTGATATCGGTTTTTCTCCATCACGCAAGGTTTTCCAGAGACAGGCATTTATAATTTCAAACCCTTTAATATTTTCTACATTCGTAACTACACAATATTCGAACATTCGGACTCACCTAGAAAGTAAGTAATGACGATTTTCTGCTATATTTCGCCTGTGGAGCATCCCTCTTGATGGTCCAACAATAATCGGTCAGCATATTAGGATTCCATTTGCCTTGATATCTCTTTCCCATAGCTGAAAACCATTTGTGTTAGCTCATTTGGTTTTATTTTACAATGGACAAATGAACGAAAAAAGTTTATTAAATAAATAATTATTTAAATCCATTAAGAAGAAGAAGAAGAATGTGAACGAGTGATAAGGGATCGGTATATCTCCTCTGTGAGATATCTAGAATCTTCCTTCAAAATTTTCCATCTCTGGAAAACAACGACCAGCTCTTAAGTACAATGGGCCTCATATCCTGTAATATTCCTCCATCCATCTATCTCCAGATTAGTTTCCCAATCCTCCGTTTTCTTCTGGATTAGTCCTACTTTCCAAAGTTCTTCTAATTAGCTCACTTTACTAGAGCATGCCATTAAATCTTTAGAGAATAAGGAAGGCTTACAACTGAATGGTATTAATAAGCTGTTAGTTTATGCTGATGATGTGGTACTACTGGCCGATAGCGAGGAGATACTAAAGGCCAACACGCACACACTATTGAGTAACACTAAGAAATTAGGACTGGAAGTAAATATCAGTAAAACTAAATATATGGTCACACGTAGAAATACATTATATAATGGAAATGGACAGCTAATGACAAATGAGGGAAATTTTGAGGAATTGGCTGAATTCAAATACCTAGGAACAATAATCACAAATAGGAATGAGATGCACAAAGAAATTAAACATAGGCTCAATTCTGGAAATGCATGCTATTATGCATTGCAGAGACTTTTGATGTCCCAACTCCTTTCAAAAAACGTTAAGCTGAAAATATATAAAACTATTATTCTACCAGTTATATTATATGGGTGCGAAACATGGACTCTTACTTTAAGGGAGGAAAGGAGATTACGAGTATTTGAGAATAAAGTTCTTAGGAAAATTTTTGGACCAAAGAGAGATGAACAGACAGGTGAATGGAAAAGACTACATAACAATGAACTACATGGTCTTTATAGGAGGCCAGATATAATAAGAACAGTTAAGTCCCGTAGACTGCGATGGGCAGGACATGTTGCGCGTATGGGGAATGAAAGACGTGCATGGAAACTTCTTTTAGGAAACCAGAAGGAAAACGCCCAGTTGGTAGACCAAGAATGAGGTGGGAGAACAATATTAACTATGATTTGAGGGAGGTGGATTATACAGGAAATGATTGGAAGGCATTGGCTCAGGATAGGGATGTATGGAGAGCTTATGTCCGCGCGGCCATGAACCTACGGGTTCGATAGTGCCAGTGAGTAAGTAAGTAAGTAAGTAAGTAAGTAAGTAAGTATTTCTTCCTTTGGATATGTCCGATCATCTCAATCTGCCTATATCAATGTCTGTACTTGTACGTATTTGGTGCACGGTGGTCTGTTGCCTCTGGTCCCGAGGGTCGCGGGTTCAAAACCACCCGGAGTCAATGGATTTTTTAGGATGGAAAATCCAAGGAACAGGTTCTCCCGGAGGGACTTTAAGCCGTGGGTCCCGAGTCTGAAGATTTTCAGGTTCGTAAAAGAACCTTAAGACTGAAAAAGAGGCTTCTAAACTAAATTGACCAACCATCATGATTCTAGTAATGCCTTTGTTGTGTACTAGATGTCTCATTGAGTCGGTTTGCTGACCACATGCTACTCTTTGACATATGTAGGGAAATAAGCGTAACTAAATTAGTTTCGTCTAGAAACTCCTAACAAAGGAAAGGATATGCCTAGACTCAAAGGGCCCTAAAGTAAAAAAATAATAAATATATAATAATAATAAGTAATATCTGGTGAGTTATACAATTAATATATTTCCTCATTATATCTTGCTTTTCATTCTCCATCTTCCCACACAAACACACACACATATATATATATATATATATATATATTTGTGAGGATTTTTCTTTCAATAATCAGCAGTAGTATATTACGATGCGAGGTTGGGAAGTGGTTTTTACAAAAGCGAGGAAAATATTTAAAAACCGAGCGTTAGCGAGGTTTTTAATTTCCGAGATTCTGTAAAACACTTTACAATCGTATGTTGTAGGCCTACATATTTTTTTGCACGATGGTATTTTCAAAACAATAAATAATAGTAAAATAATAACATCTTTGTTGGAAATATTTTCGTTCATTATAAACAACTGACTAACGTTAACAATGTGGACAATGCTTATTAGTTGAGATTAGAGCAGGCCGTGACACCAGTCATAAAATGGCGGCAAGTACGTATTTATTATTTTATATTGCTTGAATAAAGTTCAGTTCATTTAAAATGTAGTGATTTGTTTCGTATAATGTATATTAACACTACCTTTTGGATATATATTTTTGTATATATATTGTACGTAGTATATATAGAGGGCAGTGGTTTTACTTCCGCACATGGTTTGTAATATGTAATATTGCAGTATAGTTATTGAGGTTGACAACTCCGAAATGTAGGAAGTTGAACTTTCAGTCATGGTCGCCATTGCTGTAAGCATGACAAAACGCACTATCGCGCAAAATGAGTTTTTCCTGTTCTGTCATAGTTCAAGTCTCATTCCCATTTGTTAGCAATGATTTCTTGACTGTTTTATATAATATAACTTTCGTTCCATGTGTCAGATATTTTGAATTAAAATACTTCGTCAATAAGACCTATGGCAAGAGAAATAAGAAAGAGGCTAGTGAAGTGCTTTGTATGGAGTGTAGCATTATATGGTGCAGAGACGTGGACATTACGACGGAGTGAGGAAAAGCCACTGGAAGCTTTTGAGATGTGGATATGGAGAAGAATGGAACGTATAAAATGGACAAAGTAAGAAATGAAGATGTGCTAGACAGAGTGGGTGAAAGGAGAACAATGCTGGAACTCATAAAGAATAGGAAAAGAAATTGGATTGGCCACTGGCTAAGAAGAAACTGCCTGCTGAAGGATGCTCTAGAAGGAATGGTCAACGGAAAGAAAGTTAGAGGCAGAAAAAGACATCAGATGATAGTAAAGTAAAAGTGATCCCACAACAGACCCGGAGGCCCTTGGGGTAGTAGGAGGTTAGGGCTCCCACATTTTCTAGACAATCGGCACTTTATGTCAGCCGGGTTGTCAGCCCTGCGTGACGGCCGCCTTTACCCCCAGAACAAGCGTCTGGTACTCATTTCAGTTAGAGGCTGAGTCGACCCCAGGGCCATAGTGCCGCCAGAAGGTTTGGGTCAGTTTAAAAATCCTGACCCCAACGGGAATTGAACCCTCGACCCTCCGGCTTGTAGCTCAGTGCCTTAACCACTACGCTACGGCGTGCCCCCGTCAGATGATAGACAATATTAAAATAAATGGTTTGTATGCAGATACAAAAAGGAAAGCTGAGTCAAGGAAAAAGTGGAGAATGCTGAGTTTGCAGTGAAAGTCCTGCTCTTGAGCAGAACACTATGAATAAATGAATGAATAAGAAATAACATGCATCATACATGACAAGGAAATTAATTGACGAATAGAAGAAATGGGGATTAAATATAATTATTAAGAAAACCGAATATCTCACGATAGAACTACAGAATAAAGAGAAATTACAATGTGAAAATGCGGAAATTAACAAATTTGTAAAATTATAAATTTTTAGGATCAATTTTAGAATCAGATGGGAAAAGTTACAGTGAAATCCAGAAAAGAATTAGTGAAGGAAGAAAAGTAATTTGACTGTTACATTCAGTGTTAGGTAGTAAAAATATTATAAATAAAACCAAGACATTGGTATTTAAATCATTAGCACAAAGTGTCATGTTGTATGGTGCAGAGATCTGGACTTTAGGTAATAATGCTTTATAATAATAATAATAATAATAATAATAATAATAATAATAATAATAATAATGCTTTATTTGTTCTGGCAGAGTTAAGGCCATAAGGCCTTCTCTTCCATTCAACCAGCACAAATACAAATAAATATTTGACAAATATAGATATACACTATACTAATTATAAACTGTTAAATATACATTAAATGTAGCAATGTTAATTTCATGTACAAACAACATTTTATAGGATAATAACAATAATAATAATAATAATAATAATAATATTAATAATAATATAAATATGATAAATTATACGAGAAACACCAATTAATATATATACCTTACACTGGGTAATAATGAAGTCGAGGTCAGAGCAAATATAAATTTAGATTTCTTTTAAAAGATGCCAATGTCCGACAGCAAGCAAAAAAATTATTAGCAGAGATGGATTTTTGGCGAAGGGCATCAAGAAATTCAAGAAAGGAGAAAATTCAGAACCAAAATATTAGACAAATTATGAATGTTAAACATAATATTATAGAAGTAATAGAAGAACGAAGAATGAAATGATATGGACATCTGAAGAGTATGGAAAATAATAGAATCCCAAGCAAGAATGATGTTGGATTGGAATGCTGAAGGCATTAGGGGGAGGGGGAAACCCAGGGAAAAGTGGATGGATGAAGTGAGAAGAAACGTGATCAGCACAGACCTCAAACAAAAAGATTTTTAGATTTTTAGATTTTAGATTTATTTATTTATTTAGCCTGGTGGAGTTAAGGCCATGTGGCCTTCTCTTCCACTCACCAGGGCAAACATATATTACATCAGAATATAACAATCACAATGAACTCTAATATTAAATACTAAATAAAATTTTGATCAAAAAGATAATATCTATTATATTACGATCTATAATGCAACCAGTTAATGTTAGTTAAAATTAAGATTAAAACTAATAATAAAATGTATACAAGCAGACATATTAAATTGTCCCTGTCTAAGATGCTGAGGATAGAAATATGTGGCGGAGTAAAATACATTTGGGCTGAAGGATAACTACTGTAATGTAGATAAAATCCTTAATAGAAAATAGTAATAAGAAACAACATTTATTGGAATATATATCGTCTTATTTACTTTGACTTGAAAACTACTGATGTATTTTTTAAACGTTGAACGCATTGTGATTTCATAGGTAAAATATTTTGAATTCAAGATGGAAATAAATTCATTTGCATAGACTACTTTACTAACAAGGGGAAAGTCTTATACAGACAGAATAGTAGCGTGGGACCCTTAAACTTGTACAATAGGGAAACATATTCACATGGCACTGAAATCAGTTTTAACTCATTAGTGCATATATTATTTTAGTGGCATGTATTTAACCTGATTGTACAGTATTATTCTTACGGTACAGATGCAAGGGCAAATTTTACAGCTTTTGCATACTGCATTTCTTTAAAATGAAATTCAATTAGTTCACAATATTTTCTAAGAAGATCCAAAGGATGCACAAAATTGGACCACATAAGAAATGAAGAAATAAGAAGTGAATTAGAAATATATTCAATAAATGATGGAATTCAACAACACAGCGTCGGCTGGGAACAGCATGTTCAGAGAATGGAAGAAACAAGATTGTCCAAGATAGCATATCAGTATAAACCAGTGGGATTAAGGGATGTAGCAATACCTAGGGAGAGATGGAAGGAATCATTGTGAATTCGGAACAGGAAAATATCCTAAACCTTGAAGTTAAGATGATGATAATATTTTTATCTTATATGAAGATGATAATAATAATAATATAATCATCAACATTATTATTATATTAATATTTTTTGTTCTTTCCTTATCATGTCTACATTATATTGTGTAGCCTATGTTATTATGTATTATTAAGTTGTAGATTATTCATAATTGTTAATGTATGTATAATTTAACCCTGGTGAAATGGATGTGAAGACCTTACGGTCCTATCGCCATAAAGGTAAAATAAACTATTATTATTATTATTATTGTTATTATTATTATTATTATTGTATATAATTTGCCTCCAACAAATCATGGTTAATGGTATTCTCGCACCTCATTCTTGGCATATAAATAAGGAAAGATTATTCATAATAATATGGATAAAAATATACTAAAACAGGTGCAAAAGAATTATAATTAGAAGTTAAAGGGGAAATATGTTCCTTCTAAACAACTTTTTCCTTTCTGGTTTCCCTACAAAAAAGTTTCATCCCCTCTTTAATTCCCCATTCGTGTTACAAGTTCTGCCTATCTCAATATATGAGACTTTCCTGTTCTTTCTACATCTATTTTCCCTTAAAATTCACATACATTTATATTGTCTTCTCTATTTACCTGTTTATTCGCCTCTCTTTGGTCCAAAAATGTTCATAAGAAATTTATTCTCAGATACTCGTAATATTTTCTTCTCCCTTAAAGTAAGAATCCTGTTTCGCATCCATATTATATACTGAGAGGATATAGTTTTATATATTTTCACTTTAACTTTTCTAGAGAGAAATTGGGATAACACGAGTCTCTGTAATAACTAAATAACTAACTCACTGACTCTATCGAACCCATAGCTCTATGACCGCGCGGACATAACCTCTCCAACATCCCTATCCTGAGCTAATGTTTTCCAATAATCTTCTGTATAAACTACTTCCCTCAAATCATGGTTAATATAATTATCCCACTTCATCCTTGGTATATTAACTGGGCGTTTTCCCTCTGGTTTTCCTACAAGAAACTTCCATTCACCTCTTTCATTCCCCATTCGTGCCACTTGTCCTGCTCTTCGAAGTCTACAAGACTTAACTATTCTTATTATTTCTGGCTTCCTATAAAAACCATGTAGCCTAACTCTCTGTTTTACAGTTTTCTCCATTCACCTGTCTGTTCATTTCTCTTTGGTCCAAAAATTTTCCTGAGAACATTGTACTATTATTGTTATTATTATTATTATTTATTATTTATTATTTATTATCATAATTATCATCATGATATTTATGTTAGCACATGGTCTATTTCGCTCTGAAGATATTTCTTCAATAAAATTTCGTAGTGGGCTTCCCTAAGAAGAGAGTATGTCTCTACCCTCAGTAAACCCTACTACAAATCCTAATTCAACTAAGTTATTGGATGACATATTGATTACTGGGAGATAGATGAAAAGTTTTTATCTATAGTTTTGGAGAGTTTTTGATTTGCATTGTTCGATTACACTTCAAAACTGAACAGGCTAATTGAGTTCAGCTTCTAGAGTCAGAATTAACGAGAATTAACTATGATTTCTGAGTTTCATATTTCCAGAATCAGCGAGTTAAACCAGACCATAATTGTAGAGAGGCGTATATTGGAAATCCTGTGATAAAATTTAGGATCCTACGTAACTTACTTATTTTATTTATTTATTTAGCCTGGTGAAGTTAAGACCATGTGGCCTTCTCTTCCACCCACCAGGACAAACATATATTACATCACAATATAACATTCATAATTAACTCTAATATTAAATACTGAATGAAAATTTGATCAAAAAGATAATATCTATTATATTACGATCTATAATACAATCAATTAATGATAGTTAAGATTAAGACCAAAATTAATAATAAAATGTATTCTAGCAATATAAATTACATTGTTGGTAGACCGTCCCTGTCTAATGTAGGGGTCTATATAAAAAACAAAAGAAAAATAATGAGATAATTTTACGGTTATACAATATTTAAACAAATGAATATACTTGTTATTTTTAATATTATTTTCATAAATAATTACATTTATTAATATTATGATTTATTAATTTAATGTTAAATAAATACAGGAACGACTGGAAAGAACATATTGATAGAATGCCAGAAGAAAGATTTCCAAAATGATTGCTAAATTATAAACCGCACGGAAGGGGAAATGTTGGACGCCCACACAGAAGATGGTCTGAACAATTTTAACAATTCTAGCTTTCATGAAACCGGAACGAGCCAACAGGCTTAATCCCTGGATGATGGTGATTATTATTATTTGTTAAAATAATTCTTCTATCAGTGAAGTGTATAAGTTAGTTTGTTATTAAATAATTCTTTAGATTGTTTTTGACAGATGTTATAGTTTAACAGTCTCTGACATAGGGCGGAGTTTCTACAAGTTATTTTTTCTCAGTTAATGCTAGCAAATACATAGCTTGGAATTCCATTACCAAGGCCCATTTCACCATAATCACATTTCATAATATAATTTATTTTAAAATCGGTGAATAACAGAAATCATATGAAAAACATGAGAGTGGAAAATCAAAGCTTACTTGATACACTTAAAGATACTAGAAGCGATAAGATCTTGGAGGTTAAACACGTCTCTAAATAAGTATGAAACGAAAAATATTATTGAGTTTAATTTTATGTTATTTAAAGGACAACTGGAAAACATGTTGTTGAAGATCTAAACCTATATATAGTTCATGATGTTGATAATAAAAGGAAACAGACTCATAGCAAGTAAATAATTTTAAAATTCCTCACGAAACACCGTTGAGGTCACCATGTAAATGTCAAAAATATAAAATTGGTACCTGATATCTCATCGTTCTCAACAACTGAATAACTAATTAAACTAATTCATTGGCTCTATCGAACCAGTAGGTTCATAGCAGCGCAGATATAAGCTCTCTACACATCCCTATCCAGAACCAACGCTTTCCAATCATAACTTGTACAATCTACTTCCCTCAAATCATGAATAATGTTATTCCCCAACCTCATTCTTGGTCTACTAACTGGGTGATTTCCCTCTGGATTTCCTAAAAAAAGCTCCTATGCACCTCTTTCATTCCACATTCGGTCACATGTCCTGTCCATCTCACTCAACGAGACTTAACTGTTCTTATTATATCTGGTTATTATAAAGACCATGTAGTTCACTGTTATGAAGTCTTTTCCATTCACCTGTTTGTCACCTCTTTTAGTTCTTAAAATTTTCCTAACAACTTCAATCTCAAATACTTGTAATTTTCTTACCTTCCTTAAAGTAAGAGTCCATGTTTCGCACCCATATAATATAACTGGGAGAATAACTGTTTTATATATTTTCAATTTAACGTTTTTGAAAGGAGTTCGAACGACAAGAGTCGCTGTAAAACATAATAGGATGCATTTCCAGAATTGAGCCTATGTTTAATTTCATTATGCATTACATTCCTATTTGTGATTATTGTTCCTAGGTATTTGAATTCAGTCACTTCCTCAAAATTTCCCTCATTTGTCATTAACTATCCAATTCCATTATATAATGCATGTCTATGTGTGACCATATATTTAGTTTTATTGATATTTACTTCCAGTCCCAATTTCTTAGTGTTACTCGATAGTGTGTGCCTGTTGGACTTTAGTATCTCTTCGCTATCGGCCAATAGTATCTTACTACATCATCAGCATAAACTAACGGCTTATTAATACCTTTGATTTGTAGGCCTTCTTCATCCTTTAATATTTAATGGCATGCTCTAGTACAAAATTAAATGGTGGAGAATAGGAATGAGATGCACAAAGAAATTAAACATAGGCTCAAATCTGGAAATGCGTGCTATTATGCATTACAGAGACTCTTGACGTCCCAACTCCTTTCAAAAAACGGTAAACTGAAAATATATAAAACTGTTATACTTCCAGTTATACTATATGCGAAACATGGACTTTTACTTTAAGGGAGGAAAGGAGATTACGAATATTTGAGAACAAAGTTCTTAGGAAAGGTTTTGGTCGAAAGAGAGATGAACAGTCAGGGGAATGGAGAAGACTTACATAACAATGAACTACATAACAGTGAACTACATGTTCTTTAGAGGAAGTCAGATATAATATGAACAGTTAAGTCTCATAGACTACGATGGGCAGGACATATGGCATGAATCTTGAATGAGAAAGGTGCATGGAAGCTTCTTGTAGGAAAACCAGAGGGAAAACGCCCAGTTGGCAGACCAAGAATGAGGTAGGAGAATAACATAACCATGATTTGAGGTAAGTAGATTATACTAGAGATGATTTGAAAACATTAACTCAGGATAGGAATGTATGGAGAGTTTATGTTTTCGCGGCCATGAACCTAAGGGTTCGATAGAGTTAATTAGTAGCTGTTGATTTAGTATCTAATCATAAAGCTTAGTTCTATTAACTCTACTTTGTACATTAGACCTTGTTGTATGGTATCCTTGACTATCGCTACAATCAAAGGACTCGCAACGGTGAGAGACTTCCAGTGGCATTCAGTAAAGACTCCCATTTTAACCTTTTTTTTCACACAACATATAATATTGATTGATTGATCCAGTTTGTTGCTCTCGGGATATAGGTGCTCCCCTATTCGAAGTTTCTTATCCAGACTAATTTAATTACGCTTACTTCCCTATAAATTGAATACTAATAACATTCATATCAAATTCCGTTGAGATGAATAGTCATAAGATAAAAATTAAAAAACATAAAAATAAAATTGTATTTGCTAGCAGGCTCCGCCATCCCGAACTGTATTAAAATAATGTATTAAAAATATTATTTGGAGGCCTTTCGAAAGTTAACTTCCATCATCAGCAGGATGAGTATGTGCTACTAGTTGTTGTATCTAAGACGTTGTAGACGTTGATGGTCTTGATGCAACTGACTGGTTTTTAACCGTATCGTATAGTGGATTGTAAGTTTGGGGTGTGTTCTCATTTAGGAATAAGGCGTTTTCGATGTTTTCATTGGTTTTAACTATTTCATATAGTGGATTGTAATTTTGGGGTGTATTCTTATTTAGTAATAAGGTGTTTTTGATTTTTTCATTGGTTTTTAACTATATCGTATAGTGGATTGTAAGTTTGGGGTGTGTTCTCATTTAGAGATAAGGTGTTTTTGATTTTTTCATTAGTTTTTAACTATCTCGTATAGTGGATTGTAAGTTTTGGGTGTGTTCTCATTTAGGAATAAGTTGTTTTTGATATTTTCATTGGTTTTTAACTATCTCGTATAGTGGATTGTAAGTTTGGGGTATGTTCTCATTTAGTAATAAGGTGTTTTTTATTTTTTCATTGATTTTTAACTATCTCGTATAGTGAATTATAAGTTTGGGGTGTGTTCTCATTTAGTAATAAGGTTTTTTTATTGTTTCATTGGTTTTTAAGTATCTCGTATAGTGGATTGTAAATTTGGGGTGTGTTCTCATTTAGTAATAAAATGTTGTTGATTTATTTCTCTATAATGTCAGCGAGGGACATGTGGTTAGTACATCGCCTCTTTGAGACATCTGTAGAAAACTATAGTATTGCTTGGGTGGAGGAAGATCGGTTAATTTTGTTCAGAAGCATTTTTGTTCAGGGTTCTGATTATTTTAACAGCCCAAAATAATCGGGATCCACGTCTTAAAATTCCTCCTCGGTCGGATTTGTACCCGCTACCCTTGGGACTAGATGCTTGTTACATAACCACTAGACCACCTCGGCCTACTATAATATAGGATGCGGAATAAGTCAGTTAACCACCGCACATGGTTGCAAGGAAAAAAATCAGATTCCTTGAAACTGGGGTTTGAATACGGGATCTTCAGAATATAATCTCAAATACCACTGCGTACTAGTAACTAACTTACTCACTGGCACTGTCGGACCCGTAGGTTCATGGCCGCGCGGACATAAGCTGTCCATATATCCCTATCCTGAGCTATTGTTTTCCAATCATTCCCTGTATAATCTACTTCCCTCAAATCATTTTAATGTTATTCTCCTACCTCATTCTTTGTCTACCAACTGGCGTTTTCCCTCTGTTTTTTCTACAACAAGCTTCCATGCTCGTCTTTCATTTCCCATTCGTGCCACATGTCCCGCTCATCGCAGTCTATGAGACTTAACTGTTCTTATTATATCTGGCTTCCTATAAAGACCACGTAGTTCACTGTTATGTAGTCTTCTCCTTTGACCTGTCTGTTCATCTCTCTTTGGTCCAAATTTTTTTTCTAAGAACTTTATTCTCAAATAATCTTAATCCCCTTTCCTCCCTTAAAGTAGGTACTAGTAGTACGTCTTTATTAGACAAAAAGTAAGATATTACAATATTATTTACAAATCTGTGTCGCACGGGCAGTAAGCCGTACGTGCTGTTGACAGTCCGTTACAATAAAGTAATATTTGGTAATAGTATAAAGAAAAAAAGAAAACAATAGCATTACAATTACATAAAGAAAACACAATAATATTACAATTACAAAAAGAAAACAATAATATTACAATTACATAATAATACATAATGGATGGATACCCTAATGCTGAATCCAGTGACACAGTGATGAAACAATAATCACTTGTTCCCTTAAAGTAAGAGTCCATGTTTCGCATCCATATAATATAACTGGTTATATATTTTCAGTTTAACATTTTTTGAAAGGAGTTGGGATATCAAGAGTCCCTGTAATGCATAATAGCGCAGTGCTTACTAGTGTTGTATTATATTCTGATGATCTCGTATTCAAACCCTAATTTGAACCAATCTGATTTTTTCCCTTGCAACCACTTATGTCGCACTCTGTATTAATAGCGCACATCCTCCTGCTGAAGATGGAACCGGTTTCTGAATGGCCTACAGTTTTAAAAATATTAACCTAGTTGAGGACGAAGACACCTGCCAAGTATTTATTTATTTTAATATTTTACTTTATAATATTAATACGAACTTTTAAAGGCCTTAGATTGAATAATAACACATATGTTAATAACTTAATTTTCGCTGATGATTTAGTCTTACTGCACCATGATGAAGATCTGTTACAATTGGCTGCTTATAAACAAAATACAATATGTAGCGATTATAATTTTAAAATTTCAGTAAGTAAAACAAAAGTAATGGCATTTTGTGGAAAAAAAAACACTTTGCGTGCAAAAATAATAATTAGAGACGAAATTATTGAATAAGTATCCTACTTTAAATATTTAGGATGTGATATCAGCTATGGATATGATAAAGATATTGAACATAAAACTCATCAGTTTCAAGCTATTTGTGGCACAATAAATAGTACATTGAGTAATAAAGTTCATAAACAAACAGAATTAAAATTTTATAAAAAAAATGACGGTACCTGTCCTTTTGTATGCGAGCGAATCGTGGATTATCACTACCAAACAAGAAAGTAAAATCCAAGCAGCCGAGATTAAATTTTTAAGAAGAGTAAAAGGATGCGCTAGAATGGACCAGATAAGAAATGAGGATATCCTTGAAGAACCACTCCATAAAAGAAATTATATTTAACAACAAGAATCAATGGAAAGAACATGTAGATAGAATGGAAGAAAGTATATTACCAAATAAAATCTTATATTATTTTTCGAGAGGAAGAAGAGATGTCGGACGTCCTTGGAAGAGATGGTCTTAGATCTATTAGTGAAGACTGCACAGGCAATTATTGCCTCAACCAGGAAATGGAGAAGAAGAAGAAGACTTTTAAAATTGAAGTTCTACACTACACAATGTTCCAAGTGAAAAAAATCAATAGATCTACCTAATTATATAAAAACATATAATTAAAAAATATAAATAATTTAATGTCCCAACTAAATATATAAATTGGAATTGTTGTAGGCCGATCAATAGAATTTATCAAATAATTTCTAAAGTTGCCTTACAGAGCAGAAATGCACGTCTTTCCACGGCCCACTGGATGTTAGAAGCTTTGTGAAAGGAAGTAGGCTCTACTCTACTATGTGGAGTGGGTAGTTATTAAAATTATAAATTTTCACTCACCGATTTCGATGCGATGATTCCGGTATTCACTGACGTCACACCACAAAACACTTATTCACAGCGTCCTAATAAAATACGCGATCACTCGATAAAAAAAAAGAAAAACACTTGAAAATCACACTTAAAATAAAAACCTGTCAAATGAGTTCACATCATAACCGAACCGAACCTAACCTCCTAGATCAAACTGACGGGGAAAATCGGCGGAATAACACGAGCGCGAATAACCTCTGGCGGGAAATGTAAGAATTAAAAGTTAGTAGATGATTTTAATATAATATATAGTAAGTCAATTTCATATTGTCCGTGAAGAAAACCTTGTTGGAGGCCATTTCGTTCCGATCGCACGAAGGTGTAACTTGAGTTGTTTACCCCTCCATGACCAACTGTCCCCCACTAAAGATCTCCCACTACAAAACTCTCACTGACTTTTCTCTTCGGCGATTGCGGCATTCGTGTTAGTTTGTCTTCTCGCTTACAAAATTGTTAATGTAAATCCACATCAACGTCCGGGTTTTCATTAGCAAGCCTGCAATTTGTGTACAGAGAAAAAAAACCGAGATAAATTTAAAATTACGACAAATTCTCCATAAAATATGTTTAATAAAGAAAACATTATTAATATTATGCTATAAACAGACGTCACTACAGTTCTATATTTTTATTTATAAGACATCCATGACTCAAAAAAGTTCAAGAAAAAATCCACTTTATATTTCCTTAGATAATATAACATATAACCGTATTCTATTATACTTGTATTATTCCTTTATATTTTAAACTTACTTTACCAAGCCATTTACTTAATCAAATTATGGGTTATTATTATAAGTTAGTTATGTCCACCGCTGTGGTCTGGAGGTAGCATGCTGCCTTATCATGCAGCGGGCCCGGGTTCGATTCCCGGTCAGGACAGGTTCCTGGGTGAGGTTTCTTCCGGGTTTTTTCCTCACCTGTAAGACAAATGTCAGGAAGGCTAGGACCCGCCTGTCCCCGAAAATCATCCGGTCATCATCATCATCCTTACCATTTTCATCACTATCGTTCACCGGTGTGGAAAGCAACGGCATAGCATGAAAATTCTATGATTGCAGTGAAAGATTTTCCTTCGGCCAGAATTACACTATGGAGTATGGTTATTATTATTACTAATATTATTATAATTACAATAGCTATTTCTTTCCATAGTCAACTCTACATTGTGTAGTCTGCCTATATCTATTAGGTATCATTAAGCATTACAGAGACTTTTGACTTCCCAACTCCTTTCAAAAAATGTTAAACTGAAAATATATCAAACTATTATTCTACCAGTTATATTATATGGGTGCGAAACATGGACTCTTACTTTAAGGGAGGAAAGGAGATTACGAGTAATTGAGAATAAAGTTCTTAGGAAAATTTTTGGACCAAAGAGAGATGAACAGACAGTTGAATGGAGAAGACTGCATAACGATTAATTACATGGTCTTTATAGGAAACCAGATATAATGAGAACAGTTAAGTCTCTAGACTGCGATCGGCAGGACATATGGCACGAATGGGGAATGATAGACGTGCATGGAAGCTTCTTGTAGGAAAACCAGAGGGTTTTTCCTCTGGTTTTCCTACAAGAAGTTCCCATCCCCTCCTTCAATTCCCATTTCTGCCACGTGTCGCAGTATACGAGACTTAACTGTTCTTATTATAACTGGTTTCCTATAAAGATTGTGTAATAAATCGTTAAACAATCTTCTCCATTCACCTGCCTCTTCATCTCTCTTTGGTCCAAACATTTTCCTAAGAACTTTATTCTCAAATACTCGTAATCTCTTTTCCTCCCTTAAAGTAAGAGTCCATGTTTTGTCCATATAATATAACTGGTAGAATAATAGTTTTATATATTTTCAGTTTAACTTTTTTTTAAACAAGTTTGGACAGGAGTCCCTGTAATGCTAATAGCATATATTTTGAGAATTGAAGCTAAGTTTAATTTATTTGTGCATCTCATTCCTGTTTGTAATTATTTTCCTAATATTGATGTACAGCTTCATTAAATTTAATTGAATACTTTAGCCATATTGATGCCTATCACGAACATAGCCAATCCTTTTTTTACACGCTTTATATTAGCTTAACCTGTATCTGTCTGTATATGTAACGGACCTGTATCTATGTAACGGAATCTTTGAACACGATTTTCATTCACTTAAAAACATTGGATCAACTTGAAACTTTGTATACTTTTAAAGGACCCATGACAACGCAATAAGTTCATAATTTGTTTGTAAAATCCTAGCCAGAATCATCAGAAAATAAAAAAAAAATAAAAATAAAAACCGGTATAAGAGGTTGCGGACTTATCGACATTTTAGTCAATCGTTGTAAGAGCTCAGTTGGTAGAGCGGTGGACTGTAGTGGTATATAATTTCAGTAATCCTATAGGTCGCTGGTTCAAATTCGGCCCGAAGGATTTCTTTAAAAGAGTATTAAAAATTAAATTTTCATGAGATTCCGGTTTATGACAATCAATTAAACTAAAAATTTAAAAAAATAAATAATAGTTTAAAAAACTAAAACAACACGCTTTATTAGAAAACCGAACTAAATGAGTGAAAAATAATTTTAATTTCCAACACGCTTGCGATAAAATTAAAGTGGTCAACAAAAAAATCATCTCCAACACATCTAGAATAAAACTAGAGTTATCTACAAAAAAAAATAATTTTACCATCAAAAGCGTGGGGTGCTTTTTATGGTTCTTACGTTTTCTTCTTAGAGACTTTACTTTTACCAATATGTGTTCATTATCAAATATATTAATTTATATAGAGCACCCCACGCGTTTGATGGTAAAATTATTTTTTTTGTAGAATACTCTAGTGTTATTATAAATGTGTTGGAGATAATTTTTTTGTCGACCACTTTAATTCTATCCCAAGCGCGTTGGAAATTAAAATTACTTTTTCATTTTTTAGTTCGGTTTTCTAATAAAGCGTGTTGTTTTAGTTTTTTTAACTATTATTTATCCTATTTTATCTTCATTTTCTTCGAGTCTTGTAAGACTTCATCCTCCCATCGAACTTTCGGTTAATCTTGCGTTCAACTAGAAAATATGTTAGAAATGTTTTCATCACTCATTATAATATATATAAACCAGTCCACCAATGTGGTCTCGAAGAAGAGTTGCTGCCTCGTACTCAGATGGCCCGGTTTCGATTCCCGATCGACATAACTTTCCTGGGTGATGGCTTTTTCGTGATTTTTGGTCACCTGTAAGACAAATGTCAGTAAACATTAAGGTCCAAACGGTCTTCAAACATAAAAAGACGCAAATACAACAATGATTACTAACTGTTATAACTCATTAATAATCATAATAGAATAAGAATACATTTTATTCACAAATAAATATTCCACACTGTATTGATACCCGAATGAGCAAGTGATTGTGCTCGGGTGTAGTTCAGTTACAGAAATAATACACACACATATATATATATATATATATATATATATATATATAGTATGATAAGAAAAATAAATACCTGGACGGGATTCGAACCCGGAACTCTGAGTCTGGACCTCAGCGTGTTATCTTTTTTATCATACCATATTAAGCTTGCATTGCTCAATGTTAAACATTTAATTATAACATATATCCATCCATAGTAATTCTGCCCGAAGGCAGGTCCTTCACTGCAATCATAGCATTTCCATGCTATGCTTGCAGCTTTACTAGGGAATTATAGGTGTGGTAGCTTCCCGTTGCTTTCCACACCTGTGAAGTATGATGATGATGATGATGGTGATAATGATAAGGATGATGATGATGGCCATATGATTTCGGGTACTGTTTGGGCCTCAAAGTTTTCCTGACATTTGTCTTACAGGTGAGGAAAAACCCCGATAAAAACCTCACCCAGAAAAACTGCCCCGACCGGGGATCGAACCCGGGCCCGCTGCGTGACAAGGCAGCATGCTACCTCGAGACCACAGCGGTGGACAGTATAACATATATAAATATAAAAACTATTATACAAGGTTTGTACACATCTCAGTTGAAAATGCTTACTAATAAGCAATGTATTAGCTATATACAGTATATATATATATATATATATATATATATATATATATATATACATACATACATACATTAGTTTGATGGAAGAGAGAAGGAAAACAAAATACTGTATATAAATTTAGAAGCCACTCTCAAGACATAAAATAAATTCTGTTACACAAAAAATTAAAAGATAATATAAGGGAAAGTAAAATAAACAAAACAATATAGAGTATATTAATACTAAACTGAATAAGGTAATTAAAGACATTACGAAATAATATAAAACAAAACAAATTTAGGAGAAAGTTTGAAAATATAAAACGCACTCTAACATACGTAAACAATTAATACAATGGAGCATGATATAAACATATTTTTATTCCAATGCCCCATGTTTATCATTTCGACATTTTCTGGTCTTCTCTCCTGGTATTGGCGTAATTCTAACCCACTTCTGAACGTTGGGGCGCCTGGAAGGCGGAGTTTCGCTTCCCCGATAATATGTTGGGTGATGATTATGATTGTGATGCGCCAGGAGAGTCCTTAATCCTAACATAATCTAAGGCGAATGTGAATACTGATGATAATGGTTGCCATATGATGTTCAGAGACCTTTTTGGCCTTAAAAATTCCTCACATTTGTCTTACAGGTGAGGATAAAACTAGAAAAAACCTCACCCAGGAACCTTATCCCGACCGGGTATCGAACCCGGACCCGCTGCGTGTCAAGGCAACACGCTATCTCGAGACCACAGCGGTGGACATATGAAACAAAATATTATAAGCAAAATAATATAATATATTTAATTAAATTAACTGAATAAATTGTTAAAGTGTTTTTGCACTATGTAACTAATATTGGTCCACCGCTGTGGTCTCGAGGTAGCGTGCTGCCTTGTCACGCAGCGGGCCCGGATTCGATTCCCTGTCGGGACAGGCTCCTGGGTGAGGTTTTTTCGGGGTTTTTCTTCACCTATAAGACAAATATAGGAAGCTTAGGGCCCAACGGTCCCCGAAATCATATGGTCATCATAATCATCCTTATCATCATCCTTCACCGGTGTGGAAAGCAATGGGAGGCTACCACACCTATAATTCGCTAGTAAAGCTGCAAGCATAGCATGAAAATGCTATGATTGCAGTGAAAGACCTGGACTCGGGTAGAATTACTACAGATGGAACTAATATTGTATACTTACTGTTATTGTGGATGTGCATTGTAATTTGACATTCCCGCATACAATCTTGGTCGCTATGAAAACAAAATAAATCTCAATACTTTAAAAATTACCAAAAGCACTAGTGCGGTAAGTAAAAACATTTATTTTGAAATATTGATAGTGATACTGCAATTTGTATTAATTTCGGTATTGATTCATCACATCCAGCTTTCCACGCCTCTTCTATTTCATTATTATTGCAAACATCGTCTCAAACTCTCTCCATAATCAGAAATAAATCCCAAATCAAATTGTTTTTACAGTTGTAACAGATATAAGATGGCGACATGACCAACAATACTTATTATTTCTCCACAGCATCACATATAGCCGATTCACCTTCTGAAATCTAACGTTTATCTTCAATTATATTTATTAATATTTTAGCTAATATTATCTATTTCTATTTTCGGGTTTTTACATCTGCTGTTGTCTTCCCGTGCCAAACCTCCAAAGCCTACGATCTTGGGCATCTTCAATGCTTAGCCCTCTAGCTTGCATTACTATCCTCATTCTTTCCTTCACGTTAACTTTGGCCTCCCTCTTTTCTTCTTTCTGGTCGGTTGTCATTGTTATAGTAGTTTCGGCCATCGCTCATCTTCCATTCTTAAAATATGTCCTACCATTTTAATTCTCTCTCCTCATTGCTTTCAATTATGCTTTCTTCTGCTTCCATTATGTTTCTAATTTCCTTACTTGTGACATGTTCTAATTTTGACTTTCTGTCACTTCTGTGTAAATAGTCCATTTCTTGAACTATTATTCTATTCTTGTAGTACTTATTGATTGTCCATATCTCACTTCCATACATTGCAACAGATTCCACCAATGTTTTACCAATATATTTGTTGTGTCTTTCCAAATATGCTTATCCCACCATACGGAATTTAACGATGGTATTATTTTGCTACTCAATTCAATTCTATCTTAATTACTAAAACAAATACACATAGTGCAAAAAAATAGTATGCAATAATAATAATAATAATAATAATAATAATAATAATAATAATAATAATAATAATAATAATAATAATAATAATAATAATAATAATAATAGCTTTATTTTACCTGGCAGAGTTAAGGCCTTAAGGCCTTGTCTACCACTCAACCAGGTTTAAAAAAAAAATACAAAAGAAAAGTCTTAAATCTAAATTACAATATATATATATATATAAACGATTACAAGTTATGAATGCAATACAATTAATATTTATAATGTATTTTTATTTACTCTAAATTTAACGAATTATATATATAATATGTACAAGATATATTAAAAAACGAGGAAAAGATTAATGACATAGTATAAAATTAAATAAATAGAGAAAAATTAATTATTAGACAACAGGTAACTGTATAAGCGTGACTTAAAGGTGCCAAGTGTGCGGCAACCCCTGATATCTTGAGGAAGGAGATTCCAGGAGCGGGCGGAGGCTACTGTGAAGGAAGTAGAATAGGAGGAAGTGCTATGAAGAGGAATTGTTAGCAGACTGCTATCTTGTGACCCAGTGTCAATATTGTGGTAGGAGGATAACTTCTCAAATCTGGACGCCAGGTAAGTAGGAATGTAGGAATTCAGAAGCTTGAAAAGTAGCGAAAGAGAGTGCAATTTACGTCTGTCAGTAAGACGGAGCCAAGAGAGGTTATTAAAGTGTTCGGAAATATGGTCATAACGGCGGATATTGAAAATGAATCGAATGCAAACATTATGAACACGCTGCAGTCTCTGCGACAAGGCATAGTTTAGATCATTATATATAATGTCACAATAATCGAAGTGTGGTAACACAAGATTCTGCACTAGGATTTGTTTTAACGAAACTGGGAGAAAATTCTTTAAATGTCTAAGATAATGTAAGATGGAGAAAGTCTTTTTACATATGTGTTTCACTTGTGTTTGCCAGGTTAAATTTGCGTCTAGATGTAGTCCAAGATCTATTACTGAAGAAGAATAAGGGATAATTATATTATTTATAGTAATGTTTGGAAGTGTAGATATGTCAAAGGTTGTAAGCAGTCTTTTGTTGTCCCATTAGAATTACTTGTGACTTGTTAGGATTTAGATTTAGACCGATACTTGAAGACCAGTTAAAGATGGATATGAGATCGTCATTCATTTTCATCAAGCTGTTATAGAGAGAATGAGGAGGTGAATGTAGGTAAATTTGGAGATCATCAGCATAGAGGTGATAACGGCAGTGCTTTAGTACAGTTGGCAAATCATTTATGTAGATTGAGAAAAGAAGAGGTCCGAGAACACTGCCCTGGGGGACTCCAGCCGGCACGTTACGCCAAGTCGAAGATCTAGAGTTTAATGAAACGTATTGTTGACGACCGTGCAGGTATGAGTCGAACCAGGATACAGCGCTGTCAGACAAATGTAGGTGCTTGAGCTTTATCATAAGTAAGTCGTGGTCTACTGTGTCAAAAGCTTTGCTGAAGTCAAGTAAGGTTAAAGGAGTCAATTGACGTCTGTCCACGGCTTCACGAATATCTTCGGTAATTTTTAGCAAAGCTGTGGTTGTGCTATGACCAGATCTAAAGCCGGATTGATAAGGATCAAGGAGGTGATTTTCTTGGAGATAATCAGTCATTTGCTTATGTACAATATATTCCAGGGCTTTAGATAATGTCGGAAGGATGCTAATCGGTCGGAAGTCATTACAGTTAGTAGGTGTACTTATTTTTGGTATAGGCCGAACTGTAGACTGTTTCCATACAATAGGGAAGATAGAAGTTATAAGGGAAGCATTGAAAATATGAGTCACTGTGGGTAGAATAATGTCAATGATTTTATTTAGCATTAAAATGCTGATGTTATCTGTTCCTTGCGCATTGGATTTAATCCGCTTGAGTGCTTTTTTAACGTCTATAGGCAAAATGTCGTAAAAGTAAAATTTATCTCTTCCTATATGTGGGGATGGGGATAAGTCTTTAAGAATGTCTATTTTAGTCTTGTTGTCTGGAGGTGTCATGGGTATTGAGGTAAAATGTTCATTTAAGTCATCTACAGAAATGTCTATAGAGTCAGTTGAGGGATTCAACTGTCTAAGTCCCATTGCACGGAGCTTTCGCCAAGTGTCCCGTGCACTTATTTCAGGTCCGATTATACTGTGGGCGTGTCGTAGTTTGGCATTGCGTATAGTTTGTGTAGTTGTGTTTCTAAGTTGTTTGTACAGTTGCCAGTTCTCGTCATTTTTATGTCGTCTGTATGTTCGGTATGCTTTGTCTCGTTTTGACATAAGTTCACGTATTGAATCATTCATCCAGGGAGCAGGGGAGCGGGAAAATCGTCGGGTTTTTACTGGTGCATGTCTGTCGTATAGTTGTAGTATCAGTGTATTAAATGTGTCTACTTTTTCATCAACTGATCTAAGATTCCATATTGTGTACCAAGGTAGTTGTAAAGCGTCTGATTTTAGTTTAGTATCGTCTATGTTTTGTAAATTTCTGTACGTAATCAATTTAGAGCGTCTTTTAGGACATTGGAGTGAGTATTCTACGAATACAATGTCATGAGCAGATATGCCGGGAGCAGGAATTTGTCCATATGACAGTACTTTCTGTGGATGTGTAGTCACTATTAAGTCCAGTAGAGTGTCGGTAGTAGCAGTATGATGTGTGGCAGAGAGAGGAACAATGGTCATATTAAAGCTTTGGAACATATTTTTAAGTTGTATGGCTGGTGAGTCAGTCTGAAGAAGATTTGTATTAAAATCGCCTGCGACAATAACGTGTTCATAATGAGGTAATGAATCGTTCAGAGCGTTTTCTAGATCCGAAGGTGCCTTATTTTTGGAGGTTTGTATACAATGCATAAGAGACATTTTTTTAGACTGGCTTGAATTTCTACGAATAAGAACTCGGGGCGAGCGGAATATACAGAAGGGGACTTGTGGACAATTCTTGGATTAAGCTCATTTGATATAAAGGCACAAACTCCTCCACCTCTTTTATCTATTCTGTCATTTCTGAGCAATGTATATCCGTCTAGGTGAACAAGGGACGAAGGTATGGATGGGGTGAGCCAGGTTTCCGAAATTAAAATGGCGCTCAGTCCAAGAGATGAAAATATGGTTTCAAACTCATCAAAGTGGGACAGAATGCTTTGTGAATTTACGTGAGCGATTTTAAGTGATGATTTATCAATAGAAAATGCATTCCTAAGTAGACTGGTAGTTGTTTTTGGAGGGGATGGTAGGGATTGAGGAATGTTGCTACCTGTGTTAAAAGCTGCCTGCACAATAAGAGGGTGATTGGAGAAGGTGAGTGAGTCAAGGGTTGCAAATAATTCATCATTTGTCAGCTCAATGTTGCCAATAGCAGAAAGTAAAAATAAACTATGTACTGTAATAACTCTAATAAAATTAAAATAATTTAGCTAAACAAATAACTTAAAAAATGAAAATAAAACAAGTAAGTTGTCCTAAATAAAAAATAATAAACTTAAAACTTACCTAAATTAGAAATAAATTAACAATATAATTGTTAGCAAAGAAAAGACAAATAAAGTAAACATATTTTACACTCAGGTCTTATCTAGTTGATATCCGTAGAAGATCTATTTTGCGTTTTTCGCCATTTACTTTGGCTATGACGGCACCGTCCATTGTCCATACATTTTGAATACTGTATTTTTGTATACTGTCTTGTAGCAGGCGATAGCGACACTTCGTTAGGTCCTCGCGAACAGTGACCCCACTTCCTTTCAACTTTTTCTTGCTTAGAAAAACTTCACTGCGCTTGCGGTAACTAACAAATTTCACTATTATAGCCCGCGGTCTTTCTGCATTATTAACACCAACACGGTGACTTCTGTCAATGTCTGTCACTGATAGATCGACACCGATTTTTTTGGCCACCTCGATGGCTTTCTGGTCAGTGTCCTCTCCGGCCTCTTCTTTTACACCAAAAATTCTGAGGCATTGACGTCTCTGGTATTGTTCTAGATCGTCTAATTTAATTTCCAACACCTCAATCTTTCTGTCTTTTTCATCGAGGGTCTTTTTCAGATCCTCAATTACTTTAGTGTTGTCCTCGATGGTCTTCTGCAGTTCCGCCACTACCTGGTCCCGCAACATGGACACAAACACCTGCAGAGTGCCGGGATCCTGCAGCGCCTCTTTCACCACACGTTTCACTGCTTCCTCCGTAGAACTTGTCGAATCATTGTTTGAATTACGTGTGTTTTTACCCATGTTGTTAAATGTACACACTTTTGACACTAACTGATATAAATTTAAACTTAAACTGACTACGAATATACAACTTTAACTATGAAATAACGAAGGCACCTGCTGAAAAGTAACTTAAAACCTGGAGCGTAACTTGTGCGTGTTAGTAGCTAGCCGCCATGACACATTGCAATAGTCATGTAGTAAACACATAACGGAATCTTGGAAATTTTAAAAAACTCGGCGCAAGCACCTCTTTTTATAAACTTTCCCTCGAACCGTATCAAGTGTTTACCACACTCGTATCGCAATATACAGTAAAACTTGTTTAATACGGAACGTGAATAATGCGGAAATCTGTCCAATGTCCCAGCGAAATATAGTAATATCATGTATAATTAATTTTGCATAAAACGGGATCCTCCAACACGGAAACGGAAGGACATTTCTACATAATTCATGAAAAAAAATTATAAAGCGGAAAGACAGAGAGATAAATTAGTTTCGACTTTATTGAATTCCCGTTTTAGGCCAAGAAAACAATAAAGAATGGTTCCTGCCGTCGGGTGAAGTAGAGATTCTACTAGTACCCGAAATTTTCCTTCGGCCTCACTGCACACCCGTTATGCGAAATACAGATACCTGTCTTACAAATAACAAATGTACTGTATAATATTAAATTACTTTAAATTCTGAGACTGATCTTTCACAGGTAGCATTCTGAATTTACGGAATAAAGATGGCTAAAACGTATGTATCATTGTCATTAAACGAAAATGTAAAAGTGATTGAAGATAAATCTCCTAAATTCCGGACGGATGCTCCAAAATCAAGCTCTAACCGTTGCTAAATCCCTAAGGAATAACGATTTCAAGGTATCTTCAGGTTGGTTGTGGACAGTTTTAAAAGACGACATAATGTAACGTGGAATGAAATTTGAGGGGAATAAAAGGATGTGGACGAAAGTGTAGTTAGTGAGCGGACACCCAAATTGCATACAGGATACGCGCATAAGAGACATGTTTAACGCTGACGAAACGGGACTGTTTTTTTTTTTCGCGTTACCGTCGAAATCGCCAGTACATACTATACTTCACTTTTCAACGGCACCCGAACCCAATTAATCCAAGGTACGTAATGAGACATATACGGTACCCTATAGTCTAAGATTATTAATAAATTTTCGTTTTTTTTTATAATGAGGAATTTTGTCTAATGTGGAAAAAATTTGGTCCCATGCGATTCCGCTTTGAGCAAGTTTTACTGTATTAATAGTTGCATTTGTTTTTCTCTACTTTTAATTAGAACATCTTGAGTATAGAATGGATTAACTGTTGTCATTCTATATATTTATTTCTGTATTAGTAGCCAATTATTTACATTTTTGGATACTAGATTTCTCTTATATGTATTACCAAACTCATCCTTACTTATTTTTTTAAGATGTTTATTTTCTTGAAAGTAAGGTAGGAGAATTAAGGATTTACACATTGTGCATGAAACAATAAAGCATAATGTCGGGCAATTAATGAATAATGAAGATCCTGTCAACTTCTTATTTAATGCGAAGAGCGGATAGAAATCTTTTCCTTAAATTCACGTTGCGCATGCGGATAATTTGCATACGCGTGGCCACTGCTGGAACCAATGAATGCATATGACACAACGCATGGTCTCGCTAGCAGTTCCTTGTTAATTGTTACGCCATCGTACACCAAGCGTGCGACACAATGCGCTGATGTGTTTATTGGCGTAAAACTGTTTCTGCAACATTAAGTTCAAGGTCTGGATTCAAGACGGGACCATAACTAACTCTTTGGCTCTATCAAACCTGAGACTCATGGCCGCGTGGACGTATGCTCTCCATACATTCCCATCACGAGCTAATGTTTTCCAATCATCCCCTGTATAATCTAGTTCCAGAAAATCATGGATAATGTTATTCTCCTACCCCATTATTGGTCTACCAACTGGGCGTTTTCCCTTTGGTTTTTCTACATGAGGCTTCCATGCACCTTTTTCATTCCTCATTCGTGCCTTATGTCCTGCCCATCGCAGTCTACGAGATTTAACTGTTCTAATTATAACTGACTTATTATAAAGACCATGTAGCTCACTATTATGTAGTTTCCTCCAATCACCTGCCTGTTCGTCTATTTTTGGCCCAAAACGTTTCCTGAGAACTTCATTCTCAAATACTCGTAATCTTCTTTCCTCTCTTGAAGTAAGAGTCCATGTTTCGCTTCCATATAATATAACTGGGAGAATAACAGTATTATGTATTTCCAGTTTAACGTTTTTTGAAAGAAGTTGGGATGTCAAGAGTCTCTGTAATACATAATAGCACGCATTTCCAGAATTGAGCCTATGTTTAATTGCTTTGTGCATCTAGTTCCTATTTGTAATTATTGTTCCTAGATATTTCTTCTTCATGTAGGCCTATAAATATATTACCTGACTCCAGGAGGTTTTAGGTCTTCCTTTGTCTCCCGTCCCCTCAGATTTTCATTCCAAAAAAAAACATATATCTTCTTCTTCTTCTTCCTTTCCAGGATTAGGTCAATGCGACCTGTACCGGTCTTAAGTCCATCGTTTCCTTGGCCGCCCCAAAGATCTTTTTTCCATGTGGTTTGTAGGTGTTAATCTTTTTGGGTAATCTTGTATTGCCCATTCTGTCTAAATGTTCTTTCCATTAGTATTTGTGCTCGTCTAATTTATCAACTATTGAAAATATCTCCAGTTCACTTCTTATTGATTCATTGTGTAATCTATCTATGCGTGTACATCCTTTTACGGATCTTAAAAATTACATTTCAGTGGCTTGAATGTGTGAGATATCTTTTCTTGTAAGTACCGAAGATTCAGATCCATATAAAAGAACAGGAACAGCCATAATTTTATAAAACCTGTGCTGAGTTTCTCTTCGAGTCTTTCGGAGGGTTCTTCTTATGCTGCTACACATCATTTGATATCGGTTTAATTTATTATGTGTATTATAATCGTAGCTATATGTTATATCTGAACCAAGATAGTTAAATACCTTATCTACAATATATATTTATATTGTAGACATGTTCTGAATGGGGCAGATTAAAATTACAATGATGTAGTTGATGAATTGTTGACAGTTAATGCCTGAATGATCTTCTTGAACTTTACGACTGCAATTTGTTAGAGGAGGAGTGCAAGGGTCTCAAAGCTCTATGATTTACACGTATGTTTATTTATTTCAACATTAATTGCTAGAACTTTCACTCAAGTTTTTTGCTACAATTGCATGAAGCGCCATTAGCTGAAGTAATATAAATTTTCTTACAACACATGCACAAATATCTGTGAAGTAGGTTGTATTAGAATTATTTATAAGAAAAACTTCATAAAGTTTCGACATTGTGTTCAGAATGCGGAAATATATACAACTTATAAAATTGTTTACTTTAATATACATTACAAATGCTCCAGACAGTTTATTGTTTTGTACTTCAGTGTCGGCTGGTGAGATACAAAACGTAAAATAATAAATCTATCTATCTATTGAGAAATAACACCACAAGGACACAAAAAATAGAATATATGTGTTTGGAAAAGGATGTGGATCACCTCATACTCGAAACAGGGAAGGTTAACTAACTAACTAACTCACTGGCACTATCGAACCCGTAGGTTCATGGCCGCGCGGACACAAGCTCTCCATATATCCCTATCCTGAGTCAATGTTTTCCAATCATCCCCTGTATAATCTACTTCCCTCAAATCATAGTTAATGTTATTCTTCCACCTCATTTTTGGTCTACTAACTGAGCGTTTTCCCTGTGGTTTTCCTACAAGAAGCTTCCATGCACGTTTTTCATTCTCCATTCGTGCCATATGTCCTGCCCATCGCAGTCTAGAGACCTAACTGTTCTCATTGTATCTGACTTCCTATAAAGACCATGTAATTCACTCTTATGCAGTCTTCTACATTCACCTGTCTATTCATCTCTCTATGGTCCAAAATTTTTCCTAAGAACTTTATTCTCAAATACTCGTAAAAACAGGGAAGATAAAAAATGTTAATTTTTTTAAATACCTTGGATCAATAATTACATGTTTAGGTACATGTGAAAGAGATGTACAAACTAAAATCTATCTATTTGAGTAATAAGACCACAAGGTTACAGAAAACAGAATATATGTGTTTGGGAAAGGATGTGGATGAACTCATACTCGAAACAGGGAAGGAAAAAAAGTAAATTTTTTAAATATCTTGGGTCAATAATTACAAGTTTAGGTACCTGTGAAATAGATGTACAAACTAAAATTGCAATGACAAAAATGCAACTAAGACATTACATGGAATAATTTGGAACAAAAATATTACAAAGGAAACTAAAATGAAAATTTATAAGAGCATAATACCGAATATTTTGTCGTAAGGAGTGAAACTTGGTCTTCGACGGAATTACAAAAGAATAAAATTAGAACAGTTGAATTTTATTATCTTAGAAGAAGCTTTCAAAAAACAAGAGAGGATAAAATAAGAAATGAATTCCTTTGGAAAGAAATTAATGTCACCACATCTGTTGTTAAGACGATTGAAAATTAAACTCTTAAATGGTATGGTCATGTACAAAGAATGCGAAATGATAGATGGCCAAAAAATGTATACCAGTGATCACCCCCTGGAAGGAATAAACATGACAGACCAAGATGGAATTGGAAAACTTATGTCAGAACTATAATGGATCATAGAGATTTGGAAGAAGGAGATTGGAATGATAGGAATAAATGGAAACTGAAGACGGCGAACCTATAAGTGGGGGAAAGCCGAAGAAGAAGTAGAAGACCACAAGGGAAACCCAATTGAAATTTTACAAAACAGTAACCATTCTAGCTCTAACATAGGCCTACAGGTCTGAGACATGGTCTTTAACGATCTCTGATAAACATAAAATTGAGACAATAGAAATGAGATTTCTGAAATCGATTGCAGGTGTATCTTTAAGAAATCAAAAGAGAAGTCAAGATATCAGGGATGAACTACAAATATATAATATAAACGAGAGAATATACAGAAATATATGTAATTGGTTTGAACATGTACAAAGAATGCCAAATAATCGTTTATCAAAACAGATGCTTCATTATAAACCTCAAGGCCGAAGAAATGTAGGAAGACCAAAACGACATTGGAAGGACGAGCTGTAGCATATCGGGGAGCGAACGGTCAGCAGGCCCATACCTTCAAGAAGAAGGAGAACAAGAAGAAGATGATCATCTATGTATAATGGCGTAGCGTATTGTTGAACCATAACCTTTCCTTTGTTAGGAGTTATTAAAACAAGTTAATTTGTAGTTATGTTATTTGCTCATAGATGTCATGTTTGACATGCGGTTAACACACCGACCCAATGAGACATCTAACAGGCAACTAAGGTTTTACTAGGACGTTGATGTCGGAAAATTGTGCTTAGAGGCCTCTTTATTCAGGCTTAAGGATCTTTTACGAGTCTAAAAATCTTCAGGCTCGGGACTCATTGCTTAAAGTCCCTCCCGGAGGACTTGCTCCTTCGATTTTTCCGTCCTAAAAAATCTATCGACCCCAGCCGGGTTCGAACCCGCGACCCTCGGAACTACTCCAGCTTGCCCAAATACTAGCATTAACTTGCCGATTTTCTGGCCCTTACTTGCCTAAACTAGTAACACCAACTCGTCCATTTACTCACTCTTATCTTACCCATACTACAAACACTAACTTGCCGATTTTCTGGCCCTAATGTGCCCAAACTATTACAACTAACTTGCCCATTTTCTCATCTTAATTTGCCCAATAAATAACTCATCTCTTGGGAAATTATCCTCTTATATGCGAGTAAACAAGTTGGTAATTAGCTCAAGCAGGAACGTGTGTTATCATATTGGTCTGATTGACTGACTGACTGATTGTTGACACTGACTTAAGCACCGTCCGGAGTGCCAATTTTGGAGCCAATGTTTGTTCCCTGATGGCTAATTATTAACTGTGCACTCTGTATGGGATTGTTTGAACTGTCCCTAGCCTATATGGCGATTTGTTGGGGCAGTTTTGTGCTATTTTATGTGACGTAGTGTGGAGTGATGAAGGTGCGATCACTCACTAGCACGGGGCATCAGAAACCACTATTCTGACGAGCTAGGCTCAAGTCAGAGGCGTGGAATGAGCCACGCCGTACAGCGAGCGAACGTAGAGCTTCATCATTGGGTTAAGCACCATTTAGGCGTTACTGTTAGTTAAATATGTTTCGGCGCGTAGTACGCTGCAGATGCTCTTGTTCCGATATTGCGAACAACAGGATTTGTGTGAGCGCTATTGGTCACTTTTTGTCCGATCGAATATTCACAGGTGGCACGGTAGTATCAATTCTGGAAATGCGTGCTATTATGCATTGCAGAGACTCTTGATGTCCCAACTCCTTTCAAAAAACGTCAAACTGAAAATATATAAAACTATTATTCTACCAGTTATATTATATGGGTGCGAAATATGGACTCTTACTTTAAGGGAGGAAAGGAGATTGTAAGTATTTGAGAATAAAGTACTTAGGAACAATTTTGGACCAAAGAGAGATGAACAGACAGGTGAATGGAGAAGACTACATAACAATGAACTACATGGTCTTTATAGGAAGCCAGATATAATAAGAACAGTTAAGTCTCGTAGACTGCGATGGGCAGGACATGTTGCACGTATGGGGAATGAAAGACTTGCATGGAAGCTTCTTGTAGGAAAGCCAGAGGGAAAACGTCCAGTTGGTAGACCAATAATGAGGTGGGAGAATAACATTAACTATGATTTGAAGGAAGTAGATTATAGAGGGAATGATTTGAAAGCATTAGTTCAGGATAGGGATGTATGGAGAGCTTATGTCCGCGCGGCCATGAACTTACGGGTTCGATAATGCCAGTGAGTAAGTAAGTAAGGCACGGTAGTATAGAATAGATGGAGATTGTATTTAGACATTCCCAGATGTGCGTCATTATGTTTTGAAATTGGAAATACCAAGTAGGAAGTGACAGACAGAGGACGAGAGAAGATCTAATACGAGAATATTCTATTTCCATCAGTGACTAAATGAAGAGCAGCCTGACTAAGATAGTCATATATCTGGAGAAAGTGGTCCTTAATTTACGTGGAAATTGAACATGCGAACAAATGATCCAGGTATGATAGTTACCAGGAAAAGCATGAGATGATTTTGGGAATTTCCTCGCGTACTGACCGGCCTCTAGTATACTTTCTCTTGTGAAATCACAATATCATTATCCTGCGTAACCAGAAATTTGTTATACACACAGAAAGTGACTTGCGGTGATTTAATGTACAGTAAAAACTGTACGTAAAGAACCTGGGATTTATTATAAACAGCAGTAATAAACTTCAGTAGCTGTTTATCAGACTGCTGACATTTTTAAAAAAACAACAAAACATGCATAAGACGTTATCCAACCTTAATATTTTCTACACTATCTTCTTCATATCCTAGGCATAGAATATTTAAACAAAATAGTAGTAGTAGTAGTAGTAGTAGGACTTTATTAGACAAAAAGTAAGATATTTACAATATTATTTACAAATATGGGTCGCACGGGCAGTAAGCCGTACGTGCTGTTGACAGTCCGTTACATTAAAGTAATAATTGGTACTAGTGTAAAGAAAAAATAAACAACAAAACAGCAAATAACATTACAATTACATAAAGAAAACACAATAATAATATTACAATTAAATAATAACACAATAGCATTATACACTAAAAAACATTAACATTACATTACATAAAAGAAAACACATTAATATTACAATTAAATAAAACACAACAGCATTATACACTAATTAATTATATATAATTGTTAATAATTAATGGTATTGCATTTTGATAACATATATTATTCATGAATGAGTGTTGTCCTTATTTTCGCGTTTGTCCAGAAATTTACCGAGGTTTATCCAATTTTCTGGATTTACCAATAATTCGTAGCATGCCAATCTTTCCCGATTTGAATTTAGAAATCTTTCCGATAATAACTGACGTCTCCAATATTCTAAATCATTACATTTTCCTAATATATGTATCTCATCTTCAAAGTTCCCGCACATTGGACATATTCGCATATCGTGATCGTCGCTAATTTTGAGAAATTTCCATGCCCCTAGCCTAAACCAAGCAAGCCCTGATCTCTCCTTAAATCCTAGGTTGAGTATATACGATTCTTTTCCCCAGACGTGTTTTAGGTCTCTTTGTAAGCACAGTGAGCGTTTTTTCCTGTACATTCGGCGAAAGTATCTTGTTGGTTTATATCTAAGTACCTCCTCCTAACTCATACTGCGCATTAATAGCCCTTTTACTTTACCTTTTAGATTAGATTAATGGAGATAATAATAATAATAATAATAATAATAATAATAATAATAATAACAATAACAGCAACGACAATAATAACAATAACAACGATAACAACAATAACAACAATAAGAATAACAACAATAATAATAACAATAACAACAATAATAATAATAACGACAACAGCAATAACAATAAATACAACAATAATAATAACAACAACAATAATAACAACAATGATAACAAAAATAACAATAACAAAATAACAAAAAAACAATAACAGCAATAACAGCAAAAAATAACAAAAACAGCAAAAGAGTAATAACAGCAAAAACACAGAAAAAACACAGAAAAACCACAGAAAACACAGAAAAAACAGCAAAAAACACAGAAAAACGCAGGAACCCACAGGAAAAAACACAGAAAACTACATAAAAACGCAGAAAAACACAGAAAAACGCAAAAACAAGAAACACAGGAAAAAACACAGAAAAGACACAGCAAAAACTCAGCAACAATAACAAAAATATCAAATATATAAAAACTAATAAAAATAACAATAATAATAGCAGCTCTAATATTAAAATATTCCGGGCTATGTGGCCTTGGTCTATAACTATTGTTTCTTCCAGACGTTTCGAGTCGAGTCTACGTCAAGGGAACATATAATTCATTGTAATTTCCCCTTCCTCATCCATGGTCAAGAAACATTAAATTTAATTCCCATTAATAATTTAACAAATAAGCACTCGCTACTGAAGATGCCCTCCACAGTTGAGGGAGAAACGTCTGGAAGAAACACCAGTTATAGACCACGGCCACATAGCCCGGAATCTTTTAATATTATGGTTACCGGCCATGAAAACCTGCATTCCACAACAGCAGCTGTATTTTACGTGGTAAAGTTAAGACCCTAAGGCCTTATCTACAGCTCAACCACGTTAGAAAAAATACCCACATCTGGATTACAATAAACATAAATGGTTACATGATATATTTGCATTATAATATTATTTAATCAATTGAGTTGGAGTTTACTTGATGAAAATCCATATTTATTAATTAAATAAAAATAAAACGTAGTTTTATTTTATTTTCATATTTATTATATAATTCAGACAGCTGTTTCGGTACACTGTACCTTCTTCAGACACGTTAACAAATATATATAATATAATTAATTATAATTATTATTTACAATATGTTTGATTTACTCTAGATTTAACAATAAAATGTACAGGATAGAAAATCAAAATAAAGCTACTAATAACATAGAATAAATTGAAGGGCTTAGGGCTGTAACATGATAAGCCATATTCTGTCAAGAAATGACATTCATTACAATGGTAGCAAATACATGTATTGAAATATCCGTAAAATCATTTGTAAGTGCGTCAGTGACGAGTTAAAACATAATAGACACAATATATTAACAACAATACTGTCCAATTAATTTTTATTGTTTTTGAAACATTTTTTTTTTCAATGCCATCTTTTTGTCATTCGACATTTCAGGTATTCTCTCCTGGCATTAGCGTATTGTAATCTACTTCTGAGGTTAGGGCGCCTGGAAGGCGGGGTTACGCTGCCCCAATGATATGATGGGTAATGATGCGCCAGGAGAGGCCTTAAACCTAAACTTAATCTAATGAGGTGAATATGATATTGATGATAATGATGACCAGATAATGTTCGGGGACCGTATAGGCCTTAAAGTATCCTGACATTTGTCTTACAGGTGAGGAAAAAACCCGAAAAACCTCACCCAGGGAACTTGTCCCGAGCGGGGATCGAACCCGGGCCCGCTGCGTGACAAGGCAGCACGCTACCTCGAGAACACAGCGAAACATTAAAATCCTTATATCTCAGAAAGAACAAAATGTGGCTTAACATGTTATTGCCCTAAGCCCTTCAATTTAATTCTGGAGAAAATTATTTAATAGCAAGTAATTGTATAAACGTGACTTAAAAGTGTCAGTTTCAACCAATCAACATCAACTATCACTGAAATGTTGTCAAAATTAAATTATAAGACATAATGCTTAATTGTTTGGAAATTGTCGAATCTGGCTCGCAATTATTTCTGAATTGTAAGCTACAGAACATGGAAGGCAGTTCTATCAAAACCGTAGGTTCCTGGTCGCGCCGACATAAGCTCTCCATACATCCCTATCCTGAGCTATTGTTTTCCAGTTATTCCCTGTATAATCTACTTCCTTTAAATCATGCTTAATGTTCTTTTACCACCTCATTCTTGGTCTACCAACTGAGCGTTTTCCCTCTGGTTTTCCTACAAGAAGCTTCCATGTAGGCTACCTCTTTCATTCCCCTTTCGTGCCACATGTCCTGCACATCGCAGGCTACGAGACTTACTGTTTTATTATGTTCAGTTAAATAACATTTTTAAAAGTTCTCATTGCTGGCTGAGGTGGTAGCATATCTGCTTCTTGTCTAACTGGTCCGAGTTCGATACCCGGCGGGGTCGAAACTTTTAATCTGTATTAATTTAATTTAATTGAGAAGTACTGTCACATATGGAGCTGATGTTTGGACATTAAACAAAAACTTAGAACAAAAACTTAAATGGAAATGGATTTCATGAGGATAGCAGCAAGAAGTGCAAAATTAGAAAAAATAAGAAATAATGTCATACGAGAAAAAATTAATATTACTAGACAACGAAAATGTTCACTAACACAGAACTAGTTAATAAGAAAACTCAACGTGTAGTAACTATTATGTTTTCTAAACTGAGGGTAGTTGCTGTTAGGCTGTTAGTACCTGCAATTCGACCTCCCCTCTTACCGCACCAAACACCATAGATTCCTCAAAAGCTGCTAAAGAAGCCGGAACTGAACTGTAAATAATTTATTTCAATTTTATTAGTATAATATATAATATCCTCAACTAGTGTACAACTCAGCATCAAGTTGAGAGATGAGATAAAATGAAGCCCCTAATGAGATCTGTGAAAGACAAGAGTGCCTGCCGACCACGCCTGACGCACCATCACGGGGGCAGATGAACGAATTGAAACGAAATGGATCAGATGAATACGGAGGAATAGTGGAATGAAATTGTGGCAGGGAAAACTGGAGAAACCCCGAGGAAAAAACTGGGTAAGCTCTATTTCGTCCACCACGAAACCCACATGGAGTGACCGAGACTCGATCTCGGGACCCCAGTAGTGAGAGACGAGCGTGTAACTGCTTGCGCCACGGACTAACTAAATAACTAACTCTCTGGCACTATCATGGCATATTTGTAGCAGGGCGGACATAAGCTCTCCATACATCCTTATCTTGAGCTAATGTTTTCCAAGCATCCCCTGTAACTTAAACACAAGATCACAACATAGTCTCTTACTTAATATACCGCAACATAGGACATCACATCACTCCATGTCATATGCCATCTCCACTTCTCGCAACTGGAATTCCCTACCACAAGAAATAAGGTGCTGCCGGACATTGGCATCTTTTAAAAGAAATCTAAATTTATATTTGCTCTAAACTCGACTTCATTATTATCCAGTGTAAGATATATATATATATATATATATATATATATATATATATATCAATTGGTGTTTCCCGTATAATGTATCATATTTATATTTATTATTATTATTATTACTATTATTATCGTATCATTATTGTTATTACCCTATAAAATGTTGTTTGTACATGACATTTACATTGCTACATTTATTATATCTTTAACTGTTTATAATTAGTATAGTGTATATCTATATTTGTCGAATATTTATTTGTATTTGTGCTGGTTGAGTGGAAGAGAGGGCCTTATGGCCTTAACTCTGCCAGAATAAATAAAGTATTATTATTATTATTATTATTATTATTATTATTATTATTATTATTATTATTATTATTTAAGTGGTGGTTAATGTTATTCTCCTGGCCTACGTACTGGGCGTTTTCCTTCTAGGAGTTTCCATGACACTTTTTAAACTCCATTCGTGTCACATGCCCTGTCTTTTGAAGTGTACGAGAATTAATTGTTTTTCTATTACATCTGATTTCCTACAAAGATCATGTAGCTCATCGTTAGATACTCTTCTCAATTCACATGTCTGTTCATGTCTCTTTGTTCCATTTATTTGTAACTGTCCATATCCATTATACAGAGTGTCCCATTACCTCCCACATTTTAATTAATCATAATTAACAAAGTATGTGGAATTAGGAATAGAGGTTGGTATTAAACGAAACAGATACTCAAAGAATTGTCATTGCCACACATTAAAACACCGCTACATGTGCACAATTTCTTCAATCTTTTCTTCTGAAACACGTGTACGAGCACCTCCTGATTCATTTTTAACGCTTCCAGTCGCCAGAAACTTCTCAAGCAATGCCTTAATGGTCTTCCCATCAGGTGCATTTCCTCCATATTCTCTCCGGTAATCTCTTTGCACTGTAATTATTGACTTCGTCTCTGCATACCAGAAAACATTGTGTGCTTACTGTTTTGTGTTATGTCATTATTGTCCAACATGCGACAGATGAATTAACTGCAACAATGAAAACAAACATTCTTTGAGTTTCTCTTTCTTTTAATACCAACCTCTTTTCATAATTCCGCATACTTTGAGAGTTATGATTAATTAAAACGTGTGAGGTTTGAATGCGACACGATGTAGGCCTATAATACATTTATAGGCCTATGTGACCATGTCCACCGCTGTGGTCTCGAGGTAGTGTGCGGCCTTGAAACGCAGCGGGCCCAGATTCGATCCCTGGTCTGAACAAGTATCCTGGATGATGGTTTTTTCGGGTTTTTCCTCACGTATAAAACAAATGTCAAGGAAAATTTAAGGCCCAAACGGTCCCCGAACATCATCTGGCGATCATTATCATCATTAACATTTTCATTACGTTTAGGATTAAGGCCTTTCCTGGCACATCGCTACCATCATCATCACCTATCATATATCATCGGGACAGCGTAACTCCGCCTTCCAGGCGCCCCAACATCAGGAGTGGGATACAATAACACCATGGCAGGAGAGAATACCAGAATGTCGAAATGACAACCTGATGGCATTGAATAAGAAAAATAGTTTTATTGATATTTACTTCCAGTTCTAATTTCGTAATGTTACTCAATAGAATATGCATGTTTTCGTAAGCAATGCCACGAGTGACTTCCAAATTATCGATAAATTCACGACTCACGAAATGAGGAGTGAATTTATCTAGAGAATCTGGAAATCAAGAGTGGCATTTGTTAGGACTATTTAACGAATAAAATTAAGCTGTTTACTCACAAATCATTATTTAACTATAGTTATTTTAAAATATTTCTATAGTTAATGTAAACGGCGATGTTTGAAAACAAATGAGAAACGTTAGGTAAGCTTCATCTGCTTCTTTTGTTTATCACTGCAACCAGATCATACTATTTATTGCCAAAGGATGCTCTCTAGTGGAGAAAAAATGAAACGATTCAGAAAATTAAATTTAATTTCTGAGGTAGGTAGAGTTGGGAATATGTACAATTAGTATTTTTCTGTGGATTATTACCTGTGGAAAAAATACATTTAAGAAGTGGGCAAACAGTGGTTTCTTTTTTTGGTGGTATAATAAAATTGCTACAAATGTTTTTATATTAACTCCTGCAAGCGCTATGTGTTGAACATCTTTAGGCACGATATATACAAATCTGGTGAGCCGTATTTCTTACAGGCTCAGGCACTGCCAGAAAGAATGGGCTCAGCACCTGTTCAGAATATTAAAAAGGCGGTAGCTTTCTTTAACGTTCGTATAGAAGATATAACACTGATAAATAATATCGTGAAACACAACTCTGATTGGTTGTAAAACAGAAATCATTGAAACGTGATTGGTCATTGACTCCCATTTGGGGCATGAGTTAAATAGCCATATTAATTTAACTGCAGATAATTTATAACTTTTAATATCGGTATAACTTAAATCTATTTGAGAGGTGGACTGAAGATAAATTATATTAAAACAGAATATATGGTAATCGGAGCAAATTCAGAAGACCTACAAATAAATTATATGGTAATTAAACATGTTGAAGAATTTAAATATCTTTGATCTATAATAGATAAACATGGTACTTGTGAAAAATATATTATTAAACAGAGTAAATTGTGCAACGAATAGAAATTTGACCAGAAAAACAATTGTATTGTATTGTAAGCCTATGTTTTCCCTTTACAGAGTTAGGCGCTTCCCCCTACAGGGAAGAATTTGAACCATGCTAATTTAGTTACACTTGTTTTCGTATAGATGTCATTTTGAGTGGTACGTGGTCAGCGTTCCGCCTCATGCTGACATCTAGGAAACCAAGGTAGTATTAGGACGGGAAAATTCGGTAAATTTTGCTTAGAGGCCTTTTCATTCAGGCTTAAGCTTGAAAATCTTCAGACTCGGGACCCACGGCTTAAAATCCCAGGCAAGGAGCATAACCACTAGTCCACCGCGGCCGACGATATTATACAGAGAATAATAGAAAGTATACTTACACACGGATCAGAAAGCTGGACAATAAATGAAAGGATGCAGAAAATAATCTTGGCGACAGAAATGGATGGATTACGAAGAAATATGAGAATATCCAGGCTACAACATATTCGAAATACATATATCAGACAAGAAATGGATGCACAAGAAACTGTTATATATAGGATAACAAAGAGAGCTCTATAGTGGTATGGACAAGTACAACGGATGTCGGAAGACCAGTGGCCTAAACAGGTGTTGGATTGGATGGTACCAGGCAGAAGGAAGAGGGGGAGAAGTAGAAGAGCATAGTATGAGGGAATATATGATGCTATGATGAAGAGGGGTATGGAAGGTGGACAATGGGAAGATAGGAATCTCTGGAAAGCAGGAATCAAAGGCAAACTGCTGTAAAGTGGAAAGTCTGTTTTAAGTAAGTTACCTAAGTATAATTTAAATCTGGTGAGGTGAAAGAAAATATTCTACGATCTTAACTCCATGAGGTAAAATGAATAATTTTTCATTACTTTGTATAAAATAAGCAGAACATATTTTTTCTCAGCATTAATTAACATATTACTGACCATAAAATGTTTACGCAAATTAAAACCAAGAACAAATTAAACTATTTTTAACGTATTGATATAACTGTCTCGGATGGGATAATTTAAGCTCGTTTTAGTGAAGGTGCGTTTTATTCTGAAGCAGAATAACCTGGCTGATTTTTTATAGATTAAGTCGTCAGGGCGATTGTTGGGTTGGAATTTCATCAATAATTAAAATTTCATAATATTATTAAAATTATCATAATTAATGCCACGAGTGATTTCCAAATTATCGATAAATTCACGACTCGCGAAGTGAGGAGTGAATTTATCTAGAGAATTTGGAAATCAAGAGTGGCATTTGTTAGGACTATTTAACGAATAAAATTAAGCTGTTTACTCACAAATCATTGTTTAACTATCGTTATTTTAAAATAGTTATATATTTAATCTAAACGGCGATGTTTGAAAACAAATCAGAAATGTGAGATTATGTTCATTCACTGCTGCTTGATCATATTATTTATTGCCAAATAAGATCGCAATAGTGTAAGAGTGCACCCAAGTGGAGAAATAATAAAACACATCAAACTATATAATTTATCATAACCAACATTACGGGTTATTCATTTATTTTTTTTAGGAAACAACTCAGTAATTCAAGGAATTGTTTCATTATTCAATGTATTTGTTGGAGAATAATAATGTTCTGACCTGTTCAGAATATTAAAAAGGAGGAGCTTTTTTATCACAAAAGCAGGAGCTGAAAAAAAAGAAATCGATAAAGAGCTAGGTGAAACAGGACTGTGATTGGTTGTAAATAAAAAATCATTGTAACGTGATTGGTCATTGACTCCCATTTGGGGCTTGAGTTAAATAGTCAAAACAAATAAATTTAATCTAATGTGTGGGTGGCACTATTAAAAGAACCCTTAAAAACACAAGAAAAAAAAACAAAAATTAAATTTTATAAAGTAGTGGCTGTTCCTGTATTGACGTATGGATCAGAATTTTCGACGATCACTAAAAGACAACAACAAAGATTGGAAGCAGCTGAGATGCGATTTTTAATAAATATAGCAGGATATACTCTGCTGGATAAGAAAAGAAATGAAGATATAAGAAAGGAACCTAAATATTTTCAAACTTACAGACCGAATAAATATAAGAACGACTGGAAAGAACATATTGATAGAATACCAGAAGGAAAATTTCCAAAATTATTGCTATATTATAAACCGTACGGAAGCAGAAATGTTGGACGCCCACACAGAAGATGGTCTGGACAATTTTAACAATTCTAGCTTTCATGAAACCGGAACGAACCTGGATGATGATGAATTAAAATGTCATAATATTATTAAAATTAATTTAATATGCATTGCAGAGACTCTTGATGTCCCAACTCCTTTCAAAAAACGTTAAACTGAAAATATATAAAACTATTATTCTACCAGTTATATTATATGGGTGCGAAACATGGACTCTTACTTTAAGGGAGGAAAGGAGATTACAAGTATTTGAGAATAAAGTACTTAGGAACATTTTTGGACCAAAGAGAGATGAACAGACAGGTGAATGGAGAAGACTACATAATAATGAACTACATGGTCTTTATGGGAAGCCGGATATAATAAGAACAGTTAAGTCTCGTAGACTGCGATGGGCAGGACATGTTGCACGTATGGGGAATGAAAGATTTGCATGGAAGCTTCTTGTAGGAAAGCCAGAGGGAAAACGCCCAGTTGGTAGACCAAGAATGAGGTGGGAGAATAACATTAACTATGATTTGAGGGAAGTAGATTACACAGGAAATGATTGGAAAGCATTAGCTCAGGATAGGGATGTATGGAGAGCTTATGTCCGCGCGGCCATGAACCTACGGGTTCGATAGTGCCAGTGAGTAAGTAAGTAAGTACTATAACAAGTGACAATCTCAACAATAGAAACACATTCACAGTAATCCCTACAAATAGCTTTCTGCTATTTTATTGTAATTAATATGAACGCCAACAGATGGCAGCACATAGCAGAGAATAAGCCAAACTCTTTAGATGTTGAAAAAAGCGTCCAATTTTTTACGTACAGATAGTATTTACGTAACGAAAATAAATATTATATCTAGGTTAGTCCATTCTGATTAACCTCATGGATTGAAAACCAGTTTCTATTTAGGTCTGAACGTAAAAAAGACAGCATTGTACATTTAATTATTCACAAATTGCAGAATCATCTATTACAACAAGGTGCCTATTGCATAAATATTTTTCTGTGAACATTGGATTACAACCTTACTAATAAGTAAACAAAAACTAGCGATAATAATTAATAATGCTTTATTTTATAATTATCTAGTAAGTACATGACCCACTTTATCAATTTTGATAGCATTTACATTAGGAGAAGGGCAAACACGCACTCTCTGTTGAGTAACATTGAAAAATTGGGTCTGGAAATAAACCAATAAAACTAAATACATGTTCACACATAGAAATACATTATGTAATTGAAATGGAGGTAGTATTGTTGCCCGAAAGCGAGGAGATACTAAAGGACAACACTATTGAGTAACACTAAGAGATTAGGACTGGAAATAAATATCAATAAAACTAAATGTATGGTCACACGTACAAATACATTATGAAATGGACAGCTAATGACAAATGAGGGAAATTTTGAGGAGGTGGCTGAATTCAAATACCTAGGAACAATAATCACAAGTAGGAATGAGATGCACAAAGAAATTAAACATAGGCTCAATTCTGGAAATGCGTGCTATTATGCATTGCATAGACTCTTGATGTCCCAACTCCTTTCAAAAAATATTAAACTGAAAATATATAAAACTATTATTCTACCAGTTATATTATATGGGTGCGAAACATGGACTCTTACTTTAAGGGAGGAAAGGAGATTACAAGTATTTGAGAATAAAGTACCTAGGAAAATGTTTGGACCAAAGAGAGATGAAGAGACAGGTGAATGGAGAAGACTACATAACAATGAACTACATGGTCTTTATAGGAAGCCAGATATAATAAGAACAGTTAAGTCTCGTAGACTGCGATGGCAGGACATGTTGCACGTATGGGGAATGAAAGACTTGCATGGAAGCTTCTTGTAGGAAAGCCAGAGGGAAAACGTCCAGTTGGTAGACCAAGAATGAGGTGGGAGAATAACATTAACTATGATTTGAGGGAAGCAGATTATACAGGGAATGATTGGAAAACATTAGCTCAGGATAGGGATGTATGGAGAGCTTATGTCCGCGCGGCCATAAACCTACGGGTTAGATAGTGCCAGTGAGTAAGTAAGTAAATAATTGAAATGGAGACTTAATGACAATGAGGGAAATTTTGAATAAGTAGTCAATTCAAATGCCTAGTTAAGAAGGAAAAGTTATATAGGCCTAGCATCCTGCTGGAGTTCGGAATTCCAAAAAAGTTAGTTAGACTGATACGAACATGCCTAAATGGCACAAAGAGTAGGGTCCGTGTAGGCAAATAGCTTTCGGATACTTTTCAAATTCACAATGAGTTGAAGTAAAGAGATGCACTATCTCCTCTACTATTCAGTTTTGTACTAGAGCATGTCATCAAATCTTTAGAGAATTAAGAAGGGATACAACTCAATGGTATTTGCAAGATGTTTATGCTGACTATTTAACTCATGCCCCAAATGGGAGTCAATGACCAATCACGTTTCAATGATTTCTGTTTTACAACCAATCAGAGTCGCGTTTCACAAAATATTTATCAGTGTTACATTTACCATATTAAAGAAAGCTCCTCCTTTTTAATATTCTGAACAGGTCTGACCATTATTTTGAAGTGACTGAGCCTGTAAATAAATACGGCTACCTGATTGTATATACGAGGGCGGATCGGAAAGTAACGCACAATAATTTTTTTCTGCCTTGGTATTGCAGCTAGAATGTTGAAATTTCACAGAGATATAGTTTGACGTTTTCACTACAGATGGTATTTTTTTCTCAGGTACACCTCTTGCGAGAGAAGCTTGAACTATGCAACAAAGATGGCGCGCATGCTACAGTCGTCCACCTGTGAGGAACAGAGAAGTGTTGTTCGATTTTTGTGGGCCAAAGGGCATAAACCCAGTGAAATTCACAGGGCCATGCGTGGCGTGTATGGGGATGATTGTATAGACCGTAGCAATGTCTCCAGGTGGTGCACATTCTTCCAAGAGGGACGCGTGAACCTTAGTGATTCGCTACGCTCCGGCCGGCCGACAAGAGCAGCAATCCCGCAGAATGTCAGAGGCATTGAGGCGGCAATTCTCAACGACCGGCGTGTGCAACTGCGAGCCTTATCGCAGAAGTTCAACATTTCCTATGGTGCGGTGTACGATATTGTTCATGAAAATTTGAAATTCCGTAAAGTTAGTGCTCGCTGGGTGCCTAAGAACCTGACAGACGACCACAAGGGCCAGCGAATGATGGCAAGCTTGGACCACTTAACGCGGTAACACCGCACAAGGACATGACTTTCTGGAAGGAATCGTCACAGGTGATGAGTCGTGGGCGTACCACTACACGCCCGCAAACAAAGCAGGCATCAATGGAGTGGAAACATGCTGGTTCCCCAGTAAAGAAAAAATTCAAAGTGACTCAATCTGCCAGGAAAGTGCTTGTGACAGTGTTCTGGGATATGCATGGTGTTTTATTGGTGGACTTTGCTGAACACGGGACCACTGTGAATGCTGCGGCCTACATTAAAACTTTGGTGAAGTTGCGTCGTACCATTCGTGACAAACGTCACAACATTAACGTTAAACTTCTTCATGACAATGCTCGCCCCCATGTTGCTGCTGTCGTTCGTCAGAAAATCGCCGAATTTGGTTGGGAGGTGCTCCAGCATCCACCATACAGTCCGGATCTTGCACCATCGGACTTTCATCTGTTTGGTCCCATGAAGAAATTCCTGGCCGGCAAACGCTTTGAGACAGATGTGGAAGTGAAATCAGCAGTGCGCAGATGGCTACACTCCAACCAAACGGACTTCTACGAACAGGGCATATTGAAACTGGTAACACGATGGGAAAAATGTTTTGAGAAAGTTGGTGACTATGTCGAAAAGTAGGTAAAAGATGTAAGTTCATTTGTGATTTTTTTCCTTTTTCTTACTATTAAACTTTAAAAAAACATGAAACCACTTTCCGATCCGCCCTCGTATATAGTGCATAGATGTCAACACATAGCGCTTGCAGGAGTTGATATAAAAACATTTGTAGCAATTTATTAAACCACCAAAAAAAGAAACCACTGTTTGCACTTTCTTAAATGTATTTTTTCCCAGGTAATAATCCAGAAAAATATAATTGTCATATTTACATCATACGACATCAGAAATGAATTAATATACAGTTTGATGTGTTTCATTTTTTCTTCACTAGAGAGCATTCATACAATATTGCGTTCCTTTGGCAATAAATAGTATGATCTGGTTGCAGTGATAAACAAAATAAGCAGATGAGGCGTACCTATCGTTTCTCATTTGTTTTCAAACATCGCCGTTTACATTAAATATATAAATATTTTAAAATAACTATAGTTAAACAATGATTTGTGAGTAAACAGCTTAATTTTATTCGTTATCGATAATTTGGAAATCACTCGTGGCATTACTTATGATGATGTAGTACTGTTGGGCCTTCGTGAACAGATACTAAGAGCCAACACGCACACACTATTGAGTAACACTAAGAAATTGGGACTGGAAATAAATATCAATAAAATAAATATATGGTCACACATAGAAATGCATTATATAATGGAAATGGAAAGCTAATAACAAATGAGGGAAATTTTGAAGAAGTGGTTTGAATTCAAATACTAGGAATAATAATCAGAAATAGGAATGAGATGCATAAATAAATTAAGCATAGGTCTAATTCTGGATATATATGCTAATATGTATTACAAAGACTCTTGACGTCCAAACTCCTTACAAAAAGGAAAAAAAAAGTTTAACTGAAAATATATAAAACTGTTATTCTCCCAGTTATATTATATGGATGCGAAACTTGGACTCTTATTTTAAAGGAGGAAAGGAGATTACGAGTATTCGAGATTAAAGAGATTAGGAAAAATTTTTGGACCAAAGACAGACGAATGGAGAAGACTACATATCAGTGAACTACATAATATTTATTGGAAACCAGATATGATAATAATAAGAAGAAAGGTTCGCACAAATGGGCATTGATTGTTCTTTAGTCTTTGCTGTAGTCATTCAGTGATTTCGTGTTTCTTGGGCATTTCGGTATATGATATCGGTCGCACTGTCCGCCACACAATTCACACACGCACTTCCCACTAGGTTCGTGATACTTCTTGATTCTGCACACCTTATGATGAAAGCCGTGAATCGCATATCGTGTTACAACATGTCTTAGCTCTTGGTTGGTTTTCGTCCAGCATAGCTCCTGAGGTGTAGAAATCAGCACCTATCATTCTCTGTTTTTCTCTCCTGTTGTTTAAAAGTTCTAGATAAGGGCTAGTAGATGGCAGCAGCATTCTCAGTCGTAGATCTTCCACGTACACCAGATATAATAACAACAGTTAAATCTTATCGACTGTAATGATCAGGACATGTGACAAGAAAGTGGAATGAAAAATGTTCACGGAAGGTTTTCGTAGGAAAACCAGATATCATCATCATCATCATCCTTCCAGGTATTAGTCCTTGAAGAACTATTACGGCCTGAGAAAGCGGTTTTCGTGCCATCTTTTCATAGGTCGACTAGGCGACCGTGTCCCATTTGGACAGTAGTTCATTATTGCCTTGGGGATCCTGGATCTAGCCATTCTTGAGACATGTTCCTTCCAGTTTAGCTGATATCTGGAGATGTAGTCCAGTATTGGTGACACATTAAGTTCTTGAAGGATTTCTACCTTTCTCTCGTCCTTATAGACCACGCTTCACTCCCATAAGATAGGACTGGTCGAGCCATTATTTGATAAAGACGAGTACGAGTTGATTTTTGCACTAATGAAGTTTTAAAAATCTATTAATGATTCCCATTAATTTGTTGAATTTCACAATTTTCTCTGGTAAATACAAATGTTCAACAAAAGAGAGTTTATATCCTTCTTCTTCTTCTTCTTCTTCTTCCGAATGCAGTATTGGGTGATGATGCCCGTTCTGCGACTACAAAAACTGATCTTTCCATCGGTTGAAGGGTCTTCCGAGGTCTCTTTTGCCTTTAGGGTTGAGGTGGTAAATCATCTTTGGTAAACGGGAATTTGACATTCTCTGGACGTGTTGGAACCATTTAATCTGATAATTTTGTATATGTTCAACCATTTCCCTACTATTCCACTGCATCCTTATCTCATCACTTTTCATTCTATCCCTTAATGTTACTCCAGTTAGTGATCGGAGGAATCTCATTTGTGAACTATTAATGCGAGATTTATCTTTTGCTCGAAGTGTCCAGCATTCACTTCCGTATAGTGGAGCAGGTTTGGCTATGGCATTATGAAATCTCAATTGGATTTCTTTCCTCATTTGTTTTCCAAAATTTCTCCTAATTATACCATTTAATCTGTTATATTTTTCTAAATTTGTTTTCACATCTTTTTGATTATGAAACTGTGATATATTATTACCTAAATAATTAAAGTGTGTTACTTGTTCTATTGGTTTATTATTTATTATTATTTTTACTCTCGAAAGTCCCTTTCCAGTGATTGCCATGGATTTGGTTTTTATTTTCAGATATTTTCATGTTGTATTTTTCCAGGGTGTTCTGCAATTTAAACACTGATCTCTGCAAATCATCTTCATTCTCCGCTAGAAGTACTTGACCATCTGCGAAGATTATTGTTTGTATTTGATTTCCTCTACATACTTTTTACTCCTGGGGGGTTTAGTTTTTTCCACTCCTGGACAATTTTATTTAGATATAGAATAAACAGTAATGGAGATAGTCCATATCCCTGTCTTAAACCTTGGTTAATTTCAACTAAATAAGTAAAGTCATTAACTCTCTTAAAAATTTTGTTATTTAAACAAATTTTGCTTGGTATTGGGGATTTTCCACAAAAGGCCATTATTTTAGTTTTATTGGTAGATATTTCCATTGAATATTTCTGGGCTATCAAATTTAAATTATGTACTGACCATTGGAAATCATCTTCAGATGTTGCTAGTAAAACAAGATCATCTGCAAACATTATTATATCTAATTTTAAATTTCTATGGATAGTGATATTTACATGTTTTGTTTCTCTAAAGTCTTTTACAATGGCAGTTACTAGTTTGTGGGACATTCTATTACTTTCAAGCCCGATAAAAGGAAAAGCCAGACGGATCACCATGATAACGACTTACGAACAAATAAGGAAAACCAGATATAAAACGATCAATTGGTAGACCAAGAATAAGATGGTAGAATAACATTAACCATGATTTGAGGGGATAATTGAAATCATTAGCTCAAGATAGGGTTGTATGGAGAGATTATGTACGCTGTACATGGGCCCATGAACATACGGGTTCTATAGTGATGGTGGGTTAGTTATTTTAGGTGATTTCCCATAAGCAATACTCGCATGAAACTTATTGTTACAAGTTCTCATAAATAATGCCACGAGTGATTTCCAAATTATCGATAAATTCACGACTCACGAAGTGAGGAGTGAATTTACCTAGAGAATTTGGAAATCAAGAGTGGCATTTGTTAGGACTATTTAACGAATAAAATTAAGCTGTTTACTCTCAAATCATTATTTAACTATAGTTATTTTAAAATATTTATATATTTAATGTAAACGGCGATGTTTGAAAACAAATGAGAAACGATAGGTACGCTTCATCTGCTTCTTTTGTTTATCACTGCAGCCAGATCATACTATTTATTGCCAAAGGAACACAATATTGTAAGAATGCTCTCTAGTGGAGAAAAAATGAAACACATCAAACTGTATATTAATTCATTTCTGATGTCGTATGATGTAAATATGACAATTATATTTTTCTGGATTATTACCTGGGAAAAAATACATTTAAGAAAGTGCATATAGTGGTTTATTTTTTTGGTGGTATAATAAAAATTGCTACAAATGTTTTTATATTAACTGCTGCAAGCGTTATGTGTTGACATCTATGCACTATATATACAATCTGGTAGCCGTATTCCTTGTGGGCTCAGTCACTGCAAAATAATGGTCAGACCTGTTCAGAATATTAAAAAGGAGGAGCTTTCTTTGATATGGTAAATATAACACTGATAAATATTTCGTGAAACACGACTGTGATTGGTTGTAACACAGAAATCATTGAAACGTGATTGGTCATTCACTTCCATTTGGGGCATGAGTTAATTAGTCAGAATTAATCTAATGGTTCTCATTTCGAAAAAATACTACTTTTGTAAGAGATATTTTCATTTTCTTGTTGTAAATTATAAATAATGATTTACCTTCATTCTCAATTTTATCATAAGTAATGCCACGAGTGATTTCCAACTTATCTAGAGAATTTTGAAATCAAGAGTGGCATTTATTAGGACTATTTAACGAATAAAATTAAGTTGTTTATTCACAAATCATTATTTAAATATAGTTATTTTAAAATATTTAGGCCTATATATGTAATGTAAACGGCGATGTTTGAAAACAAATGAGAAACGATTGTTACGCTTCATTTGTTTATCACTGCAACCAGATCATATTATTTATTGCCAAAGGATCGCAATATTGTAAAAATGCACCCTTAGTGGAGAAATTTATAACCAACATTATACTCGTGGGTATTAAATAATTTCTGATGTCCTATGATGTAAATATGTCATTTATATTTTTCTGCAACGTTATTTCCTGGGAAATAATTCATTTAAGAAAGTGCAAACAGTGGTTCATTTTTTTTTGTGGTAAAATCAATTGCTACAAATATTTTTATATTATCTCCCGCAACACGATAACGTTACATTCGTGCACTATATATACAATCTAGTCCACCACTGTTTTCTCTCTGTAGCGTGCTGCCTTGTCACGCAGCGGGCCCGGGTTCGATCCCCGGTCGTGGAAGATTTTCTGGGTGAGGTTTTAATCAGGGTTTTTCCTCACCTGTAAGACAAATGTCAGGAAAACTTTAAGGCCCGAACGGTCACCGAAATCATATGGCCATCATCCTTATCATTATCATCCTTACCATTATCATTATTATCATCATCCTTCACCGGTGTGGAAAGCAACGGGAAGCTACCACACCTACACAATTCCCTAGTAAAACTGCAAGCATAGCATGAAAATGCTATGATTGCAGTGAAGGACCTGCCTTCGGGCAGAATTACTATGGATGGATATACAATCTAATAGCCACGTGCAGTTGTTGTAAAATAATGCTATGACCTATTCAGAATGTTAAAAAGGAGGAGCTTGATTTTACAGTGATAAAATTAAACTGATAAAATTGAGGTGAAAAACGACTGTGATGGGTTGTAAATAAATAAATAATAGTTTTAAAAAACTAAAAGAACACGCTTTATTAGAAAACTAAAAAATGAAAAATAATTTTAATTTCCAATACGCTTGGGATAAAATAAAGTGGTCAACAAAAAAATCATCTCCAACACATATAGAATAAAATTAGAGTTATCAACAAAAAGAAAATAATTTTACCATCAAAAGCGTGGGGTGCTCTATATCAATTAATATATTTGATAATAAACAGATATTGGTAAAAGTAAGCCCTCTAAGAAGAAAATGTAAAAGTCATGAAAAGCGCCCCACGCTTTTGATGGTAAAATTATTTTCTTTTTGTTGATAACTCTAGGTCGAAACAGGTCAACAAATGGCCTAAATTCGTGAATGTACTATGATGATGATGATGATGATGATAACTCTAATTTTATTCTATATGTGTTGGAGATGATTTTTTTGTTGACCACTTTATTTTATCCCAAGCGTATTGGAAATTAAAATTATTTTTCATTTTTTAGTTTTCTAATAAAGCGTGTTCTTTTAGTTTTTTAAAACTATTATTTATTTTTTATTTTTTAGTTTTAATATTTTACAGAATAAGATAAAAATGCAAATATCTTTAAAATCGATACTATTGTAGTATGAGCTAAAAGTAATACTCTTCTATAAAAAAAACCTTCAAACCGGATTTGAACCAGCGACGTATGAATTACTGAAATTATATACCACTAAAAGTTCGCTGCTCTACCAACCGAGCTCTTACAACGATTGACTAAAAACTTGACAAGTCCGCAACCTATTATACCAGTTTTCATTTTTTTTTATTTTCGGATGATTCTGGCCAGGATTTTAGAAACAAAATATGAAATTATTGTATTGTCGCGGGTCCTCTACAAGTATACAAAGTTTCAAGTCGATCCAATGTTCCTAAGTGGGTGAAAATCGCTTTGAAAGATTCCGTTACATTGATACAAAAACACTTTTTTTGATTTTCTGATGATTATGGCCAGGATTTTAGAAAGTAAATATGAAATTATTGTATTGTCACGGGTCCTCTACAAGTATACAAAGTTTCAAGTCGATCCAATGATTTTAAGTGGGTAAAAATCGCGTTGAAATATTCCGTTACATAGATAGATAGATAGATAGATAGATAGATACAGGTCAAGCTAATATAAAGCGTGTAAAAATCATTGAAATGTGATTGGTCATTGACTCCCATTTGAAGCAGGAGTTAAATAGCAAAAAAACAATGTTACGTAATTAAATGTAGGCTAGAGATGTCCTCGAGGCAAACAAGGAGGAAAAAAACTTGTGATTTCTTGGAGTAAGTTGAAAAGTGGTTGGGAAAGAGATGTCAGTGAATGGAGGCCATTTTGTTAATTGATATTCAAAAGTGTTAATGAGACAGGTGATGTTGAAACATCTAACCTTTGTCACAAATGATCCGTAACTTCTGTTGCTAGGCAACGCAACATAAAACAACAATTAAATATATCAAAGCCTAGATTAATGGTAGAGATTAAACTAAATTAAAGAGAGAGTAAGCTTATATGTTATTAAATTTAGTATAATTGAAAGAGTGTTTGTGGAAAACGGTACAAGTGCCAAATGAACATTTTGTTTTAGGGAAACAAAAAAAAGTTGCAATTATGTTTTGTGTTGTTGAATATACTTACAAAATGTTCTCCTTGAAGTATCCATTATTTGTGTAAAATTGTAGACTTTCACAGCAGGTGTATTGATTCATATTTTTTTATGTCTTTCGGGCTAAATGGCCGTGGTCTGGTTTTATTAACACTCAACGTTTCGATTACTACTGCGGTAGACATCCTCAGGAGATTCTGCGTGTTCTATGACCTCCCAACTCATCAAATGTCGGCTTCTGAACACGCAGAATCTCCTGGGATGTCTACCGCAGTAGTAGACGAAACGTTGAGTATTAATTCAACCAGACCACGGCCATTTAGCCCGAAAGACATAAAAGAAATGAATCTATTATTTATGTTTGCTTGATCAGAAAAAAATTATTGTCAATTAAATATTATGAATATATGCCAATTTCGGTTATATTTATTTAAAATTTTTAATAACAACAATACAATTCATGATAGGCCTCATGGCCTGTTTCGCTCTCATGGCATTTCATCTTCCCATATTCTTCTTGGTCGTCCAACGTCCCCTGACCTTGCGGTAGGCCTCCTATGTAAAAAAAGACTCATAACTCCCGAATGTATATCCTGATATAATAATAATAATAATAATAATAATAATAATAATAATAATAATAATATGTTTGAGTTTGGTATCTTTCACAAACCATCTCATACTGATACCACAATCATAGTTCTTCTCTTCACCCATATTCTCATAAGATGGCAGCCTTTAATAGTTACATTCATAGACTTTTAAATATCCCATTTTCACCCTTGGAATATAATAATGAATTGAATATTATCAAACAATTAGCTATTTATAATAACTACGACCCTAAAATTATATAATATTTAATTAAGGTTCATTACAAAAAAGCAATTAACAAAGTTTTTCCTTTACCCAAAGAAAACATAAAGAAATATGTCGTAATGTCATACATAGGCCCACTTTCAAATAAAATATCTAAACACTTTAAAAAGTTGAACATTAATGTGGCATTTAAAACTAATAAAACTTTACAAAATATAATAAAAAACAATAAAACCAACATAAAAAATATATAAATTATCAGGTGTATATAAATTGAAGTGTGGAACATGTGACAATGTCTATATAGGACAAACTGGTAGACCTTTTATCTCTCGGATAAAGGAACACATGAGAGCATATAACAGAAATTTAGAATATTCAAAATATGCTAACCACCTATTCCAATTTAATCATTGTTTCGATCCAAATTTTGAAATTTTACATGTTTGTGATAAGGGTATAAGAATTTAGATCTTTTGGAGGCTGTAGAAATTAATAAATTGAAAAGTAGTGACAAACTGTTAAATTCTCAACTTGATTTGAATGAATCCCCTTTGTTAAATTAAAAAATGTAAATAAATATTGTTGTATTGTTGCTTAGATCAGTTGGAACACAATTCATAATTTGTTAACATGTCTGAAGAAGGTACAGTGTACCGAAACAGCTGTCACTGAATTATATAATAAATATGAAAATCAAATAAAACTACGTTTTATTTTTATTTAAATAATAATAATAATAATAATAATAATAATAATAATAATAATAATAATAATAATAATAATAATAATAGTAATAATAATAATAATAATAAGAAGAAGAATATTAAGTACTAGCTAATACCCGACGTGCGCCGAAAATTCGAAAAATGCACAAATTTTTCGAAGAATAACTTAAAAAATCGAAAATTTTGCACCTAAATAAATAAAATATTGATGATTAATTGATTATATGGTATACACTGCGACGAACCAAACATGGCGGTTGCTAGAGTAAATTTTTAATTTTAAATTTCACGTAAACCCCCAATTCTGACGGTCGGATTTCGCTGACTTCTGATAATACATACATCGATTTTTTTAATAGGGTATTCCAAGTTTTGTTTTGAAATATAGAAAATTGCGATTGCTATAGCATTTTTTTTTAAATTTTCGTTTCAGGTGAACTCCAAACCCAATGATTTTGGAACATAATAGATAACGGCTAAACACTCGCTGCATCTGAAACCCTGTGTATACACTTTTTCAATAAAAGATCGGTTGAACGGTTTATAAACCTATAAAGGACAAAGAGACATATGTATATGTGTGTGTATACAAATCAATAAAAAAACGAAATTGCACTAAATTACATAATAATGTACAATAATAACTTAGAGTTTTATATGATTTTGTTTTCTTTGCGGTCCGGAATATATAAATAACTGGCAGAATGAATTATTGTTTCGCCAATTTAAGGTTAGGCTAGTAGGGTAAGCACTTGTACAGAATTAATTGAATAAGACTGTGATGGTTTTGTTAGAATTGACACTTACTATCAGCAAGTCCCAAACAGTAAAACTGACATTACTGCAATAACTGATGAAATTATGAACTCCTGTTAAAAGGGATTATATAAACATAATAATATCCAGGAAGAAATAAATAAAATAATACAAAATGCTAACATCCATCCATCCATAATAATTCTGCCCGAAGGCAAGTCCTTCACTGCAATCATAGCATTTCCATGCTATGCTTGCAGCTTTACTAGGGAATTGTAGGTGTGGTAGCTCCCCGTTGCTTTCCACACCGGTGAAGGATGATGATGATGATGAAGATGATAATGATAAGGGTGATGATGATAATGATGGCCATATGATTTCGGGGACCGTTTGGGCCTTAAAGCTTTCCTGACATTTGTCTTACAGGTGAGGAAAAACCCCGATAAAAACCTCACCCAGAAAAACTGCCCCACCGGGGATAGAACCCGGGCCCGCTACGTGACAAGGCAGCACGCTACCTCGAGACCACAGCGGTGGACAAATGCTAACAAATGTTACTTTTAAATAAAAAAAGTAGGCCTATTTAAATTCAAAATATCCGACACGTGAAATAAAAGCCAGATTGTAAAAACGCTAACATCCTGCGCTGCTACGCCCAAAGAAATGAAAATTAATGCGTTTTTATTGAGTTGAATAAGTGGAGGAACAATTTATATCATAATTGTTTTAAGATACCTCGTGCTGATTACAGGGCGTTGCCCTGGAATCTTCTCATTCCTATCTACTTGGCATAAATAAGATGGAAGGCGAAAATTAATGTGATTTTTATGTTTAGTTGAATAAGTAGAAGGAAAAAATAATATAATAATTATTTTTATATACCTTCTTCTTATTCTTCTTCGTCAGGCTCTAAGACTTCCAGTGGAATGTCTTGGCCTTCTCAACTAGTTTACGCCATTTCTTCCTATCTTGTGCAGTAGATTTTCAAATCAAAAATCCCCATCTCTCTTAAATCCTCAATTACGTCATCTTCCCATCGATCTTTGGGTCTTCCTCTTGGTCTTGTTCCATGTGGCTTCCAATTCAAAATATTATTTGGCAATCTTCCTTTTGTCATTCTTAATGTAGCCTATGTCCAAACCATTGTAATCTTTTTGATTTGATGAAACTAACTATACTTTCTTTATTATTCTTGAGGTATAATTCATTATACCTTCTTAACCTCCACGGGCTAATTATCCGGTGTTGCCCGTGATTCTACTTATCCCGATCTTCTAGGCATAAATGAGCTCAAATGCTAATATTAATGTTTTATAATGTTTAGTTGAATATGTAAAAGAAAACGTTATAAATGTATATCATATTTATTTTAAGATACCTCGTGCTGATTACCCGGATTTGCCCGGAAATCTACTTATCCCGATCTTCTTGACATAAATGAGCTGAAAGAAAAAAATCGTTACTGTGAGTTATCCATTAAAAATTACCCGCCGTGCACTGCTCCGCTTGCCCGGGAATTTACTTATCCCGATCTCCTTGGCATTAATGAAATACAAAAATGGTTATTGTGAGTTATCCGTAAAAGATAAACTAATGCTGTCCCGGACTTTTTACACGCTTTATGGTAGCTTGACCTGTATCTATGTAACGGAATCTTTCAACGCGATTTTCACCCACTTAAAAAATCATTGGATCGACTTGAAACTTTGTATACTTGTAAAGGACCAATGACAATACAATAGTTTCATAAATGTTTCTAAAATCCTGGCCAGAATGTAGTGGTATATAATTTCAGTAATCCATAGGTCGCTGGTTCAAATCCGGCCCGGAGGATTTTTTTAGTAGAGTATTACTTTTAGCGCATACTACGATAGTATCAAATTTAAAGATATTTACATTTTTATCTTATTCTGTAAAATAAAAACTAAAAAATAAAAAGTAAATAATAGTTTAAAAAACTAAAACAACACGCTTTATTAGAAAACCGAACTAAAAAATGAAAAATAATTTTAATTTCCAACACGCTTTGGATAAAATTAAAGTAGTCAACAAAAAATCTTCTCCAACATATCTAGAATTAACTAGATTTATCTATAAAAAATAATTTTACCATCAAAAGCGTGGGGTGCTCTATATCAATTAATATATTTGATAATAATCAGATATTGGTAAAAGTAGAGTCTCTAAGAAGAAAATGTAAAACCATAAAAAGAACCACACGCTTTTGATGGTACAAAATGTAGCGATTAATATGATAGGAGACATATAAACTAAGATACAACTCTAATATGCATGGTTCTGAAACTAAAATGTTCCGAAATATATTAAATTGTTATTAAAATTAAATAAATCTATAAATAATTAAAATAGAATATATTACTAATATCGCTATAAAATATCTATGTGGAAAAGTAGAAATATATCCAGGTAAAAATTCCACGTACATTTGTCTAGAATAAAGAGGTATTGTCAGAACTCTACCTGCTACACAAGTTACAAATAATATAGGAACACAAAAAAGGGTATTGTCAAAAGAATATAACTAATTCCAATTAGCAGTCTATACAAATTCCAAGAAATAAGGATATAAAAAACTACCTGGCTAGTACAGACAACAAAAACATTCATTCACCTTTAGAAAAGATAATCTCTTAACATTGACAGTTTACAAAGAAACTGATAAACATTTATCTATTAAATATCAAAGAACCAATTTACCCAGTTCTTAGAAATGTTATACGTACTAGTAAATAATATTATTGTAACATAAATATATATTCAATTGTAAGGAGTGGATTCGAGAAAAGTGGGAGGAGCCACCGCCTTTATAAGCGAGAACTTATATCAAAATACTAATCACTCACTATCACTCTCGGTGACTCTGTGATCAGTGTTGAAACGTAGTAGATCTGCAGACCGCCATCTCCGATTCAGTTAAAGATCACTCTCAGTGACTCTGTGTTCAGTGTTGGAACATCGTAGACCTGCAGACCGCGATCTCCGATTCAGTGTTAATATTAGATTCGTCCGAGAAATAGTTAAATTTAAAGTTATAGTCCGTTAACCATTTGCACTTTGAAAATATTGATTTGAGCACGTGGACCTCTTAATGTATTCGTCACGCAGATTCTGCCACTCATAGATAAAACTTTGTATACTGTATTGATCAAAAGAGATATTTCTCCGTAAATACACAACAGGTTTCTTGGATTCCATTTAAAATTGAGTGTAATATTTGTACGATTGTGCACTTTGCTTATAAAGAGTTCTGAACACACTGAGTCACATTCATATGCCTACCAACCAAATGTTAGCGATAGCAGTAAAAGATGATACTGCGTAAAACCTTCTAACGGAGACTTTGTTTATACTTGAGGATTCATAGTTCTGTGTACATTAATTTAGTTGTTGGATTTTGTTATGTTATTAGGCAGCCTAAGCCAACTATTAAGCTGTCCAAATGGTATTTTTTAAGGGTGTAGGAGTATGAGTGATACAACTCCCTTATAGCCTATAATCATCCGGCGAGGAAACTCCTGACCAATTTGCAAATATACCCATCACAATCGGATGAACGATAACACAGCGGATAAATACGAACAAAGAAACATGAATTTTTGTATATTAGATATCATATTCAGTTACTATTTTTATAAACTTAGGTCTGGCTAATACCCGGCTGGTCGCTGGCTACACCCTAAATAAAATGGGTTTTGCATTTTATGAGTAGATAAGTAAAGTAAAAGGAAAAAGAAATATACATTTATATCGTTAGTATTGTTTAGATACGCAGTGCTGCGTATACCCAGGCGATTCCCGGGAATCTACGCATCCCGATGTACTTGGCATAAAAAAGCTGACAGATAAAACTCGTTTTTTGAGTTATCCGTAAAAGAATACCCGCCGTGCGCTCCTATATGCTTGCCTGGGACTCTACTTATTCCATCTTCTTGGCATCAATGAAAGACAAAAATGATCATTGTGAGTTATCCTTAAAAGATAAACATATGCTGTCGCTGAGTTTTCTGTATCGTTTTTTGAGATATTCTATTCTGTGTACATTACGTTTGTGTATTTGTTATGGTTTAGGCAGCGTAAGCCATTTTATCTCATAAAAAGCGACATTTTCCACTTTTTTCACTACAAAGGGATTTTTAAGGGTGAAGGGCTTGAGTATTAAAACTCTCTTATAACCTATAACCCTCCCGGGAAAATCCTAAACATTAACATCTGTTGTTGTCATTAAATTATTAGCTCCATAGCCGCTAATCGGATGAATGGTATGAGCAGCACAATGCTTCTGCCCGGGAATCTACTTATCCCGATCTCCTTGGCATCCAGGAAAAGACAAAAATGGAGATTGTGTGTTATCTGTAAAAGATAATAAAAAAAAGTCGCGGATTTTTTGTAGAGTGTTTTGAGATATCGTTAATTCTGTGTACCATTCAGCTGTTTATGTATTTGTTATGCGTTTTAGGCAGCGTATAGCAATTTAAGGGTAAAAAAGGGACTTTCTCACATTTTCACTACAAAGCGTGTTTTTAAGGGTGTAGGAGTTAAGTATCTCAAGTCTCTTATAGCTTTTGTTCATCCTGGGAATCTCCTGAACATTTTGCAAAAAGCCCCGTCACAGTCGGATAAACGGTATGGCCCCGCATAAAGTACAAACAAACAAACATTCATTTTTATATATTAAATCTTCTTCTTCCTCTTCTTCACTTCCTGGTTTAGGCAAGAGTTGCCTGTTCCGTCTTCACTAATAGATCTAGGACCATCTCTTTCGAGGACGTCCGACATCTCTTCTTCCTCTTGGAAAATAATGGAAGATTTTATTTGGTAATCTACTTTCTTCCATTCTTTCTACATGTTCTTTCCACTGTAACTTGTTAAATATATTTTCTTTTATGGAGTAGATCTGCAGTTCTTCACGGGTATCCTCGTTTCTTATCTGGTCCATTCTAGTGCAGCCTTTTACTCTTCTTAAGAATTTAATCTCGGCTGCTTGGATTTTACTTTCTTGTTTGGTAGTGGTAATCCAAGATTCACTTCCATACAAAAGGACAGGGACAGCCATTGTTTTATAAAATTTTAATTTTGTTTGTTTAAATGTATATATTAGATAATAATAGTAATATTTATTTATTTATTTTGTAGATTTTATAATGTTTCATATATATTCATACCCCAATGAATCTCCTCCACATTTCTCTGTCATTCCAATCTCTAATTTCCATATTTATTGCCTCATGCTACTTAAATCAGCACAAACACATGTTATTTTTGGGCATCCTCTTCTTCTTTCAGGCAGCTTTTATACTAGTGTTTTTCTTAGGAATCTATCTTTTGTCAGTAGTTTTATTTGGACATAATATTTTAATAGTTTTTATCTTCTTCTTCTTCTTCTTCCTTCCAAGTATTAGGCCAAGGCCTGTTACGATCCTATAGAAAATTTTCCCTCCAGCGTTTCATAGGACGGCCCAGTGATCTTCGTCCTCTTGGTATATAATTATAAACCAATTTTTTTTATATAATCCATAATTAAAGTTTGTACATTAATAATTTGTTTAATTACGTTGTTTATTTCATTTCTCCTAAAAATTCCAGCTTAACGTCTCTAAAAGAAAACTATTTCTACATAATTTAATTAACTTATTTTTCCAAACTATTCTTTATGCAATCTAAATAATAGATACAATTTCTGACTAACTCTAATTAACTAACTCACAGGCTCTATCGAACTGGTAGGTTCATGGCCGCGCGGACATAAGCTCTCCATACATCCCTATCCTGAGCTAATGTTTTCAAATCATCCCCTGTATAATCTACTTTCCTCAAATCATAGTTAATGTTATTCTCCCACTTCATTCTTGATCTACCAATTGGGCGTTTTCCCTCTGGTTTTCCTATAAGAAGCGTTACTCGTGCGGGCCACATTCTAATGAGGTATAGCAAAAACTTTTTGAGTTTCTCTTTTGATTGTCACCAATTTCATTTAGATACGATTATCCAAAGCGACGTAGTAGTAGTTTAAAGTATGATACTATATTTGTAGACACGGTGTATATGTCTAGAGAGACAGGCTGACAGATGGATTTATAGATGCTTTAAGATTTTTAATAATAATAATAATAATAATAATAATAATAATAATAATAATAATAATAATAATACTTACTTACTTACTCACTGGCACTATAGAACCCGTAGGTTCATGGCCGCGCGGACATAAGCTCCCCATACATCCCTATCCTGAGCTAATGCTTTCCAATCATCCCCTGTATAATCTACTTCCCTCAAATCATAGTTAATGTTATTCTCCCATCTCATTCTTGGTCTACCAACTGGGAGTTTTCCCTCTGGTTCTCCTACAAGAAGCTTCCATGCAAGTCTTTCATTCCCCATACGTGCAACATGTCCTGCCCATCGCAGTCTACGAGACTTAACTGTTCTTATTATATCTGGCTTCCTATAAAGACCATGTAGTTCATTGTTATGTAGTCTTCTCCATTCACCTGTTTGTTCATCTCTCTTTGGTCCAAAAATTTTCCTAAGAACTTTATTCTCAAATACTTGTAATCTCCTTTCCTCCCTTAAAGTATGAGTCCATGTTTCGCACCCATATAATATATAATAATAATAATAATAATAATAATAATAATAATAATAATAATAATAATAATAATAATAATCCGTCCATCCATAGTAATTCTGCCCGAGGGCAGGTCTTTCACTGCAATCACAGCATTGCCACGCTATGCTTTACAGCTTTACCAGGGAATTATAGGTGTGGTAGCTTCCCGTTTCTTTCCACACCGGTGAAGGATAATGATGATAATGATAAGGATGATGATGATGGCCGGATGATTTTCGGGGACCGTTGGGCCCGAAGCTTCCTGACATTTTTCTTACAGGTGAGGAAAAACTCCGAGAAAAGCTGATCCAGGAGCCTGTCCCGACTGGGAATCGAACCCGGGCCCGCTGCATGACAAGACAGCACGCTACCTCGAGACCACAGCGGTGAACATAATAATAATAATAGTAATAATAATAATAATAATAATAATAATAATAATAATAATAATAATACATTTTATTCAAGTCAGAAATGAGGTTTCTGAGGAATGTGGCTGGCTATACAATAACACATCGAAAACAAAATTCAAATATATGTAAAAGTAAAAGTGATCCCACAACAGGCTTCAGGAGGCCCTTGGGGTAGTAGGATGTTAAGGCTCCCACTTTTTCTAGACAATCGGCACTTTATGTCAGCCGGGTTGTCAGCCCTGCGTGACGGCCGCCTTTACCCCAGAACAAGCGTCTGGTACTCATTTACGTTAGAGGCTGAGTCGACCCCAGGGCCATAGTGCCGCCAGAGGGTTTGGGTCAGTTTACAAATCCTGACCCCAACGGGACTTGAACTTTCGACCCTCCGGATTGTAGCTCAGTGCCTTAACCACTACGCTACGGCGTGCCCCCCATTCAAATATATGAAGTAAACTAAATATATTCAAACTATTAGATAGAATTGCACAATACAGAGATGGATGGATGGACCACATCAATATGGTGGATAACAATAGAATTCCGAAACAGATTCTTCATTACAAACCACTAGGACGAAGAAATGTTAGAAGACCCAGTAAAAGATGGACAGACCAATTTTAGCGTGAGATCGGAACAGACCTTAAGGTCTAATCCTTGATGCTGCTGCTGATGTTGATGGCATTAACAAAATCCTCAGTTGTATCAACAATGTATCCGTCCATAGTAATTCTGCCCGAAGGCAGGTCCTTCACTGCTATGCTTGCAGCTTTACTAGGGAATTGTAGGTATGGTAGCCTTCCTGTTGCTTTCCACACCGGTGAAGGATGATGGTGATGATGATGATAATGATGATGACCATATGATTTCGGGGACCGTTTGGGCCTTAAAGTTTTCCTCACATTTGTCTTACAGGTGAGGAAAAAACCCCGATAAAAACCTCACCCAGAAAAACTGCCCCGACCGGGGATCGAACCCGGGCCTGCTTCGTGACAAGGCAGCACGCTACCCCGAGACCACAGCGGTGGACCAACAATATATATTCAGACGTATTTACTATAAGCGATGAGGTAGAATGATATTTGGAAGGATCTGAAGAAGATGAGGGTGACAAACCTGAAATTGGCAGAAGATAGAAGAGTCTGAAGGAAGCTAATTGAGGAGGCCAAAACATTCAATTTTGAAGTTGAAATGCCTTAAGATGATGATTATGATGAAAGAGTGTCTGCTTGTCGGCTGCATGGTTTACGATGCCCTGCTCTAGAGAGGTAACACCTCATCTCATACCCTATTTACAGTCTTTCCGCTAACACCTACGCCTATTATGTGGTTGACCCTAATTTGAAATATACTCTTTACTTAAACACAGACAGTAGTAGGATAATAGGGATTACGAAATACTATATGGGAGACTGTCCACCGCTGTGGTCTCGACATAGCGTGCTGCCTTGTCACGCCGCGGACCCGGGTTCGATTCCCGATCGGGACAGGCTCCTGGGTGAGTTTTTTCGGGGTTTTTTCCTCACCTGTAAGACAAATGTCAGGAAGCTTAGGGCCCAACGGTTCCCGAAAATCATCCGATCATCATCATCCTTATCATTATCGTAATCATCCTTCACCGGTGTGGAAAACAACGGGAAGATACCACACCTACAATTCCCTAGTAAAGCTGCAAAGCATAGCATTAAAATGATATGGTTGCAGTGAAAAACCTGCCCTCGGGCAGAATTACTATGGATGGATGGATATAGGGGAGTAACATTGTTTTAGAATAATTGATCAAGGAATAAAAAAATTAACTCATTATTATTTTTTTGTTTTATTTACACTTAAAATTTGAATGTACACGTAAATACATTACAGTATAAAAATTTGAGCAATGCAAGATTTTATGTACATATCAGTGCTTCGTTTTTTTTTCTGATCATTCCACACTTACTAATCGTCATTTTACTTTTTAATAAAATTATGTTTGTTTTATTTTAATATTAAAATTTTATATAAAATGATAACTACACTATGTTAACACATGGTTTAAAAATACATGTAAGAAAAGTACACTATATTACAAAAACTTATAAATAGGGCTAGTATTTTAATAAGATTGCAATGCAGTTAGTATACACTGTGTCCAAAAATATAGTATCACAATTTTAATTACTACTACGTCGCTTTGGATAATCGTACCTAAATGAAATTGGTGACAATCAAAAGAGAAATCAAAAAGGTTTGTGCATGTTAAGAACGAAGAATAATGGACAACAATACAGAAACTTGACTAAATTTAATATTTTTTTTGTGATCGATATGGGTTCATTGTTGGATATTGAAAATATTGGTATAGTAGCCACACTATGATGCTTGTCGAATGCTCGCTGTGCTTGTTATATAAACGGACAACCATCAGAGTGATACGATTATAACTGGATGTCTGCAGCGTCACTCGTGGGGGCCACATTCAATGTCTGTGAGGTATAGCAAAAAACTTTTTTGAGTTTATCTTTTGATTGTCACCAATTTCATTTAGATACGATTATCCAAAGCGACGTAGTAGTAGTAGTTTAAAGTATGATACTATATTTGTGGACACGATGTACATTATTCAACTGTTTGTGTGTACAGCCAAGATAAAAAAAAGTCGTAAGTTTATCTTCTCATTATACTATTCAACTGTTTGTGTGTGAAACCAAAACAAAAAGACAGTCAGAAGTCTAACTTCTCATTATACTATTCAACTGTTTGTATGTAAAACCAAAACAGAAGACAGTCATAAGTCTATCTTCCCATTATACTATTGAACTGTTTGTGTGTGGAACCAAAACAGAAGACAGTCATAAGTTTAACTTCTCATTATACTATTCACCTGTTTGTGTGTGAAACCAAAACAAAAGACAGTCACCAGTCTAACTTCTCATTATACTATTCAACTGTTTGTGTGTGAAACCAAAACAAAAGACAGTCACCAGTCTAACTTCTCATTATACTATTCAACTGTTTGTGTGTGAAACCAAAACAAAAGACAGTCACCAGTCTAACTTCTCATTATACTATTCAATTGTTTGTGTGTGAAACCAAAACAAAATACAGTCACCAGTCTAACTTCTTATTATACTACGTTGCAGTCTTAACTTTTAGAATATAAAAATCCTAGCACTACTTATAACTATTAAATAGTAGGTAACATCATTAAGATATTTTAATTATTGTTTCGTAAGGGGACCCGGTATGATCTATAACCGTAATATTAAAATCTAAAAGTTTAAGATTTTTTTTACCACTCAAAATATTACTGTGAAGTTCTAACACTGCTCACAAGGACATTGTTAACCATTGCGTGTCGAAACTTCCTTGAAATTTCTCTCAGAGAAGTGTTGTGATGTACCAAGGCCGTATCCAAAAAATTTCTGTAATTTTTAACTGCAAGACGCAGACATCGAAGCCAGAATCCAGTAATGGTAACCCGCTGTACCAAGGACTCCCAGCTTGTCTTAGAGCGGAGTGGAGTGAGGAAGGTGCAGCGCGGATGGAAGGTAGTAAGGGTTATGCAATCCATCAAGTGAGGAGATGTATTATTTCGCTGAAGATTAAATGAGAGATTTGGCGCTGGATTTTAGTCCCTTGCAATTAAAAACGGCAGATTTTTTTTGGCCTTGATACATCAGAACGCTTCTCTGGGAGAAATTTCAAGGTAGGTTTCGACGTGCAATGGTTGACAGTTCCCTTGTAAGAGTCAAGCTCATCGTACATTTAACTTGGGGATTTTGTACTATGTAAAATACTTAATGAGTTTAATTTTTTCACTTAATTACTTTTTATTCTAAAATATATTAATCACTCCATATATTTTTAATGATCTTCTTATTTATAATTTGTAGGATTTTCACCCTATTTATTTCCCAAATCACTCCTTGGAGGAAGACGTATTGGTTGTGCATCCACTGTCTATCCATCTCTTGGCTGGTCTTCCTCTTGTTCTTCTCCCGTCTATTGATCTTTCTTCTTTAGCTGATTTTGCAAGTCTGTTGTCTTCCATTCTTTCTATATGATATTTCCAATATTTTCGTCTGTCTATATTGGAAAGATCATACAGAAAGAATGGAAAAGAACAGACTTGCAAGAAGAGCTGAAGAATATAGACCAATGGACTTAATCGAGTAATATATTTTTAAATGGCTCTGTTAAAATTCTATAAGTAACAATATAAAATATCTGTTGCTAATTTGAGCCTTCTTTGAAGGGCCTATAATAGTTAAGAGAAATATTACATTTTCTTGACATGTCGGGTACAGATTATACCGGATTCCCTCAATAATGGGCGGTTATGGATCACAACTGTTTATAGGCCTACACTCTGTGACCTCTTATCCTGTGTCGGTCACTCCATTTGGGGTTCATGTTGGAGAATAGGGGTTTGTCCCGTCTTTCCCTGGCAAAATCTTAATTCCATAATTTCTCCTTACTCATTCTTTTCGGTTAATTTAATTTCGTCAATCTGTGCAATGTTGCCACAGCCTGGTCAGTCGGCACCCTCGTGTGTCATAAATCTTCAATGGTAGGAGCTTCTTCTCATCTCTTGATCTGCTGGTCGGATAGAAGCTGATGATTTACCTTCTACTTTCGTTTTAACAATAAAGGTTACATATTCATTGTCGCATGTTATAATAATGTGATTTTCTCATGTTTTACAAAATGGTTGACATATTGCTTCTTAAATTTAGTAATATTCTATTGCGAATATAGTGATATACAGAAGTATCGCAAATGATGTCATTTCGTTGAGTAATAAAATAAAATAAAATGGAGCTGCTCATTTTATTGATTCTAATTTCTACACATATTACTTATATATAAAGTAAAGTGATCCCACAACAGGCCTCAGGAGACCCTTGGGGTAGTAGGAGGTTAAGGCTCCCACTTTTTCTAGACAATCGGTACTTGATGTCAGCCGGGTTGTCAGCCCTGCGTGACGGCCGCCTTTACCCCCAGAACAGGCGTCTGGTACTCATTTCCGTTAGAGGCTGTTACTTATATATACTTCATTTAAATTAATAAAGGCAATAAATGCATTTAAATTAGTTAAATAAAATATATTATAATAAATATTTTATTTTTATTTTCACTAATAATGTATTTTGGTTTAACAAATAAATTAAGGAAAAAAACATTAGAGAAGGATAAATTATATGAAAAATCTTTAAATTGCCTGAACTGACTTTCTCATATATTTTTTTTAAGTTCTAAACTTTATACACAATTTCAACCGACAACTATTAGTACATTTTGAATGGATCATGATGAAAAATGTTCCGAAAGGCCTACAAAGTATTTAAATGGAATTATAATTAATAAAAGTTTAGATAAAATCAAATGTTTCATACCTCTTCTCATATTAATCAACGGTTGTTCTGACAAATTTAGGTGTGATATCCATATTCAAACATGTTTCAATAAATTTTACATACATCATCTTCTTTTTTATTTTTTCTCTTAATTGATTGAATGTTTTAATGTCTTTTCTTATTCCCGATAAATTTATATTGAAATCAAAAGTTGAGGTTATGAGGAGAGGTATGAAAAATTTGATGTTTAAACCTCGTAGTGATTTATTCCTCTAAAAGTTCAATTGTAAAATTTGACCTAGATATCAGGTAGATATTTTGTTATTTTTTAACTTCTAATGGATATGTATTCTTTAAATTTTATCTAGAAATCAGAGCTAGAAAAACCCATACTGAATTATTATAAAATTATGGAATATCCACCTGAAAGGTCCGTCTCCTCAACTTAATTAATTATTTAACTGTAGCGCTTTCGGGACTTATCCCATTATCGGCAGGATTCAAAACTGGTGTTCCACTGAAGATCTGGTAGAGGGGGTTGCATACAACAAAATATCCCAACTACCAGATCTTCAGTAAAACGCCAGTTCTGAAACCTGCCGATGATGGGACAAGTCCCGAAAGCGCTACAGCTAAATAATTAATTAAGTTGAGGAGACGGACCTTTCAGGTGAATATTCCATAATTTTATATTAATTTTGAATAACACCTCAACGGAACACATCATGAATCTTATAAAAGTTGACGATACTGAATTGTAAGTATACATTTTATGAGAAATGGATTACTCATGACATCTATGGTTAAGAAGTGAAAGTAACATGATACGGAGAACAACGAAAGGTAGAGAGTATCCGATAGAGTTCACTATGGTACCGTCACGTCTACGTTGTCATCTATCTAACAATATTGAATGAATTTGCACATCAACAAATGCAGATTTTATTATTCGATAAGTGAAATTTTACAAATAAATACCTACTCATACCGCTGACATTTCCATATCGTTTTATTATTGTCAATTGTTCTCACCTATTTAGCAGTTCCAGAAAGTTTGTTTGGCGACGCAAAAAATATATATTCTCTTTAAATATAATGTTACGTGTCTTTGGGATATGTAGTTATTCCGAAACATTTTCAACAGGTATATTTTAACGTAGGTGTTGAATATCTTATTAGTAAGTCACGGATTATAATTGTTGCTTGCAGAAATAGTTAAATTTATAGTTCACAGTAAAAACATAAGCACAATGTTTTAAATTATATATAATTAGTTATGAAGTCATAAGAGACAAAATATTTAATTAACAGCAATTGAGTACTTTCCCAATTCTTCTTCTTCCTTCCTTCCAAGTATTAGACCAAGGCCTGTTACGATCCTATAGAAAATTTTCCCACCAGCGTTTCATAGGACGGCCCAGTGATCTTCGTCCTCTTGGTATATAATTATAAATAGCTTTGGGGATCCGATTTGAACTCATTCTTTCAAGATGGTGTTTCCAATTTAGTTGGTACTATCTAATATATTCCAAAATTGGCGTAGTCTTCAATTCTTTTAAGATATCGGTGTTCTTTTTCCGATCCCATCTGGTGTAACCCGCTGTTCTGCGCATGAATCTCATTTCACAAGCCGTCATTCTGCTTTCATGTTGTGTTTTTAGTGTCCATGCTTCACTACCATAGGTCAACACTGGTCTAGCCAAAGTGTTATATAAATGTAATCTGGTGTTTTTTTGTACAAGGGATGGTTTCATAACTTGATTAATAAATCCTAAACTTTTATTATAACTAGTATTTTGTTCCCAATTCCCTCCTAATATATCAGCGTTGTTTTGCGTTTTATGTACCAACATGTGGTATATAGTACCTATATGCTTGAGGAATTAAACAATATAATTTGAGTTATAATTTAGGACCTAAAATTATCTAAATTGGTTTTAGATAAAAAAAATCCTTAAAAACGGATTGAGAATACGTAATTCCAATTTTTAGATAATAAAATATCAGGGCGTATAAGTCAATATCCCAAATGCCTTTTCAGTGCGAGTACTTACTACTATTATTTCTTACTACCGTAATTTTAAACAAAATTTGTAGCAGATAATATTATAAAAAAACATTTGATACTTTTCAATGCTTAATAATTAATTTCGTTTAGCAGTTGTTTATGTTTTTCTATTATGACCTAACTTTCTATACTCTTTTTTTTATTCTAAGATTACGAAAAGTACAATATATTATTACTAGGGCTAGGACTTTTATGTACTAAAAACTAAGATTGCAACATAGTATAATGAGAAGTTAGACATATGACTGTCTCTTGTTTTAGTTTCACACATAAACAGTTGAATAGCATAACGAGAAGTAAGAATTTGACTGTCTTTTACCTTATTTCACACTCAGTTGAATAATATATAATATCTGAATTGCAATCTTATCTATTATTACATAAAAATCGTAGCCCTAATTATTATAAATACATTTAAAGAAATATATAGTGACTTAATGAAAATTGGCTGAAGAATCAAACTGTGTCACCAGATGGGATCGGAAAAGGAACACCGATATCTTAAAAGAATTGAAGACTACGCCAATTTTGCAATATATTAAACAGTACCAACTAAATTGGAAACACCATCTTGAAAGAATGAGTTCAAATCGGATCCCCAAAGCTGTTTATAATTATATACCAAGAGGACGAAAATATCTGGGCCGTCCAATGAAACGCTGGAGGGAAAATTTTCTATAGGATCGTAACAGGCCTTGGCCTAATACTTGTAAAGACGGGATTTGTGAATCTGATGTTTTAAAACTGTGTAAAAAACTAACTTTGTGGATTATAATAAAAAAAAACATTACGGCAGAGAAGCGAAGTACAAGTTGTTTTAATCCAGTGGCTTAACTTTTTTTTTATTATTTCAGTATTACAAAAATACTGTATAATTATTTAGAAGAGCGACTCCGCATAAATCTAAGTTATCTTCTGATAAAGTTTTATATTCCAGTTGTACTTCACAAAAATATTATATAACATTTTATTTTGTGTAGTGCAGATTGAGTTTAAACTGGTAAGATATATTAGAGCGAACGAATTTAAATAGATTGCTATTGCCTCACTATTTATGAGGATATCGTGAAGAACTGCAGATCTACTACCTAAAAGAAAATATATTTTACAACAAGATTCAGTGGAAAGAACATGTAGAAAGAATGGAAGAAAGTAGATTACCAAATAAAATCTTACATTATCTTCCGAGAGGAAGAAGAGATGTCGGACGTCCTCGGAAGAGATGGTCTTAGATCTAATAGTGAAGACGGAATAGGCAACTAATGCCTAAACCAGGAAGCGAAGAAGAAGAAGAATAGGAGTAATGTGTTTTCCTCTGATTGCGGTACCAACGCTATGCAGAGTAGACCATTGCCAAGCTATTAAAAATATTAGTAAAGACGGAACAGGCAATTAATGCCTAAACCAGGAAGTGAAGAAGAATAATAATAAGAATATTTTTTAAATAAAAACAAAACTATATAAAGATATTAACCCTTAAATTGGCAAGACATTAATTTCTCGTGTCAGTTATTTAAATGTGGCGGACCGCGGTGAAAACGAAATAAACTATAACTGCTATTATTAGGTATATTGTGTAATTCAACACACATTTAAGTTATTTTTTATTATTTTATTTTCTTCTGTTTTATTAAAAATGTTAAATAAATTAAACCAATTGTGGTATCATGCAGAATACATTGCCTATTTAAGTGTTAACAAGATAATCTCTCGAACAAGTAGTATTTCTTCATCTAGTCAACATTAATAAGATTATTGATAACCACAACGACCATCTGATAAATGAAAACGTACCCAGTACGTGTAACCGCCTCTACCAGATTTTCAGTGAAACACCAGTTTTGAATCCTGCTGATGATGGGACTAGTCCCGAAAGCGCTACAGATAAATAACTAATAAAATTGAGGAGACGGACCTTTTAGATAAATATTTCATAATTTTATATTTTAATTTTCTTCATCCAACAAACTGATAATAGTTATTTTTAATATACTTCTTTCTCTTCTTCTTCCTTCCAAGTATTAGGCCAAGGCCTGTTACGATCCTATAAAAAATTTTCCCTCCAGCGTTTCATAGGACGGCCCAGTGATCTTCGTCCTCTTGGTATACAATTATAAACAACTTTGGGGATCCGATTTGAACTCATTCTTTCAAGATGGTGTTTCCAATTTAGTTGGTACTGTTTAATATGTTCCAAAATTGGCGTAGTCTTCAATTTCAAACTTTTAAGATATCGGTGTTCCTTTTTCGATCCCATCTGGCGTAACCTGCTGTTCTGCGCATGAATCTCATTTCACAAGCCGTTATTCTGCTTTCATGTTGTCTTTTTAGTGTCCATGCTTCACTGCCATAGGTCAACACTGGTCTAGCCAAAGTGTTACATAAACGTAATCTGGTGTTTTTTTGCACAAGGGATGGTTTCATAACTTGATTAATAATTCCCAAACTTTTATTATAACTAGTAATTTTTTCAGGGATATCCTTTTCATCCCAGATAGAGAGATATTCATCATCATCATCATCATCATCATCACTCCAGGGATTAGGCAATTGCCCGTTCCGACTTCATAATGCATCAGCCCAACGTCTTCTAGGTCTTCCAACATCACGCCTTCCTCTTGCTTGATAATTTCTTGCTAACAATGGATATCTCTCCTTACTCATTCCATCCATGTGATCAATCCATTTCTGTCTGTAATTCGTGACTTTATCCAATAAAGGCTGTACTTTCAATTCTTCTCTTATATCCTCATTCCTTATTCTATCAAGTCTTGTACATCGTTTTACTTGTCTTAGGAACCGCATCTCTGCCGTCTGTATTCTATCCTTCTGTCTTTTCACTGGAGCCCAAGTTTCACATCCATACAATATTGTGGGAACCGCCATAACATTATACATTTTTATCTTATAGAGAGATATTATCCAAGATATTTAATTTGATTAGATCTCTCTAAAATTTTATTCTGGAGACAGATTTTTTAAAATGTTTAAAATCCTGGTAAAACAATAAGTGCAGTTAGCTACGAAGAGAGATAAAATCTAATTCATAATCAAAGAATTATTATTACCAGATATTATTATAATTTATTTTGTTATTGAAGAATATATTTTTCTTTGAAAATCCATACTTTTTTCATATATATATATATATATATATATATATATATATGTAGGCCTAAGTGAATATTACTCAATCTGCTGCAGGAGTTTCATCATGTAGTGAGTAAAGTGTCTTGAAAATTGCATAGTCCCACGTTGAGAAGTTTCTGAGACACGTTTGCCAATTGATGATTTTTCATAACTTATTTATAAATTGTTTCAGAATGAATGGTTTATTTGTTATTCATAAATTAATTCAGTTTGAGTTGTTTTAGATACCTAAAAAATACAGATACATATTTTACAACAAAATATATTTTATCTTCAATTAACACCAAGCATTTTAATGATGTCACAATTTAAATCACGTTTAAAATTTGTATTACGAATTACTTTTAACCCTTCTCTTCAAAATGTGACCCCTTAAACAATCATAATTCTAAATTCAAATAAAATAACGATTAATTTTTATTTACATAAAAGAACAATTAGCCTTTATGACGTAGTATTTGCTTTATCTCATATACGAAGCACCAACTGATACATTTTGTCAATATATGTTGAAACATGGACAATTGAAAGAAATGCAATTTTTATCTTGGGCATACAAGCTGCGAGACTTTTCTTCAGTTAGTAAATGTATAGCTAAAGAAAAGTTGCGCGGACTGTACACAATTCATTTGAATAAAAATTTTAGTAATGTCATAAATAGCACTTATACATCTGTAAAGTTGGTAACGATGTATTACTTATCTTGACGATGGCGACAAATATGTTATAACTATATAAACTTCAAGGTAACATTCCTAAAGAATGCGAATAAAAAATGTCTATAAATTACATTAAATGTCAGTGAGAATGAGTTGTACGAATATGTATTGATTTTGAAAATACTTTTAGCCAGATGACATGAAAAAAACATTAACAAACTAAATTCTTACAGTTATTTGAAATTAAAAATTAATCCCTGAACTGGGATTTGAACCCGACACCTGTAGCTTTATACGCCAGTATGCTACCATTACTTCATTCTGGCATCCCATTACTAACATTTTTTCTAAGATTAAATTAAAACACTTAATACCTCATCTCATATCCAGTCTTCTAATATACTGCAGTTTCAAAGCCTTGACAGCTTCATCTTCAGTAATATCTCGTCAACAGATGTTATGTCGATCAGAAAAGAAGTAGTTCTTCTGATCACATAACATCAGTTGACGACTGAAGATGAAGCTGCCAAGGCTTTGAAACTGCAGTATAATTAAAAGACTGGATATTATGAGGTGAGGTATGAAGTATTTTAATTTAATCTTAAATTGAACCTCATGGTGATTTTTTCCTATAAAAGTTCAATTAATTTTCTGTCTCATATACAATTATCTTAACGCCGCTATTAAATTGCCGGTCAGGACATGTTCCATAGCTTTGCATTTATTATTTAATGTGCCTTGGTGCATTTGGTCGACAGTTCATATGATTACATAGACTTCCTGCTGCACATTTTTCTTTTTCTCTTTTATACATCACTGTGCGAAAAAAAAAACATTTTCCTTGAAAATTATATGTTAATGACGTTTATCAGGAGTTATGTCAGGTATTTTTATTTGAACCTGCTCATAATAATTGTCTGCCACTTTTCCTCTCCGTTCTCCTCCTGTGCTACACTATCAAAGTTGTAAGAGAAGGGTAAAGGAAGGTATTTTCGTGATATAGTTATACTTTGCTCACTGTTTCTGACGGGTGGAGATTGTTATTTATTTGCCATTTGATAGTCTAAGGGCTATCCCTAGTACAGACCTGAAAGAAAACACTGTATCTGTTGTTTGTATCAGAGTTGAGATAATTCCTGTCGTATGCTACACGGAATAATTCTGCATTCAGTTCAGCTTAACTTAGAATCACTTCTGAACTACAAATTCACAATTCAAATGTCAGTAATGACAGGTGAGTGGATATTTTTAAGTCAGTTAGCATAGCCTGTCCCAAGCCAGATTGAAAAAGGATTAAGCGGAGGAGTAACACCTCGTAAAAAAAAACTTGGTTCAGCTTGCCCAGCTGATAGTACCTTGTGAGAGTCCCTTGCTAGGGTTACGGTGAAAACCTCAACGGCAGATACAGCGGAGAAGGAGTCCTTCGGTATGGTATACCTTACAGAAGAGGCAACTCTACATCTACTGACTTGTAGATTAACCCTTAAATTCGTAATGTATCCTTTTAGATACATCAGTTGGCTTAGTTAATTTAATATTTTAAGTAAATCAGAAGAAAACGAACAAAAAGAAACCACTTAAACGTGTGTCTGATTATACAATATACCTAATAACAACGGTTATACAAGATTCCGTTTTCACTGCGGTCCGCCACATTCAAATATGTAACAGAAGAAATTTGTGTTTTGCCAATTTAAGGGTTAACGAACGGGCGGATGGGGGTCGTTAATCCTGCAAGACAACCCATCTAGGAGAGACAACTCCGAAATAAAACGGGGCAGGCTGAGCTCTGGAGCTGGGTGAAGGCAATCGGCCTAGGGACGAAACCTCAAATAATAAACCCGCCATGAAAACGGGCTAGCAACCCACTTCAAGGTGTATCTTATACATTGCACGCAGTCCCAAGGATCAAGCCTCGGATCAAAATAGAAAGCAAAATCCGCATATACAAAATAGTTCGACCAGTTATCGTATACGGAGCAGAAACAAGGGCTGATACAACAAAAATTAAACAAATAATAAGCACATGTGAAATGAAGATCTTAAGAACTATTCAGGGGAAAACATTATTTGATAAAATACACAACACATAAATTAGGGACAAATGTCATACTCAAGACATAACCAAATGTATTATAGATAGACGAAAATATTGGAAAGGTCATATAAAAAGAATGGAAGAGAACCGACTTGCAAAAAGAGCTAAAGCAGATAGACCAATGGACGGGGGAAGAACAAGAGGAAGACCAGCCAAGAGATGGTTAGACAGTGAATGCACATCCAATACGTCTTCCTCCGATGAGTGATTTTGGAAATAAACAGGATGAAAATCCTACAATTATTATGAATAAGAAGAAGGGAAGAAGCTAGTAGTACCAGTTTACTTATCGTTTCCCCAAGTATAAAAATTACGTCACGGACCCGCCAGAGTAGAGTGCGCGAACTATAATTTCGTGACAATTAATTTGAAATATTATCACGGTGTTGAGATGCGAGGTAAAATATTGCACTTATTCAGACTATAGATACTGTCTTCAGGGAACAGAATTATTTAACTTTAATATACTAGTTTACTATCATTACGAACTTTCAAGATTAACTATTACGAAATTACTTACATCACGAAAACGTCTGCCCTTACCCTATTCCAGAGGAATTCTGATAACATTATACTTCTATTGTTTTTTGTTAGTCACTTGTTTTCTCCACAATGTTCTCCGAGCTGCGATAATGTGTATTGTTTTCTATTTCCGTCCATACTTATTCTTAATTTTTGGAATTGTTGAGTCGCATATAAATTCGTCGATATTACTTAAATGTTATCAAAGGTCTGTAAATATATTTTTAGAGGCAATGCTGAATTTTTGTGTATATGTGCAATTATGATTTAATAATTTGGTGAAAAAAGTGAAACGATAAAATTTATTATTATTATTCGTCTTATGTTCGAAGACACCACAGAGATAAGACAATTTTTATTCTGTAATGTTTCAAAGTGTCCATCGTCAAGATAAGATATGATAAAAGTATTTGTTTGTTGATGTTACGCTGTTCCTGAAGAAGATGATGACGTCAGCACCGTTGTGATAATTGAAAACAGCGTTCTGAAGATCGTAAACTTGAACTGCAACAAACAAATGATAGTTATATTGACATTTGGAAGAATGATGTGCAGGACACATGAAAGAAAGTGAAATGGAAGAAAAGAACTGCTTAGAGAGAAGCAAATGAAAACTGACGATTATATTCCATTTTTCAAGAAAATTTTTTGTAGTGTCATGTCCCTATACTGTATAAAAAATTGTTCCCTACATTTTACATGTAAAACATTCAGATTTTTTACAGTGTGTTCAATCAATTATTTCATTCTTATAAGATTAGATTTCCGTTTTACTAACTTAAAGTTAAATACTGAAAAAAAATAGCATAATATTTTAAATAATATACTAGTACAGTCATTAAGTTCTGAGACTTTACGCCTGAGGATAGGCACCCACAAGAATCTGAATGTCTCACAAGATGCCGATAACTAGGCGTACACTTAAATAGAATCAAATCCTCCCTCAAAATAGTCGCTTTTGGCCGTCATGCACGTTTGCCAACGGTGTAGGTATAGCTGTTGGAAACACCGCAGAAAGATTTTGGTAGGAAGGTCCCGTATGGCTTCTCTTGTGGCAGTCATGACCTCTTCGGAAGAATGAATTCTACGCCCACGTAGGATTGCTTTCATGCGAGGACAAAAAAAAGTCGTCATGTGATCATCACGTTGGTCTTGCGACAGGATTCCTGGCACACTGTGCTGGGTAAGGTAACACGATACATGTCCAGGTCATCCGACAGAATTTTGTAACAAGTACCTTGGCTGACCCCTACCACTACTTCCAGATCGTCTATTGATTGCGAGCGGTTAGCACGCACCAACGTCACACCTTGCTCGATCTTGCGTTTAGTTGGAATTGTTTGTGGCCGACCAGTACGCACATCATCTTCCAAACTGTATCTTCCTTGCAAAAAACGTCGGTGCCACCTAAATATAACACTGCGACCAATGCGTACTCACCGTAAACTTACTGCATCATTTGAAACGTTTCGACAGCGGTCTTGCCTAATTTCTTACAGAACTTGATGTTGCTCTAACTGTGACATCTCGAATTCCGACATGCGCATTCAAATCACCGTCACAACAAAGGCCGTAGTTCTGCTTGCAGTAAATGCACTCAACTGTCTCTTGCTGGGACGAGAGACTAACTGACAAGGTACCAAAGCACGGCGCCACCTATGCGCTATAGCGTAATGCAGCGCCACTATGCGCTCAGTCTTAAAACATAATGACTGTCCCACGTATATCTTGATGTAGAATTAGAGTATCTTCATGAAAATAGACAATTGAAATTAGAAGACATGATTCAGTACATTGTTTCACATTCAGTTACATTATCTTAAATAGATGCATAGGACATGGAACATAAGTTTGATTTGATTAATGTTTTGTGTGATACTCAAAAGAAAAACAAACAAAAATGATTAAGAAACTGACCAAAAGCATAAATAATTTGAGGACAAAATAATAAAACATAATTTGTATTCATAACTTAATTATCTGGGAAAAAAATGTTATACTCTATTGCCCATTATGTGTTAGCATTTTTTGTTGACAAGTCATAATTATTTTCAGCATTAATAATTTGACGTGCTTTCAAAATTTTTATTGGGAAACCTATCCCAATTCCAAGCGCGATTAGAAGGATAGTATTCAAATGGATCTTAGGAAACTGGATATCGGAGGTAGAACTGGATTAAGCCGGTAGAGGATAGGGACCAGTGGACAGCCTTAATGAATAAAGTAGTTTGGTAGTCATAGTGTTTAGTATAATGTGTACCATGTGTAAATAAAAATATACGCACCTGATTGCAAACAGAAAAGCAAATTAAAAAATATATATAGGCCTACAGATTCTTATACAGGGTGTCCCATTCAAACCTCCCACATTTTAATTAATCATAACTAACAAAGTATGAGGAATTATGAAATGAGGCCGGTATTAAACGAAACAGAAGCTCAAAGAATTTTCATCGCACACATTAAAACACATCTATATGTGGACCATTTCTTCAATCTTTTCTTCTGAAACATGAGTACGAGCACCTCCTGATTCATTTCTAACGCTTCCAGTCGCCAGAAACTTCTCAAGCCATGCCTTAATGGTCTTCCCATCAGGTGCATTCCCTCCATATTCTCTCCGGTAATTTCTTTGCACTATAATTATTGACTTCGTCTCTGCATACCTGAAAACAGTTTGTGCTCGCCATTTTGCTTTATGTCATAATTGTCAAACATGCGACCGATGAATTAAGTGCAACAATGGAAACAAAAATTCTTTGAGTTTCTCTTTCTTTTAATACCAACCTCTTTTCATAATTCCGCTTCCTTTGAGAGTCCATCATCATCATCATCCAGTATCATGGCAGCTGCCGCCGTCTTCCGGAAACCAGACGCCATTCCTCTCTATCCATCCATTGATCTTCCTCCATTCCTCTGATATTCATAGCTGCTTGTACCCCTTCTATCCAAGTTTTCTTCGGTCTTCCTCTCTTCCTCCATTCCATAACAATTTTTGGCAATCTTTGCTCTGGCATTCGTTTGACATGACCATACCACTGCAATCTTTTCTTTTCTATGATGTCTATGATGTCTGGCTCCTCTTGTACACCCATAATTTCCCTTATTTCTTTATTTCGTATTCTATCCATTCTAGATTTTCCAGCTGATCTTCTTAAAATATCTACTTCTGTACTTAAAATTCTTTTCATTTCCCTGGTAGGAATTTGCCAGACTTCAGCATCATATGTTAAAATGCTCTGAATTATGGTTTGATATATTTGTAATTTTCTATTTTTTGTAATATTTTTGCTCCACCAAACAGAATTTAAAGCATTTATTGCTTGTTTTTTTGTGCGATTCTATTTTTAATTTCCACTGTGTTATCTCCTTAATGGTCTAATTTTGTTCCTAATTAAGTGCATTCAATACTAGGTTTTAGTTCTTCTCCATTGTTGAAATTTATATTTTCCCTTTGAGAGTTATGATTAATTAAAATGCGGGAGGTTTGAATGGGACACGATGTATATTCAATGTAAATGTATAAAAAAGATGCTATTAATCTCGAATCTTATGATTTGTACTGTGTTCATGAAAGTTTTTTTTCAGTTTATTCTCTACTTGTTTTGATTATGCAGTGTTGTAAACCATTAAATTGACCCATTTTTCTACTACCAGGAATGGTATTGACATGTTAGATCCTCTACCAATAAGCATGCACCATTTTAAATATGAGATTCTTTGGATGCGACTCTAGCGGCTAAAGCTATGAGGAAAACCGACACAGTACGCACGTGCAATGACAAGCGTTGATCAGCTAGAAAAAAAAAAAGAGTTACGATTTTAGCCGCTAGATTCGCGCCTAGAAAATCACACTCCAATAAAGCCGACCGCGTCCAAAGTCGCACCACGAACTACCCTTAAGTTAATGATAATTGATTTTTACTTTGTATGAAGTTGTTGAGAAATACTTTAACTGATTAGGGTCTGATGGACCTGGGATCAATCTTGGGCACTGGTAGCAGGGCTGGCTCTTTCGCCCCTCCCATAACCTATAAAATGGGAACAAGCACCTGACTTGCATTGAATTGTATCTAGCACCCTGACATCAGATAGAGGAGAGCTGGAAGTGAAGTCGGAATAAAAAATAACTCGTAATCAAATATATATATATATATAATATATTATTTAACCATTTGCATCCTTTGGTATCATATATCATGGCGTATTTTTATTTCTTATAATAACTATACCGGTGGTACCTTTAGACTTCAAGCGCTCTCTCTCTCTCTCTCTCTCTCTCTCTCTCTCTCTCTCAACTGCAGTCTTTAGGAAGCCATGATCTCCAATGACATAACTTATTCTAAAGTAATGAGTTGTCCTTTAGACTGGATAAGAAGGGTTGTGATAGTTTATAAAGAAGAACATTTAAAATTTGTCAACCGATGTGTATATCGTAAAACCATAATCTCCAATATAAATAATACCAAAATTAGTCATAATGGTCGACATTTCGTACAGCTGCTTTGAACTAACAAGGGAACTGTCAACCATTAAACGCCCAACCCTACCTTGAAATTTCTTCCAGAGAAGCGTTGTGATGCAACAAGGCCGTGTCCAAATAATTATCTGCCATTCTTCAGTGCAAGGCATTAAAATCCTGCGCCAAATCTCTCATTTAAACATAGGAAAGTAATACAACTCGTTAATTGGTAGGTTGTATAACCTTCACTACCTGCCGTCCGCGCCGCGTCTCGCTTCACTTAACACCGCTCTTACTCGTGCACAGAGACCGTCTGCCCCGTATAAAGGATTAACATTCCTGAATTCTGGCCTCGATTTCTGTGCCTTGCAGTTAAAAACAGCAGGTATTTTGGACACGTCCTTTGTACGTCGTACTTCTCTGGGAGATATTTCAAAGTAGATTTGGCATGCAATGATTTACAGTACCCCTGTAAGAAACCGTACGCACAGTATTGAAGTATGAACACTGTACTTTAACCCTTAAATTGGCAAAACACAAATTTATTCTGTTAGATATTTGAATGTGGCGGACCGAAGTGAAAACGGAATCTTGCATAACTATTATTATTATGTATATTTTATAATTTGATACATATGTAAGTAGCTTATTTTGTTCATTTTCTTCTGATTCATGTAAAATATTAAATTAATTAAACCAACCGATGTACCCAAAAGGATAAATTATGAATTTAAGGGTTAACATACAAATTTGAGTTTGCCCTTGCTTTTTTCTCATATAATTTTTGTATTGGAGTTTATGATTTCTTACAGCCCTACCTACTTCGGTTGTCGATTAGTTGACATAGTGACGGGAGATTTGGTCACGTTAAAAGAACAGCATAATACTACTAGATGTTGAGCCTATCAGTAAGTTTACCTTGGCCAAACGCTTCCGAAGTAATATGGTGCTGAAAAATTGGGGATGAGCTCTTTCCCCTGGCCTTTTACGGCTGATGTTCCAAAAAATCAGTAAACTAATTAATTATTTTTCTAAGTTATTTTTACGCATTCTAAATAATAAATAAAATATCATTTTCCGAAATTCATAGAATGATAAATATTATATTTATTTTTAGGCATACTGTATACGGTAATAATTATTTATTTGAAAAGTTTATTGTAATTTTGTACCTTGTGTGTCAGGATTAATTAATATTTAAATTTTTGAAAAGACTAATCACGAAGACCTATCTAGAAGAAAATATTCATCAGAGCTATTCATTCCTGTGATTTGTGTCTTCTTCATTATTAATCTTTAAGCTCACAAACTTCTCACAATGTTAAAGCAGGTGGTAAAACTTTGAGATTTATAAATATGTAGGTGATTACTTATTACTTACTTGTACTAGCCTGGAGAGAGCGCTGCTGAAGAAACTGCCACGGCCAATCAAATCGTCATACTGTCAACAAAAATACACTTTTACTTCAAATGTTTGCCAAAGTTATCAATACAGGCCAAATATTTATGTAGTATTACCCTATGAAATATGTACAATTGATACATAACAAGAAATCACATTATACATACCCAAATATGTAATATCAAAATGATAAAGACACGTTCAAAATATTTTATTTATTCTTATGACGGGAATATGAATTTAATAATTGTACTAAGCGATTATAAGTTTTTAAAATTATTTTATGTGCCGTAACTAAAAAAAGTGAAAACATTATTTTTTTTTACTAATTGGGTACATAAACAAAGAAATCCCCATCAGATTACTTACAATCCTTAAGTCTATCATGAGATAAAACACAATGAAAGTTGAGCCATAAACTGAATCAGCAATAGTAAAAATACTCTAAAATGTTCTAATCCTTGGGGAATTGTAAAGCAAAGCTCTAAAATTAATTAGTGTTACTATTTCTTGATTCAGTTGTAGCCATAATTCAGTTGTACGTATTTGCAGCTCTTAGAACTTTATATCATCCCCTGAAGAAAGAAGAATTGCAGTATTTAGTAAAGGAATTTGTAATCGATTAATTCGTAAAATTCACAATATATTCCTCGATATTTTGAGGAGTTATTTTTTGTCGACGAGAAGGAAATATTTTTTTAAACATATTTTGAAAACGACCATTGAAAATTGCAGAATGTCATTGGTGAAAATTTACTTAAACAGATGGACGTGTGCTTTCAATTAAATTACGCATGTGACATTATTTTACATAATTTGTAAAAATTGAAATTATGTTTAAAATAAGTAATATTAATTGAAATATGTAAAAATACGTAACATAAAGATTAAATGTAATAGTCTTAGTAGCTTAATTCGTCAACATTTTAATTACAAAACGGATACAGAGTAAAAAAAAATACAGAGTGTCCCAAATTGATGTATACACTCTTTGAAAAGTTATTTCTCAGCATCGAAATGAGACAAAAATACAATTTTTGTTGTGTATGATCCACAAGGCACTGGAAAAGCATAGCAACACGTTCATCGATCTTCACGTCTTTATAAACAACAATGGCGGCGAGATTATCATTCGATGAACGTAAGTGGATACTGAAGTGTTATTGGAAAGTGGAGAATATTGTTGAAGTGCAACGACGTTCGATAGTTGAATTTGGGACACCGCCACCAACAAGGGTAACAATAACAAGAATCCGAGACAAGTTTGAAGACAATGAATGACTGCAACAGTACTCTCGTTATCAGTTTCTTTCTTCCGCACCAACCTTTCAACACATCTTGCACCGTCCCAAAATCATACGACCTTCACTGCTTAACCCTCTTGCTTGCATTACTGTCTTCATGTTTTCCTTCCATGTTAACTTTGGTCTCCCTCTTTTCTTCTTTCTGGTCGGTTGCCAATGATATAGTTGTTTCGGCCATCCCTCATCTTCAATTCTTCAAATATGTCCTAAGCACCTTAATTCCTTCTCCTCAATTCTTTCAATTATGCTTTCTTCTGCTTCTATTATGTTTATAATTTTCTTATTTGTGACATGTTCTAATTTTGACCTTCTGCGTAAATAATTCATTTCTAGAGCTATTAGTCTATTCTTGTAGTTCTTATTGATTGTCCATACCTCATTTCCATACATTACAACAGATTCTACCAATGTTTTACCAATATATATTATTATGTCTTTCCAAATATGCTTATCTAACCATATGAAATTTAACGATGATATTATTTTGCTACTCAATTCAATTCTATGTTTTATGTTCTCTTTGTCTATACCTTCAATGTTATCCATAATTATTCCCAAATATTTAGTTTGTTTCACTTGCTTTATTTGAATCCCTTCTTCCAATATTAAATTATGTCTTTCATTGCTATTTATTGCCAAATATTCTGTTTTTTTTGTAAATTTACTATGCGACCCCATGATTCATATGTATTTTTCAACCTTTTATCACGAGTACCATATCAAATTTGTCTTGCGCTAAAATCAGTTGATTATCAGCAAATTGTAATGCCAGCAAAGAGCTCTTGCCTATTAGGATACCCATACCTTTGCAGCTTTGTTTCCATTTCAGTAATGTAAATTCTAAATTTAAATACAGTATTTAGTTCATTTGCTAATGTCGTTCGGTTCATGATTTCGATATGAAATGAAGACCATAGAAGGAAAGTAAATAATGTCACAAAAATAGAGATAACCTTGATGTCTGTAATAATGTCCAAATCTTTCAATTGGTTGTGATAAACATTGGACAAACATATAAACATAATGACCCAATGATATAAGAGGTACAAGTTTCGATATGCTGAGAAAAAGAATTGAATTGATTATTGTTAAAGGTCCTTTCTCCAACTTTTAGCAAAAATGAGTCAACTATAGATTCAACAAATTTACATATAGATAACATTCAGTGCTTAAAGGACCTCCTCCAGTCTTCATACAGAGCATTAGTTGAGCATTTAATTTTTATGCTAAAATGTCCTTACTCTAGGATAGAAGACTTTCTAGCAGTGACCTTGGCAATTAACTGTATTGGTGTATTGGAGGAAAGGCCTTTTAGCAATGACCAATTAAATTGTGTTACATTGCCTGCTCTTGTATAAAACACCAAGGAGGCACTATATTGGAGAAAAAGACTTTTTAGCAATGACAAATTAAATTGTTACATTGTCTGCTTTTCTATCATACACCAAAGAGGTACTGTTTTGGAGAAAAGGTCTTTTAACAACGACACAATTAAATTGTGTTACATTGCCTACTCTCGTATCAAACACCAAGGAGGCACTGTGTTGGAGAAAAAGACCTTTTAGCAATGACACATTAAATTGTTACATTGCCTGCTCTTCTATCAATCACCAAAGAGGTACTGTTTTGGAGAAAAGGTTTTTTAACAATGACACAATTAAATTGTGTTACATTGCCTACTCTCGTATCAAACACCAAGGAGGCACTGTGTTGGAGAAAAATACCTTTTAGCAATGACACATTAAATTGTTACATTGCCTGCTCTTCTATCAATCACCAAAGAGGTACTGTATTGGAGAAAAGGTCTTTTAACAATTACACAATTAAATTGTGTTACATTGCCTGCTCTTGTATCAAACATCAAGGAGGCACTATATTGGAGAAAAAGACCTTTTAGCAATGACAAATTAAATTGTTACATTGTCTGCTTTTCTATCATACACCAAAGAGGTACTGTTTTGGAGAAAAGGTCTTTTAACAACGACACAATTAAATTGTGTTACATTGCCTACTCTCGTATCAAACACCAAGGAGGCACTGTGTTGGAGAAAAATACCTTTTAGCAATGACACATTAAATTGTTACATTGCCTGCTCTTCTATCAATCACCAAAGAGGTACTGTTTTGGAGAAAAGGTCTTTTAACAATGACACAATTAAATTGTGTTACATTGCCTACTCTTGTATCAAACACCAAGGAGGCACTGTGTTGGAGAAAAATACCTTTTAGCAATGACACATTAAATTGTTACATTGCCTGCTCTTCTATCAATCACCAAAGAGGTACTGTATTGGAGAAAAGGTCTTTTAACAATTACACAATTAAATTGTGTTACATTGTCTGCTCTTGTATCAAACATCAAGGAGGCACTATATTGGAGAAAAAGACCTTTTAGCAATGACAAATTAAATTGTTACATTGCCTGCTTTTCTATCATACACCAAAGAGGTACTGTTTTGGAGAAAAGGTCTTTTAACAACGACACAATTAAATTGTGTTGCATTGCCTACTCTCGTATCAAACACCAAGGAGGCACTGTGTTGGAGAAAAATACCTTCTAGCAATGACACATTAAATTGTTACATTGCCTGCTCTTCTATCAATCACCAAAGAGGTACTGTTTTGGAGAAAAGGTCTTTTAACAATGACACAATTAAATTGTGTTACATTGCCTACTCTCGTATCAAACACCAAGGAGGCACTGTGTTGGAGAAAAATACCTTTTAGCAATGACACATTAAATTGTTACATTGCCTGCTCTTCTATCAATCACCAAAGAGGTACTGTATTGGAGAAAAGGTCTTTTAACAATTACACAATTAAATTGTGTTACATTGTCTGCTCTTGTATCAAACATCAAGGAGGCACTATATTGGAGAAAAATACCTTTTAGCAATGACACATTAAATTGTTACATTGTCTGCTCTTCTATCATACACCAAAGAGGTACTGTTTTGGAGAAAAGGTCTTTTAACAATGACACAATTAAATTGTGTTACATTGCCTACTCTCGTATCAAACACCAAGGAGGCACTGTGTTGGAGAAAAAGACCTTTTAGCAATGACACATTAAATTGTTACATTGCCTGCTCTTCTATCAATCACCAAAGAGGTACTGTATTGGAGAAAAGGTCTTTTAACAATTACACAATTAAATTGTGTTACATTGCCTGTCTCACCAAGGAGGCACTATATTGGAGAAAAGGCCTTTTAGCAATAGCCAATTAAAATGTGTTACATTGCCTGCTCTTGTATGAAACACCAAGGAGGCACTGTATTGGAGAAAAGGTCTTTTAGCAATGACACAAATTGTGTTACATTGTCTGCACTTGTATCAAACACCAAGGAGGCACTGTATTGGAGAAAAAGGCCTTTTAGCAATGACAAATTAAATTGTTACACTGCCTGTTCTTCTATCAAACGCCAAAGAGGTGCTGTATTGGAGAAAAGGCCTTTTAGTCTTGTGTTACATTGACAACTGTTGTATGAAACACCAAGGAGGCACTGTATTGGAGAAAAGGCATTTTAGCAATGATACAATTAAATTGTGTTACATTGCCTAGTCTTGCATCAAACACAAAGAAGGCACTAAGGATTAAGTTTTAAATCCAAGATACGAATCGCTATGAGTAGTGCTATATAAATTCTCAACATATACACTCCGGTGGATTTTTTAATTAAATCCAGACACTGTCTGCATAAAAAAAACATAGAGCATTTTAAAATGACATCTGTGAAAGAGAAAGTCAAGAAAAGGAATATAGTATAAAAGTGTATGTTAGAAAACAGTTGATAGAATAAATAAATATTTATTTTTTTAAGTTGAAGTTGAAAAACAAGAAAAAACAAATGATTGTGGAATAAAAATAAGAAATCCAGAAGGTGCGAAAAACTGGATGATAGTAGAATTTGAAATAGAGTTCATGACGTAATGATGACATGAAGATGATAATGATGAAAGTGGAATGAAAGTAGAATTGCTGAAGATAGGAGAAATTGAATGATAGTAGAATTTCGAACAGATTTAGAGAAGTCATGAAGATGATGACTTGATGGCACTTACAGTTCCTCCTTGCAAAGGATCTTTAGCTTGGACTGAAGCTCCTACACTCGCTGAAGCGTCACCACCTCCACCACTCTGTGAAAATCACCACATAAATATATATTGGGCGAAGATAGTGAAATTCAAAATAGCATCATGTTCACTGACCTAATTAACATATGACAGTTTTCATAAAGTAACAGAAACACTGAATTAACAAAATGGCTGATTTAATTCTGGACGAATTCATATTCTTAGCGATGTTCCCACTATTCCTGAACAAGCTCCAAAAATGAAGTATAAAGTTGCAATATCTTTGGCCATGGAGAAAAAATGCTTTGAAAGATATACAAGAACGGATGTCTCCGTCGTTTACAAAATATTATACTGACATTTATCTTTGCGTTTCTTAGCTAAGTTGATAAATTACCTCAGTGTGTAAATTTTGTATTCAGATGTTTGTAATAGCGTACTTTTTTAAAAATATTGTGCTATCTCAGTACATGAGTGACTAGCGCGGTTCCAGAGGAATATTGGTTGTGGCAAGGTAAAGGTAAAGCTATCCCACTACAGACCTCAGGAGGCCCTTGGGGTAGTAGGATTAAGGCTCTCAATTATTCTGGACAATCGGCACTTAATGTCTCAGCTGGGTCAGCCTTGCGTAACGGCCGCCTTTACCCCCAGAACAAGCGTCTGGTACTCATTTACGTTAGAGGTGAGTCGACCCTATAGTGCTTCCAGAAGGTTTGGATCTGTTTCAAAACCCTGACCCCACCCACCGGGACTCGAACCCTCGTCCTTCCAGCATGTAGCGTAGTTATTGGTGGGCCATACTGTAATTCGCTGGCTTTTCTCGGGATTTTCCCGTTTCTCAAATTTTATCCACCAACACTCTCCATTCTCCCTTCTCTCTTCTTCGTGTCATCTAATTTCTAATTCATCATTTCTTATCACTCTTCGCTTCATCTCGTGTTAAGAGAAATAGTTTGATTGCAAAGCTATAGGTATTGAAAATATGTGGCTGCGGGGATCTAGTGGAGTCTCACCAGGGTGTTTCCTCAGGATTCCGAGCCTGAGCAATACAAAAAGGCAGAAGGAACCAACGGGATGGTTAATACAAGAATAGGTAAGGCATTTTCGAATATAAATTGCGTAATATCCTCCAACAGCACCTACGAATATTGAGGTAAGAATGATTAATATAATAAATCCATTAAAATTAATTATATATGAGATTAACATTAATAGAGCAATTTTTTTAATCGTTAGAAGAAATAAACAATAATTTCATCTTATTCCTTCTGTAACTTCTGGAGTCTCTCCTCGCAGTCACGCGACCAAAAAAAAAAAAAAAAAAAGAGAGAGAGAGAGAGAGAGAGAGAGAGAGAGAGAGAGAGAGAGAGAGAGAGAGAGAGAGAGAGAAGAAAAACTTGGTGTGCTAATCCGGAAGATAGCCTACAACTTACACAATACCACAGAATAAATTTTCATTCCATTCACCTATAATATACTGGGATAGCACAATAGATATTTCAGGTGCTCAGGGCAGCCTGATTCGGCCACTCTGTATATAGAACTAAGGAATACTAAAACTGTACTGTACTTACATTGCTGCTGCTGCCTGACAAACCTGAAATCAGGCCTAAAACGTCAGATCCAGCACTGCTACTTCCACCATCACCTCCTCCGCCACTGCTGCCCTAAAAAGTAATGTTCAACTTTCCACAATCTTCTCATTTCAATCTTCTTGTTAGTAGTGTTAGTTCACAAAGCAAGCCAAGCAGGTTGTAGGTCCTGACTTTCATTGGTTTAAAGTCCCGTTGTCTTCAGTAAATGGATTCTGCTCGCCTTTAATTCAAGGAGTCTCATATCGGAAGTTTAAAACCATGATATCACCTACTATATTTATCGAATCTTTAAAACATCTAATTTTTAGTGAAATTAAAATGTTAATTGTGCGGTTAATTGACTTTATGATGAAGCTGGGAAATCTAAATAATATACTATGATAAGATACCTATTATTTTTACTACAGAAGCGTCTCTAAAATATTTTATTATCCACAATGATATATCTTAATCTTAGCCTTAAGTTTCGATGTATTTTACAATATTTCTATGCCATGATTAATATATTTTATTATTAGATCATATAGGTATATAACAAGTTTCGTCGCGAGAAGACACACATTGCAGCCTATAAGGTATTGAAAATGTTCTCCCTAAAATTTAAGTTTTCAGAATAACCCGCATTCTTAAAGCTCGGATATTACTGACAAACGAAATCGATCGTAGATTTTGTAATTACATGTTACATACCGAGTTCTGTTGCGAGAAAATAAAAATAGCGACTGCTAAATCGTTATTCAAGCTTTAGCATTCAAGAAAAACATTAGAAATGGTCTGATTTTGCCGATTGACGAATTAGATTTTGATTTTCGTTTTCATACTTTATATCACAAATGGTCCGTTTTTTGCTTCAATAATTTTAAGTCTTTGTGCATGTACTGTCTGCATTCATGTCTTTTTATGTAATTTTATTTTTAGACGCTCTTAAATCTTTCGTCATAACGTGTCATTAAGATGTTTGGATATATACCAGCGGATGGTATGTTTACAATTTTATATTTATTTACTCACGCTTTAACATCTAAGACCACATTGCAACAATTTTTAATAATCCCTATTAGGTTCGTCTTCCGGGCATATAGGCCGTGGTCCAGTCGTTCTTCTACTCGACGTTTCGTCTACTGCTGCGGTAGACATCTTCAGGAGATACTGCGTGCTCTCTGTGAACTCCTCAACAGTCGGCTGCAGACTGGCTGGTCGTTGGAAACTCCCTCCCTATTTATAGGCACGCCCCTGGTGGAGAGGCGGTTTTCTGCGCGGTCCGTGTTGCGTGCTGTTTTGTCCAGGCTGTCGCTAGCAGAAGTCATAGGCTTCGTTGTCGTATTGTGCAGTGCCGGGATCCAGATTTTGTTTATCTTCATGGTTTCTTCTTTTTTGTTAAAGGAATTATTGTGTTTATATATTTCAATGAAATATTTCAAGGGCAGTTGAAGGGTATTTAACTGCCGGTGAGTTCACCTCGTCTTTTGAGGCGAATGGGTTAAATAGTTAAAATAAGTGCCAATTATAATTTTAAAATTTCAAAGAACAAAACTAAAATGTTAACATTTAAAGGACATGATACCTTAAGAGTAAAAATATGAGATTTTAAAGAAATATAACAGGATTATCTCAGCTGAATAAGAAACGAAATGAAGATATGAAAAAGGAATTAAATATTTTCAAACTTACAGATCGAATAGTTAAATATAGGAACGCCTGGAAAGAACATGTTGATAGAATGCCAGAAGAAAGATTTCCATGAATTTTAAACCACATGGAAGGGGAAATATTGGACGCCCACATAGAAGATGGTCTGAACAATTTTATCAATTCTAGCTTTCATGAAACCGGAACGAGCCAACAGGCTTAATCCCTGATAATGAAGAAGACGACCTTTAAATAATTCTACAAGATAAATAAACCAACCATCGTATATTCTGTTTAGACTATTTATACTATTTTTTGTAATGTTTTCTGACGTCACTGTCTTGATTTTATTGATGTTACCAAGCTGACAATTATTTGAAGTTTCCTTTATTCTATTTCAAAAGTGGCAGCCATAATTGAAATCAGACTGAATGCTGAAGGAAGGCTGCTTTAGAAAAGCACTGTTTGTTAAAAACAAGGGCAGATAATTAATAGTTGAATGCAGGCTTTCACGGCCGGTAATCATAATGTTGAGAGATTCCGGACTATGTGGCCGTGGATCATGTCTGGGGTTCCTACCAGACGTTTCTCCCTCAACTGTGGAGGGCATCTTCAGTGGCGAGTACTTCTAGGTGTTGTTCCGTGGTCGGAGGCTCGAGCAACGCCTAGAAGTACTCGTCACTGAAGATGTCCTCCGCAGTTGAGGGAGAAATGTCTGGTAGGAACACCAGTAATGTACTACGGCCACGAAGCCCGGAATCGCTCAACATGCAGATAATTAATTTTAAATGCTATCAAATCGGTAATAATAAATAGGGAATTACATTAATGGTAGAGAAAGTTTAACATTTCTATTTAGGGACCAAAGCTAGGCCGGTTGGATTGTTTAGAAAAAATGAGAATGCAGAAGAATGTTAGTAGAAGCTCGCATTTGTTAGTTTATTTACAACATTAGTATATACATTTTTATTTATTATGCAGTTGACTTGATTATCATAAGTAATGCCACGAGTGATTTCCAAATTATCGATAAATTCACGACTCACGAAGTGAGGAGTGAATTTATCTAGAGAATTTGGAAATCAAGAGTGGCATTTGTTAGGACTATTTAACGAATAAAATTAAGCTGTTTACTCACAAATCATTATTTAACTATAGTTATTTTAAAATATTTATATATTTAATGTAAACGGCGATGTTTGAAAACAAATGAGAAACAATAGGTACGCTTCATCTGCTTCTTTTGTTTATCACTGCAACCAGATCATACTATTTATTGCCAAAGGAACGCAATATTGTAAGAATTCTCTCTAGTGGAGAAAAAATGAAACACACCAAACTGTATATTAATTCATTTCTGATGTCGTATGATGTAAATATGACAATTATTTTTTCTGTATTGTTACCTGGGGAAAAATGTATTTAAGAAAGTGCAAACAGTGGTTTCTTTTTTTTTTTTTGGTGGTATAATCAATTGCTACAAATGTTTTTATATTAACTCCCACATGCGGCATGTGTTGACATTCATCTGCTATATATACAATCTGGTAGCCGTATTTCCAGTGGGCTCAGTCACTGCAAAATAATGGTCAGACCTGTTCAGAATATTAAAAAGGAGCTTTCTTTAATATGATAATTATAACACTGATAAATATTTGGTGAAACACGACTCTGATTGGTTGTAAAACAGAAATAATTGAAACGTGATTGGTCATGGACTCCCATTTGGGGCATGAGTTAAATAGTCTAGGAAACTGTGTTCCGCGGATCCCCAGGGATCCGTCAAAAGTTATCATGGGATCGGAGAATGTCACGCATGTCTTTAGATAACTATTATATTTACAATTTTCTCCATACATTTAAATATTTCCATTTGGTAATATATATTAGTTTTGGTGACTTTATTGTATATGCTAACTACGTAACAACCATGGAGACTAATTATAATAAAATTTGGGGTTCTAGGATTTATATTTTTCGGTGTACATGGATTTGATTTTATGTTTAAAAGGATCCGCCATCACAAAAACTCTCAGAATTTTTATTTGGGAGTAATCTATACAAACCTATTTTTTACTGTTTTGTTAATATGACGCCTTAACACGAGTTTATAGTCTTTTAGGTGAAGATAAATATATTTATGTTACTTCTTAAATCCAAATAAAAATAAATAAATTGAATGTGGCAGTGATGACAAATATGTTTTCTGTGATGTTAAAAAAACTTACACTAAGCTTTAGCTCCTCAATATAGAGAATAGGTTTAACTCATATTGCAATGTACTTTTGATTGCCACTTTAAGTCTTTTTTAATTTAAAATCCATATAAAATAAATAGATTGAATGTGACAGTGATGAGTTGCTTAAGAAATAAATTTTCGCTGGTGTTAAGAAAAAAAGCTAAGACTCAATTTTAGCTCTTCAGTGTGCTGGAATACAACTCACATGGAAATGCTATTTTTATTACCATTTTAATTCAAGCGTCCTCGATAATAGAGTCTACTGCATAACTGATGTTAGTAATTGTTAAAACAAAGCATACAGGCATTGTACACACAGAATAATAATATAATACAGTTTTTAAATACAGTTAATATTAACCAGTCATTTGAACAATTTAGAGAAGGTTTTATTTTGTTAGTTTCAAAAGTTCTCTATATTTGCTCAAACAATTTCTAAATGATGTTTTTATTATTAATTTAACATTTCTCAATGAAAGATAAATTAAATTTTAAGAGAAAATTTTTTTTTTTCGCCTAGACCGGGACTCGAACCCGGGACCCTTGGCTTTCCGGGCCAAGTGCTCTACCAACTATATAGGGAATTACAATGTATATAAGAGAAAAATTTGCGTCTAGATCGTAACTCGCCTCGGTAGCTCAGTTGGTAGAGCACTTGGCCCGGAAAGCCAAGAGTCCCGGGTTCGAGTCCCCGGTCTAGGCGAAAATTTTTCTCTTCAAATTTAATTTCTAAATATTATAATCTATAACCTACAGTGCGTGAGATCTAAGTATGTGAATGACAGTTTATACGTATTTGGCTGCTGAATAATATTGTTTTTTGTTCTCTAATCCCAGGAGCTTACGACTGAATGTTGGCAACATGCCTGTATCATATTTTGTAGTGAGACATACTTGTGAATATTGAAAACAAGAGACAGTATGATGATCTTAAAGAAGATTTTCGGGCTGTAGGCCGTGGTCCTGAGGCTTGTAGTCCCCCGACGTTTCGCCAGAGACTGCGTCTGGCATCCTCAAGAAAACCCTTGAGGATGCCAGACGCAGTCTCTGGCGAAACGTCGGGGAACTACAAGCCTCACGACCACGGCCCACAGCCCGAAAATCTTCTTCAGGATCATCATAGCAACTCCGGTCGTGAAAATCTACGTCAATGCAAGAGACATTATGATTTAGAAATATCAATCAGATACTTAAATCTCACGCACTTGGTAACGAAATCAAAAGGGCCTAAAAACTATCTTGTTCTACATTAAAATTATGTTTCTTTATTCTTGATACTAGATTTTTATGGTATACTAAGTTCAATGGTTATTTTGAAAGAAGTGACTTCTGTGTATGAAAAAAGTTAGGAATCGTTTTCAAGTCCTAAGGAAAGTAGTAAAACTTAAAGTGAATTCACAGGAAACAAAACTATCACGTAGAGCATTTTATTTAAAATACTCAGTTATTCTATTATAAATAACAGTCTACAACAATCGAAGAAAAAATATTACAAAATAAGCAAATACTGGTGGAAATTCCATGAGAAAAATTATTTTCCCATGGGGGCATTAACTAGCGCAAATGCTATTACTATGCACCAACGTATTAAGGCTTAAACCGCTCTCTATGGTGTGGGACCAAGCTAAACCATGTAAATAGTTATGGGTAAGTTACATAATGTATCTTGCGCTAATAAGTTTAAGAAAATGTTTGAAAAAATCAAATTATCATTAAACCCAGAACCTTTATATTTTTTTAATGAATACGAGATTAGCTTGAGCCCTATTGTAAACTTCTTTTATTTACTGTTTTTGAAATTAATTTCTCAGATAATCATACATTTGTGCATTCTCCCCTGTAACTAAGTACTTTCCTCAATTTGTGTATTGTGACATTTATTTCCAAAGAATTCTGTAATATGAACCTCTGGGTTCACATGAACTCCATATGAAAAAATATGTGAAATGAGTAATTTATGTTATGAAAAAAATTGTGATTTTGATTTCCATATATTTCAATGATACTCCAATGTATTACATACTTAATTTATTAATATGTTTTAATTATACTTTTAGAAATGTATTTGATTTTCTTATATTATATTTCAAAGCTCCTTCAATGACTATTTATGTGTTAATTTATTTAATGACAATTATAAAAATCTATAAGTAGTGTTTTATTCTAAGTCGTTAATAAAATCCTTATAAAATATATTTTTAAGACAGAAATATATTTTATTTACTTTATGTTTCTCAGGAAGCTCGTTATACAGAACAAGGTGTTAAAATTGGGTATGCTTTGTACTGAAAATAATTTTAAATATTGAATTTATATAATTGTTCTATACAATTTTCATTTTGACATTATTCAGATATTCTCTTTAGTTAGTTGGGACTCGAATTTTTATTTTAAGTATCGTAAATAAATTATTTTTACATTTTGTTTTTAAATATGAGACACAACTGCATAAATAACTTATCTAAATAATAAGAAAATGATAATTATACAGAAAACATCACTTCATAATGAAGTTTCTTGTCTGAATTTAGTATCAGTATTTAGGCCCTTTTGTAATTATTTTGTTGGAATGCTGGATGGCGCTATGTAGGATGTTTCCCGGGATCATGTCCACTCTGCAAAACGACAAGTGTTAGTGAATATGTGTTAAATTATACAGATGTTATTTGATATAAGTTTTCCGGAGAGATACTGTGCAGTAGAAAAATCTCTTATTAAGTGCAGCGAAAATACAGTGTGCATTAAGTAGGAAGCAGATTTTTAAGTTCTAAGAGTATTATTTCAACACAGTATAAGCTGTAAAACCTGTTCTTTAATCAGTTCAAAATAACTTGTTTACAGTTTTAGAAATATAACTGCTTAATGCATGTTGTATGTTAGAATCAAATAACATTAGCAATGTAATAAGCACGTTATTTGGTATCAGGAAACAAAAACATAAATATTATGCTAGTTTGTATTGCTGCCATAAATTAGTAAACACACATTTTTCCTAGATATAACGCAAATAACTACATGTATAACTTTAATGCTAATATTTAGCATAATTAAATTAGAAACAGGAAACATATAATGCATTGAACATTTCTGTCATCTGATGATGAATTTCACAGTTCACAATTTCAAGTTTCACAGTTCAACCTATTTCACTTTAAATTAAATACATGATCGAAACTTACGTTATATGACCCTATAAATAAATAAATATGTACATATATATATATATATATATATATATATATATATATATATACTAGAAGTCCCGGCCACGCGTTGCTGTGGCTAAGGTATACGTTAAAAATTTAAATTAAGTTGTTTTCTTTCAGCCAGATTACTTAAAACTAATACTTGCACACGAAATTAATAATATTAAAAAAATAAACACTGAACACACTTAAATTATGAAATAATCAATATTTGTAATTCAATTTAAATTCGCGGTTGCAACAAAAAGCACAGCCATCTGGATCTCTCTTTGTTAAATAATAAACCAATTACCTTACCAAATTACCTTACACCGCCATCTGTTAGAATCGTATGGAACTCACAGAATTACACCGCCATCTGTTAGAATCGTATGGAACTCACAGATAATTATAACTGTTTGTTAAATAATAAACAAATAATTTTCAATAAAAAATAATGCGACTATAAATTTAGTTATAAACTGCTCTAAGTCTCAAGTTGGATCAAACTGCACACAGTGTGCAAAATTTTATTAAAATCGGTTCAGTAGTTTAGGATTCCATCGCGGACAAACAACGTGACACGAAATTTTTATATGTTAAGATAATGGCGTAGACCAATGTTCAGCCATAGCCATTGTCAGGAGTCACTACACCAAGTTAATTTAGTTACCTTATTTTCCCATAGATGTCATGGTCAACACACCGACTCAATGAGATATCTAGCAGTCAACTAAGGTATTACTAGGACGTTGATGAGGACCTTGATAGTCGCACCGCTTCAGAGAAATACATTACGTTATAACGGCTTACTTGCCTATCTATTTTCTGATACAGCAGCAGTGAGGGACTTATTTGAAAGATATAGAGAAAACGAATGATGATATAATAACTAATAAAAAGACTGCGGGGAATTAGTACCGAAGTGTGCGGTTACGAACAAATGAACTTAGTGTTTAGCAACTGACTCAGGCAATGTCATAGACAGACAAGCTAGTGATGCCTAATGCTCTGTGTACATGGTATAGTCTGCTTAGTCTTACAATCGCTACATATTACAAACTTACATATTCACAACTGCATTAATTCACCTGTTGTTCAGCTCAGAAATGAATCCTAACGTTATCTGTCTTACCGTAGATACTATGGTCGTTACATAATTGTGTACTCCTTCTGTTTTAGTATATAGTTAAGTCGTATAGTACTTGTAAGCATGTAATACTATTTCGGTAATATTTCCCCGCACTCTGCAAAGGTTAAAATGAACCTGAAGGATTTAGAAGCAGGGGAAGACCAATACATCGGTGGGCCTGTCAATGGCATCTTGAGACAAAGGAACAGTTTCAGAAGAACCCAAACCTACTATGCCCATGAGTTCAAAAGGTAATTCGCAACTATATAAAACTCCAATTAAAACACTTTCACAGCCATTTCAGAACGGGCTCCTTCTTCAGTAGCTAAAAACGTATACTACATTTACAACTGTTGAAGGTTAGAACATATTCCGAAAGGGTTACGAAGATGTTTTTAAAATTGAAGTTTTACATAGTTGAGGACGACTGAGATCCAAGTTGTTTAACCCTTTGCATAATATTCTCAAAAGGATATATAAAAGTATTAACTAAATATTTGTTATGATAATAACAATATTCCTTGTCGATAATACCTCAGCTCCTAGCTGTATTTCGTCAGTAAAGAGTAGGGCTAGAATTTTTATGTAATAAAAGGTAAGATTGCAATGCAGATAGATATATTATTCAACTGTTTAGTGTGTGAAACCAAAACAAAAGACAGTCAGAAGTCTAACTTCTCATTATACTATTCAACTGTTTGTGTGTGAAACAAAAACAAGTGACAGTCATGAGTCTAACTTGTCATTATACTATGTTGCAATCTTAACTTTTAGTACATAAAATCCTAGCCCTAAGTATATATTATTCAACTGTTTCTGTGTGAAACCAAAATAAAAGACAGTCAGGAGTCTTACTTCATATTATACTATTCAACTGTTTGTATGTGGACCAAAACAAAAGACAAACAGAAGTTTAACTTCTCATTATACTATCTTGCAATCTTGCCTTTTATTGCATAAAATCTGCACTTTAGTGATGAGTATAATCAGGTTTTTATGTAATAAAAGTTGAGATTGTAACATAGTTTAATGATAAGTTAAACTTATGACTGTCTTTTGTTCTGGTTTCACACACAAACAGTATTATGATAAGTAAGACTTCTGACTGTCTTTTATCTTTGTTTCATACACAAACAACTGCATAGTATTATAATACACAATGAGACTTCTGACTGTCTTTTATCATTGTTACGCACCCAAACAATTGAACAGTATATACTATATATGTATTGGAATCTTATCTTTTATTACATGAAATCCTGATTCCTAGTGGTGTGTATAACCTAATAATGTTAGTTATATAATGCTATTCAATGTTGTTAGGTGTAAGATCATGTTACCACTCTAACAGAATGCTAGCATAATAGATTCCTATATTTTTACTGCGGTGTTACTTTCCGGACAAGCTGTATTAACGAAATCTTTCACTTACACTACTGCTGGCACCTAGCAGTCCTGTTATCAGACTAATGATGTTGGAGCCACCTCCGTCACCACCATCGCCTCCGCTCCCACTGCCACCCTAAAACAGCAATGCACGTTTATATATCTTAACAAAGTTTGCACAGCTTCATATGGTAGCACAGATATCTGCATATACAAAAATAAAACGAAGTTTGTTTTGCATTGTTCTAATTATAATTTCTTGTTGCCATGGTAACTTACCTTCTTGCTGAGCTGACCTACAATTTGGAACAGCAAACCGACCAGGTTGGAGCCGCCTTGATCCGTGCCCTGTTCAGTTAGTAGTGTTAGTTACATGCTGTACAAAAACTATACACACTCCAGTCCTCCTTACTGTTTATCAAGTGACATGATATTAACTATAGTCTGTCCGTAGAATCTGTAGAGAAGCTGTTCGAAATAAACAATCTATGCAGGAGGCGGGCAAAAATGCACGGCCAATGAGGCCGCGGAAGGAAATGCAGGAGGGAGAGCAGATCACGTGACATTACTCATTTCGCTCTTAAGCTTCAAGCGAGAAAGATATCTAATCGGAAAACTGGTGAATTTCTCCACATATTCCACGGACAAACTATATGTGTATTTTTACAGGGAAATTTTAAATTATGGATAACTACCTTATTGGTACTTGAAACCGTATATTAGATTGTACGCATTACTATATACAAGGTGATCTTGTAATAGCGTGAAGAAATTAAACAGGGCATAGGGGATGTTCCACTGAACAATTTGAGGTAGGGAACTTAGTTTCCGAGAAGCCAGTCTAAGGAGATATGGAAATAAACTTGTCTATCTCATTTTTTAGCATTAGTGATTTCCAGCTGATTTATAACTAACATGCTTACACTGTGCAATTTATTCACACGTACATCGTGTCCACAGAATCACTTCCCGGTTATAAACAGGTATAGCGCCGCTGCCAGTTGCTGGATTTACATGAATCTGGTGTCATTAGAAAGACAAACTCAAAACAGTTCAGTACCTACCTCAAAGACACTCAATGTGTAGAACGTAGTATCTTCGAAACAGTGGATTTAGGAACTTTTAATTCTTGGCTAGTCTTTCGCACAGGTTTTCGAGGACTAGGTGCAATTGTCTCCCGCACATATTCCACAATTTCCAAATTGACAGGCCGTTTTCCTGAACGGGGTTTCCCCTTATTACATACACATCCATCCTCAAAAAAACTGTCTATACCATTTCAGAATAGTTTTGTTAAAAGGTATCTCACGTTGGAAATTCCATCTGAAAGCACTCTGAACACCTACTACATTTCGTGTGCTATGGTATTCCAATACACATCAACTACATTCCTTGGGTTTGCCATAACACCGTTAATTCCAAGACTTGACAATTATTAAAATATATATGTAGTCAATATGCCCATTTCACCAATTAATGTTTTAAAATGGTCAACAAGTTTCTACAGCCAAGCTGTCATTCTCAAGACCAGATATTGACTGAGTCAATATCTGGTCTTGAGAATGACAGCTTGGCTGTAGAAACTTGTTGACCATTTTAAAACATTAATTGGTGAAATGGGCATATTGACTACATATATATTTTAATATTATATCACCAAGAAGATCACTTGTGTATTAAATTGACAATTATTGTTGTGTCGGCCGCGGTGGACTAGTAGTTATGCTCCTTGCCTCTGGTACCGAGGGTCGCGGGTTCAAACCCGGCCGGGGTCGATGGATTTTTTTAGGATCGAATCCAAGGAGCTAGTCTTCCGGGAGGGACTTTAAGACGTGGGTCCCGAGTCTGAAGATTTTCAGGCTCGTAAAAGATCCTTAAGCCTGAATGAAAGGCCTCTAAGCAAAATTTACCGAATTTCCCGTCCTAGTACTACCTTGGTTTCCTAGATGTCAGTATGAGGCGGAACGCTGACCACGGACCACTCAAATGACATCTATACGAAAACAAGTGTAACTAAATTAGTATGGTTCAAATTCTTCCCTGTAGGGGGAGGACGCCTAAATATCTGTTAAGGGAAACATGGGCCTACAAGATACAAGAAGATAATAATTGTAACGTCCAGACCAATTAACACCAACAACAATGACAAACGAAATCCAAACAGCGTCTGTTTACAACTTTTTCTTTTCTTTCTTCTTCTGCTGCCATCTTTTGCGGGTCAACAATATCAATTGCACACTCCTGACATTGTTTGAGTTTCTCTTTGTAATGACACTAGTTCCAAGTAAATCAAACAACTGACAGCGACGCTGTAACTGTTTATAACCGGGAAATGTTTTTGTGGACATCCTGTATTACATCATTTAATTCCTGCAAGGATGAGCTTGATGACTAGGAAGGCATGATGCAGGATATGACCTAACTTCCCTTGATTATTTCCTATTGGGATATCTGAAGTCACTTGTGTTTGAGATTCCACTGGAAACGGACGTAGAATCAGTTGCCATGATTGTAGCTGCCTATGATTTGATTCGAATCACACCAGGGATATTTGCCAGGGTGTGTCAACTTAAGACAGAATAGGGCCAAAAAGTGGGTTGCAAGATCCTCCTAGCCTTAAAAGTGTCGGTGTTAGTCATGTGTGTGAATGCTTGATGTGTGTCGAATCAGGTACACCATAACGTAGTATATGTCACCGTAAAATGACTTAGATTTTATATCACTCATTCCATAATGTAAAGATTGATATATGCAATGAACTTAAAAATAGGCTTACAGATGAGGATTTTTTAGGGTCTTAAAGCCCGGACCTGTCATTACTCATCTATTTTTCTTTTCCTTTTACGTTGTCCAGTATACTTTGTCACTTTTCAACATTTTTAATATTCATTTTCTTCATCACAGTAATGAGGATAAGTATTAAAATGTTTTATATAATAATATAGTACTTACTTACTTACTTACTTACTCACTGGCACTATCGAACCCGTAGGTTCATGGCCGCGCGGACATAAGCTCTCCATATATCCCTATCCTGAGCTAATGCTTTCCAATCATTTCCTGTATAATCTACTTCCCTCAAATCATAGTTAATGTTGTTCTCCCACCTCATTCTTGGTCTACCAACTGGGCGTTTTCCTTCTGGCTTTCCTACAAGAAGTTTCCATGCACGTCTTTCATTCCCCATACGCGCAACATGTCCTGCCCATCGCAGTCTACGGGACTTAACTGTTCTTATTATATCTGGCTTCCTATAAAGACCATGTAGTTCATTGTTATGTAGTCTTCTCCATTCACCTGTCTCTTCATCTCTCTTTGGTCCAAAAATTTTCCTAAGAACTTTATTCTCAAATACTCGTGATCTCCTTTCCTCCCTTAAAGTAAGAGTCCATGTTTCGCACCCATATAATATAACTGGTAGAATAATAGTTTTATATATTTTCAGCTTAACGTTTCTTGAAAGGAGTTGGGACATCAAAAGTCTCTGCAATGCATAATAGCATGCATTTCCAGAATTGATTTTTTTATCCATATTCCTCCATTAGCATTGAATTTTATTTTTAAAAACTCGGTAAATTTATTAAATCATGAGAGCATCTAAAAAAAAAAGAGTTTCATCATCTACATGCTAATTACCATTAATAATTTAACGAAGTTTATTTTTATAAAATCAATTCTAATTCAGGATGACGGATAAAATAAAAGGATCTATATTATTATTTAAGTCCACCGCTGTGGTCTCGAGGTAATGTGCTGCCTTGTCACGCAGCGGGCCCGGGTTCGATCCCCGGTCTGGACAAGTTTCTGAGTGAAGTTTTTTGTCGGTTCTTCCTCACCTGTAAGATAAATATCAGGACAATTTAAGGCCCAAACGGTCCCCGAACACTATTTGGCCATCATTATCATCAATATCATATTCGCATAATTTGCTTAAGTTTAGTTTAAGGCCTCTCCTGGCGCATCATTACCATCATCAACTCTCATATCATCGGGGCAGCGTAATCCCGCCTTCCAGGGTTACAATTACGCCATGCCAGGAGAGAACACCAGAAATTGGGGAAAAAAAATTGTGTGTGTGTGTGTGTATATATATATATAGAATTACTGTGGATGGATATATATATATATATATATATCCATCCACAGTAATTCTGCCCGAAGGCAGGTCCTTCACTGCAATCACAACATTGTCATGCTATGCTTGCAGCTTTACTAGGGAATTGTGTAGGAGTGGTAGCTTCCCGTTGCTTTCCACACCTGTGAAGGATGATGATGATGATAATGATAAGGGTGTTGATGATGATGATGATGGCCATATGATTTCAGGGACTGTTTGGGCCTTAAAGTTTACCTGACATTTGTCTTACAGGTGAGGAAAAACCCCGATAAAAACCTCACCCAGAAAAACTGCCCCGACCGGGGATCGAACCAGGTCCCGCTGCGTGACAAGGCAGCACGCTACCTCGAGACCACAGCGGTGGACTATATATATATATATATATATTATTTAAAACATTTTGTCAGACTCTAAATGGATAAGATAGTTTAAATTAAAAAATGGTGTTTTTGACGGTGTGCAATTATCATATTTCGATGAGCTGCTGTAAAGTATATGCATGTCTCTCTAGACACAATGTAAGGCGGACGGAGCGTGTGAAAACTTTAGATATTGTATATTGTATTAGTTCAAAGACAAAGTAATAACAAGTGCAAGGGTCGTGTACTCACCGCACTTAGGCATCCCACCAGAGGTGCAAACAGCGCCAGAATGTTACTGAACCCCGCGCCACCATCCTAGTTAATCATGTTAGTAACATTACATTTACTTATTTACATTACATAACGTCTTTCTATATTACAACGTTAACATAACATATGGCATAGCAATATAATTACAAATAATTATGGATAATTCGACTGTAATGAAAGTCTATATTTTACAAATTTAACAATAGAATTTTATGGAATTATAAAAATATACCAAGAAATAAGCAGAATCGGAAATTAACAAACTTTACTTTACATTTATGTCAATCAAAACTGCTTTTTTTACGAAGCTCAAATGTCAATAGAGAGAAAATTGTTTAGAACCTGAAGTATTGTGTATCATTTATCTACAAAAATTAAAATTGAGGTAAAAAATTAGTCGAAAAAGTTACCTGACTCAATTTAACATATGAGTATATTAAATAATTTGGTCTACATTGTATAAAATGTTTAAAATTAATAAGTGATCATTTTTTTAGTGACACTGAAAAAGTCAATGGCATTCCATTACAGGTTCTACTGTATCCGATATAAATTATTTAAATCCAGAACTCAATAATATTTTATTCATATATTTTGTAAATTTCGCTAATATAAGCTGGTATTATATTAAGTAATATATTATATCTAAACATTAAAATGTTAGTAAGTTAGTATACCACTTCCAGATAAGTATTGTTAGGCTGTATTTGTTAATAAAGCTACTTTTGTAGAGTAGTATATACTACTTTCTTCAGTACCGGTATTGAACTGGAATTATGACGTTTTATTTTTGTGCTTAACATATTTTTAAGAGCTGAGTAAGCATTAATTTTGAGAATAGAAGTTATTACTGGACTCTTAATTTGAGGGTTTCACGTGAATCCAAAACCGTTTTGAAGAATTCGAATTATGTTTTTGCTACTAGTCTCCAGGTGAGAACCCTCACTACAGTTCATGAGGTCACGGGTTTGATTCCCGCTTAGGCTATAGAAAGTTGTGGAATGCAGGCTTTCACGACCAGTAATCATAATGTTAAAAGATTCCTGGCTATGTGGCCGTGGTCCATTACTGGTGTTTCTTCCAGACTTTTTCCCTCAACTGCGGAGGGCATATTCAGTAACGAGTGCTTCTAGGAATTGTTCCCTTGTGACGTCGGGTCTACTACAAGGGAACACCACCTAAAAGCACTCACTACTAAAGTTGCCCTCCGCAGTCGAGGGAGAAACGTCTGGAAGAAACACCAGTTACAGACCACGGCCACTTAGCCCGGAATCTTTTAATATTATGGAAAGTTTTTTTCTTAAAGGAAATTACTCAATTAACCATGATTTGAAATTTAAGTTGAGTTAAGCAGTCCCCTGCTGCTTTGTTATTATTTATTACTCATCATGTGATTGGGATAAAGTAAATCCGCCTTCCAGAAGATCTAAACCTCAAAAGTGGGTTACAACTTTATCAATTCGAGAAGAAAATACCATATGACAACGTGGGTGGCATTGGGCAAAACATATTACTTTTTTACATGAGTTATCAACTAAAAAATTATTTACATTTTTAAAGAAAAAGCTAAAATTTGATGGGAATTGTGTTGAATATATATGTTTCAGTCATATTGTTTATTACTAGGGGAATGTCATTTTTGATTAAGTGAGTGAAACAGAAGATGAAAATATTGTCATGAACAAGTTGACGAAGCAATTTTATTGCCTTCTGACGATGTGGATGACTTTATATGATTATGCCATCAATGATTATATTTGGGCATTTCCCTGAAATTATTGTGTCTACAAGTATCAATAATTCATTTGCACAAATGTTCTACTTGCATTAAGACACTGACTGTTATGTCAGACTAAATATAAAATGCGATTAATGAAAACAAAATGTAAAACTAAGTTAAATGTTTCATAAAATAATAGTTTTAAAAAACTAAAACAACACGCTTTATTAGAAACCGAACTAAAAATGAAAAATAATTTTAATTTCCAACACGCTTGGGATAAATTGAAAGTGGTCAACAAAAAAATCATCTCTAACACATATAGAATGTATGTGTAATTATTATAATATCTATAAAGGTTCCGGTTGGTTTTAAATTTCTTGAAAAGTTTTATCTTTAAGGGGGGTAGAAAAGTTGGAATATATCTAACTTGCAATTATCCTATAATAAAGTCATATTTTAAACATATTTAGGGTTTTTATAAGTAGTCAACTAAGTGTAAATAATCAAGTAATGTGTATATTGCACGTTGCATGGTCACTTGTTTGAAAGTCGCTTTTTATTCTTGGGAAATCTTTGAAAGGCCGAAACTTCACACCGCCGCTTTCACTGTACACTGAAAAGTTGTAAAATGTACTGTACATGAATGATTAATTAGTATAAACTTGATATTAGGTTCATTAAACTATAAGGGGTCTTTTGTCATTTTGGCTCATATTTAAACAATTTTAGGTCATAAATACATGTATATTTTCTTATTTTTAGGTCATGAAATCCCGTACCTTAATCATCAGAGTGAGTGAGACGAGTTGAACGGTGAGTACAGTCTGAATATTTTGTTGAGTCTTCTTTGCTGCTCACTGTAGTATAAACTTAACAAACATGTGGAATACTGGAAACTTACACCAAGAAGGAATGATAGCCCACTTCATGCTACCCTCTTCCCTTCAAATACTACAATCATTGCTCTTTACATAAATATTGTGTAAATTTATAACTAATTTAAAGCTATAGCTTGGCAGCGAACAAAATTCAGTGCTAGTGTATTCTTATCTTGACTGTACAACTCCCAATGTATAGACTCGTGTTCTCCTCTTCTACTTGTTTCACCAATCGCGTCAACGCCCTTATGAAGAGATGAAGGGAAATTGCAACATATGCTGTCAGGAGAAGGAACAATACGTGATAGAATTCTGGCGCATGAGCAGTACGACAGAATTTCGTTCGCTGCCAAGCTTAATAAAGCGATATGAAAAACATATACACTTACCTGCATGTTCTTTCGGGTTTATTCTCCTTGTATCTTCTTTAAACGTCCGTACACTATATAAATAATACTTACCCGATTACAGCAGCATTCAGTCTGTTGAATAAAGTTGATCCCGCGTTTTTATGTGCTAAAAGGTTAGAAATTTTGTGAAGAACATTATGAAAGACATTATTCTACAAGATTCAAGTTAAAGACACACGGAAATTGGCAGGAATCGGCCCCATCAATAATGTCTTAGTCATCACAAGTACGTAGTTGCAATGCTGGTGATGAAATTTTCAGAATTTGTATATTTTAAGTCAATAACCCTTTCAACCACTATCGTTTGCAATAGACATCGTTAAAATTTAATTTTTCCCAGCAAATCAAATTATTACATATAATTTGATTATTATTGGAAAGCATTAACTCAGGACAGGGATGAATGGAGAGCTTATGTCCGCGCGGCCATGAACCTACGGGTTCGATAATGCCAGTGAGTAAGTAAGTAAGTATAATTTGATTATTGGGTCAATTTTTTTAAAGAATATGCTTATATTTATTTTCAAAATTAATCAGAATAAAGTTTTCATTCGACGAAAAATAACTCTTAGAGGGTCAAAAATTCCTAAAACTTGTTAAAATAAAGAAGTCCGTAAAGCATTCTGGAGGAACTAGTTGACCTGAAATTTAATTTTGTTTGTTTCTTAAACATGAAGCAGAATTTAGTTCTGAAAGATTTAAGACTTCTGCATAATACAAACTTAAACTGGTGGCTTATATATGGGCAACATCGTTGTTTGCATTCAGTCCAGGTTTTCTAGTAGCTCTAAACTAACTACTCTCCGATGTGGTTTCTGGCCTGTATTTATATCCAGTTGTTGATAAATGAAAAAAAAATTGCAACCAATGTTATTATATAGTATTATTATTTTATATATCGATGTGGGATATACAAGTCTACAGTCCAATAATTTTTTATGTACCTGCATGTACCTACTAAGGTCACATTCGTTTCAGGAAATCCCGTTAATTTACTATCACCTATTAACGTTCTCTTAACACATTTATTAATAGTTTCCAATTCTTTCAGTTTACTACATCTTACATTACTTATAGTTTTGTTTAAGGAGTTTTTTATTTTTGCATAAACTTCTCACCTGCGGCATAATGCCAGACCGAGGGATGAGATGAGATGAAGTCCCCTACTAATAGAAGTTCTGTTATATGCGACGATGTCGAATGACCAGGTTGTCGAACTTTCACAGGGGCGGATTAAAAAAAATGAAAGGAAATAGATGCTTATAAACATGGAGAAGTGAAGTAAAACGGTAGAAACTTCGAGAAATAAATTCCCTGGTTCCGATTCTTCCATCACGAACCCCACATGGTGTGAATTAGACGCGAACTCGGGATTCAGAGATGGAGGGCGAGTGTCTAACCACTGTGTAACGGGATCACCAGTTTTTAAATCAACATGACAGATATAAATGTCATAGCTTTATACCTATACTATGTGTGGTCTATGTATTCCTATACTTATTCGTCCTAATCCTTGAAATATATGTTGCAATTCTGTCTTTGACAATACTGTACTCTTCAGCCTTGAAGAAAGAACCCATTTTTAGGGGAGACAGTCTCCTACCAACTTCCAAGCGTCCTTAACTGCACTGATTGTATAATTTTATCTCAGTGCTGTTTTACAAGAAATTACACAGTATGTGGTTACAGACACCGCCATATAACTGAAAGCACGTCGACGCCAAAGCCAAGTAGGCGTGCTCAGTCACTGCTTGCCTCTATCTCGTTCTCATCCGTGCTAATAACCAATCTAAACATATCGATCGCGTTGCTACATGACACTACAAACAGCTTGTTATGAAGAACAGCGTTTTGCGAATTAGAATAGAACAACGATTGACGCAGATTCCCCGCGCATGCGTATGAAGCATTTGCCAAGCTTGCCGTAAAGATTTTCATGCTTTCAGAGATATGACAGTCTCTGTAGAAGTTTTATTTCATAAAGATATGATTTTTTAGTGATAAAATTTAAGGTTTGAAACATGCTACAATGAAAAGTAAGACTTCTGACTGTCTTTTGTTTTGGTTATACATACAAATAATTCAAATATACAAGTCAGCTGTGTTGCAATCTTAGCCTTTAGTAGATAAAAGCCCTAAACTTTTTAACCATTTTAGACCCAGGTATTTTAATGCTAGTTGAAAAATAATATGCTTTATATTTTAGGGAAAATTACTTTTCCAGAATGGATTTTTGATTTTATGAAATTTTCAAAATATAATATTTACAGGCATACATGGAATTAAAAAATGTCACAGTGACACTATTTATTTTTAAACTGATGCAAAAGTCGAGTATCAGAAAAATAATATATATTTTATATACAAGGCTATAAACCGGCCCAACGCCTATAGGGGGTAAATGCTGTAACTATATGCAGTTGGGTTACTCTTGACAGGCGCGTTCTCGTCGCAGGGGTGAACACTAGTTACTAGTGACAAAGTTCTATCAAGTATCCAGTCTCTCGGGGTATAACGAGAGCCCCTGCTCAGGGATACAGGTGAAGACCTCAACGGATAGTACAACTACGTGAAAGAGGCACCTATTTTTCAGGGGACAAATGTGAAGACCCATCTCCGGAGAAAAATCTCAACGGTCAGCAAAGCGGAGTTAGTGTTTCCAGTTATCTACTGTATAATTCACCTTCTTGAAATCATGATTAATCGCCCGACTAGTGGGCGTTTTCACTCTGGTTTGCCAACAAGGAGTTTCTATGCTCCTATTTTATTCCTCGTTCGTGCCACATGTCCTACCCATCGCAGTATATGAGACTTAATTGTTCTTATTATATCTGGTTTCCCGTATAGATCATGTAACTCACTGTTATCGGTCTTCTCCATTCACCTACCTGTTCAACTCTAGTATAAACATTTTTCTACGAAATTTAGTCTCAAATATCCGTAATATCTTCACCTCCCTTAAGTAACAGCCCTTGATTCGCATTCATATAAAATAACTTGGAGAATAACAGTTTATATATTTTAAATATAACATTTTTTTAGAGAAGTTGGGATGACAAGTGTTCTTGTAATGCATAATAGCACGCATTTCCAGAATTGCGCCTAGTTTAATTTCTTTGTGCATCTCATTCCTGTTTTAAATTACACTGGTCAACATGATTTTTGTCTCATGAGTACCAATAGTTGTACTTAATGCTGTTTTTTTATCGTGTTTTCAAATATGTATTCGGAATTTCTCCATCACCCACAATTTTTTTATTTCAATTTCAATTAATGGATTTAAATAATTGTTTTCTTTAATATCTGCTTAACAAACATTAAAGGGATTACGTCAAAATCAAGTGGTGTACCCTGACTTGCAATCTGCAATGATACCAGTTCCACACTGCGAAGAATTGCCCATACCAAAGCCTCCAGAACATGTGACATTAGATGAAGAGAGCTCAGATTCTGATGGAAGTAAGGGAAAAGAAGAAACAGATTTTGATGATACAACTCTTGAACAAAGCTGTTCATCTGAGCCTCATTTATTGACTCAAGAAGATCTTAACGATCTCATACGAGATTTAAATTTATCCAAAAACCAGTCTGAATGCAGAGTTCCCGGCTAATAGGATGGAATCTCTCGGAAACCTTGCGTGATGGAGAAAAACCGGTATCATATTTGAATTCAGGAGAAAAAATACTATCAGAATCACATATTTTTCTTTCTGAGACAAAAAAAGTTTCTTTTCTGTTGCTCAGTGTAATTATTGTTCATGGTATTTGAATCCTGCCACTTCTTAAAAATATCGCTCGTCTGTTATTAATTGTCCATTTCCATTACCCTATATAATGAATTGCTATCTATGACCATATATTTAGTTTCATTGATGTACACTATAGAGAATTGTATTTTAGGCCTACAAATGTAAACATTTATTTTCTTTATCATGTAATTTAATTACAAGATTAATTATTGTAAATAAACTCGATGCTATTCTTTTTGCAGACGATTTAGCTCTTCTGGCACTTTCCGAAAATGATTTGCAACGATCAATTTATAATTTACAAAAAATAGGTACCAAATTTAATATGGAAATATCAATTAACAAAACTAAAAGTATGGCATTTCATGGGAAGGACCCCATACAAAGTAAAATCTGTCTCCAGAATAAAATTTTAGAGATATATAATCAATTTAAATATCTTGGATATTATCTCTCTATCTGGGATGAAAAGGATATCCCTGAAAAAATTACTAGTTATAATAAAAGTTTGGGAATTATTAATCAAGTTATGAAACCATCCCTTGTACACAAAAACACCAGATTACGTTTATATAACACTTTGGCTAGACCAGTGTTGACCTATGGTAGTGAAGCACGGACACTAAAAAGACAACATGAAAGCAGAATAACGGCTTGTCAAATGAGATTCATGCGCAGAACAGCGGGTTACACCAGATGGGATCGGAAAAGGAACACCGATATCTTAAAAGAATTGAAGACTACGCCAATTTTGGAATATATTGAACAGTACCAACTAAATTGGAAACACCATCTAGAAAGAATGAGTTCAAATTGTATTCCCAAAGCTGTTTATAATTATATACCAAGAGGAGGAAGATCACTGTACCGTCCTATGTAATGCTGGAGGGAAAATTTTTTATAGGATCTAACAGGCCTTGGCCTACTATTTGGAAAGAAGAAGAAGAAGAAATGGTATTTAAGTTAGTTAAATGGTAGACAAGGCTATAATGTGTCAAATAAAATTAGTTCATATTTAATATATTTTTAGTCGCAGTTCATGTAAGATTAACCATCACATTTGCACTATGGAACCCGAAGTTTCTTGGCCTCGCGGACATATGCTCTACATATATCCCTATCCTGAGGTAGTGTTTTTCAATCGTTTCCTGTACAATTCACGTCCCTCAGATCATGAATAATGTTATTTTACGTTAATATTCTTGGTCTACTTACTAAGAGAAATTCCCCAGAGGTTTCCATAAATCAGTTTATATTGGACATTTTGCAGTGGATTGCTCGCAAAAGGGTCACCAATGCTGGACAGATCAAAGGCGATAACCCACACGAAAAGAGTATCTGGGTTTTTCTTGCGGTTACCCATTTTCCGAATTTAATCACACCAGCATTCTCCTTTCCCCTTTCCTATTCTTTCATGACATTTAATATCACCCTTCACCTCGTCACAGGTGAGCCGCAGGTGTTTAAAATATGTCTTTATGGTGATCTAATGTGTTCACCCTCATGACATTCCTCATGACTCTGAGCCTGTGCATCAATTTAAGGGAGAATAGCAACCAAAGGTAGGATTGTAGCCCTCCCTCGAAGCCTTCGGCCCAGTCAAAATAAATGGCTGTATGAATGTGTGTATACTAGATGTAAGTCGAACTAGGAACAATAATAGACACGTGTCGTAGAGTAGATTTTATTTCAAGCATTCCATAAAGTAAAGATGGGTAAAAATGAAATTAAAATAAGGTTGCCGTGTTAGAGTCTAAAAAAAACCGAACCCATGGGTAGACTACTAATTAAATGAAGTTAAAGAAAGGATAAAATAATGACTTCTAAAATCATGCAGAAGGTTACAAATAATGAGTGGATATTGCAATACTATATATAATTAAATGTGAGGTTGGGAAGTGGTTTTTACAGATGATGAAAAACCTAACAATAGGGAGTTCTTTAATTTCATATATTCTGCAAAATACTTCACAAACGTGCGTTGTATATTATATTTTGCTTGATGATGTTTTCAAAATAATAAATATTAGCAAAATAATATATTTGTTGCACATATTTGCGTTCATTACAAAGAACTAACGTTAACAGTCTGGCCAATGTTTATACGGTAAAAACTGAAAATAATTTAGTTGAGACTACAGCAGGCCGTGACATCAATCAGGAATAAAATGGCGGAAAATACGAATGTATTGTTTTATATTGTTCCAAATAATTGTTGGATTAAAGAGAGGTGAGCAGACAGGTGAATGGAGAAGACTACGAAACAGTGAACTACATGGTCTTTATAGGAAGCCAGATATAATGAGAACAGTTAAGTCTCGTAGACTGCGATGGTCAGGACATGTGGCACGAATGAGGAATGAAAGACGTGCATGGAAGCTTCTTGTAGGAAAACCAGAAGGAAAACTCCCAGTAGGTAGACCAAGTATGATGTAGGAGAATAGCATTAACCATGATTTGAGGGAAGTAGATTGTACAGGGAATGATTGGAAAACATTAGCTCTAGGTAGGGATGTATGGAGAGCTTATGCCCTCGCGGCCATGAAGCTATAGGTTCGATAGTGCCAGCGAGTTAGTTAGTTAGTTATATTGTTTCAAATAAAGTTCAGTTCATTAAAATGCAGTGATTTGTTTCATACAATGTATATTAACACTACCTTTTGAATATATTTTTGTATATACACTGTATGTAGTATACATAAAGGACACTGGTTTTACTTCCTGCACTAGGTAGGTAATTTGTAATATTACAGTATAGTTATTTATAGGTTGGCAACCCAGAAATTTATCATGGTCGCCATTGCTGTAAGTACGACGGAACGACGGAACGCACTATCGTCCAAAAGTTTTTTTTAAGCCTTGTTTCAGATATTAATGATTTTAATGTATAATTTCTCTTTATCTAGTAAGTACAGTAGAGATTTTGTCTCGGGCGTTGACCCTCTGATGGACCCGATGTTTATTGAGAGTACCAAATCACTGGCCAGACTTGTTGTATGGAATTTTCCATACATATCCTTTCCATGTGAAAATTAGAAACTTTGCAGAGCGCAACGATATGGGCGCGGTTATTGAATGTATGCACACATGTAATAAGACGCATTGTCGAATTCCGAACGAATGTAGCCCTTGAGGGCTCTTCTCATGGAAAATAAATAAATATGAAGGGCTCAGCATTATGCATTATAGGGACTCTTGTCTCAACTCCCTTGAAAAAGCAAACTGAAAATATATAAAACTATTATTCCACCAGTTATATTATGTGGATGCGAGACATGGACTCTTACTTTAAGGGAGGAAAGAATATTACGAGTATTTGAGAATAAAGTTCTTAGGAAAACTTTTGGACCAAAGAGAGATGAACAGGCAAGTGAATGGAGAAAAGTATATAACAGTGAGCTACATGGTCTTTATAGGAAACCAGATATAATAAGAACAGTTAAGTCTCGTAGAGGGTTGTAAGGGGTAGTGACGTGTGTATAACCTCTCCTACCTAATTCTCATCCTCACCTTCTCGTGGTACAACCCGTTTTCACAAACGAGGCTCTGAGGACCGAGTCACGGCGGTATAACCGTTCCATCAGGTACTGAGTAAATGCAGTATCCTAATGTCTGTCCAGAGACTAAAAGGTAGCAGCCCTACCACTGGACTACTTAGCGTCGGGCCAGTAACCTATCCTAAGGAACTTCAAAACTACTTTCAAGTCTCAACACGAAAAGACTACTGAAATGAGATATCTTCGGAGGACTGCAGGATACACACTACTAGATCACAAAAAAATGAAGACATCTTAGAAGAATTACACATGGAATCTTTAGAAAACAAAATTTCTGATTATAAGTCAAGATGGATGCAACATGTTCATCGAATGGAAGATCACAGAATACCCAAACAAATGTTAAGATATCAACCTGCAGGAAGAAGAAGACCAGGACGTCCACTCAAAAGACTTCTGGATGGTGTTTCTCTTGAGGCCGAAACAGGTCAACAAATGGCCTAAATTCGTGAATGTACTATGATGATGATGATGAAGTCTCGTAGACTGCGATAGGCAGGACATGTTGCAGGAATGGGAAATTAATGAGGTGCATTGGTGCTTATTGTCGGAAAACAATAGGGAAAACGACCAGTTAATAGACCAAGAATGAGGTGGGAGTATAACATTAACTATGATTTCAGGGAAGTAGATTATACAGGGGATGATTGGAAAAAATTGGCTCAGGATAGGGGTGATGGAGAGCATAAGTTCGCCCGGCCATGAACCTATGGGTTCGATAGTTCTAGTAAGTTAGTTATAAATTGTATTATTTTTAAACATATTTTTATTATTTTTTATATTGAAAGAGCGTAGAGAAAGGTTACTTCAATGTGAAATATGCAGCGTTATATTGTAATTTATCTTCTCAAAGAATTGAGTACTTGGCCTGACCCCAGTAAAGGTTAAAGAGTAGAGGCCATGATGTATGATCCTCTGAGGGTCAGTTTTGCCAACAGAGGTAACTGTATTACACCAGTTTTCCCCATTTATAATACTTACTTACTCACTGGCACTATCGAACCCGTAGGTTCATGGCCGCGCGGACATAAGCTCTCCATACATCCCTATCCTGAGCTATTGCTTTCCAATCATTCCCTGTATAATCTACTTCCCTCAACATCATAGCTAATGTTATTCTCCCACCTCATTCTTGGTCTACCAACTGGGCGTTTTCTCTCTGGCTTTCCTACAAGAAGCTTCCATGCAAGTCTTTTATTCCCCATACGTGCAACATGTCCTGCCATCGCAGTCTACGAGACTTAACTGTTCTTATTATACCTGGCTCCCTATAAAGACCATGTAGTTCATTGTTAGTAGTCTTCTCCATTCACCTGTCTGTTCATCTCTCTTTGGTCCAAAAATTTTCATAAGTACTTTATTCTCAAATACTTGTAATCTCCTTTCCTCCCTTAAAGTAAGAGTCTATGTTTCGCACCCATATAATACATAGCTTAACCCTTAAATTAAAAATGTATCTTATTGGATACATTCATTAAATGTATTTAATATTGTTTTCAGATCAATAGAAAGACAAACGAGTAAAAATTACTTAAATTTATGTAAAATTACGCAATAATGTATAACACAGTGTAACATGAATTTATTTTCCGTGCGGTCCGGAACGTTTAAATAACCGGCACGAGAAAATATTGTACCGACAATTTAAGGGTTAAACTGGTGTTCTGTTAGTAAAACCGACCCTGAGTCATTTAAAATTATATAACAGAATTATGGCTAATTTCACAAACAGAGGTAACTGTATTACGCCAGTTTTCCCCTGTATGATGCATAGCTTAAACTGGCGTAATCCAGTTAGCCTACCTCTGTTGGTGAAACCGACCCTTAGAGTGAAAATGTAAGAAACTCACCGAACTGCTGGAAGACAGAGGTCCAATCAGGCTGAGGATGTTAGATCCACCACCGCCGCCGCCTTCTTCGTCACCACTGCCTCCCTATTCAGTGCAATAACGTGCGCACATTACAGTACAGTACATTGGGTATAACAGTGCTGTGCCTGTGCTCATGATGTTTATTCAACCAATCACATCCACACGATAACCGAACATACATTTTCAAATTCTCAGACGTTCTTCACGCAAATTCATTATATTAATTCAAAAGTTGAATTACTTTACCAGGAAAAGGGGATTTCAGTGAGTAATCAGCAATCTGTAGGACATTCCCGACAACCTCTTCCTTTGGGACTGTTTCATTTATTCGGTGATACAGACAAGTAAACAACTATAACAATTTGCCGAAAGTAAAGAACAATCGTTAACCCAATCGCTTCAGGTTTAAATGCTCAAAACATTCCCCATAAACAGAATTTAAATCACCATAAATTACATTGTCTATTCTCATAATTCAAAACGAACAAAAGACAACGGTACTTGAGATCACAATAAAGGTGAAGGCCAAAACAAATTTCTCTACTATTCATAAAAGATTACTTTGCCAAGGGATGTACAAAATATTGAGAAATATATAATATTCAGAGTTACGGTAAGCGAGTGTATATCGTCTTCTGAGGCGAATGGGTTAATCAATATCATAGTCAGAATTACTTTATATTTATTGCATACTAAAAATAGCTAAATAGCCATTCTTTTCTTTTATTATGGAACATATGGATGCTGATCACATCCGAACTTGCCCAACCATAACAACCAACAATTTCGTGGACAGATACTGGGAAGCCAGGGAAAAGATGATGAACATTTTATAATCTTTCTTGTTATTTTTGTTATCGTTATTGTTTGTTTTCCTCAGTCATTATTGGCTAATGAAAAATTTCAAAACCACTGCGTTTAAATAAATAAATAACATTATTTTCTTTTACCTAATAATTCTCAATCCTGGTCTACCTGCTAGTTTTTTATTAAAATGTATTACTTTTTAAATCTTTCATTTTCTGATCTGTTTATCTTATCAATATTTTACCTACAAGCCACCTATATGACCTTGAGAGGTGTACAACACAAAATATGAATAACGCTGTATACATATGAGAAATACTTACATGAAGTTTTGTCCAGTTTTTTCATGACACCCTGTATAACAAGAATAATCATAAGATGAAAATAAGCAACTCTGGAAATGTGATACTGAAAACAAGTAAAAGTAGGAGTGAAAGACCTAGATTATAGAGCACGTAAAAATTTCTCCATTTGAATGTAAACATATCAGTAAAAACTTGTACATGTTAAATTCGGTCAAGATGTTGTATTTAATATCCGTCACAATACGTTATCTGGAAGCGTATACGTGGGTATAATTATATACAGCAGTAACTGTTGTGTTCACTTACTTTCTTGAAGAGAACTTGTAATAAGCCACCAATCAGACCTTTGACGTCAGATCCACCTGCCTGTATCATCAGCAAACACAATTAATACATAAAATAAACAAGAATAAAGTTTAATGTAATCTGATATGGTTTTGTTTAGGAAGAATGGAACTTACCCCACTGAGAGATCCCAGCAGTGGTCCAATAGATTCTATGAGAGCTCCTAAGTCAGATCCTCCACCCTGTATATTTGTTAATAAGTTAGTAAACTATTTTGGGTGTTTAAAATGTAATAGGAACGTACGTAATAGCAAGAAAATGAAAAATGTATATATTTCATGCATTGATAAATATAGTGATATAAGATACATTTGAATTATATTGAGATTTTTTAAAGTGATACTCAGGCCTAAATCCTTCCTCGAATTCTTTAATTAAAATTTCTTCTCGGATCAGTAACCAACTCATTGGCACTATAAAACCCTTAAGTTTATGGCCATCCGTACATAAATTGTCAATAGATTCCTAACCTGAGCTAATGTTTTCCAATCATTCCCTGTATAATCTACTTCCCTCAATTAATACATCATTCTTGGCTCACATACTGGGCGCTTTCCCTCTTTTTCCGATCCGATTGAGGGTCTTTCCACTTTTCAGCGGTTGCCCTTTTACCAGCCGGCTGCTGGCCCTTCACATCCACATGTGTCAATCACAGAGGTAGATGATCAACAGCCAGTGTAAGGGTGACATGTGGTTAGCATGTAGAGTCCCCCAGCCGTTATAGCTGGTTCCTCAACCTGGAGCCGCTACTTATTGTAGCTACCCAATTGCCTCACGATGCTGGGTGGGCACCGGTCCCATACTGGCCGATATACCATCAGCAAATTTCTTCCCCCATGGAGACCCGAACCAGCGCAAGTCCCGTAGCTCTGCGGCAAGACTTCCTACCTTAACCGCTCGGCTACGGCGTCTTTTTTTTCCCCATTCTTGGCACATGTCCTGCCCATCGCAGTCTACGAGACTTAACTGTTCTTATTACATCTGGCTGCTCAAAAATACCATGTAGCTCATGTTATATAGCCTTCTCCATTCACCTGTCTGTCGTCTCTCTTTGGTCCAAAATTTTTGACAAGACCTTTATTCTCAAATATTCGTAATTTTTCCCCCTCTTTTAAAGTAAGAGCCCATGTTTCGCATCCACTGGTAGAGTTTTTACATATTTTTAGTTTAACGTTTTTCTTAGAGAAGTTGGGATGAGAAGAACACTACAATGCGTAATAGCATTGTACTTTGTCATCATCATCAGCAGCAGCATCAAGGATTAGACCAGCTGGTCTGTTCCGATCTCATGTTAGAATTGGTCTATCCATCTTTTACTGGGTCTTCCAACATTTCTTTGTCCTAGTGGTTTGTAGAATCTATTTCGGAATTCTATTGTTATCCATTCTATTGATGTGGTCCATCCATTCATCTCTTTATTATGTAATTCTATCTAATAGTTTGAATATATTCAGTTCTCTTCGTATATCCTCACTTCGCCTTTGATCCATTATTGTATACACTCCTCAGAAACCTCATTTCTGACGATTCTATTCTTCGTTCCTCGTTTTTTGTTAAGACCCAGTGTTCCGATCCATGTAGTAGTGTTGGAACCGCCATTGTTCTATAAAATTTTAGAAGCGTCTCCTTTCTAGTTCCTTTGAGACTTCGTTTTATGGTGTCACACATGTAATTAAATGTATTTATTTTGTTTTCAGTGTCTCCACTTTTTCTGTGTGATACATTGTATCCCAGATAATTACAATTGCTCACTTGTTCTATTATGTTGTACATTATTGGACCCAAATTACTACTTTCATAAATAATAGCGTTTTTACATATTTTGGTATAACATAGCAGTTCTACAGGGAGCACGCTACAGCTTGATTGTTTAAAGCTATGCACTTCAAGCCAGAAAGTTCCGGGCGTAATCACTGATCGAGTCAGGATTTTTATCTGGTCTAAATCCTCTAGGATTCTGTACAGACAGATACATTAATGTAGATTAACAAATCTTAGCACATTGTGCGCTATACATTTGTTTTTATTTAGCAATATTCCACAATACAGCGTTTCTCTTTCAACCCATCACCAGAGGTTCCTGTCTAAAGCATCTTCTTCCCTCAAATCTCTAGCTTCCATACTTCTCTTCACTCCATCCACCCATCGTTCTCTAGGTCTGCCTCTTCCACTTCTTCCATTAGCTTTCCAATTAAGGATCTTCTTTGGTATTCTCTCTTCTTCCATTCTTAAAAGGTGTCCATACCATTTCAAACGTTTTCTTCTATTTTTCATAATATTTTTTTTCAGCTTGCATAATTTCTCTTATTGTGCTATTTCTGACCTTATCCCTTCTTGATTCTTGTAGATCGCCTCCAAAAATCCATTTTTACTGCTAACAGCTTGTTGGCTTGTTTTGTACTTACTGTCCAGGTTTCGGATCCATATAATAAAATGCTTTGTAACAGAATCTGAAATATAGTTTTCTTCGTTCTGTGTATTATATTATATACAATTAATTAATTAATTAATATTGAGTTTAAATCCTCCAGCAGCAGAGTATATCAACCTCGGGGCCGATTCACCTTCTAACTTAAAATGAGTATCATATATATTCTGGAGGTTACAATGTGGCAATCACGTGACGAAGGGGTGACATCTCCTGTCCTACTAAACATAAGGACTTCTTAAGGCCTATGTTGGGTTCAAATTACCGTCTTTATACGAGGTACAAATTTGTATATGTTTATGACTATGTCACATTTTTTAAAAAATATTACTGATTTTTCTGAATGAAATTTAATAAAATATTGTAATAAATTTTGTAATAGTGATCCTTAGAAAATTTTTTGGGCCAAAAAAAAGAGATGAACAGACAGGTGAATGGAGAAAACTACATAATAGTGAGCTACATTGTATGTGTAGGAAGCCAGATATAATAAGAATAGTTACGTCTCGTATGCTTCGATGAGCAGGACATGTGTATGTATGGGGATGAAAGAGGTGCATGGAAGTTTCTGGTAGGAAACCAGAGGGAAAACGCCCAGTTGGTAGACCAAGAATGAGGTGGGAGAATATCATTATCCATGTATTAGAATATACAGGGGATGATTGGAAAACATTAGCTCGGGATAAGGATGTATGGAGAGCTTATGTACGCCGGCCATGAACCTACGGGTTTGATAGAGCCAGTGAGTTAGTTAGTTAGTTGGTTAATACATTTTGTTATTTTTGAGAATTTATAAGGATAAGAATTAGAGGTTTAGAGCTCGGAAATTGAATGTATAACTTTTCTGTCAGCCCGTGAAGAAATTTTATGACACCAAAATGTACGTTAAATTTAATTTATTCAGCTAGCTTATTTGTATTACTTACCCCACTGAGGGCACCAGACAGAGGCCCTAGAGCTGTCAGCACACCCCGTATGTCAGGCTCGCCACCCTCACCCTGTATAATCATGTGTTAGTATTTTGTTTTTGACATTATTTTACAAATTTAAATTATTTAAAGTTATAGAATAAACCAACTTGTGAATGAACTTACCCCACTCAGAGCTGCAGTCAATGGCCCAACAGCGTTCAGCAGAGTTTTTATATCTAATCCACCGTCACCCTGCATAGTCAGGCTAAGTGTTAATTACCTATATACATTAATTAATAGTTATTTATTAGACGACCAGTTACAAAATCAGAGGTTTAGTAACGAAATGCTCAAGTTAGAACACGACCGAAGGGAGTTATTAAACCTGTTTTAGTAGCGTGTTGTCTACAATATTTTATCTACGTTCAGAGTATTTTAGTATATGTTGTATATTTAGTATATTTAATGAAATTTATTTATTGCGGAAACGATATGTTTAGAGGAAGAGTAATGTGGGCTTTGGAGAGAGAAAAAAAACACGATAAATCTACAAAAATTGTTGTTATATTGTACAATTTTGGGTGCTGGTTTCATACGTGAATTTAAAGTAAAAATAAGAGCGGAGAAGATGGATTTTGCGGTTCATCAGAAAAAAACTTAAAAACAGTCAAAGTTGCAACTATTGATACAGTTCTAGAAAAGTCAAGGAAAGTTTATTTATATAGTTATACGAACCATCATTAAAGTGTTTTTTACACGCTTTATATTAGCTTGACCTGTTTCTATCTATCTATCTATCTATGTAACGGAATCTTTCAACGCGATTTTCACCCGCTTAAAATCATTGGATCGACTTGAAACTTTGTATACTTGTAGAGGACCCGTGACAATACAATAATTTCATAATTATTTTCTAAAATCCTGGCCACAATCATCAGGAAATCAAAAAAAGTGTTTTTGTATCAATGTAACGGAATCTTTCAACGCGATTTTCACCCACTTAGAAACATTGGATCGACTTGAAACTTTGTATACTTGTAGAGGACCCGTGACAATACAATAATTTCATAATTATTTTCTAAAATCCTGGCCACAATCATCAGGAAATCAAAAAAAGTGTTTTTGTATCAATGTAACGGAATCTTTCAACGCGATTTTCACCCACTTAGAAACATTGGATCGACTTGAAACTTTGTATACTTGTAGAGGACCCGTGACAATACAATAATTCCATATTTATTTACGTTTTTTTGAACTTATATTTTATGTTTTTGCAGCGTGTTTTATTTTAACTACGAACTAAAGCGTCACTGACTGTAACAGAAGTAGATAAACAAGCTTTTAGTTAGTAGGGTATAATGATAGCAACAGTGGTTTAATTGGAATTAGTATATACTAATATATTTATAATTATATATAAATCCCAAATTTACATTTGGTGTCAAAAATATACCATTTTTAACATTTTAATTTACAATTCACAGTTTTTTGTTTTACATTTTCCATACAGTAGAATATTTAAAAATGTGAATTCATAATCAGACAATGAAACTGTATTATCGTTAAAATCGTGAAAATAAAATATCCCTAGTTATATAAACAGTTATTTTGATATTCGTTTTATAGGTATAACTTGATATTAGGTATAACTTGATATCAGATAACTTGATATTAATCTTGTTTAATAATTTATATGTTTTCCATTATGTGGAATGCTTTTTCTATTTTAGTAGGATTTAATTTTGGAAAAGTTTCAGTAAGGTAATTAAATATTTTAGTTTTACTTTATTTTATTTTTAAAGGGGTTGTTTGTTATTCATTTTGATCATTTTAATAGCCATGAGCCAAAAAAATTGCCTACAGAGAGAGGTTAAACTCAGAAAAACAGAGGAAAGATACAGGGGGCGCAAAATATATGTTAGGAAGCTTTTGTCTACTGTGTTTTAATCGCGTCCTGTAAATTATTCTTCTTGACCAGTCTCATGGGCTAGTGGTCAGCATTTCTGAGTACAGTTCATGAGGTCCCGGGTTCGATTCCTGGTCAAACCACAGTAATTTATTCTTAAAATGAATTATTCCTGTGGTTGCTCATGGTCTGGAATTTAGGTTAAGTTCAGGTCAAGAACTCTCCTGGCGCTTCATTATAATTTATCACCCATCATATCATCGGGGTAATAGGGAATGGGAAGCTTTTGAATAATAATAGAAGTATGGGGATCAGAATAAATGTAAGTAATGTTAGTTTGGTGGACCAAAGAGAGATGAACAGACAGGTGAATGGAGAAGACTACATAACAATGAACTACGTGGTCTTTATACTTACTTACTCACTGGCACTATCGAACCCGTAGGTTCATGGCCGCACGGACATAAGCTCTCCATACATCCCTATCCTGAGCTAATGCTTTCCAATCATTCCCTGTATAGTCTACTTCCCTCAAATCATAGTTAATGTTGTTCTCCCACCTCATTCTTGGTCTACCAACTGGGCGTTTTCCTTCTGGCTTTCCTACAAGAAGTTTCCATGCACGTCTTTCATTCCCCATACGCGCAACATGTCCTGCCCATCGCAGTCTACGGGACTTAACTGTTCTTATTATATCTGGCTTCCTATAAAGACCATGTAGTTCATTGTTATGTAGTCTTCTCCATTCACCTGTCTGTTCATCTCTCTTTGGTCCAAAAAATTTCCTAAGAACTTTATTCTCAAATACTCGTAATCTCCTTTCCTCCCTTAAAGTAAGAGTCCATGTTTCGCACCCATATAATATAACTGGTAGAATAATAGTTTTATATATTTTCAGCTTAATGTTTTTTGAAAGGAGTTGGGACATCAAAAGTCTCTGCAATGCATAATAGCATGCATTTCCAGAATTGAGCCTATGTTTAATTTCTTTGTGCATCTCATTCCTATTTGTGATTATTGTTCCTAGGTATTTGAATTCAGCCAATTCCTCAAAATTTCCCTCATTTGTCATTAGCTGTCCATTTCCATTATATAATCTATTTCTACGTGTGACCATATATTTAGTTTTACTGATATTTACTTCCAGTCCTAATTTCTTAGTGTTACTCAATAGTGTGTGCGTGTTGGCCTTTAGTATCTCCTCGCTATCGGCCAGTAGTACTACATCATCAGCATAAACTAACAGCTTATTAATACCATTCAGTAAGAAGCCAGATATAATAAGAACAGTAAGTCCCGTAGACTGCGATGGGCAGGACATGTTGCGCGTATGGGGAATGAAAGACGTGCATGGAAACTTCTTGTAGGAAAGCCAGAAGGAAAACGCCCAGTTGGTAGACCAAGAATGAGGTGGGAGAACAACATTAACTATGATTTGAGGGAACTATATTATACAGGGAATGATTGGAAAGCATTAGCTCAGGATAGGGATGTATGGAGAGCTTATGCCCGTGCGGCCATGAACCTACGGGTTCGATAGTGCCAGTGAGTAAGTGAGTAAGTAATGTTAGTTTGGTGCTACATTTGAAGTTTCTTTTTTCCTTTACAGTTAGGGTATAATTCATTAAAGTCTTTTGATGGAGGCTGGAATGAATATTTTGGTGGGCAAGGATTATATAGTAGCTTAATATTTTTAAGCAAAATTAATAAATCGATTAATTATTTAAGTCTCCATGTATATAATCATCTCAATAAAGGATAACGTTCCAGGTGCCCCAATCTAAGAAATGGATTCAATTCTGCCAATGCCAGGGAAAAACCCAGAAATGTCATAAAAGACAACCTGGTGGCATTGGACAAAAAAAAATAGATTCTTCATGGTTTATTGTTGCATTGTAGCTCTGAAAATTCGATAGTTCTCTCACCGATGTCTCAATTCACATTTCAGAATGGAAACAATAACATTGGAACACTGTCTATTTATCGTGTTTAACACCTATTTTGTGCCACCCGTTAAAAAGCTATGAACGTTTGGTTGCTATTACAACGATATTCCATGCTTCAGTCTTTCCTAACAACTAGCCAGCTTTGGAGATGTAGTTATGCAATGACTCGTATGTGACGCTAGTGTACTACCCTTACGAAGCGCCATTATGCAGTTATCTCTGTTGTTGTGATAAACCGCGCGGTGGCATGTAAACTTTATTTGTGCTTGTGTTTGCGTGTGTGTCGATTTAATAATAGTGAATTTATCTCCTCTGTGATAAGAGTGTCTTTAGTTTCCTCTGTACAGTTGTTTTAATTTCCTATCTAAACAGGTTTGTCTGTTCTTAACTTTTACTGCGCAAACAAAATGAACGAAGATTCTGCAATTCGATATCACAGGTATGAAAATTTGTTTTATTTTCAGCAGTAATAGTAGTAGTAGTAGCAGTAGCAGCAGCAGTAGTAGTAACAATAATAATAATCTACCAGCCTACTGTTGATTATTATAAATATCTCAATGACATTGAAATTACTGGCTTTTTTTAATTGTCACCAAAGGAGAACCTCTAAATTCTTTTATCTTTTTTTTTTTATTTTAGGATTGTTTCTGTTATTTACACAGGTATCCACAACCAAAATGCATTTTTTTTTCTCCCACACTTCCCGGTTTTGCGTGTCTGCTTTATGTCATATTTCTCTTCTTCATGTTGTCTTGAATTCCCTTTATTCACATTGGCTTTGGTCTACCACGTTTCCCCAGGAGGTATCCATTTCAATACTTCTTTGTTTGTTTCTGTGTCCCTTCTTCTCATTATATGTTCATATCATCTCAGTTGGATTTCTTCAGTCTCTTGTACAATATCCTTTTCTACATTCTTATTTATCTTATTGTATTATTTTTTATTTTATCCAATTTTGATTTTCTTAAGAAGTCAATTTCTGTGACTAATAATTTATTTATGTGTTTTTGCTTCAACGTCCATGTTTCCGCACCATATAATAAAATACGCCTCACAATTGTGTTAATATATTAATAATTTAGTCCCCTTGATTATATGCTTACTCCATAAAATAGAATTTAATATGCCAATAACTTTCTTTGTCTATAAATTCTTTACCTACTATTATAAATCAGTAACAGATCAGGGAACAACTGTGTGTGTGAACTGTGCGAGCAACCATGCGACCGTTATCATGTAACCACCTGCAAAAAACGAGTGAAATCCCTGTTAGAATTCTGTAAATGATAAACAGCGTGAAACAAAGAGCAATACGATGCGATGACAACAAAACATGTGTAACATCTTCTACTTCATAAAATTAGGCCTTTTGACCTGTTTTCACATCAAGTGAATGGGCGTCCAACACTTCTATGTCCTATTGGTTTGCAATTGAATAACAACTTTTATAAGATTCATGATGTGTTCCGTTGAGGTTTATTCAAAATTAATATAAAATTATGGAATATACACCTGAAAGGTCCGTCTCCTCAACTTAATTAATCATTTAACTGTAGCGCTTTCGGGACTTGTCCCATCATCGGCAGGATTCAAAACTGGTGTTTCACTGAAGATCTGGTAGAGGGGGTTGCATGTATTGGGTTCGTTTTCGTTTATCAGGCTGTCGTTGTGAGCTGCTTTCATGATTTCCATCTCTTCGAGTACGTTTATCTTCGCTGGATTATTTTCTCTGTGCATTACTGTTAGGGTGTTTTCAATGAAGGACATCGCATGTTAAATATTGAAAACACCCTAACAGTAATGCACAGAGAAAATAATCCAGCGAAGATAAACGTACTCGAAGAGATGGAAATCATGAAAGCAGCTCACAACGACAGCCTGATAAACGAAAACGAACCCAATACATGCAACCCCCTGTACCAGATCTTCAGTGAAACACCAGTTTTGAATCCTGCCGATGATGGGACAAGTCCCGAAAGCGCTACAGTTAAATGATTAATTAAGTTGAGGAGACGGACCTTTCAGGTGAATATTCCATAATTTTATATTAATTGAATAACAGCTGAGGGATTCTATCTGTAGGCATTCTTTTAACATGTTCATACCAGTTGTTTCTCATGTTGTCAATTCTATTTGTTAAATTAAAAATATTTAAGTATTTTCTAATATCTTCGTTTCTCATGTGTAACTTATATATCTTATGCACAACCTGTGTGCATTTATTCTATTATAATTTACTCTCTTATTGTAATAATCAGTGACGCTTAGTTCGTAGTTACTAGGCAACGAAACCTATACTTATTCTTCTTCCTTCCTTCCTTCCAAGTATTAGGCCAAGGCCTGTTACGATCCTATAGAAAATTTCCCCTCCAGCGTTTCATAGGATGGCCCAGAGATCTTCGTCCTCTTGGTATATGATTATAAACAGCTTTGGGTATCCGATTTGAACTCATTCTTTCAAGATGGTGTTTCCAATTTAGTTGGTACTGTTTAATATAATCCAAAATTGGCGTAGTCTTCAATTCTTTTAAGATATCGGTATTCCTTTTCCGATCCCATCTGGTGTAAACCGCTGTTCTGCGCATGAATCTCATTTGACAAGCCGTTATTCTGCTTTCATGTTGTATTTTTAGTGCCCATGCTTCACCACCATAGGTCAACACTGGTCTAGCGAAAGTGTTATATAAACGTAATCTGGTGTTTTTTTTTGTACAAGGGATGGGATAATTTGATTAATAATTCCCAAACTTTTATTATAACTAGTAATTTTTTCAGCGATATCCTTTTTATCCCAGATAGAGAGATAGTATCCAAGATATTTAAATTGATTATATATCTCTAAAATTTTATTCTGGAGACAGATTTTACTTTGTATGGGGTCCTTCCCATGAAATGCCATAATTTTAGTTTTGTTAATTGATATTTCCATATTAAATTTGGCACGTATTTTTTGTAAATTATAAATTGATCGTTGCAAATCATCTTCGGAAAGTGCCAGAAGAGCTCAATTGTCTGCAAAAAGAATAGCATCGAGTTTGAGGTTCCTATTGATGGGTATATATCCTCGTTGTGTATACTTTATAATCTAACAAAACACAAAACAAGCAACAAACACAGAATAACTAGAAATCTCATTATACGCTATAATGAACTTCTCAAGGACTTCAGATTTAATGAAGGCAAATCTAGCTTTGCAAAACATGTCATAGAAACAGGTCACCAATTCAACACCATCGATAACACACTATCCATCATCCATATAGAAAACAACAAACTCAAAATTAACATTCTCGAAGAAATCGAATTACTAAAAAAACCAAAAACATTCACCAGCTGAATGAGAACTCACCCAGTGACGTCAACCCGCTCTACAAAATTCACACAAACAACCAGTACCGAGCTATAAGCTGAAGATGAGGCATATGCTTCGAAAGTACTCCACACCCCAAATCCAAAGTTGAGGAAAACTAAGATCTCGGGTATTCTATTTTTATATTATAAATATTACGTAATAACCTCAACGGTGTTTTGTCATGAATTATAAAAGTATCGACAAAATACGGTATCAAAATATAAAATACAGGTTCAATAAAACGTAAAATACACTTTAATGATGATTAAATGATTGCAGAATAAAACAATGTTTGTTGATTTATCGTGTCTTCTATTTTTCTCTAGAAAGCCCACATTAACTTCTCTACACATATCATTTCCGTAATAAATAAATTCCATTAAATATACTAAAATATACAACATATATAAAGTACTCTGAACGTAGATAAAACAATGGTGACAACTAGTTTCAAAATTAGGTTTATTAACCAGTCGTCTAAATAACTATTGTTAGTCTTTAAAATCTCTCTCATAATTCTGAAGAAACATCTGTATTGTAATTGGAGAGCCTTTAGTTAAAAATCAACATTTTTATTATTATTATTATTATTATTATTATTATTATTATTATTATTATTATGTGCTTATAGAATTAATTTGTTGAATTAAAACTTCGTCTTTCGCAGCCTCAAATTTCCTCCAAGTTCACAGCGAGCGTCCTATGATTTACTGTAGCCTATATCATGAGTTATGGCATAGTTTAACTAAAAGTATTATAGGTTATAAATATTTAAACTTACCCCACTTAGAGCTCCGACAAGTGGTCCTAGAGCAGCCACAAGAGCTCCTATATCAGATCCACCGTCCTGAGATGTTTATATTTTTGTTAGTATATTATTGTACACAAGTGATGGCAAAAGAAATGTCTTCAAATTGATGGCACTTACCCCGCTGAGAGGGCCTGAGAGAGATCCGGATAGAGGTCCAATTGTGCCTAAAAGCGCACCTATGTCAGATCCACCACCATCCTCCCCCTGCGAGGTTAATAATATTGTACATTGTTAGTATCATCGCATGCACCCTCACTATCAAATAGAAAATATCATATGAATTAATATTTTTATTTACAAAAATATCTCTATGGTTGTTTGATATATTTGTGATATCACGCTCTCACGACATAGGTTCGTTTTGCTGTCACTAGAAACTATAGAATGTCTGAAATTGTGTGTACACTTTTTGAAACATTACTTCTCTTCAAGGAAATGAGACAGAAATACAATTTTTATTGTGTTGTATTCCTTAAGCTTGCTTAAGCCCGATGAACACCAGATTTCTCGTTACCAATCTCACGAGAACATTGCCTCATTGACTTAATTGGGGATCGTGTAAAAGCCTGCATGATTGCATCCGCATTCTTGTTATCAGTGGAACTTACATTTCTTCCGCACCGACCTTTCAACACTTGTTTCTTTTTTTATATATACATTAGACAGGGGCAGTCCACCAACAATTTAATGTATCTTGCTTGAATACATTTTATTGTTAGTTTTAGTCTTAATCTTAACCACCATTAACTGGTTGTATTATAGATCATAATATAATAGATATCGTATTGATCAAATCTTCATTTAGTTTTTAATCTTCTTCTTGTAAGCCCATGTTTCCCTTAACAGAGGTTTAGGCGCTCTCCCCCTATAGGGAAGAATTTGAACCATACTAATTTAGTTACACCTGTTTTCATGTAGATGTCATTTGAGTGGTCCGTGGTCAGCGTTCCGTCTCATACTGACATCTAGGAAACCAAGGTAGCACTAGGACGTAAAAATTCGGTAAATTTTGCTTAGAAGCCTTTTCATTCAGGCTTAAGGATCGTTTACGAGTCTGAAAATCTTGAGACTCGGGACCCACGGCTTAAAGTCCCTCTCGGAGGACTTGGTTCTTGGATGTTTCCATCCTAAAAAATCCATTGACCCCGGCCGGATTTGAACCCGCGACCCTTGGGACCAGAGGCAAGGAGCATAACTACTAGTCCACGCATATTATAATTAATTGTGATTGTTATATTTTGCTGTAATGTATGTTTGTCCTGGTGAGTGGAAGAGGAGTCCATATGTCCTTAACTCCACCAGGCTAAATAAACACCTGTAATTTTTAAGCCCTACTTATTATATTTCTGTAATTTTAACATCGATTATTTTTTGTTTTAAAAGTTATTGTCCATATCATAATTAATAACTATCTTTCGCCTCTCTTGGTTAAAAAAAAATTTAAAATATAATCAAACTGATTTTAAAGCCAAAGCATTGCGGGTAGGTTGAAGATCGCGTTTACAATGAGTTTTCCGGGTTATTTTTAATAGTGAAATTATAAAAAAATATGACTATTTTTGTGGAATTTACACTTACTCCGCTTAGGCCAGCTGAAAGCGGTCCCAAATTCTCCAGAAGCCCTCCGACGTCAGACCCACCACCATCTTCATCGTCCCCCTGCATTGTTAGTGTATGTCAGTAAATACATCTCAAGTATTAACAAAGTTGTAAAGTATATACATAATTACAATATAAACAACACTTACCCCACTTAACCCTCCGATAAGTGGTCCGAGGTTACCCAGTAGTCCAGCTATATCAGACCCACCTTCTTCGTCATCGTCGTCACCCTAATCACCAGGTTATGTTAGTAACAAGCAGTGTTATCCAGACAAAATGAAATGACAGGGTTGGTTACTGTTACATATATACAACGTACGCATGCATGTGTGTAGATATGTATGTTTGTATGTATATACGTATATTTCCTAGAACTTGTTCCAATTCACAGTAGGCCTAATATTATATGCATCAATACATGAGTTGGAGAAAATGTATTAACACCTCACCTCACAAAGTCGCGTGTCTTCACGATACCGGTTTCAGAAGTATAGTATTACTTCCATCTTCAGTCAAATTACAACTGTTGAAATTTCGTCGTTAACATAGTCTTCTGAACTGCCATCTGGTGTAGATTTTATGAACTTGGAGATTAAATTATTCTCGTTGGGGATATCGAAATTCATTGCTCTATATTTAAAATATATACATTCAGAAGAATAAATATAAAGCAATGAATTTCGATATCCCCAATGAGAATACTTTCATCTCCAAGTTCATAAAATCTACACCAGATGGCAGTTCAGAAGATGATGTTAACGGTGAAATTTCAACAGTTGGAATTTGACTGAAGATGGAACTAATACTATACTTCTGAAACCGGTATCGTGAAGACACGCAACTTTGTGGGGTGAGATGTTAAAACATTTTCTCCAACTCATGTATTAATATAAATACCTCATAGTGTTTCCTCCCACTGTAAATTTAATTAAATGAAGTGCAAGTGCGTTGTTTATCATAACATTGTATTTGTTTTTTCATAATGTTCAACTGTTTAAAATTCAATTTATATACATTTATACACTACTAGGGAATACCCGACATGCTCTGCTACGCCTAAATAAATTAAATATTGAGGGTTAATTAATTATATGGTATACACTGCGATGAACCAAACATGGCGGTTGCTAGAGTAAAATTTTTATTACAAATTTCAGGTAAATCTCCAGTTCTAACGATCGGATTTCGCTGATTTTTGGATAATACCTACCTCGGTTAATTGGATATTCCGAGTTTTGTCGTGAAACATCGAAAATTGTGATCGCTGAAGCGATTTTTAAATTTTCGTTTCAGGTGAACTCCTGTATCTAATGATTTTAGAACATAATAGACAACGGCTAAACACTCGCCGTATCTGAAAACCTGTACATAAAAATTTTCACGAAGATCGGTTGAACGGTTTAGAAGTCTATAATAGACAGACATACATATGTTAAATTACATATGTGTATATATAGATTGCTCACAAATGCTGTATTTTCTCGTTGCAAAGATACAGCAACTTACTTAAAGAGATAATACAATAAAGAAAAATATAGACCAGTGTAAATTAAATTATTTATTTAGGCCTACATAAATTCAAATAAAAACGGTAAAACACACAATGTATTGTTGCAGTGTGCGAATAATTACCTAAGAGAAATATATGTGTTCTTTTATTCCCAAAAAATAGAAATGTCTTAAAATAAAGTGAGAAGTTGGACTGAAAGTAACCTAAAATCGTCATATTTAGAATGTAAATATGTATTAGTCATTGCTCAAAGAGTAGTCAATTTATCACAAAAACACGCTAAAAAGAAGTGAACGCTAAACGAATCTGGTGTACACTAATTTGTCTATATTCACACCTTCACTTGTCCAAACTAACACTAACTTGCTCATTTTCTCATCCTAACTTGCCCACTAATGTAGGTGGACATCTGGGGTAGAATTGCCCTATAGGCTATGTGAGTAAACATGTTGGCAGTTGGCTCTACCGGGAACTTATGCTATCATGTTGGCCAACGTGACATGACGCTAGCAGTCACTTGATCTCCGATCAAATATTTACAGGTGGTCCTGTAGCATAGAATAGCCACGAATGCGTGTATATTAGTAGTTTTTTCATTCTAAATTTAATTACATATGTGTATGTATGTGCATGTGTATGGATTTATGTAGCATATCGGTAAACTTCATTGATGTATTTTTTGAAATAGCCAATGGTTCTGTGAGTTCAGTTATTTATGTATGGGATATACTTGTGTTAGTAAAGCACTTACCCCGCTGAGCCCGCCGATCAGAGGCCCAATGTTAGCAAGCAGACCTCCGATATCAGAGCCACCTTCACCGTCTTCATCATCTCCCTAAACCATTAGTGACAAGCACAGATTGTTAGTTGATTCTACTACCTTTAACAATACATTCTCTTTGTATAGTCTGCTCAAACATTTAGTTTACAGGACCTTTGCTTTCTGGTTAGGTAAACTATTTTGCACACATAAGTATTTAGCATATCAACCGGCGTAGTCACTTTTATTCGCTACAATAAATTCTTGCCAACTAAATATCCTGCAAAAGACAAAAGTTGTATTGTAGCCTCACTATCATGGTTGTCTAGCGACTCGCTTTGTTTCCCCGCAGCTGTTATATATCTCTTCTTGTCTTGTAAGCCCATGTTTCCCTTAACAGAGATTTAGGCGCTCTCCCCGTACAGGGAAGTAATTTGAACCATACTAATTTAGTTACACTTGTTTTCGTATAGATGTCATTTGAGTAGCCGTAGTCAGCGTTCCGCCCCATACCGACATCTAGGAAACCAAGGTAGTACTAGGACGGGAAAATTCGGTAAATTTTGCTTAGAAGCCTTTTCATTCAGGCTTAAGGATCTTTTAGAGCCTGAAAATCTTCAGACTCGGGACTCACGGCTTAAAGTCCCTCTCGGAGGACTTGCTCCTTCGATTTTTTCATCCTAAAAAAATCCATCGACCCTCGGGACCAGAGGCAAGAAGCATGACCACTAGTCCACCGCGGCCGATGTAATATAGACCTACAATGAAATACAAAGATGGCGAATACCGCCACTATAACAATTCTGCATGTTAATCATTGTGAAGCATTGTCGCGCGGCACCCGCTTTTATATAAACGGACAACCATCTCATAGTGAGGCAATAATAACGCTGTTAAGATTATTTTATCCACTTGGAGTAGACATGGAAACGTCATTTAAAAATACGAAGACATTATTGGCAGAGAACTGTTTTTAGTTTTTGTTGATTGGAGCGGCGTCTTAGAAGCCTCTAACGACAACTCTCCGGCTTCTCCTCACAGTAACAATGTATTTTTAAACCAGAGGGAATCAGTTGCCTTTGATACCGCCTGTAAACTAAATGGCTGAGCCGACTATACAAACAAGCTACAAGGAATAGTATGTAGGCCTATATACAATTATTGGAAGTAATGCAAGCACACCGATTTTTAAATATGAATTCTTACTTAATACAGGCTTTCCACTTTAAAGCAGTTTGCCTTTGATTCCTGCTTTCCAAAGATTCCTATCTTCCCATTGTCCATACCCCTCTTCATCATGGCAATATATATTCTTTAATACCATGCTCTTCTACTTCTCCCGCCTCTTCCTTCTGCCTGGTACCATTCAATCCAACACCTGTTAAGGCCACTGGTCTTCCGACATCCGTTGTACATGTCCATACCACTGTAGAACTCTTTTGTTATCCTATCGATAACAGTTTCTTGTGCATCCATTTCTTGTCTGATATATGTATTTCGAATATATTGTAGCCTGGATATTCTCATACTTCTCCGTAATCCATCCATTTCTGTCGCCAAGATTATTTTCTGCATCCTTTCATTTATCATTATCCACCTGACAAATATAGCCTAATACAGATTTTTAGAACATTAGATCAGATTTGTGATGGTTGCTAGTCGGAAGTGGTTATGCACTCACCCTTCATTCAGGGTCCTGAGTTGAACTTCGCGTTATATACAGGGTGCTCTAAAATTTCCCTTACAAACTTCTAGAACTTGTAGAGGGACTGAGTTGATAATATTCTCAATTGAAAACCATGTCCGGAAACTTACAGTTTCCATGCTACAGTCGTTTGAAAACATGTTTTTAACGCGACCACTTTTACAAGTAATTTATTATGAAGCGTAACACAGTACATCACTTGTTTTACAATTCAACTCATTAATAACCAAAGAAACAAAATGGAAACTGAATCATGACTTCCACTAATAATCCCGGATACACATTCCATAATCAACTTTTGCAGTTTTCAAAATTTTGAAATATTTTAACATTATTTGAAAAAAAAAAGCCAAGTCTTGGAATACTCGATAGGGAAATTTTCGATTTAGACGAATCGTGAAGCTATTACTTGTTGAGACACGTGACATGCGTTCAGGCAATGCTTGTTTTCAAACGGCTGTAGCACGGAAACGCTAAGTTTCCGGACATGATCTTGTTGAAGCCTAAGTCAATATATTACCGGACATGGTTTCCAAAGGGTATGCATGCGCAATATAGTTTCCATTGCAAACACACAGCCTCTGCATATCAACTCCTTTCCCAACCTGCTCGAGGTGGACCTGCTAATCCGAGTAACCCAAATCAAGGTTGTGGTATAGAATTCCTTCGGCGATTTCGGTCGGAGAACTGATGGGAAGAGGGGGTCCTTTCTCTGGGATGATAAGAGACCCTTGCTCGGGGAAACAAGAGTAAAGTCCACAAAGACAACAAATTTTTAATAGGTTGGCGGAAGTAGCAACCCCCTAGATGGGGTTAGTACATTCAGGAGCTGGACCTAAAGCTTTAAGGTGGCAGCCCCACCAATGGTCTACTCTGCATAGCGTTGGTACCGCGATCAGAGGAAACAGATTACTCGTATTCTTCACAATGGAAACTCGGACGGACTTAACCAAAGACGACCTCAGCGTAGAGGAGATGTCGGACGTCCTCGGAAGAGATGGTCTTAGATCTATTAGTGAAGACGGAACAGGCAACTCTTGCCTAAACCAGGAAGAGAAGAAGAAGAAGAAGAAGAAGGTTTCCAATTCTTGATATCATCAACATAGTCCCCTCTACAAGTCCTAGAAGTTTGTAAGGGGAATTTTAGAGCACACTATATTTCGTTTTAGATCACCAGTAGAATGCTAGTTTTTCTCTACCACGCATTTTCAAATTCCTCATAAGTAACGGATTTAAATCCAGACTCCACATACTGATAGAACAAATGATCATCATTGTATTATTAATCACCATTTCGCTCCGAACCGACTAGAGCGGTAGATGTTTAAAGAAATGTCGGCTAAACTTTACAACAAGTGACATGACTTTTTAAAATTCCTTCATAAACTCCTATCAAATTTTATTCTTAGGGTTTCATTTTTGAAATTATTTCCCACCATTTACAATGAATTTTACAAGGTTTTACTAATGATTATTTGATTTTTTTCACGATATTGAACTACATGAAGACGTTGCAGCCATATTGATTTTAACGAATATTCTATGTTCCAGTGCACCCAACATAGAGTCCATGCTATTTAACTTACACTAAATAAAATCAGCGAGCTTTCTTTCACAGGTTAGAGTACTTAAATTGACTTAGGTTAGGTCTTAGGTTCGTTGGCAATCCGAGTTCAAATATCATGTATACGTTGGCTGGATCTCCTGATTCCATAGTGTAAAGTGGCTCATGCGCATAGTATATGGTTGGAAAAAATTGTCTTGTCAGATGTAGTAAAGTATTTCCGAAATTTCTCCCAGTTTCATTAAAACAAACCCTTATAGAGAATCTTGTGTTGCCACACTTCGATTATTGAGACGTTATGTATAATTACCTAAATTATGACTTGTTGCAGAGACTGCAGCATGTTCGTAATTCTTGCGTTCGTTTCATTTTCAACATCCGCAGTTATGATCGTATTTCCGAACACTTCACTAATTTCCCTTGGTCCTGTCTCAGTGGAGACTAGATTGCACACTCATTTATTTTCAAACTTCTGAATTCCTGCACTCGTATATAACTGACGTCCAGATTTGGGAAGTTATCTTCTTACCACAATATTGACACTAGGTCACAAGATAACAGTCTGCTAACAATACCGCTCCACAGTACTTCCTCTTATTATACTTCTTTCACAGTAGCCTCTGCCCGCTCCCGTAATTCCCTTCCTCAAGATATCAAGGGTTGCCATATACTTCATACCTTTAAGTCACGTTTATACAAATATTTGTTGTTAAATAATTATTTTTTCTCATCATCATCCGGTATCATGAAAACTGCTGCCGTGTTCCGGAAACCAAACGCCATTCCTCTCTGTCCATCCATTGATCTTCCTCCAATCCTCTGACAATCATAGACGCTTGCACACCTTCTATCCAGGTTTTCTTTGGTCTTTTTTCTTCCTCCTTTCCATTGGGATCTATTCCGTAAAAAGTTTAGGCAATATTTGCTCTGCCATTCTTTTGACATGGCTATACCACTGTAATATTTCCTTTTCTATAAAGTGTATGATGTCCGACTATTAATTTTTTTCAGAAATAAATTTATTCTATGCCATTAATTTTTTTCTATCATGTATATTTTATATTTCATTCGCTAAATCTAGAGTAAAGCAAACATATTGTATATAATAATTGCATTGTAGATACACAATGTAAAAATGTTGTTTATTGCAATTTAGATGTAACAATAATATTTTTCTATTACACATAGTCTATAAAATCCCATTTTCAAAAGTTAGAATCAAAGCGTTTCAATAGTGACGCTATCATTATCAAGACTTAATATATTAAGAGTCAATATTAAGTAATGATAGTGATAGCGTCGCTATTAAAACACGTTGATTTTTCGAACTTTTTATTTTGGTGATTTGGGATTTTATTGTCTATTTGTAATACAATTTTATCGCCAAGAAGATCCTATTTATTAATATAATATTTTTTTCTATTTATTTTCTAACTTGGTTGAGTGATAGACAATATCTCCAGGTCTTAAATTTGCCAGATAAAATAAAGCTATTATCATTATTATTATTATTATTATTATTATTATTATTATTATTATTATTATTATTATTATTATTATTATTATTATTTGCGCATAGTTTAGTTTTTTTCCTAAATTTTGGTCGTCCCTACATTCTCTTTGTATTTACCCCATGGAATTGTTATTTAAAATCCGCACACTTGCATACCTCCTCTACCTATGTTAAAGGCAATCTGTGAAAACATTGAATTACATTTACGGACAAAGCCTACTGTTTCAATAAATTCACGAGTATTGTTGTAAGACAAACATTTACGTATCAATATTTAGAATTACAAGAACAACTTACCCCACTGAGACCCATGATGAGTGGACCAATATTAGCTAGCAGTCCACCTATATCAGAACCACCTTCACCGTCCTCATCATCATCCCCCTGGCGGCGGCAATGGTTAGTGTAAATAAAAGCAATAATGTTAGTTAAAAGCACATAATTACAGAGCACAGATAATATTATGTTAGTAAAAAGTACTTACCCCACTAAGCCCTCCGATCAGAGGCCCCAGATTGCCCAGAAGTGCAGAAATATCAAATCCACCACCATCTTCGTCATCATCATCGCCCTAAACTCACATATGTTAGTTTAGCCCTGATAATATGTAATTTCATCAAATTAAAATTCAAAGCAGAAGCATCATTCATTCATATGTGCCGAAAGTGACCTTAAATTACAAATGCATTAAGTTTCCAGTTATTTAAGAATTTAGAGGATTTGTAGATAACTTTTGTGAACATAAAACGAAATAAAGCAAAGTAAAGTGATCCCACTACAGGCCTCGAGAGGCCCTTGGGGTAGTGGGAGGGTAAGGCTCCCACTCATTCTGGACAATCGGCACTTGATGTCAGCCGGGTTGTCAGCCCTGCGTGACGGCCGCCTTTACTCCCAGAACAAGCGTCTGGTACTCATTTCTGTTAGAGGCTGAGTCGACCCCAGGGCTATGGTGTCGCCAGAGGGTTTGGGTCAGTTTAAAAATCCTGATCCCACCGGGACACGAACCCTCGACCTTCCGGCGCAGTGCCTTAACCACTAAGCTACGGCGTGCCCACACATAAAATGAAATACTTTGTGATATATGTGAATAGTTTAAATAAGTAGCGTAAGGGATATACGTATACAAGCTGGTCTATTAAAACTAAGCAATTTGAAAACAATTTAAATTGAATGTACGTAAAGATATAAAAAATTGCAGGTTTCTTCCCGTTTAATGAATGGACTATATAAGTGCTCTAAAATGCCCCTCACAAACTTCTAGGACTTGTAGAGGGTACTGAGTTGATAATATTTAGAATTGGAACCCATGTCCGGAAACTTACCGTTTCCGTGCTACAGCCGTTTGAAAAACATGTTTTTAACGCGACCACTTTTACAAGTAATTTATTATGAGGCGTGACACAGTACATCACTTGTTTTACAATTCAACTCATTAATAATCAAAGAAACAAAATGGAAACTGAGTCATGACTTGCATTAATAATCACACCCACCACCATCAATTTTTGCAGTTTTCAAAATTTAGAAAAAAAATTGACATTTTTTAACAAGTCTTGGAATACTCGATAGGGGAATTTTTTATTTAGATGACCCGCGAAGCTATTACTTGTTGAGACACGTGACGCACGTTCAGGCAATATTTGTTTTCTAACGGCTGTAAGCACGGAAACGTTAAGATTCCGGACATAGTTTCTAATTCTAAATATTATCACCCAGTCTCCTCTACAAGTCCTAGAAGTTTTTAAGGGGAATTTTAGAGCACCCTATATAATACTTTGTTATAATATGTGAATAATTTATTTAAGTAATGTAAAGAATATCTACAAGCTGGTCTATTGAAACTAAGCAATTTGAAAACAAGTAATTTAAATTTAATGTACGTAAATATATTAAAAATTGCAGGTCACTTCCCGCTTAATGAATGAATTATAGGACTAAAGTGAGTGAATTATTTATTGGCAGGCGACGGGACTGTTGAAAAAAGCATTTTATACAAATTCCGAGCTAAGTTCCAGATGTGCTCTAAACAAACTTGCATAAGGCACTACTTGCCGGACTCCGTCTATTGGGGAACCGTGGTGCTAATTTTACCCGCCTTATGACTGAATTGTATAAGGAACTGTCATTGATAGAAACATTGTTCTTAGGAAACATCGTATTTTACGGAAAATAAGACTTAATGGTAAGATGGTACCAATAATTAAGACATTCCTCCATTTCTTATTTATTTATGACAAAAAAATATATATGGACCTATCTAATCAGACGTTTACGGTTTTTCCATGATGTCGATAGATATCCTTTATTTACAGTTTCTTTACGAACAAAATATGTCCTCTAAGCTGATTCTCCTGTAAATACTACTGTTATTTTTACCACATCCTCAATGACTAATATAGGTTATGTTCCACTAAAGTGTTTGGAAACATAAAAATAAGTTATTTCTCTCCGCTTTGCAAATAGTTAATTTTCCAATGTTTTAAGGAAGTTTGCAGAAAGCGGCCATTTTGAAACAGTAGAAATCCAAACGAATTCTGCATTGCGCGTGCATAAGAGTTTAGCAATGTTTATTTATTGTGTTAAAATTGTAAATATATGTTTTAAAATTCTCTCATATAACTTGCATAGGCATGTGCTAGAATATATTATATATATAATAATACTATTTAATTGTAATATTATTGTGTTTTCTTTATGTAATTGTAATGTTATTGCTTTTTTGTTGTTTATTTTTCTTTACACTAGTACCAATTATTACTTTATTGTAACGGACTGTCAACAGCACGTACGGCTTACTGCCCGTGCGACCCATATTTGTAAATAATATTGTAAATATCTTACTTTTTGTCTAATAAAGTCCTACTACTACTATATAATATTTTTTTAGTCCACCGCTGGTGGTCTCGAGGTAGCGTGCTGCCTTGTTACGCAGCGGGCCCGGATTTGGTTCCCGGTTGGGACAAGCTCCTGGGTAAGATTTTTCTTCGGGGTTTTTCCTTACCTGCAAGACATGCCAGGAAGCTTAGGGCCCAATGGTCCCCGAAAATCGTCCGGTCATTGTCATCATCACCCTTCACCGGTGTGGAAAGCAACGGGAAAGCAACACATATAATTCCCTAGTAAAGCTACAAAACATAGCATGAAAATTCTATGATTGCAGTGAAAGACTTACCCTCGGGCAGAATTACTATAGATGAATGGATATTGTTTTTATTTTGTTTGTTTCGAGTGTTAGAGAGCGAAGTACATTTTCTAATACACTCAAAGGTAAAATCATTCTTGACCAATGAAAATGCAGTCATACATCTGGTTTCTTTACGTTACAACTGGCACAACTCGAAAAGGTATAGCAATATTTTGACTTCTCCGCCCCGCGGTGTCGTCTAACTTCATGCCCGCAGTTCACAACTGTAGATTTCTTTATTCCTTACATGGTATTCAACTATACGATTAAAAAAGGGACATGTCTTCAAATGGGGACCATAATAGTTAATGTGTTAAACTATAAAATAAGGATCAGAATCAGTCTGACGGTATTGCGAACGTTTACCATTAGCTGTATCGCATCTGCCATGAAATAAGCCATTCACTTTAATCCATGATTGCTGTAACTATGGTACTTTTTTATATGTACTCACCCCGCTTAGCCCCATGAGAAGAGGGCCTACATTGGCCAATAGCCCGCCGATATCAGAACCACCTTCACCGTCTTCATCATCACCCTGTGCAATATTTTTGTTAGTATGTTAAATGCAAACTACTCTACACAATAAACTTTGAATTAACCGAGAACGTTTAAAGGATTAGCTAAGTCTTATTTTTATATCATTGTTACTTATATATTACTCGCCCAAGATAAATCTGCACGCTGAAAATATGCTAGGAATGTGGTGTCGATTCCCTTTCTTCTCTAGTATGTTGCCACTTACTGTCTCCTAAAATAAAATAAGTTAAAATATCTTCTTAGGTAAAATCCGTCGTCCTCAACTTTTAAAATATGTAATGTTTATGCCTGTAGGCCTTTCAGGACATCCGTCCCATCTTCAGCAGTTCATTCTTCGCTACAGCATCCAGTGTGATGTTTGATGCTGTAGCGAAGAATGAACTGTTGAAGATGGGACGGATGTCCTGAAAGGCCTACAGGCATAAAGATTACATATTTTAAAAGTTGAGGACGACGGATTTTACCTAAGAAGGTATTTTAACTTATTTTATTTTATGACTCTCCACCTCAACGGTTTTAACAATGAATTGTATTAGTATTTACTGTCTTCTGTATTGTATTATTTGACGGGAAGGGAAGCGCTGGCAAATACTGTACTAACTCACGGGCACTATCGAACCCGTAGGTTCATGGCCTCGCGGACATAAGCTCTCCATACATCCCTATCCTGAACTAATGTTTTCCAATCACTCCCTCTACAATCTAGTTACCTCAAATCATAGTTAATGTTATTCTCCCACCTCATTCTCGGCCTATCTTGGGTGTTTTCCCTCTGGTTTTTCTACAAGAAGCTTCCATGCACGTCTTTCATTCCTCATTCATGCTACATGTCCTTCCCATCGCAGGTCTACGAGACTTCACTGTTCTTATTATAAAGACCATGTACTTCACTGTTAAGCATTTGGCATGGGGTTCCTGAAGTAGTTCCCGTCCGGAGAACCGAATGGGAGACTATTTGACCTCCAGAAAATTTTACCCCAGTGGAACACATGTCCGAATTTCTTGACGGTTGCATTTTTTCAGTGAAATATCGTCACTCTTTCGACCAAGGTATTTTTTTTCGTCTGGCTTATCACCTTCAACCAGTCCGGCATGGGTAATCCTATCGGCAGCAATGTTACCGCCGGCATAGCTTTCGGGATCATTTAAGCACGCAAGCTACTCTACCACGACAAGGTAAAGATACCATGGAGGGAATACTGTACTGTGCTTTTTATTTGATCCGTGACCTACAGTAGTTGTTGACCAAATGAATAATCCGGCAACCATGTTACTACTGGGGAATGAGTTGTTCCTCCTTTGCCTTTCTCATTACATGTTTCCAATTCTCGTCCCCTGTGCTGTGTTGTAAGGCTGGCAAAAGATAGATAGCATACACTATGATTTTAAACGATCCTGCCTCGTAGTCGAATGGTTAAGGCAAGAAGCCTTGGAACAGAACTACGGAACTTGCACTGGTTCGAGTCCCCCATGGGGAAGAAATTTTCTCGTGGAATTTCGATCAGTATGGGACCGGTGCCCACCCAGCATCAAGAGAAATTTGAGCTGTCCGTCGCCGTGGCGTAGCCGGTAGAGTCCCTACCTTCCATTCCAGCGACCCGGGTTCGATTCCTGGCGGGATAGGAGATTTTAATCTCCCAGCCTGGGTCTGGGTGTGTGTGTCCTGTCCTTGTGTCTACTACAAGAAAGTTAACAAAACAGATAAATGAAAAAGGTAAAACAAAAAAGGAAAAAGAGTAAAAAAAAAGTAGCTACAATAAATAGCGACTTCAGGGGGGGTACCCAGATAAGCTGAACACATGTCACCCCTGCACTGGCTAGATTATCGTCTACCTCTATGATTAACACATGTGGATGTGAGGCCAGCAGCCGGCTGTCGCGCTTGGAGATTTTTTTTAAAAAATTCAGCTGACATAGACTAAATGAATAATTTGATAACCATGTAATTATATTTAACATGTGTTTAGAGATTCTCCCTTCCATAGACAAATAGTTTGGCGACACTAGCGCTAACACACTTCGTCTCTAGCCGTGCAAACTTAACATGTACGAGTAATACATTGTTATGAACGTGTTAATAAATATATTACATTAGTTACTTACCCCACTCAACCCCATGATGAGTGGGCCGATGTTAGCTAGAAGTCCGCCGATATCAGAGCCGCCTTCACCATCCTCATCATCTCCCTGGTCGCACCACAGGGAAACATTTAGACAATTTGTAATTGTAATATTGTAGACAATTTTTAATTTCTAAACTGAAGTCCTATGAGACTATTTTATGTCATTTTTGTGAAAAAGGGACATGATGACGTTACACTTACCCCACTGAGTCCGCCAATAAGAGGTCCCAAGTTGCCGAGGAGTGAGGAGATGTCCGAACCGTCCTCCCCGCCACCCTATACATAGCTTGTGTTAGTAAGTTTTTTTTTACTAGGGGTCGGAAGTTGAGGACCTAAAAAATTATATATATATATATATATATATATATATATATATATATATATATATACCTATTATATTGCAGATTTTCGCGGATATAAGTATGAATATGAAAGTTTTCTTGGGTTTTCCGCGTCTTGGATTCAAGTTCGGCCTCTGGCCACTGATTCACTGGAATCAGTGGCCAGAGACCGAACTTGAATCCAAGACGCGGAAAACCCAAGAAAACTTTCATATATATATATATATATATATTTATATAGTAAGTTGGGTCTCATCTTCAGACATAAAGTGAAAAAAGAAAGATTTTTCCTCAATTTCCGAGCCCTACTTATTACTAAATGTGATTATGTACATATAGAGACAATGTTTTAACTCACCCCACTGAGGGCACCGCTCAGAGGTCCCAGCGCTGACAGTAGAGTCCCAATATCAGATCCACCTTCGTCTCCCTGTGTTAGTTACCAAGTGTTAGTAGGATCATAGGCAGCTAATGAATTATCTTAACATAATATTATACATTACTCACCCCGCTTAGAGATGCACTGAGTGGACCGATTAGAGGTGACACCGCTGATAGCAGACTGGCTACATCAGATCCTCGCCCCTGAGTAAGTTAACACTTTTATAATTTAACAAACACCGTTGAGGTCACTAAGTAAATATTCGACCAATAAAATCTGTACCCGAGGTCTCATTCGTCCTCAACAGATAATAATTTATTTAAACACTTTGTAGGCCTTTCGGAAGAACATGTTCCATCTTCAGCTTTATAAATTTTTTAATTATATGTTTTGCTTAAACACATTCAATTTAATTTTGAAATTCTAACCTACTTTATTTTTAGAGAGTATAAATAAAATAATAAATATTATAAACTAGGAAAAAAATTGTTTTCTAAGATGTAAGCACTTTTGTCCATCTATTCGCATTTCCATTACTGTATAATTTTAGAAAGCTGAAGATGGATGATGTTCCGAAACGTCTACAAGGTGTTATAAATAAATTATTACCTGATTGAGAACGACTGAGATCTCAGGTACAAATTTTATGATTTTAACTTTTAAAGTAACACGTCACAACTTACGAAATAATTTCATAAGTAATTAAAAATACTTTATTTGTTATAAAGTGTGCATCCCCAAAAATGGAGTTAGGTATAGTTGTTTGTGAGATTATTAACTATTATTATTATTATTATTATTATTATTATTATTATTATTCTATTATTATTATTATTATTATTATTATTATTATTATTATTATTAACATTTTTACTTATTATTATCATTATCATTATCATTACCATTATCATATTATTATTATTATTATCATCATTATTATTATTATCATTATTATTATTATTAGGATTATTATGATTATGATTATGAGGATCGTCGTGATTATTAGTATCATGATGATGATCACTATCATTAGTATTAGTCATGATCATTATTATTATTATCATTATTATTATCATTATTATTATTATTATTATTATTATTATTAGTATAGTTACATTAACTAACTGGCATTATGGAATCCGTAGGTTCATGGTTGCGTGGACGTACGCACTCCATACATCCTATCCTGAGCTAATGTTCTCCAATATCCCCTCTATAATTTACCTCCCTGAAATGATGCTTAATGCTATTCTCCCATCTCATTCTTTGCCATCTTTTTTTTTTCCAAACACTTGGACGGAATATAAAGCCTATATACGTCATACATTTTAAACATAATATAATTAAATTCATTTATATTAGATTCGTTGCTGTAAATTAAGGTAATTGATTGCTAGAGTTTATATCAGCAGTTATTTATTTGATTTTATTAGATTCCATTGTAGTGATCATAGGGTCCACGAGATATATATTTTGTCAATCTTAGTTGGAATTTAAATATATATATATATATATATATATATATATCGAGAAATTAATTAGCATTTATTGATATTATATTCAATATTTTAATTTGTAACTAATTATTTCACCCTTTTTAACTATATAAAATGTTTATATTTACATTACTTTACGGTATACTTTTAAACTTATAAACAAGTATAATTATGTAAAGTAACAATGAATTAAGTCTGTATTTTGGGCCCAGGTGCAGACTGCCATAACTAAGTATAATTATGTAAATAACATTTTTAACATTTTTATTTTAATATTTATATGCGTACAAGAAATGAGTTTCGGAACGAACATTAGTCGTTCGAATAATTTAATTAACTAAGATGCAAGTTTTCGGATTTTGAAACTGTATTATAATTGAAGGGCCTAGGGCAATAGCATTATATGCAACATATCGTTCTTTCTGAGATATAAGGATTTTAATCTTTCAAAAAATTATAAATACTAATTGGGCAGAATTGTTAATACATTGTGTGTGTATTAGGGTTATAACGTTTTGAACTTTTGTGAAATAAAATATTTCCTGTGCTACGGGTGGATGAACTTTTACTTAGAACCATCGAAAAAGGCCTTCATTTCACTGAGCTTCAAATATATTTATAAATCAATATTTAATATAAATTTGGGGGTGACCTTTTCTTGAAGCTCAGTGAAATGAAGGTCTTTTTCAATGGTTTTAAGTAAAAGTTCACCCATTCATTGTACAGGAAATATTTTATTTCAACAAACGGTAAAAAAAGTTATAACCCTCTAGGATTATAACTTTTTGGGCCTTTGTGAAATAAAATATTTCCTGTACAATGAATGGCTGTAAAATATTTCCTGTGCAATAAATGGGTGAACTTTTACTTAAAACCATTGAAAAAGGCCTTCATTTCACTGAGTTTCAAGAAAAGGTCACCCCAAATATATTTATATATCAATATTTTATATTAATTTGGAGGTGACCTTTTCTTGAAGCTCTGTGAAATTAAGGCCTTTTTCAATGGTTTTAAGCAAACGTTCACCCATTCATTGTACAGGAAATATTTTATTTCAACAAACGGTAAAAAAGGTATAACCCTCTAGGATTATAACTTTTTGGGCCTTTGTGAAATAAAATATTTCCTGTACAATGAATGGCTGTAAAATATTTCCTGTGCAATGAATGGGTGAACTTTTACTTAAAACCATTGAAAAAGGCCTTAATTTCACTGAGCTTCAAGAAAAGGTCACCCCAAATATATTTGTATATCAATATTTGATATTAATTTGGAGGTGACCTTTTCTTGAAGCTCTGTGAAATTAAGGACTTTTTCAATGGTTTTAAGCAAACGTTCACCCATTCATTGTACAGGAAATATTTTATTTCAACAAACGGTAAAAAAGGTATAACCCTCTAGGATTATAACTTTTTGGGCCTTTGTGAAATAAAATATTTCCTGTACAATGAATGGCTGTAAAATATTTCCTGTGCAATAAATGGGTGAACTTTTACTTAAAACCATTGAAAAAGGCCTTCATTTCACTGAGCTTCAAGAAAAAGTCACCCCCAAATATATTTATATATCAATATTTGATATTAATTTGGAGGTGACCTTTTCTTGAAGCTTTGTGAAATTAAGGCCTTTTTCAATGGTTTTAAGCAAACGTTCACCCATTCATTGCACAGGAAATATTTTATTTCACAAAAGCCCAAAAAGTTATAACCATAGTGTCTACACGTTTTAACTCATCACTGGCGCACTTACAAATGATTTTATGAATATCTCAATACATTCATATGCTACCATTGTAATAAATGACATTTCTTAACGGAATGTGGCTTATCATGTTACTGTCCTAAGCCCTTCAATTCTACCTCGCTTAAGGATAATTGTGTTGCATAATATTCTCTTCAGAGTGGATATAATTTTGGGTAGACTTTTTGTGTTAACTTACCCCACTGAGGGCGGTGAGGATGGGTCCTGCAGCTGCTATAACATCCCCTATATTAGCTCCACCACCCTGTATCAATGTTAGTAAGCATATATTTCAATTATATACAGTATTACATATGTATTATTGTTAAATTCGGTTATTTTGTTAATATTGAACTTACCCCAAACAATGCGCTGACCACAGGTCCAAGAGCTTCTAGTAGAGCACCAAGATCTGCTCCCTGTACATGCATGTTGTGTTAGTTTATATTAAAATGATTCACTACCTGTCCCTTTGAAACATTATATTTACAGTTGTATGAGATATACCAAGTATGGAATACATTATGCTATTTGAAGGATTCGAGTTACAAGGAGGTGATCCATAACTGGTGTTTGTTCCAGACGTTTCTCCTTCGGTTACGGAGGACATCTTCACTAGTGAGTTCTTTTAGGTCAGCGGTTCCCAACTTTTTTCGACTCGCGAATCCCTTCCATAACGATCTGAGTTGGGTGAACCACTGACTCTTAAATATACATATAGTAGACATGCATAAAATTTAATTCCAAGCAAAGGTTTAATAACCTTTGCGGTTAAAACCTAAAGTTACTCTAGTTACGGCTTAAAAGTTACGTGTAGGCCTAGTTGTAGCGAAATCAAATGCATTTGTAACGTTGTTACATAACTGTAAATTGGGCATCCACGGCAAATATTAATTTATTGTGGAAATAGTGTGATAAATTCCCATATTACACATATGTAACAAGGGACATTACAGGGTTAATTTAATTTTAAAATAATAATAATAATACTCGTAATAATAATAATAATAATAATAATAATAATTATTATTATTATTATTATTATTATTACTATTATTATTACAATGCTGCAGAAATGATTGAAACTATAATAGACCTAACCTCGAAACCCGTCATTACGGAAAAGTTTTGGCGAATCCCATGAAATATTTTGCGAACCCCCTGCGGTTCGCGAACCACAGGTTGGAAAACGATGTTCTAGGTGATGTTCCCTGTCCGGAAGCTCGATTGACAGCCGAGTTTCTGACTAGTGAACATCACCTAGAAAAAAATCGCCACTGAAGATGTCCTCCGTAGGCGGGGGGAGAAACGTCTGGGAGAAACACGAATTATGGACCACATCCTTACAGCCCAAAATCTTCTAATATCACGATTTCCGGCCGTGAAAGCCTGCATTCTAGAATGAAATACATTATTCTAATGGTTCTCAACTATTTTGTAATGAGGTGTCCACATTTTGATGCAGTAATTTGTTTATTCGTCCTCTTACACGTTAGGAGCTCAGGAGTTGGCTAACTAACTAACAAACTCACTGGCACTATCGAACCCGTAGGTTCACGGCAGCGCGGACATAAGCTCTCCATACATCCCTATCCTGAGTCAATGCTTTCCAAACATCCCCTGTAGATATATAAATCATATTTAATGTTATTCTCCCACCTCATTCTTGGTCTACCCACTGGGCGATTTCCCTCTGTTTTTCCTACAAGAAGCTTTCATGCACGTCTTTTACTCCCTATTCGTGCCACATGTCCTGCCCACCGCAGTATACGAGACTTATCTTCTTCTTCTTTTTCTTCTTCACTTCACGGGCTAGGCATATATTGCCTGGAGAATTAACTGTTCTCATTATATCTGGCTTCCTATAAACACCATGCAATGCATTGTTATGCAGTCTTCTGCATTCGCATGTCTGTTCATCTCTCTTTGGTCCAAAAAAACTTTCCTAATAACGTTATTCTCAAATATTCGTAATCCCCTTTCCTCCCTTAAAGTAAGAGTCCATATTTCGGATCCATATAATATAACTGGTAGAATAACAGTTTTATATATTTTCAGTTTAATATTTTTTGAAAGGAGTTGGGAAGTCAAGAGTCTCTGTAATGCAAAATTGCACGCATTTCCAGAATTGAGTCTATGTTTAATTTCCTTGTGCACCTCATTCCTGTTTGTAATTATTGTTCCTAGGTATTTGAATTCAGTCACTTCCTCAAAATTTCCTTCCAATTGTCATTAGCTTTCCATTTCCATTATATAATGTATTTCTATGTGTGACCATATATTTAGTTTTATTGATATTTACTTCCAGTCCCAATTTCTTAGTGTTACTCAATAGTGTGTGCGTGTTGGCCTTTAGTATCTCCTTGCTATCGGCCAATAGTACTAAATCATCAGCATAAACTAACAGCTTACAGGAGTTGGCTAATGTAGGGAATTTGGTACAGAATTTATAAAATCATAAATTTGTACCAGAAATCTTAGTCAGCTATGTAAGTCATCAGTTTAAAAAAAAATTAACGCCTACGAATTTTTATAACTTAAGTAGTTGACAATGACTGAAATATCTGGTAAAAATTCAATAATTTTTACCCTTTTATAGAGTATGTAGCAGCCGTTTCTCGTCTCGCTTTCTGGAATCGAACCTTGATTGAGCTGATCACTCATTCGGGGAGGCCCTCCATGTCCTTGTGTCGTCAAAAAGTTTAATGTGATCCATAATAAAATCATCTCGCGACAGGCCGTATCGCTGTAAAGCCCAGGTGGCACAAGATATATATATATATATATATATATATATATATATATATATATTTTTTTTTTTTAATCTGGCCACACCTAGTCCAGAACTCACGAGCCGGCACTGATAGTAAATAAAAAAATTAGGAGAGAGTTATCGATGAAGAAGAATATTACAAGATTTATTTTGGAATTTGATGTGACAGGCATGTCTTACGTATGACGAAAGAAAGCACTTATTAAAAGATGTATACATTCAATCTTCTTCAGGAATGTCATTACATTGAGAGATAATTGGATTCAAATCAGTGTTGTTAGAAAATCTATCGAAATGGAATCATTAACTATAATTACGTTGATAGCGGTGCGTTGCGTAAAATAATGGAATTTCATTTAAATTACTTTTAGAAAAATCTGATCGTGTTGGCATATTTCATTATATCACCCATGAAATAAATACCTTACCATAGCTCTGCCACTACTATCCTCTCCAAGATAAAATCTTAACAGCAACTGGGACTGTAAGAAAGGACCAAAGAAAGCCAATGGAGGAGTAGAATTGTTTCTGTAATTATGTTTTAGTTCCTTTATTTTCATATTTATTGGTATCTTCAATTTTGTTGGAGATGATACTGTGCTATGAATGACAGGATTTTTCTTTACGATCCATCCATAGTAATTCTGCCCGAAGGCAGGTCTTTCACTGCAATCATAGCATTTTCATGCTATGCTTTGCAGCTTTACTAGGGAAATGTAGGTGTGGTAGCTTCCCGTTGCTTTCCACACCGGTGAAAGATGATGATGATGATGATGATGATAAGGATGATTATGATGATGTCCATATGATTTCGGGGACCGTTTGGACCTTAAAGGTTTGCTGACATTTGATTACAGGTGAGGAAAAACCCCGATAAAAACTTCGCCCGGAAAACTGTCCCGACCGGGGATCGAACTCGGGCCCGCTGAGTGACAAGGCAGCACGCTACCTCGAGACCACAGCGGTGGACTCCTTTACGATATTACGGCGTAAATAAGCGCACTGAGTTCGTTTAAAATTTCACTTAATACTTTATTTCTTTCCACATTTATCAATAAACTTTTGTTCACAATTACGACTCACAATCTCCTTTTAATTTTTATCACAGTAACTACTATTTTCACAGTCACTGCTGAATAAGTTCGCCACAATTTCTCGTTCACTTAACTTAACACTGTCCAACGCGAGATTGACTATCGCTGTCGTCAAACACAGACTCGTCCCTGGCCCCGCGAAGAAACTTCGAGAAATAGCCCCGAGACTCGTCGAAGCCCAGAAGCCTCTTGCCACGGATCTTTCCAGAAAGGGAAGGGAGACACCGGTAGAACCGTCTGGTAAGAAGCTCCAGACACATCGACGGTTTGTGCGGGTTCTCTAACTGGCGATTCTCGCCCGGCCCCCGCAATTCAAACGTCACTAAGCGACATGTAACAATATAATTTAATTAGTTTATTTTATAAACTCTTCTTTGTTTTTGTCATGTTTCCTAATTTTTTTTTGGTTTCTTTCCCTGTATATTATGCAGAAAAACAAGTTGAAAGTTGAAGTTGTATTAGAAAACCATAGGTAATTGACAATTATAACAATAATTCTATCCATCGTCGCGTCGTGGTCTCGAGGTAGCGTGCTGACTTGTCACGCAGCGGGTCCGGGTTCGAATACCGGAGAGACAGACTCCTGGCTGAAGTTTTTTCGGTGTTTTTGCTCACTTATAAGACAAATGTCAGGAAGCTTAGGGCCTAACGGTCCCCGAAAATCATCCGACCATCATCATCATCCTTCGTCGGTGTGGAAAGTAAAGCTGCAAAGTATGTCATATAGCATGAAAATGCTATGATTGTAGTGACAGACCTGCCCTCGGGCAGAATTAGTATGAATGGATGGAACAATAATTATTTATTTACTCCTAACGATATCAAAGAACAGACAAAAAACATAACACAGAAATAAGACAACAACTAAAAGTAGAGGGTTTAAACACAATAATAATGAATACAGAACAAATTGGAAAGAACACTTGGCAAGGATGACTGAGAATAGGATACCAAAAGCAGCATACAACTATTCACCACGAGGAAGAAGAAGTTTGGGAAGACCAAGGAAAATATTGAAAGAGCAGCAATTTGGGGCCGGAACAGGCTAGTAAATAAGCCTAAACCGTGAAGAAGAAGAAGAAGTCTCCTAACGTATACACTTAGTTCCCTTTACCACTAAAGAAAATTATGCATGGGGGCACGCCGTAGCGTAGTGGTTAAGGCAGTGCGCTACAAACCGGAAGGTCGAAGGTTCAAGTTCCGCTGGGGTCAGGATTTTTAAACTAACCCAAACCTTCTGGTGGCACAATGACCCTGGGGTCGACTCAGCCTCTAACAGAAATGAGAACCAGACGTTGTTCTGGTGGTAAAGGCAGCCATCACGCAGGGCTGACAACCCGGCTGACATCAAGTGCCGATTGTCCAGGAAAAGTGGGACCCTTAACCTCCTACTACCCCAAGGGTCTTCTATGGCCTGTAGTGGGATCACTTTAATTTTATTGTATTTATCTACTAACTCGTTTTTCGCGAAAAAAAAAGAAGTCAACTGTTTTCTTCTAACCTCCTCATATACAAATCTTCATAATAATTACCTGAATAGCGTCATTCCTGCAGAATTCGCTGAAAAATCCAGGTTCTCTTCTTGAAATAAATCTTGTTTGTCTTTGATTGCGTAAGCTTTTGTTATGTCCTGTTATATTTTTATTTGTTGTTGTTCTTCTTCTACTACAAGGTTTAGGCTATGCAGCCTGTTCCGGCGAAGTTAAAAGTGGAGTCCATCTTCTGCGTGGTCGGCCAACATCTCTTGTTCCTCTGGGATTATACAGGAAGGTTCTTTTTGGTATTCTTACGTTGTTCATTCTCATTAAGTGTTCTGTCCATTTCTTATTATTTTCGCTGATTTTATCTTCAATTTTATATATATTTAATTCTTCTCGTATAGTTTCATTCCTTATTCTATCCGCTCTTGTGTATCCTTTCACATTACGTAAAAACAGCATTTCCGCAGTCTGTATCCTGCTTTTATCCCTTGATTTCATTATCCAATTTTCACTTCCATACAACAACAAAGGAACAGCTATTGTTTTATATAATTTAAGTTTCGTATCTTTCCTTGTTTTCCGACCTAAAGTTCTTTTTATGGTTCCACAAATAGCCTGAAATTTATTTACTTTATTTTCCATTTGCTGTTTCAATTATATAACATATTCTTGTATAAAACTATTTACAAGATTCGGACAACCGTTATTAAACGTCAAAATAATGACATCATGACGAATTGAGAGAAATAAATAGAATTACGTAACAATCACTTCATAACTGTTCACGGTTACTTCTCAGATCTCGTGATTGGATATCATCACGCTAACTGTTCATCACGTTAGGTAATATTTTATTTACAGACGCTCTTTAACAGTTAAGGTATTTAGCAATGCAATTCAAATCTGTGGTTGAAAGAGTCGACAAAATATACCCAGAAGCCTCTCATTTCAAGAATTTTACCGTGCCCGGAAGCCTCTTATTTCAGGGACCTTAATTTCAAACTGCAGGTAAACACCCACTACAAATCGTTGGATTTCACTAATTTCTGGAAAATACATACCTCGGTTTACTTTAATATGATATTCCGAGTTTTGTTGTGAAACATCAACAATTACGATTGCTAGAGCGATTTCAGACTTGGGACACACTGCTTAAAGTCCCTCCCGGAGGACTTGCTCCTTGGATTTTTCCATCCTAAAAAATCCATACACCACGGCCGGGTTTGAACCTGCGACCATCGGGACCAGAAGCAAGGAGCATAACCACTAGTCCAACGCGGCCGATACTTTCAGTTTCTCTGGTGTTGAATCTCTGGAGGTATTGGCGAAATTTACCGTGGCCAGTGAAGAATTGTGTTAGTATAAAATTGGGAGAACGTGTTTGCATTTTATTCTGTCATAGATACTTGGAAAGAACAGTTGTCATGTTAATTTGTGTGTGATACCATTGAGCCACACGTTGTTCCAACTTACAATTATATGCTTCCTTATTTGCGACTTCAGGAAGGAAATATGGCAGAGATTGCATGCATACTGAGAATTAGAATCTGCTCAAACTTGGTTCGTTTCTTGAAATCCCGCAATGTCCACGTACCCATGATACAGATGTTTTGAACTTTGTTTCACCTTATCCCTAATCTCAAAAGCTATTGGGTTATTGTTACATTTATCATTAATTGCTTTCAAGGCTGTTTGTGAGTCCCTATGTTTACGATAGTCCAAGATCCGGCTGCAAGATTACTACATTCATCGAGCGTATGAACAAAATAAAATTGTTCATAAAACTGTCAATGACTGAATACATTTTTGCCGAGTTGCCTATTAAAATTCGGCTGCCAGTATGTTTAATTAAAATATAATTTATTTATTTATTTATTCGAAATAGTTTGATTAACTTGTTATTAAAATAAATTATAATATTGTTTATGAAGCGGGCTACATCGTCAGGAGTGATTGGGTCGTCGAGATATCTCAAGAGGACCTTGTCACTCTCAAAGTACACAAGAAACAGCTACGCCTACAGAATAGCACATGAATCCTACTTCATTGAGGACATCAAGCTTCGCTTCAATCTACCAGAAACCCAGGCATATAAAGACGCCATCAAAGAGAGACAAAACAAAGCCAATGAAATACCGATGGAATTAATGGACACAGAAACGATGAAAACTGATGTGTGGAAAGGACCGAACTTCCAACTTCGCCACCTATACACACGCTTCGCCGCGCATGGTTTCCACTGGAAAATATGTCAGAATCCGTCATACCACGACCCGAAGGAGGACTGCAGATGTAAGCTTTGCGACTAGCCATGCTCCAGGTACCACCTAATGAAATGCTAAAGCAGAACTGAGCCTCTCACCAAAATTACAAAAGACTGGTGAAAACTCTAAATGTACACATTGTGTTTAATAAAATCAATAAAATAAATTATAATCTAGTTGGCAGAAATCGATGAATAGAACTTGAAAAGTTTTGGTTCCCATTGTACACTTGTAAACCTCCTCGCGGCTACAGCAGGCTGTGACACCAATCGGTAATAAAATGGCGGTAAGAACGTATTTATTGTTTTATATTGTTTCAAATCAAGTTCAGTTCATTTAAAATACTGTGATTTGTTTCGTATAACGTATATTAAATAAATATGGAAGGTGCACCCGAATGGGTATTATTCTTTGCTATATTCGGAGATCGATTTTGTTCTTTCACGGCACTCAGTGATATTGGTTGCATCTCTGTCCGCACAATTCACACACACATTGGTCATTCGGGGTGTGGAATCCCTTGTTCTTGCATAATTTGTGATGGAAGCCGTGAATGGCTGTCTTGTAATGGTGTGTCTCTGCTCCTGATTCTCTTCGGTCCAGTTGCGATCGATCATTGCATATAATGTATATTAACACTACATTTTGGATATATTTTTGTATATATATTGTACGTAATATACATAAAGGGCAGTGGTTATACTTACCGCTACGAGGGAACAATATAAAACAATAAATACGTACTTACCGCCATTTTATTACTGACTGATGTCACAGCCTGCTGTAGCCGCGAGGACGTTTAGGGCCAAGTGTGCAATGGCAACCAAAACTTTTCAAGCTCTATACATCGATTTCTGCGAACTGGATTATAATTTATTGTAATAACAGGTAAATCAAATTATTTCGAATAAATAAATAAATTATATTTTAATTAAACATGCTGGAGGCCGAATTTTAATAGGCAATTCGGCAAAAATGTATTCAGTCATTGACAATTTTATGAAAAGATTGTTTTTGTACATACACTCGATGAATATAGTAATCTTGCAGCCGGATCTTATACTACGAGAACTTATGTAATTAATTACACACAATTTAACAGCTTCTTTTACGGCTAATAATTCTGTCTGAAAAAATGGAACATTGTGGAGAAAGTCTAAACAAAATTAATGTTGGATGGACAAGTTAGTATTAACTTTATTGCCTATCGAAAGTGAAAAATATTGTTAATGACCGCCCTTTTACTACATTTCTCGTATTTACGTAATTGTCAAAAACACACACACACATATATATACATTTGTCAATATCTTTTTGAGGTCTACTAACTAGTCTCGATGAAGAATTGTATTTTTTCAAAAATCTCTACATAAGAACAACCTGATTATTAGAGTCCGGATGTTAGGCACTTAAAAAGTTCAAAATAGGCAGGCAAAAAGGCACTAAAAATCATTATTATAGGCACTCAAAAAAATCAAAATAGGCTTTTACAAAAATGGACTACAACATACAATTTTACAGCCTTACGTAAAGAATATAAACATATGCTATCAATAGCATACGAAGATATCAAAGATGATTTTGAAACTTGATTTGCCTTTTTACAAAGAGCACGCTTACATTTTGCAGTTGCAGTGTGTATGTGCTGCGATAAATGGCACTTCTTCGCGCAATTCACTGAAATTTTACACACTTTGCAAAACAATGTCACGAAATTGGCCAGTTTGTCTTTCACTGTTTTACTGTTATCCGTTCTTTAGGCATCGTGAAACAACTGTTCTAAAGGAAAAAAAAAAAATACACATACATACACTTGTCGCACCACTTTGTCTTTGAAGCACCTCCCTGTGAACGAGGACTACAGACTGAATTCAGTGTTATAAACATAAAAAATAATAGATATGTCATGAAGTTTATCCATTTCAGTTAATTTCATTGAAACACCAAGTTAATTTCGAGAAAAAATGGCAAATAGGCATTTATAGGTATTGTAAGCTGAAATAGGCATTTATAGGCAAAATTAACTTCACGGAAAACAACTCTAAGGTCGTTGATATGAAGTCACTTTTACAATATCTATAATAAATAACTGTAGGCATTTTCCCTAACATCCGGTCTCTATTTATTATACCTTATCCGCTATTAGAGTGATCCTAACATAAACAAATACCAATTGTATCCTTCCGCCATTCGCGCCACAATTACTGTCACATTGACAGAGAGCACGTGTGAAGTATATAAGATATGTAATACTTGAATGGGATAGATTACAAGAAAGCTGGTGAGATTTTTCACTGAACTTGTGAAAAAACATTTAAAATAATTGCTTTTTGACCACTAGTCAAAGGTTTGCCTGACTTCTGTTTTAAAAATTTAGATGGCAACACAGGAACTGAAGGCTCGACACCTTTAGCCATTTTGTTTTGCATTAGAATCGACTGAAGCATGACTCAGATGCATCATCCATATGTAATAAAATATTTTAAGTTGTAATTAATGATTAGGTATATTTTAGAATATTTTCTATGTTTTGAATATTATTTTCATTCACGAAGAATAACAAGTATATTCAAATGATATATTTTTAATTTAATGAACCTAAAACACGTTTGGGGAAAAGAATCTTATATACTCAATCTAGGATTTAAAGAGAGATCAGGGCTTGCTTGGTTTAGGCTAGGGGCATGGAAATTTCTAAAAATTAGCGACAATCACGATATGCGAATATGTCCAATGTGCGCGAACTTTGAAGACGAGATACATATATTAGGAAAATGTGATGATTTAGAATGTAGGAGACGTCAGTTATTACCAGAAATATTTCTAAATTAAAATCAGGAAAGATTGGCATGCTACGAGTTATTGGTAAATCCAGAAATTTGGATAAACTTGGGTAAATTTCTGGACAAAACGCGATAAATAAGAACAACGCTCATTCATGAATAAATATATGTTATCAAAATGCAATACCATTAATTATTAACAATTATATATAACTTAATTAGTGTATAATGCTATTGTATTATTATCTAATTGTAATATTATTGTGTTTTCTTTATGTAATTGTAATGTTACTGTTTTTTTTTCTTTATACTATTACCAGTTATTGCTTTATTGTAACGGACTGTCAACAGCACGTACGGCTTACTGCCCGTGCGACCCATATTTGTAAATAATATTGTAAATATCTTACTTTTTTTCTAATAAAGTCCTACTGCTAATTTAATGAAGGGAACTACTTTTTGGCGTACTTACTGCTTCTACAACGTACGTCGATGTACATAACCAATGAAAAGCGAGCAGGTCACATGGTTTTGTTTTGATGAGGATCCCTTTAAGAGCGGATACCTTTAGCTGTATTGAAATTCGCCAAAATAAAAAGTAAAATATTTGACAAAGGAAGAGCAGCTGTTGGGTAACTGAATCATACAGTATATGATGATATAATATACGGTTTAAAAATGAAATATCCCAACTGAACTCCTGAAAGATCTAAGCTGGATTCAACTTAAGATGTCTGGGACACACTATAACATATGTTTTGAGCTAATGTGAAATATTTCTACGAAAACGTAAGGTCGCTGGTGACCCAGATAACAAGTAGTAAATACCAGTCGATCAACTTTCAAAAAACGATAGAGATTGTCACCCTTGTATCTCTTCTAAATAAAATACGACCCAACAAAATATCCAAGACCTCATTTCACTACAACTCACTGGAAATTTGAATCCGGAGCTCCATGTCATAACATCTCCTTAAAACCTTATCCTGTGTTAATATTTTCAAATCATCATCTTCTTCTTCACTTCCTGGTTTAGGCAAGAGTTGCCTGTTCGGTCTTCACTAATAGATCTAAGACCATCTCTTACGAGGAGTCCGACATCTCTTCTTGCTCTTGGAAAATAATGGAAGATTCTATTTGTTAATCTACTTTCTTCTATTCTTTCTACATGTTCTTTCAAATCATCCAATATTTAATTTACCTTCTTAAAATCGTGATTAGTTTTATTCTCCCGCTTCATTATTTGCAACTATATTGTTTAACTCAAAGAATAACCGTTTTGTATAGTCGTATTTTTAGTTTAATATTTTTTTAGGATTAAATTGATATGGCAAGTATCTCTGTGATCCATAATAGCATATGATTCAAGGGTTAAGCATATTTTCTGCACGTCACTCCTGTTTGCAGTTATTATTTCTACGTATTTGAATTTTGCCGCTTCTATGTAGGTTACCTGTCACCTACCACAAATCGTTCAGTATATCAGCACGCCGTAGCATAATGGTTAAGGCACTGCGCTACAAACCGGAAGGTTGATGGTTCGAGTCCCGGAGGGGTCAGGATTTTTAAACTGACCCAAACCTTCTGGTGGCACCATGGCCCTGGGGTCGACTCATCCTCTAAGGGAAATGAGTACCGGACGCCTGTTCTGGGGTAAAGGTGGCCGTCACGCAGGGCTGACAACACGGCTGACATCAAGTGCCGATTGTCTAGAAAAAGTGGGAGTCTTAACCTCGCACTACCCCAAGGGCCTTCCGAGGCCTGTTGTGGGATCACTTTACTTATTTCACCACTTACGGCCCGTTTCATTTTTACATGATTGTGTGTATATATAATAACTTACAGTGTATTCAGTTATAAAAAATATTAAAATAATTTTATGTAGAACTGTTCGAAAAAAGTTTTAATACTCGTAGACCTAACACTAACAACTCTTGTAGGCTTTCACGGCGAGTGTCTTGATTCTTGAAATCGTCTTCAGGGCTGAATTGGTCGTGGTCCACAGCTCTTATTGTCTGACCAATGGATCTGTGCCTCCGTAAGACATGCGAACTGAGACTAATTCCTTTTCTACCCTGGTAAATCATTTCCCTCCCTACATGCATTTCTCTCTCTTTTCTTTCGCCCCTCCCACTACTTATAATTTTGAGCCTTCTTGAAGGACAGGTTATTTGCATTAGCGAGTTTGGCAACATCCCTACTCGGAAAGTTATCGTGGCTGCTGTTTGACATGGTGGGAAGGAAGTGCGTGGAATGGAGTGCATAGAAGCGTTAACATTTGTAAGAACGACTGCAGCGTTGAAGGGGCACAGATCCGTTGGTCTGACAATACTACTTGACGTTTCGGCTACTTTTCCGTTTGACATCCCCAGGAGACATCGTGTCATCTTTGAACTCCTTTCTGGCGGCTGCAGACCGCAGCAGTAGACGAAACATCGAGTGTGGACCACCGCCATTCAGAATGAAAGACGATTTCAAGAATTGATAACTCTCTTTTTCAGTAATTGGACATTAATTGGTTAATTACAACAAGCCATGTGTTCTGGAGAAAGTAGAGAGAGAAAACAATAAAAAAAAAGCAGATTAAATTTCTGTATGAAAGTTATAAATATGATTTTAGTACATGCCATAAAAATAATTATTTTCTTTTGTTAGATATCTGCTTTATTTATTTTAAATACTAAAATGATATGAACAATACATGATATAATTGTTACTTACCGCAAGTATGGGTCCGGATAATGGTCCAATAAGACTTACTGTCAGTGGCACCACAGCATTTATCAGGGCTGGGCACCCCTGTATCTTATGGAAACTATCTTTGTCTCCACCTTGTCCACCCTAAAGTTTTACAGAAAATGTTATTTTAAAGATATATAATACAATAGAGAATAGCTGTACAAATGAAACATAAGAAACAGATATTAGTCCAGTCAAGAGGGAGACCAAGACTCAGATGTTAATGAGGTTCATTACCATCACCATGTGTTAAACTCTTCAAGATAACGTATTTTTTTTACTTAAAATAAATACAACATTTCGTAATAGAGCGTTTAAAAAGTAGACCGAAATCCTTGACTCTTATTATTGGCAAATAAATTGTTAAAAAGCAATCATATATATATATATAAGAAAAATAGATGTTTGTATTAGATTTGCCCGGTGGTGTAAGGATAGCACACTGGAGTACCAATCCTGAGGTCCGGGTTCAATCCCGTCCAGGCATTTATTTTTCTTATCATGTCATTATATATATACATACTAGGGTTATAACTTTTTTGGACTTTTGTGAAATAAAATATTTCCTGTGCAATGAATGGATGAAATTCTACTTAAAACCATTGAAATAGGTCTTCATTTCACTGAGCTTCAAGAAAAGGTCACCTCCAAATCAATATTAAATATTGATATAAAAATATATTTGGGGTTGACCTTTTCTTGAAGCTCAGTGAAATGAAGTCGTTTTTCACTGGTTTTAAGTAAAGGTTCATTATTTAATGCACAGGAAATATGTTATTTCAACAAACAGTCCAAAAAGTAATAACCCTCTAGGGTTATAACTTTTTGGACTTTTGTGAAATAAAAATATTTCCTGTGCAATGAATGGGTGAACATTTACTTAAAACCACTGAAATAGGTCTCCATTTCTGTGAGTTTCAAGAAAAGGTCACCCCCAAATCAATATTAAATATTGATATATAAATATATTTGGGGTGACCTTTTCTTGAAGCTCAGTGAAATGAAGGCCTTTTTCAATGGTTTTAAGTTAAAGTTCATCCATCCATTGCACAGGAAATATTTTATTTCACAAAAGTCCAAAAAGCTATAACCCTAATAGAGGCCTACACACTAAATTTATTTCAAAATTTCTGAAAACATGAAATAGTATTAAACATAACTCCCTACCAAAAAATACATACATTATTTATTTAATAAATGAAACTATCAAAGTTTTATATGATTTTCATTAATTTTTATTTTATTTAACATTCATAATAGCTCTTCCAATACACTTTATCTTCTTCAGACGAATGTCATAAATACAAATAGTTTTTTTTTTTCTATTTATTTGTATTTATGACATTTGTCTGGTGAAGATGCAGTGTATTGAAACAGCTGTTATGAATGTTAAATAAATTTAATATTTTTGAAAATAATATAAAATATGATGATGATCTTGAAGAAGATTTTCGGGCTGTAGGCCGTGGTCGTGAGGCTTGTAGTTCCCCGACGTTTCGCCAGACGCAGTCTCTGGCAAAACGTCGGGGAACTACAAGCCTCACGACCACGGCCTACAGCCCGAAAATCTTCTTCAAATCATCATATCAACTCTGGCCGTGAAAGTCTACGTGAATACATATAAAATATTGATAGTTTTACTTATTAAATACATCATGAATTTTTATAGAGTAAACACCAAATCAATTGATTACTTGATAAAATGATTTTATTTCACAAACAACCGATGGAAAGATCAGTTTTTGTAGTCGCAGAACGGGCATCATCACCCAATACTGCATTCGGAAGAAGAAGAAGAAGAAGAAGAAGAACAAATACTTGGCAAATGAATTTTTAATACAATCATATGAAGAGTACAAGGAAACAACCAGGCAAGTCACTATTTTGTCGAAATGGAATTTGAGATGTCATTAGATTCTCCATTAAAGGACTATTATTTACAAATGTGAAACAGTAAAAATAGAGTTTGGTGTCATGGATTTATTTACTTTCAATGTTTAGCTTACAGATAAGGAAGTATGGATGTTGTACAACTAAAAGTATGTTTTCTAAGTTTTAAGGATAGAGTGATTTGCCTTGTTTTCTCTGTACCCTTTATATGGAATTCTAAAAATCATCAACATTATTAAATCATAACTCCCTGCGAAATAGAACTATTAATCTTATCTCACAATTAATAGTTTGTGGATAGCCTGTTTTGGAAGTGGTTCTTACAGAATCGAAGAAAAATGTTTAAAATCCGAGCTCGGTTTTTAATTTCCGAGATTCTGTAAAACACTTCACAAACGTGCGTTGTACATTATTTTTTGCGCGATGGTGTTTTCAGAATAACAAATAATAGTAAAATAATAACATCTTTGTCGGAAATATTTACTTTCGATATAAACAATTGACTAACGTTAACAGTGTGGGCAATGTTTATTAGTTGAAACAACAGGAGGCTTTGAAACTAGTTATGGTAACATGGCCGCAAGTACGTATTTATTGTTTTATATTGTTTCAAATAAAGTTCAGTTCATCTAAAATGCAGTGATTTATTTCGTATAATGTATATTAAGTATCGCGCAAAAAATTAATTTATACTCGTTTGTCTTTGTATTGTTTTATAAACAATATTAAATGAATGAAATATATGTATCATATACAATACATTGCCAATATTAAATGAATGAAATATATGTATCATATACAATACATTGCCAATATTAAATGAATGAAATATATGTATCATATACAATACATTGCCAATATTAAATGAATGAAATATATGTATCATATACAATACATTGCCAATATTAAATGAATGAAATATATGTATCATATACAATACATTGCCAATATTAAATGAATGAAATATATGTATCATATACAATACATTGCCAATATTAAATGAATGAAATATATGTATCATATACAATACATTGCCAATATTAAATGAATGAAATATATGTATCATATACAATACATTGCCAATATTAAATGAATGAAATATATGTATCATATACAATACATTGCCAATATTAAATGAATGAATATATGTATCATATACAATACATTGCCAATATTAAATGAATGAAATATATGTATCATATACAATACATTGCCAATATTAAATGAATGAAATATATGTATCATATACAATACATTGCCAATATTAAATGAATGAAATATATGTATCATATACAATACATTGCCAATTTAAGAGTTAACACAATTTTCTTCATTACAACAAGGCTGTAAAATACACGTCAAAGGGCTACAACCAATACAGACACCAAATACTATTTTTGTTTATGGTGCCATCTACTGTTTTCCACTTGAATCACACATTACGAAGTATTCAAGGTAGAAATCCTATCAGATGTTATTTCTAATGGTATTAATGTACATTTCGCAAGACTTTGTGTTCTTAAAATTATAACAGTTTACAATTACGGAACGTATCTATAAACATACCGTACTATTGACATCAAAACGAATATTGTTGGAAGTAATAATTAAGTAGGTTATTTCGAAAACCAGTCCCGCGCCGTAGCTGAGTGGTTAAGGCAGGAAGCCTTGGCGCAGAGCTACGGGACTTGCGCTGGTTCGAGTCTCCATGGGGGAAGAAATTTTCTCATGGTATTTCGGCCAGTATGGGACCGGTGCCCACCCAGCATCGTGATGCATTTGGGTAGCTACAATAAGTAGCGGCTCCAGGTTGAGAAAACCAGCTATAACGGCAGGGGGACTCGACATGCTGACCACATGTCACCCCTACACTGGCTGATCATCATCTACCTCTGTGATTGACACATGTGGATGTGAGGCCAGCAGCCGGCTGGTAGGCTAAGGGCCTTGTAGGCCTGTCGCGCCAGGAGTTTTTTTTTCGAAAACCAACTATTTTGCTTTATAAGTTACATATTTCATAGGACAGGCAAAAATCTGTCATTTTATTTGTGGCGATCTTTTTGATTCATTCTTCTTTAGATTAAATAACTTAAAGTACCTCTCCTTGTTTAATTAAATACTATTTCCACGTATAATTAATTGCTAATATTAATTAAATGAAAATAAAACTTAGTTTTATTCGATTTTCATTTTTATTAAGATATAATTCAGTGACAGCTGTTTCGGTACACTGTATCTTCTTCAGACATGTTAACAAATTATGAATAGTACAATTCCTAATATGCCTATTTGACTTTCAAAGAATATTAAATAGTGTTTTGGAAATATAATAGATATTAACCAAACTTTGGTAACTGTAATTTTGGGAAAATATGACAAATTAAATAGCATATTATTGTATTTAAAAACACAAACATCTTATAAATATAAAGGAAGAATGTAAACTATACTCTAACAATTCAATACAAAATAACAAATCTTAATTTACAAAAAAAATCAATGTGAAATTCTATTGGCTTCAAGCAGAAGGCTGAACGCCAAATAAACTTCCTTCTAGAAAGTTAATTTTTATCGCATTGATGTCCCATGGCTTCTTATGACTAGTTCATTGGTACTCACGAACAAGTAGATTAATGGCCGCGCGGACATAAGCTCTCCAATCATTCCTATCCTGAGCTAATATTTTCCAATCGTCCCCTGTATAATCTACTTCCTTCAAATCATGGTTAATGTTATTCTCCCCACTCATTCTTGGCCCACCTACTGAGATATTTCCCTCTAGTTTTCCGACAAGGAGTTTTTATGCCTCTCTTGGCTTAGTATAATTACTAAAATAATTTTCTCAGCTTAATACGTTTAACTTTAAGATGTGCTTTCAAAACACAGTATTTTCTAAGACTTAAGTTATTTAATTAAATTATCCCATATTTTATAACTGAGGGGGTAAACTATAAGAAGAAAAGTATAAGAAGAAAACAAAGGCTGTTAATAGTTTCCCTGTAAGAATAACTTATAGATACAGTTTCCACCAGATTTGTTATTTTCTTCTACAAATGTAAAAATAAATGTCATATTACGTATGTAAAGTAAAGTAAAGTGATCCCACAACAGGCCTCAGGAGGCCCTTGGGGTAGTAGGAGGTTAAGGCTCCCACTTTTACTAGACAATCGGCACTTTATGTCAGCCGGGTTGTCAGCCCTGCGTGACGGCCGCCTTTACCCCCAGAACAGGCGTCTGGTACTCATTTCCGTTAGAGGCTGAGTCGACCCCAGGGCCATAGTGCCGCCAGAAGGTTTGGGTCAGTTTAAAAATCCTGACCCCAACGGGACTTGAACCCTCGACCTTCCAGCTTGTAGCGCAGTGCCTTAACCACTACGCTACGGCGTGCCCCACCATATTACGTATGAGTGTCCCAAATTGATGTATACACTCTTTGAAACGTTATTTCTCAGCAACGAAATGAGACAGAAATGCAATTTTTGTTGTGTTTGATCCACAGGGCACTGGAAAAGCATAGCAACACGTTCATCGATCTTCACGTCTTTATAAACGACAATGGCGGCGAGATTATCATTCGATGAACGTAAGTGGATACTGAAGTGTTATTGGAAAGTGGAGAATGTTGTTGAAGTGCAACGACGTTGGATGGTTGAATTTGGGACACTAACAAGGGTAACAATAACAAGAATCCGAGACAAGTTTGAAGGCTGTGGAACTGTGCAAGATGTGTTGAAAGGTCGGTGCGGAAGAAAGAGACGTTCCACTGATAACGAGAGTACCGTTGCGCACCGACCTTTCAACACATCTTGCACAGTTCCATCGTATTCAAACTTGTCTCGGATTCTTGTTATTGTCGCGCAAGGGATTTTGAAGAATGTCCTTGACCGTAAATCCAATCGGAGAGCCTATCCAGACTGCTCAGCTGTGAATTCTCTGCCTGCTACGCGTACAAACAAAACAGTTCATCTTACAAAACATGTACAGTCCATAGAGAATTATAGTGAGACGCGGATGTGTTGATTTTATATTTTAAACCGTAGACTATAATTAAAATATTTTGTACACTTGGTGCCTGAAGTCTTAAAATTATAGTGCAATGTGAATATCGGGTCTTCTCAACGTGGAGCCGCTACTTATTATAGCCACCCAAATGTCTCATGATGCTGGGTGGGAACCGGTCCCATACTGGCAGAAATTCCTAGAGAACATTTCTTCCCCCATGGAGACTCGAGCCAGCGCAAGTCCCGTAGCTCTGCACCAAGACATCTTGTCTTAATCACATGGCTAAGGCGCGGGGAAGACTATAGATGGTTTAAATTAAAGTGACATTTAGTGGTTATTTAAAACATTAACAGAGAGATATAAACCAAATATAGAGTGTGTGTGTGTGTGTGTATATATATATATATATATATATATAGTGAATATACTTCCTCCACCTATAAATATGTCCTAACTCACGGGCACTATCGAACCCGTAGGTTCATGGCCGCGCGGACATAAGCTCTCCATACATCCCTATCCTGAGCTAATGTTTTTCAATCATTCCCTGTAAAATCTACGTCCCTCAATTCATAGTTAATGTTATTCTCCCGCCTCATTCTTGGTCTACCAACTGGGCGTTTTCCCTCTGGTTTTCGGACAAGAAGCTTCCATGCACGTATTTCATTCCCCATTCGTGCCACATGTCCTGCCCATCGCAGTCTACGACAAAGATTACCTATATTAATTAATTTTTGTAGCGAGATTTTAAAAATATTTAGCAGTGACTGTATTTGATATTCGCTAGCGAGCAGCTAGGGAGGGAGTTAGCAATGACGTGTGGTCATACTTCCTATTGGCTGAGACCTACAACTGGTTAGTACAGGACTCGCATCTAAGCTCTCATTACAAATTTCATTCCTCAGGAATCATTGATAGGGGTATACCCTTGTTGGTGGTGGTGTCCCAAATTCAACCATCCAACGTCGTTGCACTTCAACAACATTCTCCACTTTCCAATAACACTTCAGTATCCACTACGTTTATCGAATGATATCTGCCGCTATTGTTGTTTATAAAGACATGAAGGTCGATGAACGTGTTGCTATGTTTTTCCAGTGCCTTGTGGATCAAACACAACAAAAATTGTATTTCTGTCTCATTTCGTTGCTGAGAAATAACGTTTCAAAAAGTGTATACATCAATTAGAGACACTCTGTAGATTTAGTAGGAGATTTCGGAACATCAAGTAGGCCTATATAGCAAAATTACTATTCACATCACAAAAAAATGTTCTAAAAACAAACAACTTTTTGAGATTATTTTTAATATGAAATAATAGATTTTGTCAGCAAAGTAAACACTTCCATACACTGACAAAGTAAAACTCTATATGGTAACTTATCCTGTGGAAATTTGAATATTAAAAAAAAAATAGAAGGTTTTGGAATGAAGCTCTTCAATTGTATATGTATAATGCAGAAAAATACAAACACATGACAGTATATTATAAAATCAGATTCAAGTAGCAATACTAATTGATTACATGATTATAAAAATTGTCACAATTTAATGCATTAGGCCTATATTAATAGATTTTTATCATCAGTCCGGCTAAAGATGAATTTTGTGGCATTTTTTGCAAATGTTGTTATAACATCATGAGCACATATAAAGCACAGTCTTAGAGAATAATATATTACATTGTAAGAAAATATTTTTGTTGTACTCACCGAACCGCTGCTGCCACCTAGCACAGAACCGAGGAGACTGAGAATGTTGGAGCCACCGCCGCCGCCACTTTCGTCCCCGCCGCTCTGTGTTCAAAGAAAATGTTAGAAATATGCATTATTTTTTTAATAATAATAGTTTATTTTACACGACTAACACGCTAATTATATTGAGTAACGCTAATAAATTGGGGCTGGAAGTAAACATAAATAAAACTAAATATATGGCCTCACTTAGAAATTCATTTTTTTTGCAAATGCCCCGGGTTGTCTTTCGACATTCCTGCTGTTCTCTCCAGGCATGGCGTATTTGTAACCCACTTCTGAGGTAAGGGCGCCTGGAAGGCGGGGTTACGTTGCCCCGATGATATGATGGGTGATGATGATGACGGTGCTGGTGCCAGGAGAGTCCCTAATCCGAAGCTTAATCTAAGATGAATATGAATGATGATCATTGCGATGGTCATATGATTTCGGGGACCATTTGGGCCTTAAATTTTCCTGACATTTGTCTTTTACAGGTGAGGAAAATCGCCGATAAAACCTCACCCAAAAAAACTGTCCCCCGACCGGGGAATAAACCCGGGCCCGTTGCACGCTACCTCGAGACCACAGAAATCCATTATAATATAACGCAAATGGACATTTAAGGATAAATGAGCGACATTTTGAAGAAGTGGCTGAATTAAAATACCTAGGAACAAAATTACAAACAGGAATTAGGTGAATAAAGAAATTAAACATAGGTTCAATTCTGGAAATGCATCCTACAGGGACTCTTAGTCCTAACTTTTCTAAAAAAATTGCTTACCTGTTATGGTGGCCACTAGATGTCAGTTGGAACGACTTTCCGCTACCTCTTGTGTGAATTGAGAATACTACATATATAAGAAAAATGTATGTTTATGTTGGAATATTTGAGTAGATCAGTTGGTTAGAGCGCTAAACTACAGAGTTTAGATACTCGGGTTCAAATCCCGACTCAAGGATACATTTTTCTTTTCATATCACATTTGCTTTCATTGCCAAATGTCAAAAATATAGTTATAACATATATATATATATATATATATATAAAATTTAGTTTAACATTTTTTGAGAAGTTGAGTTGACAGGAGTCCCTGCAATGCATAATAGAATGTTTTACAGAATTGAGCCTATATTAATTCTTTCTGCATCTCATTCCTGTTTGTAATTATTATTCCTAAGTATTTGAATTCTCACACTTTTTCAAAATATCCAAAATTTGTTATTAACTGTCCGTTTCTATTAAGTGTGACCATGTCTTTAGTTTTATTGCTATTTACTTTGAACATTAATTACTTAGTTTTATTTAATAAAATGCTTGTGTTGGCTTTTAGCATTTCCTTTATATAATCTAGTAATATTACCTGGTCAGCATTTACCTATAGCTGATTAATACCACTGGTTTATAGCCTACGCCTTCTTTATTCTCTAAGGATTTTATTGCAAGCTCTAATACAAAATTTAATAGTACATGTAATAATGCATCTTCTTGCATTAATCCATTATGAATTTCAAAAGTATCTGAAAACTGTCTTTCTGCACTCTACTCTTTGTGCCACTTATTCACAATAAAAAAATTGAACTTTTTAGGAATTCGAACAGTGTACTATGTATTATATTTAAGTAAAATTGCATCATCTCACCTCATACCCTTCTTCTTGTTGTGAGGTGATAAAATTTTACTTCTTTTTCTTCTTCGACTTTCCCCCACATATCGGTTTGCCATTTTCAGTTTCCATTTATCTCTATCATTCCAATCTCCCTCTTCCAAATTCCTATCACCCATTATGGTTCTGACGTAGGTTTTCCATTCCCATCTTGATCTGTCACGTTTATTTCTTCCAGGGGGTGACCATTGGTATATATTTTTTTGGTCATCTTTCATTTTCCATTCTTTGTACATGGCCATACCATTTAAGCGTTTGATTTTCAATCCTCTTAACAACAAATGTGGTGACATTCATTTCTCCCCAAAGGAATTCATTTCTTATTTTATCCTGTCTTGTTTTTTGGAGGCTTCTTCTAAAATAATCAAATTCAACTGTTCTAATTTTATTCTTTTATAATTCCGTCAAAGATCAAATTTTACTTCCATATGACAAAATATTCTCTATTATGCTGTTTATAAATTTTAATTTTAGTTTCCTTTGTAATATATTTGTTCCAAATCATTTCATGTAGTGTCTTAGTTGCATTTTTGGCCATTGCATTTTTAGTCTGTATGTCTCTCTCATTTGTTCCCCTAAAATTTTACTTAAATAAATAATATTCCATAGTGTTAATTCCTAAAAAGCCAAGGCCTTTTAAACTGTGAATTTGAAAGATGTTTTATAACAAGTAAGAAGATTGTACGTACCCCACTAGACGATCCCAGAATGCTTGGAAGTAGACTTAGAATGTTGGATCCGCCACTGTTATCGGTAGATTCGTCGACTTCATCGCCATCACTACCACCACCACCACTACTTGTGTCGCCACCACTGCTACTACTGTTAGCCTAAACATCACCATACCACCACTTAGGTACCCCATGCTTTGTTTCCTATATTCACCTTCATCTAACGTGTCAGATATTTATAAATTACACTCCATTTATTTAATTTCATACGATATTTCCTTTCCGAAGACTTTTCTCGATCTTCAATTATTTTTTCGTATTATAATTATATGTGGCACTGTGCATCATTGAACTGTCACCTGATTAGGTGACTTACAAGAAAACATTCATGCCGCCGCCAGCAATGTAACACTACACATGCCTCATAACGAGTGGGTTGTTGAGTTTGATTACTATGTCTTGAGTCACTAATCAGAGCCACGTTAAGGTTCATGAAATTTATTTCATAGTATCCCAATTTTTTTCAATAAATAGGCCCTAAGTATTAACATTTTCGTTTTCAAGAACTACTCTGAAGATTTCATAGCTCTGCACGGCTTAGCGTAGTGGTTAAGGCACTGCGCTACAAGCCGGAAGGTCGAGGGTTCAAGTCTCGTCAGGATTTTTAAACTGATCCAAACCTTCTGGCGGCACTATGGCACTGGGGTCGATTCAGCCTTTAACGGAAATGAGTACCAGACGCCTGTTCTGGGGGTAAAGGCGGCCGTCACGCAGGGCTGACAACCCGGCTGATATCAAGTGCCGATTGTCAAGAAAAACTGGAAGCCTTAACCTCGTACTACCCCAAGGGCCTCCTGAGGCCTGTAGTGGGATCGCTTTACCTTTTACTCTATGTAACTTCTGAGAAATGTGTACCAATAAGTTAAGACTGATCATTTTGACATAATTTAAAACAATAATCAACACCGAGTAATTTTCATTCCATAGTAATTCTGCCCGAGGGCAGGTCTTTCACTGCAATCATAGCATTTTCATGCTATGCTTGCAGCTTTACTAGGGAATTGTAGTTGTGGTAGATTCCCGTTGCTTTCCTCACCGGTGATGATGATAATGATAAGTATGATGATGATGATGATGATGATGGCCATATGATTTAGGGGACCGTTTGGGCCTTAAAGTTTTCCTGACATTTGTCTTACAGGTGAGGAAAAACCCCGATAAAAACCCGTCCAAGAAAACAGCCCCGACCGGGGATCGAACCCGGGCTCGCTGCGTGATAAGGCAGCACGCTACCTCGAGACCCCAGCGGTGGACTACCGAGTAATTTAAATATGTAAAAATTAATGCATGTCCCGCGCCGTAGCCGAGCGGTTAAGGTAGGAAGCCTTGGCGCAGAGCTATGGGCCTTGCACTGGTTCGAGTCTCCATGGGGGAAGAAATTTTCTCATGGTATTTCGGCCAGTATGGGACCGGTGCCCACCCAGCATCGTGAGGCAATTGGGTAGCTACAATAAGTAGCGGCTCCAGGTTGAGGAACCAGCTATAACGGCTGGGGGACTCGACATGCTAACCACATGTCACCCCTACACTGGCTGTTGATCATCTACCTCTGTGATTGACACATGTGGATGTGAAGGGCCAGCAGCCGGCTGGTAAAAGGGCAACCGCTGAAAAGTGGAAAGGCCCTCAATCGGAAAAATTAATGCATACATATTTTAAAGCTACATGTACCGTTAACACAAAAAGTATTAATAGTGTCAGAAAATTAGAACCAGTTTTATAATTATGTGATTATATATATATATTTTTTTACTCCTCTTCATGGCCATCTCCCCTTAAAATGTAACACACATGTTTGCGAAATATAGGAAACAAAGCAAGCTGAAGACCCACTACAACAAAACAACACAGTGCTAATTACATAAGCGAGTGAAACACAAAACTACAGAGAAGTGTTACTTATGTATAATCAAACATTGACACAACTTGCTATGTCACTACAAAATAGCTCTAACATCATTCCTCTAAATACAAGTACTGCATTTTTCCAACATTATTTAATTTCCTAGTTAGATAATATTATCTATCTATAGTCTGCGAAATGGGTAATGTCACGTGATATGTTCTCCCTCCTGCACTTCTTTCTTCAACCTCATTGGCCGTCCATTTTTGCCCACCTCCTGCGTAGATAGCTTATTTTGAACAGCTTCTCTACAGATTCCACAGACAGACTATAACTTTGGGGGCCAAGGACTTTCTAGGCCTCTCGCTCCATGGAGTTAGTAGTTTTTTTTTTTTTTTCATTATCGCAATTTAACCGCTCACCTTTTTGGGCAGTTTTACGTGTCACATGCCACCCGGACCTTACGATGGTACGACCTGTCAGAAGAGGGATTTTTAACTATGGATCAAATGTGTAATCGGTTGTCAACAACATATCAGAAATGGGGTTTGAAAATCAACAAATACAAAACAGAGTATTTAATAAATGATCCAGATGAATTATATATTGATGGAGTAAAGATAAAGGGCGATAGTTTCTGTTATTTGGGATAAATTATAGAGAAAGATGGAACATCAAATAAAGAAATAGCAAAAATGATTAGTAATGGAAGAAAAACCATAGGAGTTTTAAACTCTATATTATGGAGTAAAACATCATTAATAGAACAAAACAACTAATGTATAAGTCTATACTAGAAAGTATAATGTTATATGGATCGGAAGTTTGGACAATTACACAACAACATGCCAACAGAATAACTGCAGTTGAACTGGGTTTTTGGAGAAGAGCTGCCAGAAAATTTCGACTGGAAAGAATTAGAAATAGAGAAAGTATAAAATGAATGAATGCAGAAAGAAGCATAATGCATGAGATTGAACAGAAAAGGCTAAAATGGTATGGACACGTAAGAAAAATGCACGATGGAAGACTACCAAGGCTGCCTATGCATGGAAAATTGAAAGAATGAGCAGAAAAGGAAGACCAAGAACAAATTGGAAGAGTAACATCCATAATTCAATGAAGAAATTTGGTGTTACGGATGAAGACACAGAGGACAGAGACGATAGAGAACTTTACTTAAGGGAAATTTGTGAATGTTCGTTTCAAACTGATAATCTATAAGTCCATAGTCCTTTATGTATTTTTAAAACTCATGTTAATTACTAAGATTGGTTCGAGAAAACCCTCAATGATGAGGAAAATTCTCAAAATGAATGAATGATCAGACTACAGAGGACATAGATGGCCTCCTACATAATCCATCGATCACGATCGGGTTTGAACCCGGGTCCGTAGACCGAAGTTCATCATGTGAACCAGAACGTGACTATCACCGAAGTTGTAAGGCAGTTGAAAGGGCTCTACAGTCTAAAATCTTAGTTCAGGACGTCTGGATCACTCAGACACTGTACGGTTTTGTCAGTCTAACTTAGAGAAGGGATGTTACCACGAGAAAAAAAAAATATTGATACACTTTCAAATGATATACTGCTATCTATTTACAATTTTACTATAATTATACCAAAATCCCTTCTACAACAAGATGGACCTTTACCATTTCCTCCACAACACATTACATATCATACAAGATGTTTAAAAAGGCTTCATGAACTGTTCATAATAGGCCCTATCTGGCAGCTAAACATTTCTAATAAATTGTGTGTTTCTATATTCAGCTGATCCTAAAAGATCTACCGGTATTACGCTATCCCAGGAAAAAAGTGTTAAACTGTGCGTAAAGTTTCGTTAAATCTCTGGAAATTTGACAAAAAAATCTATTCAGTATATTTTGAGAAAATGTGTATTTTATAAATAAGTTAGGTCTGCTTGTAAGATATCTTGCAAAGCATCTTTGCTCCTTCTTCAGTTGGTAGGCTACAGATAATCTTTAAGTTGTCGGCCCTGGATCTCGTCTCCTGCTCCCTCCTTTTTTTTTTTTGATTCAAAGAACTTACTTATTAAGTTTCTCTCCCGGAGAATTTCAAAATTGAAGATGGAGCAAAGATGCTCTAAAACACGTCTTACAAGGAACAACAAAATATGAAGTGAGATGAATTAAGATCTAACTTATTTATTAAGTAGAATCTCATAATGTTACTTCCTCTTGTATTTTCACAATAAACTAGCTAATCCCCGGCGTGCGTTGCTACGCCTAAATAAATGAAACATTAAAGGTTAATTAAATTGTATGATATACGCTGAGACGAAACATATATGGCGGTTCTTAGTCATTTTTAAATTTCGGATTTCAGGTAAACCTCCATTTCTAATTGTCCCATTTCGCTAATTTTTGGATTATACCTACCTCGGTTTATTTTAATGGGATATAGGCCTACTGAGTTTCGTTGTGAAAGATCAAAAAATTTAATCGCCAGAGCGACTTTTAAATGTTCGCTCCAGGTGAACTCTTACACCAAATGGTTTAGAGGATGCAATTGTAAATCTAAATTATCGAGGGACTCAATCAGATAGAGACAAAAAATTTCATCAAAATCGATACAGTCGTTTAGGACGAGTTTAGTGACAAACACACATACAGAAGAATTTGATATATGTGTGTGTGTGTGTGTGTGTGTGTATGTGTGTGTGTGTGTGTGTGTGTGTGAGTGAGTGTGTGTTATAATTAAATTTTTGACATTGAGCAACGAAGCTTAATATGACATGATAAGAAAAATAAATGCCTGATCGGGATTCGAACCCGGATCTCTGGGTTGAAGCGTCACTGCTATAAAGTAAAAATATTCTCTTTAATTTGCTTACTTGTTATAGTCAGCTACTAGGTGGCAGTGGAGACCGAGTTCTCGCGACATCTATTAATAATGGAGAAAATAATGTATATATAAGAATAATAAGTGTTTGAATTGGAATCGCCTGGTGGTGTAATGGATAACACGCTGGGGTACCAACCCAGAGATCCGGGTTCGAATCCCGTTCAGGCATTTATTTTTCTTATCATATATATATATATATATATATATATATATATAAAGATGCGTATTTTGTTTGACATTAGCGATATAGGAAGTTCCGTATTCTTTTATAAAGGATACTAAACATGTCAGCCAAATAAACAAACTGGTGAGTGCTAAATCAGAGGACTCACCTTAACCCATTCCCTTTAGGTTTAAATGTTCAATGCATTTGCCCAGAAACCGTATTTAAGTTACCGTAAATTATATTGTCTATTTTCAGACATTCAAAACGAACAAAATATAACGGTATTCTGATCTCAATAAGGATGAAAGCCAAAACACATTCCTCTATGATTCATAAATGTTAACAAAACATTATCCTGCCAAGGTATGTACAAAAATTGGAAAATATATAAGAGCAGAGTTAAGAGTGTGTATCTTGTCTTCTGGGGCGAATGGGTTAAGGGGAATCAGATTCATATCACTTACTGGAGATTAATAATTATATTGTATGCTGAGTTTACAGTGAAAGATCTGCTCTTGGGCAGAACACTGTGTATGTATGTATTGTGTTGTGGAGAAATTGCCATACGCCCGTTCCCCAACTCTACTGCGCCAAAGTACAAGTCAGTGATGTCAAACTCACCGAGCTGCTGCCGCTACTAGAGCCGAGAGCACCGCTCAGCGCATCCGTTTGTCTTTTGTCTCTCTTCACTAGATCCTGCAGCTCTCGCAGGTCCTCCGCCTGTTTCTCTTTATCGCCACGGTGCGCCACTAGTCTGGTTACTGCCGTCTTGAGAATGTCGTCTTCAAATTGCTGCTCCATTTTGAGCGCCTGCGCTACCGCTCGAGTTTTAGCTGCCTTTATCAAGTCATTCTCCAGTTTCTGAAACACCATGATAAATAAACACATTAATTTTATTCAGTCAACCGTTCACTTTATTGGGAGTCGCCAGTTAGGACCCATCTTGCAAGGGATTGGTATGGGTATGTACGACGAATGCAAGAAGAAAGGTTATCCAGAAAAAGTCGTTTAATAGAGAATCATTATTTTAAATATCCTTAATTCTTGCTTAATTATTGAATCTTTCTTTTAAATACCCCTAACTTCTTGCTTAATAATTGAATCTTTCTTTTAAATGCCCTTAACTTCTTGCTTAATAATTGAATCTTTCTTTTAAATGCCCTTAACTTCTTGCTTAATAATTGAATCTTTCTTTTAAATACCCTTAACTTCTTGCTTAATAATTGAATCTTTCTTTAAATACCCTTAACTTCTTGCTTAATTGTTGAATATTTCTTTTAAATACCCTTAACTTCTTGCTTAATAATTAAATCTTTCTTTTAAATACCCTTAACTTCTTGCTTAATAATTTAAAACTATAAAACATTGGAATGATTTCCACCTGGAAGAAGAAAGGAAGGAAGAACTCGAAATTAGTTGATGCAAGAAATAAGAACTGGAATGATAAGAAAAGGACTTTAAATGGATGGATAGGGACGAGTGGAGAAGGAAAATAAAACTTTAGGCACAGAAATATGTATAAACATTGAAAATCTGTAGGCCTATATAAAGATTCTTACAATAGTCCAAGATCCGGCTGCAAGATTACTACGTTCATCGAGTGTATCAACAAAATCTATTTTTTTTTTCATAAAACTGTGAATTACTGATTACATTTTTGCCGAGTTGCCTATTAAAATTCGGCCGCCAGTATGTTTAATTAAAATATTATTTATTTATTTATTCGAAATAATTTGATTCACTTGTTATTACAATAAATTATAACCCAGTTCGCAGAAATCGATGTATAGAGCTTGAAAAGTTTTTGTTGCCATTGCACACTTGGCCGTAAACCTCCTCGCGGCTACAGCAGCCTGTGACACCAATCAGTAATAAAATGGCGGTAAGTACATATGTATTGTTTTATATTGTTTCAAATAGAGTTCAGTTCATTTAAAATGCTGTGATTTGTTTCGTATAGTGTATATTGACACTACCTTTTGGATATATTTTTGTATATACATTGTACGTAGTATACATAAAGGGCAGTGGTTTTACTTCCCGCTGTGAGGGAACAATATAAAACAATAAATACGTACTTATCGCCATTTTATTACTGATTGGTGTCACAGCCTGCTGTAGCCGCGAGGAGGTTTAACGACCAAGTGTGCAATGGCAACCAAAAGTTTTCAAGCTGTATACATCGATTTCTGCGAACTGGATTATAATTTATGTTAATAACAAGTGAATCAAATTATTTTGAATAAATAAATTAATTAAATTTTAATTAAACATACTGGCGGCCGAATTTTAATACGTAACTCGGCAAAAATGTATTCAGTCATTCACAATTTTATGAAAAAAAATAGATTTTGTTGATACACTCGATGAATGTAGTAATCTTGCAGCCGGATCTTGGACTCTGGGTCGGTTTCGCCAACAGAGGTAACTGTATTACGCCAGTTTAAGTTATGCATTATACACGGGGAAAACTGGCATAATACAGTTACATCTATTGGTGAAATTGACCCTAAAAAGGAACTGTCAAACATTGCCTGCCGACACCTACGTTCAAATTTCTCCCAGAGAAACATTGTGATGTACCAAGGCCGTGTATATGCCTTTTTAACTGCAAGGCACAGAAATCGAAGCCAGAATTCAGCAATGGCAACCCATTTATGGAGAAGATGGACTCCCTGCTTGAGTAAGAGCGGGGTTAAGCGGGACGAGGCAAGGACGGCAGGTAGTGAAGATTATCCCATCTACCAATTCGAGAGTTGTATTGCTTCCGTATATTTTAAATGAGAGATTAGGCGCTGTATTTTAGTGTTTTGCAGTTAAAAAGACAGACAGTTTTTTGGACACGATCTCGGTACATCACAACGCGTCTCTGGGAGAAATTTCAAGGTAGTTATTGGCATGCAGATGTACAACGACCGGTTCCAAACGTATTTCCTTTAAAATATCGTCATTGCGTTTGTGATCCCATTTGGTATATCCTGCTGTATATCTTATGAATCTCATTTCACTAGAAGTTATCCTGCTCTCTTCTCCTTTCTTCACAGTCCATGCCTCACTGCCGTAGCAAAGTGCAGGTCTTGCTAAGGTTTTGTATAACTGTACTTTGGTATCTCTCTCGACTAGCGAAGGTTTCATTACTCAATTTATAATTCCTATGGTTTTATTAAAATTAATAATTTTATTTGCTACGTCTACTTCATCCAAATATGTTAAAGTTTATCCCAGGTAGGTAAATGAATTTACTGTCTCCAGTAGCTTTGAATCTATACAAAGACAGATAGAGTGATAATAATAATAATAATAATAATAATAATAATAATAATAATAATAATAATAATAATAATAATAATAATAATAATAATAATAATAAATGCCGGCAATGGTACGAAGAGCCGACATCGAAGGATCAAAAAGCGGCGTCGTTGTGAACGCTTGGCCGCCCTGTGGTAACTTTTCTGTCTTTTCCAAGCCAAAAGGATAATTTTAGACAACAAATTCCTTATGCCAGTGTTGTTAAAAATCCGAGATGTTATCTGGATTTTAATCTAAATTGGAATACCAAATAAAATAAACATCTAAAAAGATCTTCTCTATAATACATTCCTAAAACATCTCAAGGACTTACTTTCTTGAAACCTTAGAAGAATTTTAATCCAAACCTTAGTGAAGCCGCATTTGCGACGTTCTACTAACCGACAGTAGAGACGAACTGTCAGACAAACTGCAGGGTGTTCATAATATGTGTATCAGATTCATATTTAATTTATGAAAATATGACCACATTTCTGAATTCTCATTTCTCGCCAATTTCTCGAAAATATAGCCCTATTTCTCTATTATCATTTCCCGCTACTGCGAGCTCTTCTTTGCCATTGTTGAGTTGAATTTATGAAGATCCATCCATAGTAATTCTGCCCGAAGGCAGGTCCTTCGCTACAATCATAGCATTTTCATGCTATGCTTGTAGCTTTACTAGGGAACTGTAAGTGTGGTAGCTTCCCACACCGGTGAAGGATGATGATGATGATGATGATAATGATGATGTAGATGATGATGGCCATATGATTTCGGGGACCGTTTGGGCCTTAAAGTTTTCCTGACATTAGTCTTACGGGTGAGGAAAAACCCCGATAAAAACCTCACCCAGAAAAACTGCCCCGACCGGGGACCGAACCCGGGCCCGCTGCGTGACCACAGCGGTGGACTTTTATGAAGATAAGTAAACATTTTTCCTAAAGCATTTTCTTGTCAGTAGCTACATACTAGGGCATTCGATAAGTGATGGCAACACTGTCGTAACTCAGCGATCCTAGTGGTGATCATTGTAATCTTGCAATGTGTTGTTGAGTAGTTTTTCTTGTGTAAATCTGTAATATTGAAAGTCTTAAAATAGTAATGTTTTATGAATACATTCACTGCTTCTCACAGCCAGTAAGTAATACCGCCCTAAAAAGATGTTCATTAGAATTTGTTTATAAGGTGGAATTGGGAATTACTCGAACATCCACCAATTTAACATACAGGAGCTCTTGTGACTATAACATATTCTCAAAGATCAAAGAACCTCTACGAGGCATTCTATTTCAATCAATAGTTTATGCCCATTAAGCTCTAGATCGATCAGAATATATATATATATATATATATATATATCCAAAAATGGTGCTGCAGATGGAGTGCGCCGTCTTCCAAAGAATTGACTTGACAATAGACTCTAAATGAAGTTCATAGTGTCAAAATTAACCTAAACAAATGTTTTGTAATGTTATAGCAGTTTTGTCATTACTTATCGAATGCCCAAGTACCTTCAGAGTTCGCTAATGAATTAAGGAATGCAGTAAAATATGCAATAATATTTTATAAGTAAATATGGGCATTTTATTCTCACAGTTATATTATATGGCTGCAAAACATGGACTCTTACTTTAAGAGAGGAAAGAGGATTACGAGTATTTGAAAATAAGGTTCTTAGGAAAAATGTTGGGCCAAAAAGGAATAAACAGACAGGTGAATGGAGAAAACTACATATAGTGAGCAAGATGATATGTGTAGGAAGCCAGATATAATAAGAACAGTTAAGTCACATAGAATGCGATGGGCAGGACATGTGACACGTACGGGGGATGAATGAGGTGCATGGAAGCTTCTTATAGGAGAACCAAAGGGAAAACGCCCAGTTGGTAGAACAAGAATGATGTGAGAGAATAACATTATCCATGATTTGAGGGAAGTAGATTACTCAGGGGATGACTGGAAAACATTAGCTCAGGATAGGAACATATGGAGAGCTTATGTCCGCGCGGCCATGAACCTACCGGCTCGATAGAGCTAGTGAGTTAGTTAATTAATTCGCCTCAAAAGACTGGGTAGATTCGCCGGCAGTTAAATGGCCTTCAACTCAGAAGACGAGGTACACTCGCTTAACTCTGCTGATATATATTTTGTACATCCCTTGACAGGCAATCTTTTGTTAACATTTATTAATAGTAGAAGAATGTTATGATGATCTTGAAGATTTTCGGGCTGTAGGCCGTGGTCGTGAGGCTTGTAGTTTCCCGACGTTTCGCCAGAGACTGCGTCTGGCATCCTCAAGGGTTATCTTGAGACTGGCAATAATTCTGTCCACCGCCTGTCCTTCTTCTTCTTCTTCTTCACTTCCTGGTTTAGGCAAGAGTTGCCTGTTCCGTCTTCACTAATAGATATAAGACCATCTCTTCCGAGGACGTCCGACATCTCTTCTTCCTCTTGGAAAATAATGGAAGATTTTATTTGGTAATCTACTTTCTTCCATTCTTTCTACATGTTCTTTCCACTTTATCTTGTTGTTAAATATCCATCCTTTTATGGAGTAGATCTGCAGATCTTCACGGATATCCTCGTTTCTTATCTGGTCCATTCTAGTGCAGCCTTTTACTCTTCTTAAAAATTTCATCTCGGCTATTTATATAAATAGGACAGACAGTTGTTCTTGAGACTGGGAATTCTGTCCACTGCCTGTCCTATTTATATACATAGGACAGACAGTGGACAGAATTGCCAGTCTCAAGACAACCCTTGAGGATGCCAGACCCAGTCTCTGGCGAAACATCGGGGAACTACAAGCCTCACGACCACGGCCTACAGCCCGAAAATCTTCTTCAAGATCATCATAGCAACTCCGGCCGTGAAACTCTACGTGAATACAGTAGAAGAATGTGTTTTGGCCTTCACCCTTAGTGTGATCTCAAGTACCGTTATCTTTTGTTTGTTTTGAATTTCTGAAAATAGAAAATATAATTTACGGTAATTTAAATCCGGTTTCTGGGAAATGCATTGAGCATTTAAACGTGAGGTCAATGAGTTAAAGCCGTGCACTTGTTGTGTGGAGGTGGAAATGTCACCCTGTAACAAGTGAGCAGCTTACGGTACCTTAACACTTTATAATTCAGTTTGTGTTGTGTTGTGTTGTGTAAGCCGGTGACATACAAACATACAAGTGTTGCTTTCACTTTCAGCCGCTCGTTAACAAAATGCCAATTCAAGAGGAAGGTCAATCAATTCGTACTTTCATTTCTAGGGTCACGGCTTCGAACTTCATCACTACTACAATTAAATATTTTAATTTCAATTCCATTGCTTAGGTCATAGTATCAATACTAATAAAATTCATATCAAATTCCGTTGAGGCGAGTAGTCATAAAATCTATCTATCTATCTATCTTCGGGTTTTTACAGCTGCTGCCGTCTTCTTGTGCCAAACCTCCAAAGCCTACAGTCTTGGGCATCTTCAAGCTTAGCCCTCTTGCTTCCATTACTATCCTCATGCTTTCCTTCCATATTAACTTTGGTCTCCCTCTCTTCTTTCTTCTAGTCGGCTACCTTTGATATAGTACTTTCGCCATCGCTCATCTTCCATTCTTAAAATATGTCCTAACCATTTTAATTCCTTCTCATTTCTTTCTTCTTCTTCCTTTCCAGGATAGGTCAATGCGACCTGTTCCGGTCTCAAGTCCATCGTTTCCTTGGCCGTCCCAAAGATCTTTTTCCATGTGGTTTGTAGGTGTTGATCTTTTTGGGTAGTCTTGTATTGTCCATTCTGTCTAAATGTTCTTTCCATTGGTATTTGTGCTCTTCTAGTTTATCGACTATTGAAAATATCTCTAGTTCATTTCTTATTGATTCATTGTGTAATCTATCCATGCGTGTACATCCTTTTACAGATCTTAAAAATTTCATTTCAGTGGTTTGAATGTGTGAGATATCTTTTTTTGTAAGTAGCCAAGATTTCGATCCATACAAAAGAAGAGGAACAGCCATAATTTTATAAAACCTGAGCTGAGTTTCTATTCTCTAATCTTTCGGAGGGTTCTTCTTATGGTGCCACACATCATTTGATATCGGTTTAATTTATTATGTATATCCCAATCATAGCTAAATGTTATATCTGAACCAAGATAGTTAAAGTTTGCTCTCAGTTCTATTATTTCGTTATTGATTACTATTTTTGCTCTGACTGGCACTTTGCCCTTTCTTTCAATTATGATTTCTTCTGCTTCCTTTAAGTTTCTAATTTCCTTTATTTGTGACATGTTCTAATTTTGACATTCTGGCACTTCTGCGTAAATAATCCATTTCTAGAGCTACTAGTCGATTCTTGCAGTACTTATTGATTGTCCTTACCTCACTTCCATACATTGCAACAGATTCCACCAATGTTTTACCAATATATTTATTGTGTCTTTGCATATACATTCAATGTTATCTATAATTATTCCCAAATATTTAGTTTGTTTCACTTGCTTTATTTGAATTCCTTCTTCCAATATTAAATTTTCTCTTTCACTTTCATAAGATAAAAACTTCAAATATGTACTTTTTTGGCAGATGCCGTCGTCCTCAACTGTGTTAAAGTATTATATTTAAATTTTTATCAGAAGGCCTTTCGGAAGTTAACTTCCATCATCAGCAAGATGAGTATCTGCCACTAGTTATTGTTGTTTAAGACGTTGTAGACTCGAGGTGTCTTTATTAGTCTTTAATAACAACTAGACCGTAGTACAACTAGTTGTAGTAATGTCTACAACGCCTTAAATAGCAATAACTGGTAGTAGATACTCATCCTGCTGATGATAGAAGTTAGCTTCCGAAAGGCCTCCTGATAACATTTTAAATATATTATTTTAACACAGATGAGGACGACGGCACCTGCCAGAAAGGTACAAATTTTAAGTTTTTATCTTAGGTCATAGTAACTATAATGGTTGGCATTTTATGAATTAACACTATGAGGTATTATTTATTTAAGGAAAATTGTATCACCTTCTTCGGTTTCAACATTAGTGATTTCACTACCGTTGTTATGTCGTCTTGAATAACCGCTTCCTGCTCCCTCTGTTAGTAGACTGAAAAACCTCGAAATCAAATAATTTTCCCCGGGAATTTCATTCTTCATTAATTTCTCCTTTTCGTTATTTTGAATGTAGATTTTTTTCCCCCAAACCGTGAACTCTAGGTTTTTAGTTTGTTTTATTACAAGAGCTAAATTAATAAAACAATTAGAAGAACCTAAGAGTTTGGGGAAAAAATCGGCATTTAAAAAAAAAAAAAAAAAAAAGGAAAATTAATGGACTTTGAAATTCCCGGGGAAAATGATATGATTTCGAGGATCTTGAGTCTACCAACAGAGAGAGCAGGAGGTGGCTCTTCAAGACATAACAACGATCATGAAACTACTGAGGATGGAATCGAATAAGACCCGGAAACCGGTATAATAATAAGAATATGAGGAGATACAATTTTACTTAAGTGCCAGTTTCACCAACATAGGTAACTGTATTACGCCGGAACCCCCCTGTCTAATGCTTAGCATCAACTGGCGTAATAGAATTATCCCTGTTGATGAAACCGACCCAAAAAAATAATGATTATTGTCTGTCTACGGATCTGTACCGCCGTAAGATAAACGAACTAAAGCCTACTTCCTTTTCTGCCTCGGCAAATCATTTCCCTCCCTGCATTCCTATCTCTCTCTCTCTCTCTCTCTCTCTCTCTCTCTCTCTCTCTCTCTATATATATATATATATATATATATATATATATATGATATGAAAAGAAAAATAAATGCTAGAGTCGGGATTTGAACCCGAGTCTCTAAACTCTGTACGTTTAGCGCTCTAACCAACTGAGCTACCCAAGAATTCCAACACAAACATACATTTTTCTTATACATGTAGTATTCTCAATTCACACAAGAGGTAGCGGAAATTTGTTCCAACTGACATCTTGCGGCTAACATAACAGTTAAGCAAAAAAAAGTTTCTTAACTGTTATGTTAGCCACTAGATGTCAGTTGGAACAAATTTCCGCTAGCTCTTGTGTGAATTGAGAATACTACATGTATAAGAAAAATGTATGTTTGTGTTGGAATTCTTGGGTAGCTCAGTTGGTTAGAGCGCTAAACGTACAAAGTTTAGAGACTCGGGTTCAAATCCCGACTCAAGTATTCATTTTTCTTTTCATATCATATTTGCCTTCATTGCCAAATGTCAAAAATATATATATATATATATACCTCTATCTCTGTCTATCTATCTCTCTCTCTCTCTCTCTTGCACTTGCACTCCAGTGTAGTCAACTCAACTCCAACCTTGCGTTATTCAGTATTCAAGAGCCATGACATGGAGCGGTGTTTTGCAGTAGGCAAGAGGTCTCAGGGTTATGAACTTTTCATAAGCATAAGAAACAACGTTCAATTTTACACTCAATTTTTTTTACGAATCCAAAAAAATATATTTATTTACGAAAAGATACACTTTTGTTACTACAATTATCACGTTTTATTAATGAGTGGAGTCGATGAAGTAATTAGAGGTCCACGTGCTTGAATCAAATATTTTCGGAGTCCAAATGGTTAACGAACTATAACTTTATACCGAAATGGACATTTCGATACAGGAATTACGTCTTACTGCGCAAACTATACGTCATCGCGTCTCCATCTCGAGTGTCATCTTTATGAACAGTGCCAAATGCTTTCCTATCTATCCCTTCCCTTCCTAGTGCGCACCCTACGCTATCGCGCATTCCCCCCCTCTCCCAGTGATCTCTCATAAATAGCTGTGTTTTGTAACATCGGATCATCTACTTAGTCACCATTGGAGTCTGGTCAGAGCAGCTCAGGAGAGCTGGTTTTGTTTGTTTAGTCCAGTAAGCGAGGGTGGGGACGCTAGGACAGTATTTCCCCCAACCCGAGGCTGGACTAGAGTGAGTGATAATGTATGTATGTTGATTTATATCATATTTTCTTTTTGTATAGATGATCTATTATGATTTCTTTTCTTTGTACATTGAATATTTATTTATTTATCTTTATATTATATCTGACTATATTTTGACTCGCATTAAAAGCTTTAGTTGTGCTTTTTACTTACTCTATGCCTATTCATTCAGTAGTTAGCATAAGTCAGATATCAAAGTCAAATTTCAAAAGCTTGCTCAAGCGTGTGTTAGTTCCTTTATCCCAAAGCTTCCACGATTGTATTTTATAAGTCAGTGAACATTCCATATTGGGAGAATTTAGTAAAGAAAGTTGAATTCCTCTTTGCCTCTATGGGCCCGGGCAAAGATGTCACAAATTTGAACAATCTATGCTTTCCAATCAAAATAGTGATCAACAATATAACCCTGCGTGGGTGCAAAATGGTAGTAGAACGAGGTTAAATAATAATAAGACGCCACAAAAATGGTTTGGCAGAGCGTGGCTCAAAAAACTGCACAACTTTAAATTCAATAATTTCTCGGACGAATCTAAATTTTAACTGGATCGGAGATCGCGGTCTGTAAATCTACGATGTTTAAACACTGAACGCAGAGTGACCGAAAATGAGCTTTGACTAGATCGGAGATCGTGGTTTGTAGGTCTACGATGTTTTAACACTCAATACAGAATCACTGAAAGTGAGAGTGTTTTGATATGTGTTCTCGCTTATAAAGACGATAGCTCCTTTCACTTCTTTCGATTCCACTCGTTACAATTTGAATATACATATTACAATAATCTTATTTGCTAGTATGTGTTTCCTTAGAAGGGGGGTTTACGCGCTTGGAGTTCCTGGAATGTAAAATTTGCAACACCGCTACGCATACCTTGATAGTTTACACGTGTGGTTCTTTTACGTGTAAATGTTATCCTTATTTCTTGGAATTTCGGTTAATAGCGTTAATTACAGTTTCTAAGAACTGGGTTAATTTCTTTTTGATATTTAATAGATAAATGTTTTCCAGTTTCTTCAGTTTTGTAAGCTGTCAATATTAAGAGATTGTTATATTTTCTAAAGGTGGGATGAATGGCTTTTGTTATCTGTATTAGTCAGGTAGTAATTCTTTATATCCTTATTTCTTGGAATTGCTGGTTAGTAGCGTTGATTATAGGTTCTAAGAACTGGGTCAATTGCTTTTTGATATTTTTAATATATAACTAATGTTATCTTTTCTTAAGGGGAATGAATATTTCTTGTTATTTGTATAGACTAATAAATGGAAATAGTTTTATTATTTTGACAATACCCTTTATTCTATTAACAGTATTTTATTCTAGACAATCGTATTATATTTTGGTTATTTATTAATTTATTTAATTTTAATAAACATTTTGATATGATTTCCCTAATCCTTGTAATTTTCTGATTATAATGATCTACTATAAGACATGTTAATCCTGTGGTATACTTCCATTATATTTCGGAACATTTTAGTTTCAGATCCATGCATATTAGATCTTTATTTTAGAGTATATATATCCTATCATATTATTCGCTACAGACACTGGAGGAAGTTTGGCAACATCCCTACTCGATAAGTTATCTGTGGCTGCTGTTTGACTTGGTGTGAGAGGAGTGCGGTGAAATGGTGTGAGTATAGATGTGTACTTTTCTAAGAACGATGCCAGCGCTGTAGGGGCACAGATCCGTTGGTCTGAGTATACCATTGTTCCCAAGTTCATCATCATCATCCTTGCTAGGATTGGTCATCTTGTCGGTTCCGCCTTTACAGTGTTAGGACGCCCAATTTCTCTTCTACCTTGAAGATAATAGGTGTTCATCATACCTGGGATTCTTGCGTTATTCGTGTGACTCATTGGCCTATCCAGTTATCCTTGAACTCTTTTTTTTAGCGAATTCCGAAGAAGAAATGTAACAATCCATGAAACGATTTTTAGAAAGTTTTATAAATTATCATCGTTAGACATTGAAGATGACCATGACAAAAATATAATGTTACATCATGTCTGGAATGAAATTTGTTTATCTAATTTATTTGTGTCGTGTGACACGTGGATCACACATTGAACATTTGTAAGTTGAGAAACTAAACTTCAAGGCCTTTAATTAAATTTACAGTGGGAGGAAACGCTATGAGGTATTTACATTAATAAATGATTTGGAGAAAATGTTTTAACATCTCACCTCACAAAGTTGCGTGTCATCACGATACCGGTTTCAAAAGTATAGTATTACTTCCATCTTCAGTCATATTCCAACTGTCAAAATTTCGTCGTTAACATAAAATTTTAAACTGCCATCTGGTGTAGATTTTATCAACTTGGAGATTAAATTATTCTCGTTAGGGATATCCAAATTAAAGACTTTTATTACAAAACAGTTCAAAATTCATCCGGATAGCATCAACATTTTTTCTTTTATACAACATTACATGTGGTCTCGAGGTAGCGTGCTGCCATGTCACGCAGTGGGCCCGGGTTCGATCCCCGGTCGGGGCAGTTTTTCTGGGTGAGGTTTTTATGGGAGTTTTTCCTCACCTGTAAGACAAATGTTAGGAAAACTTTAAGACCCAAACGGTCGCCGAAATCATATGGCCACCATCATCATCCTTATCATTATCATCATCATCATCATTCTTCAGCGATGTGGAAAGCAACGGGAAGCTACCACACCTACAATTCCCTAGTAAAGCTGCAAGCATATCATGAAAATGCTATGATTGCAGTGAAGGACCTGCCTTCGGGGAGAATTACTATGGATGGATGGAAAGTTATTTATTTATTTTGTAGCAACCTTGTATATTTACAATATTAAATTAGTAGAATGTAGGAAGGCCAGTGAAAAGATGGACAGAACAACTGTGAGGCGGAACAGGCAATTTGCCTAGCCCGTGAAGTGAAGAAGAAGAAGAATAACAAATTAATACCGGTATGATTTAGTCTCCTAACCTTGAAAAACTTTTTAAAATTTATTGTACACCTTTGGAAATGCGGTTTGATTTTCAACAGGAGTTACCTCACTGATTGATGTTTATAAAAATTCTGTACTAGGTACTTTCTCGTTTCAGATCATATTATTTTGTATTTCTGAGAAAAACGTAGCCTCGAGTGATTTTTCAGGAGTTATTAAAGATTAATTCAAATTGGGTAGTTATAAATTTAAATTTCATTATTTTTTGTGACTATTTAACTCATGCCCCAAATGCTAGTCAATGACCAATCACGTTTCAATGAATTCTGTTTTACAACCAATGACAATCGTGTTTCACCTCGCACTTTATCGATTTCTCTTTATCAGCTCCTGCATTTGTGAAAAAGAAAGCTCCTCCTTTTTAATACTCTAATCAGCTCAGAGAATTATTGTTCTCCTACAAATAATTGAATATAGCAAATAATGAACAGATTCCTTGATTTTACTGATTTATTTACTAAAAAAATAAATTAATAACCTGTAGCGTTGATTATAATATACAGTTTGATGTGTTTCATTATTTCTCCACTAGGGTGCATTCATACAATATGGCGATCCTATAAATAAATATGATCATGTTGCAGTGAATATACATATATAACATATGCATTACTTATGACTATTTAACTCATGTCGCAAATGGTAATGACCAATGACCAATCACGTTTCAATAAATTCTGTTTTACACCAATGACAGTCGTGTTTCACCACGCTCATTATCGATTTTTAATATTCTGAACAGGTTTGACCATTATTTTTCTCCAACAAATGCAGTGAATATAGCAAATAATGAATATATTCAGTGATTTTACTGAGTTGTTTATTCAAAATATAAATGATTAACCTATAATGTCGATTATAATATTTTGATGTGTTTCATTATTTCTCCACTAGAGTGCATTCTTACAATATTGCGACCCTATTTGACAATAAATAATATGATCGAGTTGCAGTGAATATACATAACCTCACATTTCTAATATGTTTTCAAACATCGCCGTTTACATTAACTATATAAATATTTTAAAACACCGGTAACTATATTCAAATAATTATTTTTTAGTAAAGAGCTTAATTTTATTCCTTAAATAGTCCTAACAAATGCCACTCTTGGTTTCCAAATTCTCTAGATAAATTCAAAATCACTCGTGACATTAATTAAGACGATACTATTGTAACAGTATCAAATAATTTGAATCATAGGTATTATTTTTATTAACTGGTTATTTTATACTCCTTCACTAAACTGTTTGGTTTATGGTGCATTTTTCAATAGAAAAATATATCATGGAACACAAATTTTGACCAAGCACTTGTATGGACTATACTATTTGAAGATATAAGGTAAAAATTAACTATTTAGAATTTACAAAGGAACTGTTAACAATTGCATGCCAAAAACCGCCTTGCAATTTCTCAAGCGTTCTGATGTACCAATGAGTTTTCCCAAAAAAATATCTGCCGTTTTGAATTGCAAGGCACAGAAATAGAAGCCAGAATACAGCAATGGCAACACATTGCATGAGTTAAGCCCAAAGTGGAGTGAGGCTGGACGCGGCGCGGTCGGAGGTTAGTGATGGTTTTCCAGTCTGCCAATACAGGAGTTGTATTGCTTCCCTACAGTGCAAATAAAAGATTTGGCGCTGGATTTTAGTGTGTTGCAGTTAAAAGAGGCAGGTACATTTTTAGGACACGACCTTTGTACTTCATAAAATTTTCTGGAAGAAATTTCAAGATAGGTTTCGGCATGGAATGATTGACAGTTCCCTTCTAAGGTAAATAGCTTTATTTTATAAATATAACCTATACCTTATCCCCTGTTAGAGTGATCCTAACATACGGGCTGAATCATAAATATGGCTATATGTTTGGTCGCGTTGTGTGATTAAAATATTACCATTACAGGAAATATGAAATTACCGTTGGAAAGGCAATTATTCAAATTACAACAATGAAATAAAACAAAACAGTGTAGAACTTACGTCATTAGTCAAAATGGAGTTGAATATGCAATAGCAAATTACAAGTGCTGCGTGGGCAATAACTTATGCTAATGATCGTGAGGCCGCAAGACGGGCAAGACGTGAGTTTAACGTAGCATTGCAGCCGTCGACTGTGGGGAAGTGGAGAAAACGACTGCTGGAAACGGGAAGGATGCAGAAAATCAAACCTCGTGGAAGGCCTCGCATTAGCAGGGATGCAGATACAAGGAAGAGAGGAGGCGTTCGACGCTATACCGCAAAAATCAACCCGCCAAGCTGCACGTGAGCTGTGATTTGTTTTGTTCTATTCTTGTAATTTGAAGCATTCCCTTTCCAATGATAACATATTTCCTTTAATAATAATATGTTCGTCACAAAATGCGATCAAACGTATAGCCATATTTCTGAATCACTCTGTAAACAAACACCAATTGTATTCTTCCGCCATTTGCGCCAGGCAATTACTGTTACATTGACAGGGAGCACGTGTGAAGTATATAAGACATGTGATCGTTGAATGGGGTAGATTACTAGAAAGTTGGTGAGATTTTTCACTGAACTTGTAAAATACATATGAAATAACTGTTTTGTTTACCACTAATCATAGGTTTGCCAGACTTGTGTTTTAAAAATGTAGATGGCGACACAGCAACAGAAGACCTTCATCCATTTTGTTTTGCGTCAGAATCGATTGAAGCATGACCCAAATGCATCATCCATATGGAATAAACTATTTTAAGTTGTAATTATTGATTAGCTTTATTTTAGAATATTTTCTGTTTTGAATAGTATTATTTTCATTCACGAAGAATAACAAGTATATTCAGAGGACATACTTTCAACTAATGAAAGGAACAACTTTTTCGCGTATTTACTGTTTCTACATCGTACCATAACACTGAGCAACAAAAAAGAAACTTTTTTTTTTGTCTCAGAAAGAAAAATATGTGACTCTGATAGTATTTTTTCTCCTGAATTCAAATATGATATCGCTTTTTATCCTTCACGCAAGGTTTAAAGAAGATTCCATCCTTTTTAGCCGGAAACAAAGCATTTCAGACTGGTTTTTGGATAATTTTAAATCTCGTATGAGATCGTTAAGATCTTCTTGAGTCAATAAATGAGGCTCAGATGAACAGCTGTGTTCAAAAGTTGTATCACCAAAATCTGTTTCTTCTTCTTCCTTACTTCCATCAGAATCTGAGCTCTCTTCATCTAATGTCACATGTTCTGGAGGCTTTGGTATGGACAGTTCTTCGCAGTGTGGAATTGGTCTCATTGCAGATTGCAAGTCAGGGTGCACCACTGTATGTTTTGATTTTGACGTAATCCCTTTAATGTTTGTTAGACAGAAAATAATTATTTAAATCCATTAATTGAAATTGAATTAAAAAAACTGTGGGTGATAGAGAAATCCTGAATACATATTTGAAAACATGATAAAAAACTGCATTAAGTACAACTATTGGTACTCATGAGACAAAAATCATGTTGACCAATGTAACCTATGAAAAGCGAGCAAGTCACGTGGTTTTGTTTTGATGAAGGTTACTCTAAGAGAGGATAGCCTTTAGCTGAGGACGACTACACCTACCAGGTATTTATTTTAATATTTTACTATGTTAATAACTTAATCATTTCATCCACAGTTTAAATGGGTTTGCTTTCCTTTTACTGCCTCAAGTACCCATTTAAATATTTTGTCGGTGATTCTAACATAAATAAATTTTGGAGATTATAACTCTGTAGCTACATCATAAATGACTTCAAGTGAGATGTTTTGTGTAACATAATCTGTATTTCATATTTATATATGCATGTTATAACAAATAAATCATCTGGCTAAGTATTCATAGAGTTGCCGCGGGCAGTTCGCGTGATGGACCTTATATTATCACAAGGTTGGAAGACCTGTCCATGCGTGATGTTGCGACACAAGTTTTGTAACTTAGGAATTGCTATAATTTCAACGGATGTTGAAGTAATATTCATAAGTAATGCCACGAGTGATTTCCAAATTATCGATAAATTCACGAATCACGAAGTGAGGAATGAATTTATCCACAGAATATGGAAATCAAAAGTGACATTTGTTAAGACTATTTAACGAATAAAATTAAGCTGTTTACTCACAAATCATTATTTAGATATAGTTATTTTAAAATATTTATATATTTAATGTAAACGGCGATGTTTGAAAACAAATGAGAAAAGATTGGTACGCTTCATTTGCTTCTTTTGTTCGTCACTGCAACCAAATCATATTATTTATCGCCAAAGAATCGCAATGTTGTAAGAATGCATCCTAGTGGAGAAATGTATAACCAACCTAATAGGTATTAATTAATTTCTGATGTCCTATGATTTAAATATGTCAATTATATTTTTCTGCAACGTTATTTTCTGGAAAATAATTCGTTTAAGAAAGTGTAAACACTGGTTTCTTTTTTTGTGGTATAATCAATTGTTACAAATGCTTTTATATTGTTATCTCTCGCACTCGCTTTCTGTTGACATTCATGCGCTATATATGAAATGTGGTAGCCGTATTTGCTACAGTCAGTCATTGCAAAATAATGCTATGACCTATTCAGAATGTTAAAAAGGAGGTGCTGTCTTTATTATGATAAACTTTAGTTGGTAAATTTTAGGTAAAACACGACTGTAAATTGGTTGTAAATAAAAAATCATTGAAATGTGATTGGCCATTGACTCCCATTTGGGGCATGAGTTAGATAGTCCAAATAAATGTCACCACACAAATGCATCCAAACGTTACCCAAAAGCACTGAAATACTCCGTACCTTGATTAATCACTATCATGCAAATATTAGGCCATGTGGCCTGTTGCGGTCTCAAAGAGGAATTTTATATCCAACGCTTTTTTTGGACGTCCAGCGATCTTTTGCCAAGGGGGGTAGTAACAAAGTATGGCTATTGGAATTCTTCGTTTAACCTAGGCTTTCCAGTTGTTCTGATAGTTTTGTATGTGGTGGAGAATAGGTTCTACCTCCAACTGTTCCGCTATTTCCTCATTTATTTTATGGTCCCACTTTGTATAGCTTGCTGTACGGCGCATATATCGCATCTCATTTGCTGTTATTCGGCTTTCATCCCCTCTTCGTATTGTCCAATGCTTCACTACCATATCTTAATACTGGTCTTGCGAGAATCTTATAAAACCGTAATCTTGTGTTCTTTTGTACTAAAGATGGTTTCATTATGTTGTTTTGTGAAATTTGTGATTTTCTTTGATATATGTGATGCGGCACGAAATCGAATACAGACTTGATATTGTTCGTGCTACTAATGGTGCACGTGTTTTAGTGTGTGGCAATGAAAATTATTTGAGCTTCTGTTTCGTTTAATACTGGCCTCATTTCATAATTCTGCATAATTTGTTAGTTATGATTAATTAAAATGTGGGAGGTTTGATTGGGACACCCTGTATACATATTACGTCAACAGCGGTGGACTAGTGATAATGCTCCGTGCCTCTGGTCCCGACGATTGTGGGTTCAAACCTGGCCGGGGTCGATGGACTTTTTTAGGATGAAAAAATCCAACGAGCACGTCCTCCGTGAGGGACTTTAAGCGTGGGAACCGAGTCTGAACATTTCCAGGCTCGTAAAAGATCCTTAAGCCTGAATTAAAAAGGCCTCTAAGCAAAATTACCGAATTTTCCCGTCCTAGTACTACCTTGGTTTCCTAGATGTCAGTATGAGGCGGAACGCTGACCACATACCACTCCAATGACATCTATACGAAAACAAGTGTAACTAAATTAGTATGGTTCAGTTTCTTCCCTGTAGGGGCAGAGCGCCTAAATCTCGTTGAGGGAAACAAGGGCTTACAAGAAGATATATCTAATATACGATATAAAAATGCATGTTTGCCCGTATTTTATGTTCTGCCATACCGTTCATACGATTGTGATGGAGTTTTTTTGCAAAATGTTCTATAACAGAGTTGTGATACTCAACTCATACACTCTTAAAAACGTAAAATAAGTCCCTTTTTTTGATACTTAAATGGCTTACGCTGCCTAAAGTATAACAAATACACACAATTAATGTACACAGTATTGAATATCTAAAAAAAATCTATAAAACAGTCCGCGACAGCATATGTTTATCTTTTACAGATAACTCACCAATAGCCTTCTTTGTCTTTCATTGATGCCAAGAAGATCGGGATAAGTAGATTCCCGGGCAAACGTGCGCTGCCATACCGTTTATCCGATTGTGATGGGGATTTTTGCAAAATTTTCAGGATTTTCCCGGGAACGTTATATACTACAGTGTGATTATAAAGTCCCAGTACATTTTGTGGATAACGTAGCGAAAATAAAACAAAAATTATAAGGTAGTTTCTACTATCAAGTTAGTGTTCAACATAACCTCCATCAATCTCAAAACATGTTTCCCCGACGCACCGTCGTCTAGAAAACATGCACCAACATATCCTCTGTAATCATTTCACTCGCTTGGCGTATGCGTTCTTTCAGCACTTGCAGATAAGAAAACTTGGTTCTGTACACATGTTGCTTGATGAACCCCCAAGCAAAAAAGTCCAGGGGTGCGAGGTCTGGCGAACGAGGTGCCCAGATACGAGGAGATGCCCTTCCAATCCACCTTTTGGGATAGCTGTCATTGAGATACCCGCGTATAGCCAGAGCAAAGTGTGGTGGTGCTCAATCTTGTTGCAACACCACTGCATCAATGATACCATCTTGCTTTAACTGTGGCTGTAAGAAAAGTTACAACATATCAAGATACAAGTCTCCCGTGATGGTTTCCTTTGGAATCTGTCTCTAACTTCCTCGTACGACTGGCCTGTTAAACGCGCAGCAACAATCTCTATCCGCTTTTCAATGGTGAACATCTTTGTATCTTTCGAATGGCTGTAACAGAAATACGATATGTAAACGATTTCTTTAAAATGTACTGAGACTTTATAATCACGCTGTATAAGAGAGTGTTAATGCTCAAGCTCTTCACCCTTAAAAATCACCCTTTGTAGTGAAAAATGTAAAAAAAATTCGTTTTGTGCGTTTAACTGGCTTACGCTGGCTAAACCATAATAAATAAACCAAATCAGTGTACACAGAATTGAATATCTCAAAACATTCTATAAAAAGTCCGCGACAGCATATGTTTCTCTTTTACGGGTAACTCACAATAATCATTTTTCTCTTTAATTGATGCCAAGATGATCGGAAAAAGTAGATTCCCGGGAGAGCATAGCAGCGCACAGCGGGTATTCTTTCACGGATAACTCAAAATATTTTCAGCTCATTTATGCCAAGTAGAGTAAACCAAAATACATTATAAATATTAATTGTATTGTATTCATAACTTGTAATCGTTTATATATATATATATATATATATATATATATATATATATATATTGTAATTTAGATTTAAGACTATTTTTTTTGTATTTTTTTAAACCTGGTTGAGTGGTAGACAAGGCCTTAAGGCCTTAACTCTGCCAGGTAAAATAAAGCTATTATTATTATTATTATTATTATTATTATTATTATTATTATTATTATTATTACATCCGACTACGTAGATTTTCGGCTAACGTCGGGTAAACAGTATGGAGTATCTAAAAATAATTATGATACATTTCTTTTTTCTTTTTACTTACTAAACTAAAGGTAAAAACACATTTTGATTTACTTAGGCGTAGCAGCGTACGCCGGGTATTAGCTAGTAACATATAAAAATTATATTTGTTTGTTTGTTCGTATTTTATGCGCTGCTATACCGTTCATCCGATTGTGATGCGGCATCTTGCAAAATGTTCAGGAGATTCCCGTGATGAACATAGGCTATAAGAAAGTTGTGATACTCAACTCCTATACCCTTAAAATCACCCTTTGTAGTGAGAACGTGAAAAAGTCCCTTTTTGTTACGCTTAAATGGCTTACGCTGCCTAAATCATAACAAATACACAAAATTAATGTAGGCCTTCATAGAATTGAATATGTAAAAAAACTACAAAAAAACTCCAGTACAGCATTACGTTATATTTTACGGATAACTCACAATACCCATTTTTGTCTTTCATTGATGCCAAGAAGATCGGGATAAGTCTATTCCCGGGCAATCATAACAGCCCACGGCGGGTATTCTTTTATGGATAACTCAAAATAACGAATGTTGTCTTTTAGCTCATTTTTTGCCAAGTACATCAGGATACATAGATTCACGGGCAACGCAGGGTAAACTGCACGGGGTAAAAGTAAAGTAAAGTGATCCCACTATAGGCCTCGGGAGGTTAAGGCTCCAACTTGTTCTAGACAATCGGCACTTGATATCAGCCGGATTGTCAGCCCTGCATAACGGCCGCCTTTACTCCCAGAACAAGCATCCGGTACTCATTTCCGCTAGAGGCTGAGTCCACCCCAGGGCCATAGTGCCGCCAGAATGTTTGGGTCAGTTTAAAAATCCTGACCCCACCGAGACTCGAACCCTCGACCTTCCGGCTTGTAGTGCAGTGCCTTAACCACTACGCTACGGCGGGTAATTACGGTATCACTTTACTTATATTGCTTGAACAATAAATTTTGCAAGATGAAAATATATTTACTACTTGGATTGTATGGAAGGTAGTTTAGAAATAGAATTAATTACTTTATTGGTTGTTTTAGCTACAATAAAGAAGAGAATAATTTCAGCTAATTGATGCCAAGAAGATCGGGATAAGTAGATTCTTGGGCATCGCCAGGTAATCAGCACGGGGCATCTAAAAAATAATAACGATATAAATTTATAATTATTTTTCATCATCTTCATCATAGTACATTCACGAATTTAGGCCATTTGTTGACCTGTTTCGGCCTCAAGAGAAACACCATCCAGAAGTCTTTTGAGTGGACGTCCTAGTCTTCTTCTTCCTGCAGGTTGATATCTTAACATTAGTTTGGGTATTCTGTGATCTTCCATTCGATGAACATGTTGTACCCATCTTGACTTATAATCAGAAATTTTGTTTTCTAAAGATTCCATGTGTAATTCTTCTAAGATGTCTTCATTTTTTTTTGTGATCTAGTAGTGTGTATCCTGCAGTCCTCCGAAGATATCTCATTTCAGCAGATCTAAGTCTCTGTATATCCTTCTGTTTCAACGTCCATACTTCGCTACCATACAAAAGAGTTGGAAGAGCCAGTGTTTTATACACTTTCAGTCTTGAATGCTTTTGGACTAACTGTGGCTTGAAGATAGAATTTATTAACCCTAAAATTCTTAAAAATTCAACTAAACGCAAAAACACATTATCATTTATTTAGAAGTAGCAGTGCATGCCGTGTTACCGTTTTTCATGATCGTTTTTTCTTTGCGGTCCGGGTCATGTAAATAACAGGCAGGACAAATTACTGTTTAGCCAATTTAAGGTTAAGATAATTTTCTGCTATTATCAGGGATACTGAATTGAATAAGACCATGGTGATTTTGTTAGAATTGGCACTTAATATCAGCGAGTGCCAAACAGTAAAATTTATATTACTTTAATAACCGTTTTAAATGATGGACTAATGTTTAATGGGACTAAATGAACATAATAATATCCAGGAAAAAATAAATAAAAGAATATAAAATGGTAAGAAATGTTATATTTTCTATAAATAAGACTATTAACGTTTGAGAGGAAAATATTTAGAAGAGTGCTAGGTCCAGTAAAGGAAAATGGAACTTGGAGGTTAAGAAGGAATACGAATTATACCTCAAGAATAATAAAGAAAATATAGTTAGTTTCATCAAATCCAAAAGATTACAATGGTTTGGACATACACTAAGAATGCCAAAGGGAAGATTGCCGAATGATATTTTAAATTGGAAGCCACAGGGAACAAGACCAAGAGGAAGACCCAAATATCGATGGGAAGATGACGTAATTGAAGATTTAAGAGAGATGGGGATTTTTGATTTGAAATCTACTGCACAGGATAGGAAGAAATAGCTTAAACTAGTTGAGAAGGCCAAGACATTCCACTGGAAGTCGTAGAGCCTGACGAAGAAGAAGAAGAAGAAAAATATAAATTCGAAATATTTGACGTGCGAAACAAAAACCAGATTGTATGAAACACTAATTAAACCGGTGTTAACTTAGAGAAGTGAAACCTGAGTTCTGACTGAACATGATAAATCTCAACTGGCTGATTTTGAAAGGAAGATACTCAGGAGGATATATGGACATATTAAGGAAAATGCATTATACAGGGTGAAAATTATTTAAACCGACAAACTCTGGGAGGCTGTAGGGGACACCAAAACAAATATTTTTCCCTAATGCCACTTTTTCCTTTCCTATGAGAATTATTTAAACCGGAGAAGGCGTATTACACTCTTCAGTTGTCATGACTGCAACTGTTGTTGGTGGTAGGAATTGTTTTGTGTCCACCAGTGTAGTAGTGAATTGCATCTGTTTACTAATGGAGCGATACACCTGGAGTGAGTACACTGATATGTGTGGGCCGGTGTTGTTGGGGACTGTTTAATTGGGACATATCTCCTACCTAGGCCATTAAAAGGCAGGCACTATTACAATTTTCTCGCCACAGCATTGCCAGAATTGGTGGAAGATGTCCCGCTCCCTACAAGACACGCATGTGGTTCCAACATGACGGGGCGCCGCCACATTTCAGTCGTCGTGTGCGTCGATTCTTGAACCAACGGTTTTCAGAAACGTTGATTGGTAGAGGTGGTCCTGTACCATGGCCTGCTCGTTCCCCAGCTATGACCCCTTTGGATTTTTTTATGGGGAGAGATGCGCAACCTTGTTTACACAACTCCTGTTGCATCAGAAGAGGATCTGGTTGTCCGGATAGTAGCAGCAGCAGGAGCAATTAACGATATTCCTGGAGTTTTTGCCCGTGTTAGACAGAACATGATCCGCCGGTGTAACCTTTGTTTACATGTCAATGGAGGCATTTTTGAACCTCTACTGTAATTTAAGTAATTGCGTTGTGTTAATATGCTGCCTCTTGGGAATAAAACATACAAAAGTGTTTGTTGGTTTAATTAATTTACCGCCAGAGGAATCTTCTTCTACCGGTTTAAATAATCCTCATAGGAAGAAATGACATTAGAGAAAAATATTTGTTTTTATGTCCCCTGCAACCCCCCCCCCCAGAGTTAGTCGGATTAAATAATTTTCAACCTGTATAATAAAAATAACACTACAAATTGAGACTGGAAGTAAACATCAATAAAACTAGGATGATGTTGAAGAAGATTTCCGGGCTATTGGTGGGTTTAAGGCTTGATGTTCCTCGACGTTTCGCCAGAGAATCCGTATGGCATCCTCAAGGGGTTGTCTTGAGTCTGCCAGACACAGTCTCTGGCGAAACGTCGGGGAACTTCAAGCCTCAAGACCACGGCCAACAGTCCGCAAATCTTCTTCAAGATCATCAAAGCAACTCCGGCCGTGAAAGCCTAAGTCAATACATTAATAAATCTAAATACATGTTCACGTATAGAAATAGATTATAACGGGCTTCCAATATAAAACTGGACCGGCCTTACGGAGTTTCACACGGCACGCAGTGCTGTCTCTTCCTCCCGCAATTCACCCGTCCTTGAACTGTTTCTTACCTTATATAAAATGCTGGAAATGTTGTCCTCCCGCAGTTAAACAGGCATTATACCGAGTAAACACATTTAGATTGACACGCTGTAGTTCGGGCACTGTCAAGTTTCTGATTTCATTTCTTATGTTGTTCTTCAGTTCTTCCAATGTGTGCGGATTTGTTTTGTTCACTTTGTCTTTCAGGCTACCCCACAAATAGAAATCACACACTGTTAGATCTGGGGAGCGAGGGGGCCATACACCAGCACTAATCACTCTTATTTTCAAACACTTCCCTAATTTTTCTTCGGTGAGAACCATGCGCCTTCGCGTGTGTTTCTTATTTTGTACTGAACCAGTGGTCTCAAATTTAGTCACAAGATCGTGGATTGTCGATCTGGAATGAGGCAATTGTCCAGATAAGTTCCGAATAAATTCCTCGCGAACGCGACGAGCTGATTCGTAGTTATAATAACATTTACACACATAAATGCGCTGCTCTAATGTCAGCTGACGTCTCACCTTGTCGAACGATAGTAAACTGACTAGTTCAAGGACGAGCGGCTGGCAGAGTGAAATGCGGACGAGGAGAGAGCGCTGCCTGACGGGTGAAACCCCGTGAGGCCGGTCCGGGTTTATATTGGAAGCCCGGTATAATGGAAATGGGTAGTTAATGGACAAATGAGGGAAATTTTGAAGAAGTTCATCCAAGTTGTTTCAGATAAAACATATTCTTAGTCATACGTAGAGACCGGATGTTAGGGAAAAAGCCTACAGTTATTTATTATAGATATTGTAAAAGTGACTTCATATAAGTTCATATCAACAACCCTACAGTTGTTTTCCATGAAGTTCATTTTGCCTATAAATGCCTATTTCAGCTTATAACGCCTATAAAAGCCTATTTGTATTTTTTCTCGAAATTAACTCAGTATTTCAATGAAATCAATTAAAATAAACAATCGTCATGGCACAAATCATTTCATAGAAGTTTTCAAGTGTTTATTTTTTATAAATACCCTTAGAATATTCCGGCATAAGGGTGGTTTCCCCCCTCCGTGCACTCCCGTTAACTAAATATTGTATTTTTTCACCTCATGCATTCCCATTAAGGGAAATAGCCCTATGCTATCTCCCATAGTATTATGTTCCGGCTCTAAGGCTTGGAGAAAAGTTCTTTGCTGTTTCAATACAAACATTGCTGAGTGACAAAGAGGGTTCTACTCTTTGTAAAAGGCAAAACAAATTCCAAAAGCATATCTGATATCTTCGCATGATATTGATAGCATATGTTTATATTCTTAACATGAGACTGTAAAAAGTTATGTTGTCCATATATTGTAAGAGCCTATTATGAATTTTTAGTGCCTACATTAATGATTTTAGTGCCTTGTTGCCTGCCTATTTTGAATTTTTTAAGTGCCTAACATCCGGACTCTAGTTGTAAGCTGTTTATTTTGTAAAACTCACGCCCCACCATTAAAATAGGTGTAAGCCTACTGAATGATACGAGATGCCTACTTACTTACTCACTGGCACTATCGAATCCGTAGGTTCATGGCCGCGCAGACATAAGCTCTCCACACTAATGTTTTCCAATCATTCCCACTATAATCTACTTCCCTCAAATCATAGTTAATGTTATTCTCGCACCTCATTTTGGTCTACCAACTGGGCGTTTTCCCTCTGGCTTTCCTACAAGAAGGTTCCATGGAAGTCTTTCATTCCCCATACGTGCAACATGTCCTGCCCATCGCAGTCTACGAGACTTAACTGTTCTTATTATATCTGGCTTCCTATAAAGACCATGTAGTTCATTGTTATGTAGTCTTCTCCAATCACCTGTCTCTTCATCTCTCTTTGGTCCAAAAATTTTCCTAAGTACTTTATTCTCAAATACTTGTAATCTCCTTTCCTCCCTTAAAGTAAGAGTCCATGTTTCGCAAACATAGAAAATAACTGGTAGAATAATAGTTTTATATATTTTCAGTTTAACGTTTTTGAAAGGAGTTGGGACATCAAGAGTCTCTGCAATGCATAATAGCACGTATTTCCAGAATTGAGTCTATGTTTAATTTCTTTGTGCATCTCATTCCTATTTGTGATTATTGTTCCTACGTATTTGAATTCAGCCACTTCCTCAAAATTTCCCTCATTTGTCATTAGCTGTCCATTTCCATTATATAATGTATTTCTACGTGTGACCATATATTTAGTTTTATTGATATTTTCTTCCAGTCCTAATTTCTTAGTGTTCCTCAGTAGTGTGTGGTACGAGATGCTTCAGACTATAATTAGGGATTTGATTAAACTGGATGATTAACAAGAAATAACCAACTATATTTACAAAATTTAGCCCTTTAGAATATTTCAGCAAATAAACAAACTATAGTTCAAAATGTATCTTTAGAGAATGAGGAAGGCTTACAACTGAATGGTATTAATAAGCTGTTAGTTTATGCTGATGATGTAGTACTACTGGCCGATAGCGAGGAGATACTAAAGGCCAACACGCACACACTATTGAGTAACACTAACAAATTAGGACTGGCATATGTTAGAACTATTTAACGAATAAAATTAAGCTGTTTATTCACAAATCATTATTTAACTATAATTATTTTAAAATATTTATATATTTAATGTAAACGGCGATATTTGAAAACAAATGAGAAACGATTGGTACGCTTCATTTGTTTCTTTTGTTCATCAGTGCAACCAGATCATATTATTCATTGCCAAAGGAACGCAATATTGTAAGAAAGCATTCTAGTGGAGAAAAAATGAAACACATCAACCTGTATATTAATTAATTTCAGATGTCCTATGATGTAAATATGACAATTATATTTTTCTGTAATGTTATTACCTGGGAAAAAATACATTTAAGAATGTGCAAACAGTGGTTTCTTTTTTGGTGGTTAATCAATTGCTACAAATGTTTTTATATTAACTCCCGCATACGCTACGTGTTACCATTCATGCACTATATATACAATTTGGTAGCCGTACTTCTTCGAGAGTCAGTCACTGCAAAATAATACTATGACCTAGTGTGAATGTTAAAAAGGAGGTGCTTTCTTTATTATGATAAACTTTAGTTGGTAAATTCTAGGCGAAACACGACTGAAATTGGTTGTAAATAAAACATCATTGAAATGTGATTGGTCATTGACTCCTATTTGGGGAATGAGTTAAATAATCTTGTATAATTTCATTATAGAGTGTTTCCTGGCTTTATTTTTCAAAGTTCTTTTAAGTGTTCCTGTTATATAATTAAACTTATTTAGTTTGTTAGTAAAGATTTTTAAAACTTCAAAAAAAAATATTATTAGATAAATGTTAAACGCTACGGTCAATTGGAATACGATAAAATCAACTGCAACCATGTCATATGACAATATTACGTACATATGACCTAGGTAAAGCCACACATTATAATTTGCTGTAATGTGGAGCAATGGAATACGAATTTTACTTTCACCGTGGCCTTGTGATTACCATTACGCACTTACTGCTTTACGCAACTTACCATCAGGCTGACCAACCGTGTAATATGAATCATTGCGTTATTAGCCGTCCCCCAATATACATTTTCATAGTCCGATCGATCTAACTTCGGTCCATAAAGAAATTAAAGGTTTTGCATCGTATATTGAATGTTTGCACTCATTCGTAGAAGGTCTCCGTTTCCTTGTGAGGACAAAACATTATGTGTGACCTTTTTTTTTATTACAGGCTTTCCACTTTACAGCAGTTTGCTCTTGATTCCTGCTTTCCAGAGATTCCTATCTTCCCATTGACCATCTTCCATACCCCTCTTCATCATGGCATCATATATTCCCTCATACCATGCTCTTCTACTTCTCCCCCTCTTCCTTCTACCTGGTACCATCCAATCCAACACCTTACGCCACTGGTCTTCCGACATCCGTTGTACATGTCCATACCACTGTAGAGCTCTCTTTGTTATCCTATCGATAACAGTTTCTTGTGCATCCATTTCTTGTCTGATATATATATTTCGAATATGTTGTAACCTGGATATTCTCATACTTCTCCGTAATCCATCATTTTCTGTCGTCAAGATTCTTTTCTGCATCCTTTCATTTATTTTCCAGCTTTCTGATCCATATGTAAGTATACTTTCTATTATTGTCTGTATAATCTCTTCCTTTTTTTTTTTTGTTTTTCTGGTCAAATTTCTATTCCATAAAAGACCATTCAGGGATCTAATCGCCTTCCTTGCACAATTTACTCTGTTAATAATATATTTTTCACAAGTACCAGATTTATCTATTATAGATCCAAGATATTTCAATTCTTCAACACATGTAATTATCATATGTTTTATTTGTAGATCTTCTGAATTTCCTCCGATTACCATATATTCTGTTTTAATATAATTTATCTTCAGTCCACCTACCTCAAATGCATCGACCAACTTTCTGATCATATATTCTATATCTTCTTTATCTTGCCCTATTATAATCTGGTCATCAGCGAATAATAAATTGTGCAGTAAATGGCCAGTAATGTTGATTCCCATTCCCCTACATGATTTATTCCATTTCATTAATACATCTAAATATATCTTGAACAATGTTGGTGACATCCCGCATCCTTGTCTTAAGACATAACTTAGTCTTCTTCGTCAGAGTTTAGGCTCTTTACTAGCCTGTTCCGGATCCAAATTGTTATTATAATATTTTTTCTGGTCTTATCAAGCTTCTTCTTCCTTGTAGTAAATAGCTGTATGCTGCTTTTGGTATTCTATTCTCAGTCATCCTTGCTAAGTGTTCTTACCAGTTTTTTTCCTGTATTTCAACTATTGTTGTATTTAATTTCTCTACTTTCAGTTGCTGTCTTATTTCTGTGTTGTGTTTTTTGTTTGTTCATTGATATCCTACTATTGGTGCGAGGAATTTCGTTTCAGCAGCTTGCATTCTGGCAGATTGTTGTGGTGTCACTGTCAAAGTGTTGGAGCCATAAGTAATAATACGAACTGCCATCGTCTTTTATAAATAGAGTATTTTCTGGCTTTATTTTTCAAAGTTATTTTTAGTGTTCCTGTATATATATATATATATATATATATATGCTTAACTGTTATGTTAGCCACTAGATGTCAGTTGGAACAAATTTCCGCTACCTCTTGTGTGAATTGAGAATACTACATGTATAAGAAAAATGTATGTTCGTGTTGGAATTCTTGGGTAGATCAGTTGGTTAGAGCGCTAAACGTACAAAGTTTAGAGACTCGGGTTCAAATCCCGACTAAAGCATTCATTTTTCTTTTCATATTATATATATATGAGACGTTTAAAGTCAAAGTGGTGCAACTCCACATTTTAAAAAATCTACGTTAGTGCTAGAAATGAATTCTGGATATGTAAAACTATCTGCAGGAATAGTGGTGTAACTCCTAGATCCCCAAACTGCTACACAAATGGCATCAGAAGTTCAAGCAGTCAGCAGTGCTATCTATCTGTTGATAGCCAAAGTTGTGTAACTCCAGTTAATATTTTTCTTCTAGGGTCATGAAAGCGACTTGCTACTAATTGTACGTATATTCCACAAACACACAAAATGTAGAGCACCAACAACAAAACACATTGTATTATAAAACAATACATCCACAGGACAAAACCGGAACTGTAAAATGGCATTAAATTTATTGCGACTAGTTTTGAATGACAAATGAGGGAAATTTTGAGGAAGTGGCTGAATTCAAATACCTAGGAACAATAATCACAAATAGGAATGAGATGCACAAAGAAATTAAACATAGGCTCAATTCTGGGAATGCGTGCTATTATGCATTGCAGAGACTCTTGATGTCCCAACTTCTTTCAAAAAACGTTAAACTGAAAATATATAAAAAATATTATTCTACCAGTTATATTATATGGGTGCGAAACATGGACTCTTACTTTAAGGGAGGAAAGGAGATTACAAGTATTTGAGAACAAAGTACTTAGAAATTTTTTTGGACCAAAGAGAGATGAACAAACAGGTGAATGGAGAAGACTACATAACAATGAACTACATGGTCTTTATAGGAAGCCAGATATAATAAGAACAGTTAAGTCTCGTAGACTGCGATGGGCAGGTCATGTTGCACGTATGGGGAATGAAATTCTTGCCTGGAAGCTTCTTGTAGGAAAGCCAGGGGGAAAACGCCCAGTTGGTAGACCAAGAATGAGGTGGGAGAATAACATTAACTACGATTTGAGGGAAGTAGATTATACATGGAATGATTGGAAAGCATTAGCTCAGGATAGGGATGTATGGAGAGCTTATGTCCGTGCGGCCATGAACCTACGGGTTCGATAGTGCCAGTGAGTAAGTAAGTAAGTTTTGAATGAAGACAACTTTGAAACCATTGATCAAAAATGTATGATCAGTGGTCATTCCAGTCTTCCGAATGACTCGAACTTTGGCTCAATTTAATTGTGTAGTAAGACTCAATAGATATTTGCCCCTCTGACTGATTACAAGTTATAACGAAATGAAGGAAAAATAATCCTCTTACTGTGATGTCTGGCGAAGAGTTTTTTGCTAAGAAAATATTAAAGAACCATTGCTAAGAGAAAGCTTGATGAATAATACCATCCTGTTTCATGGCTAAGCATGCACTTAAATAGGTACCGGAAATCCAATCCATTTACAATCTTTTACAAGGAGAACATGTCTGTTCAGCTTCCATTTTTCAAGCTAAACCTAATGAATATGTTAATGATGATAATGATGGGCAGATGATTTTCGGGAGCCGTTTGGGCCCTAAAGGTTTCTGATATTTGTCTTACAGGTGTGGAAAAACCCCGAAAAACCATCACCCAAGAAACGTGTCTCGACTGGGGATCGAACCCAGGACCTCTGCGTGACAAGGCAGCACACTATCTCGAGACCACAACGGTGAACCGTTTAAATGAAATAAAAATATTATTTTTGTTGATTATGCAAGTTCATTCTGGAAATATACCCTCAATCTGTGTAAAGCGAAGTGGTGCAAGTTACGTAAGTTCTTATAAATTACTTATAAAGTGGGGATAAGGGCTAAAATAACGTACATGAGCTAAAACAATCAATTTTGAACACATTTGGTGGGGTAATTATTGTTTGGTAGTATTCTCGAATTTTTAAGCTACTATTCTACTAAAAGTATTTATATCTCAAAACAATGTTTTATGGAGTTACGCCACTTTGGCTTTAAAGGGCTCATATATATATATATATATGTTATAATTAAATGTTTAACATTGAGCAATGCAAGCTTAAATATGGCATGACAAGAAAAATAAATGCCTGGACGGGATTCGAACCCGGAACTCTGAGTCTGTACCTCAGCGTGTTATCCATTACACCACCAGGCGAATCCAATTAAAACACTTATTTATAGTCAGCTACTAGATGGCAGTGAAGACCGAGTTCTCGCGACATCGTAATAATAGAGAATATAATAGGCCTATATATATAAGAAAAATAAGTGTTTGAATTGGATTCGCCTGGTGGTGTAATGGATAACACGCTGAGGTACAGACTCAGAGTTCCTGGTTCGAATCCCGTCCAGGCATTTATTTTTCTTATCATGCCATATATATATATATATATATACTATTATAACAATCAGTGACACTTTAGTTCATAGTTACTAGGCGACAAAACCTGTACTTTATATTCTAATAAAGCACAAAACGTAAAATACAAGTTCAACAAAAGTAAAATACAAAATATACTTTTAATTAAATTGTAACAACGTTTGTTGATTTTTCGTGTTTTTATTTATTTATTTTCCAAAGTCCACATTTCTCTAAACATATCGTTTCCGCAATAAATATAATTTCATTAAATATCCTAAATATGCTAAAATACTCCGAACGTAGATAAAATATTGTAGAAAACACGTTACTAAACCTCTGCTACTGTAACTAGTCTTCATAACTATATCTGAACGAAATGATACAGGGCTATTCAATTTTTTGCTATCTGACAGTATAAATAATTTCACAGCTAGTATTAAGTTGGGTTGAATATTTTATATTATTCAGTTAGTTGTTTATACTCATATCACATGCCACTGGCTGACGTCTATAAGGAAATAAGTGTAACTAAATTAGCTTAGTCAAGAAACTCCCACTAATGAGCACCCAAATCTCCATGCGATGACGTACGAGATAGGCTACTACTTATAATCATCAATTAGTCGAATTCATGGCAATATTTCAATTGAAATTAGTCGAATTTATGACAATATTTCAATTGAAATTAGTCGAATTTATGACAATATTTCAATTGAAATTAGTCGAATTTATGACAATATTTCAATTGAAATTAATCGAATTTATGACAATATTTCAGTTGATATTAGTCAAATTTATGACAGTATTTCAATTGAAAGTCCACCGCTGTGATCTCGAGATAGCGTGCTGCCTTGTCACGCAGCGGGCCCGGGTTCGATCCCCGGTCGGGACAGTTTTTCTGGGTGAGGTTTTATCGAGGTTTTTCCTCACCTGAAAGACAAATGTCAGGAAAACGTTAAGGCCCAAACGGTCCCCGAAATCATATGGCCATCATCACCATCATCATTATTATCATCATCATCCTTCACCGGTGTGGAAAACAACGGGAAACTACCACACCTACAATTCCCTAGTAAAGCTGCAAGCATAGCATGAAAATACTATGATTGCAGTGAAGGACCTGCCTTCGGGCAGAATTACTATGGATATATATATATATATATTAGTTAGTACCCGGCTTGCGTTGCTACGCCTAAGTAAGTGAAATACTAAAGGTTAATTAAATTCTATGGTATAAGCTGAGACGAACCAATCATGCTGCTAGTCGGTTTTTAATTTCGGATTTCAGGTAAACCTCCACTTTTAATTCTCGGATATAGCTCACTTTTTTACTATACCTATCTCGGTTTATTTTAATAGCATATACTGAGTTTCGTTGTGAAACATCGAAAAATGTGACCGCTAGAGCGATTTTTAAATTTTCACCTCAAGTGAACTCCTATACTTAATGGTTTTAGAGGGTCTAATTGTGAATCTAAACCATCGCAATACCTAATCAGACACACACAAAACATTTAATCAAAATCGGTCCGGTTGTATAGGAAGAGTTCAGTGACAGTACAGAAGAATTATACGCCTATGTATAAAGATATTAAGGGGGTGATGGTGAAATATTGACCATTTGAGATCAAAATTGACATTTGGTTTGTTTTTTGTACTAAAAAGTAGCCTGTACCCTAATGTATATGTTGGCAACATTTCAGAGACCTATGGCGCTTCTAAGTGCCCTAAATTACGTCAGAGTTAAAAGGCTGCGCCAGTTAAATACTACCTGCATGCAAACTTGTTTTTCCACACTTCTATTTCCACTGCATTTTTGTACATTCAAAATTGAATGGAATTCAGAAACGTTGTCCTAGGGGGTTCAAATTTTTACTGCACGTCCTAAAAACAATGGGTAATAACGTAGTGCATGGGTTTAATGATTGAAGTAGTATTTTAAGAAATAAAAAATAAAATGTATGCAATTATTATTTTTTTTTTGTAATTCCACGCATGAGGTAAAACATTATTTTTTTCTCCCTTTGTTTTCACATTATAAGAATTCTAATGCATGATGTTTTTCTAAATATTTTAGGGGTCTTGTAAAAAAATCAGACATTTTACTAAAAAATTGTGAAACCGATTTAATTATAATATATGCAATGTTTTTAATATAATATTTAATAATTCATAAAATAAATGTCACACAAGAATGGAACTTAAACGCATCATTATGTATCATGCAGTGAATGTGTGTACAAAAAATCAAGTCTCTAGCTGAAAAAAATGTAGAAAATAGAAATTTCACGCAACCCCCCCCCTCCTTAATTTGGTCATGGTAATTTTCGGTGTCTAGTGGTATAACCGGTGAAGATCTGTAATTTTTCTTAAAAGTAAAACCACAATAGCTTCATTTTTTTGTGATAATAACAAGTTGTCATTGAAGTAGAAATAAGGGGGTTATAAAAATCAACTGGTTTTTAAGCTTATGTAACATGTACTAGAATTTCTTTAAAGGCGCCGTACTTGATCACAGCTTTATAATTAAGTGACGTGAGTTGATTGGTCATTCCGAGGTCAACATGGTCTGGACTCCACTCTGTATCAAGTACCGTACTATAACTTCATTTATTATAGCTAGTACATTTTCCTACTTTAGAGACATGCATTTATTAGACAACTAGTTAATACCCGACGTGCGCTGCTACTTACTTACTTACTCACTGGCACTATCGAACCCGTAGGTTCATGGCCGCGCGGACATAAGCTCTCCATATATCCCTATCCTGAGCTAATTCTTTCCAATCATTCCCTGTATAATCTTCTTCTTCTTCTACTACAAGGTTTAGGCTATGCAGCCTGTTCCGGCGAAGTTAAAAGTGGAGTCCATCTTCTACGTGGTCGGCCAACATCTCTTGTTCCTCTGGGATTATACAGGAAGGTTCTTTTTGGTATTCTTTCGTTGTTCATTCTCATTAAGTGTTCTGTCCATTTCTTATTATTTTCGCTGATTTGATCTTCAATTTTATATATATTTAATTCTTCTCGTATAGTTTCATTCCTTATTCTATCCGCTCTTGTGCATCCTTTCACATTACGTAAATACAGCATTTCCGCAGTCTGTATCCTGCTTTTATCCCTTGATTTCATTATCCAATTTTCACTTCCATACAACAACAAAGGAACAGCCATTGTTTTATATAATTTAAGTTTCGTGTCTTTCCTTGGTTTCCGACCTAAGGTTCTTTTTTATGGTTCCACAAATAGCCTGAAATTTATTTACTTTATTTTCTATATCTTTATTTTCTCTATAAGTTATAATCTACTTCCCTCAAATCATAGTTAAAGTCATTCTCCCACCTCATTCTTGGTCACTTGTCACCCCACTGGCTAGATGATCCACATGTGATTAACACATGTGAATGTGAGTCCCGCGCCGTAGCCGAGCGGTTAAGGTAGGAAGCCTTGGCGCAGAGCTACGGGACTTGCGCTGGTTCGAGTCTCCATGGGGGAAGAAATTTTCTCATGGTATTTCGGACAGTATGGGACCGGTGCCCACCCAGCATCGTGAGGCAATTGGCTAGCTACAATAAGTAGCGACTCCAGGTTGAGGAACCAGCTATAACGGCTGGGGACTCGACATGCTGACTACATGTCACCCCTACACTGGCTGTTGATCATCTACCTCTGTGATTGACACATGTGGATGTGAAGGGCCAGCAGCCGGCTGGTAAAAGGGCAACCGCTGAAAAGTGGAAAGATCCTCAATCGGATCGGGATGTGAGGCCAGCAGCCGGCTGGTAGGCCAAGGGCCTTCTAGGTCTGTAGCGCTTCGAGTTTGGAATTTATGACCCTCACATGTCCCGGACCTTAAAGGGATACGGCCTGCAAGGAGTGAATTTTAAAATCTGGATCACTTACAGTCTTGATCACACAAGTAATTGGAGGGCCTACCTGAGTGCTTAATTAGCTAAATGCGCACCATTCAGTCACGATTTCATACTAAATAATACAGATCATCTTGAAGACGATTTCTGGGCTGTTGGAGGAAACGTCGAGGAACTAAAAGCCCCAAGACCATGGCCAACAGCCCCGAAATCTTCAATATGATCATACTAACACTGGCCGTGAAAGCCTATGTCAGTATATTAACACAGATATGTTATGATATTTTTTATGGCTAAATTTTTTTCGGGAAGTATTTGGGCTGTAAAATGTTTGGTTGGATGGTACAAGACCAGAAATTTACTTACGTGACTTATGCCATTGTTAATGAAATTAATATTATTACGAATTGATGTTGATGTGATTAATCCGCGAGTTATTACCACCGTGAAAGTATGTTAACGTGATAAGAAATGTACGAACGGAAATAATATGTTTTTACGTTGTAACCGTCTGCCATGTTGAATTTTTATAGAATTACGTAAATGTGAAGAAGAGGTTTCTTTTTACGTATTAAATCACATTTAAAATGCAAGAAATCTAAAAGCTAACCTAACCTAATTCAATTACTCTAACATAAATCAGCTACTCTAACCTAGGTGAATCCCATGGAACACCCTTCTTATTATTTTACGCGGTTAAAATAAGTAAAAGTTAAATCTGGACATAATTTGTTGAAACCACAGATATGCTGTGGCAGTGGGTTTATGGCTGGCTACTAGTATGGGTATCAGTGGTTGGTATTATCTGTCCTACATAAGAAGCACGCTTTGACATTTAACTTCCGAATGTATTATTCCGCTCAGCTTGTGTAAGAGTGCAGGCGAACTCTGTCAGCTGTTTCTTACAAGCCGATAAATTAATGCACAACAATCCTTTTAAATGTTTAATGTTTTTTTTTTCAAATGCTCCAGGTTGTCTTTCGACATTCCTGGTGTTGCCTCCTAGCATGGCGTGTTTGTAATCCACTTCTGAGGTTGGGGCGCCTGGAAGGCGGGTTTACGTTGCCCCGATGATATGATGGGTGATGATGATGATGATGATAGTGGTGCGCCAGGAGAGTCCCTAAACCTAAGCTTAATCTAAGATGAATATGAATGATGATAATTGCGATGGCCATATGATTTCGGGGACCGTTTGGGCCTTAGGGTACGTACACACTTGCGCGCCGCGCGCACCATGTTCGTTAGATTTGGATGGGGTTTTAAGGTGCGCGCGAACGGCGCGCGCGTCTCGCACCACGATCCACTCTTTGTCGGTTTTTTCCACGAACACTTTGATGGTTCGCTGTTTAGATTTGGACGGGTACCTGAGAGTTTCGTTGTTTTCGGTGCGCACCTATTATTTGAGTATGGAGTGGTCAGAGGAAAACATGTTAAAACTTATTGATATTTATAGAAGCAAGCAATTATTGTGGGATCCTCAACATAAGGATCATTTTTAAAAATCATTGAAAGGAAATTCCTGCTTTTTTTTCATTGTTATGTGTTTTTTTTTCATGTGTACTGTAATTGTATGAATAAATTAGAATTATTTAGAAAAACATTTTTTATTTAAGACGTTCATTTCATAATATTATGCATGAAGTATCACAAAACATACAATATATAAACACATTTATTACTAATTATTTATTTATTTCTTCAAAGACTCCAAAGAGCAAGATTGCTCATGTTAAGGGGCAATATACCAAAAAATAATGGCCATAAAACAATTAATAATAAACACAGAAAACAAATTCAGGCAATAAGTTTAAGTAATACAAACTACTATAGATGCACAATATATATACACATATAAATACAATATTTAAACAGGGTAATATTAGTATTAATAAAATTAACAAAATTAACTAAGAAAGCAATGAGAAAAAATATTTTTTAATACAATTAGAAAAAATGTTTAACATTCGTGAAATGTTGATATTCAATAGGTAAGTTATTGTAATGGTTGATTAATGCATAACGAATCCCTTTTATATCTTTTTTTTGAGAAACTAGTATCTTTGTGCAATAAAGTACAACCTCTAGTATAATAATCATGTACATCTTTATTAAAAATTAAGGCCATGTTATGGTGAGATAGATTCTTAATAATTTTAAACATATATATACAAATCATATATTTTTTTAAATTCCTTTAATGCTATAATATTTGAAAAAGTATAAATAAAGTTATAAGATGTAATAAGTAATAAGTCGTGACCAGACGTCCCGATTTTGGCGGGACAGTCCCGATTTTTAACAATTTGTCCCGCGTCCCGCGGCATTTAAAAAAAAGTCCCTATTTTTGGGAAAGAATGCAGGACAAACGGGAGAACGGAAAGGGAATAGACATGGTTGGTTACACCTGCTCTGCAAAATGTCTACTGAAGGTTTGTGGGTTTCCTATGGATCGCAGGAGGTTCGTTGAAATAAATCATTTCGACGAACACGCGCCGCGCCGTTCGTGTTCGCGGCGCGCATATGTGTACGTACCTTTAAAGTTTCCCTGACATTTGTCTTACAGGTGAGGAAAACCCCGATAAAAACATCACCCAGAAAACTGTCCCGACCGGCGATCGAACCAGGGCCCGCTGCGTGACAAGGCAGCACGTTACCTCGAGACCACAGCGGTGGACTAAATTTTTAATGTTGCAAGTTGTATTAATATTTACAATGGTATGTCGAAAACTTAACACATTTAACACCGTTTTTCACCACTTTTTAACAATTTCCCATTGTGCTTCTAATAATTTTGATCACATTTTATCACCGAGTTAAGTTAACATAAACTACCCGACAGCCGCCATGTTTTAAACTGACATTCAATTTCCGTTCAGTTTCAAACATACGTGAATTTTTAGTTACTCTCCGACCTTCGAAGAAACATATAGGTATATACTGTATTCTTATCAACTGTAGTTAACATAAATAGTTTTCAATGCGTAATTATATTAATCGGTAGACCAAGAATGAGAGGTGGGAGAATAACATTAACTATGATTTGAGGTAAGTAGATTATACAGGGAATGATTGGAAAGCATTAGCTCAGGATAGGGATGTATGGAGATCTTATGTCCGCGGGTTTGATAGTGCCAGTGAGTGAGTAAGTAAGTAACAGTAAGTAATTATATTAATAGAGTACATGATCTATTTTTTCGCTTCCGCTGAACTGTGCTTTGGCCATGAATGAATCGCAGTACTGCAGCTGCCATGTGCTTCGTGGATTACCCGCCCATTTATTTTCTTGAAGTGTCTTTCTTAGACTGGACTGAAAATAGTATGGGTATCGGTGGTTGAAGTATGGGTATCGGTGGTTACCAGTAGGGGTAATCGGTGGTTCTCTTGTAACCACAGTGGTCATTGCAGGAAATAGTCCCACTATCTTTTTAATATTTAGGGGTAAAGAAATGAATCATAATTGTCGCTCGCACCTATAAACATTAAATATAACATTTTAGAAACTAGTTACACTATTATAATATAAAGACTTAATCTTACTACCGATACTTAACTTAGAAATTTCAAACCCAATTCAACCCCCAATAATTCTAACAAAAATTACTAACAATTTTAAGTATAAAGGCAAACAAATCAATGAAGGAGGAATATTTAATGTATTTAAGTAGTTTGAAAGTGGGTAAATAAATGTTTGGTGTTCTCCCATGCGACCAAATGTTTCCCAACCGGAAAACTTGTCCCTTGGATTATTCTATACCACAATTTCATCACGACAAATTAGGGAAATTTTGAGGAAGTGGCTGAATTCAAATACCTAGGAATAATAATCACAAATAGGAATGCGATGCACAAAGAAATTAAACATAGGCTCAATTCTGGAAATGCGTGCTATTATGCATTGCAGAGACTCTTGATGTCCCAACTCCTTTCAAAACACGTTAAACTGAAAATATATAAAAACTATTATTCTACCAGTTATATTGTATGGGTGCGAAACATGGACTCTTACTTTAAGGGAGGAAAGGAGATTGCGAGTATTTGAGAATGAAGTAAAGTAAAGTGATCCCACTACAGGCCTCAGGAGGCCCTTGGGGTGGTAGGAGGTTAGGGCTCCCACTTTTTCTTGACAATCGGCACTTGATGTCAGCCGGGTTGTCAGCCCTGCGTGACGGCCGCCTTTACCCCAGAACAAGCGTCTGATACTCATTTCAGTTAGAGGCTGAGTCGACCCCAGGGCCATAGTGCCGCCAGAAGGTTTGGGTCAGTTTAAAAATCCTGACCCCACCGGGACTCGAACCCTCGACCCTCCGGCTTGTAGCTCAGTGCCTTAACCACTACGCTACGGCGTGTACCTAGGAAATTTTTTGGACCAAAGAGAGATGAACAGACAGGTGAATGGAGAAGACTACATAACAACGAACTACATGGTCTTTATAGGAAGCCAGATATAATAAGAACAGTTAAGTCTCGTAGACTGCGATGGTCAGGGCATGTTGCACGTATGGGGAATGAAAGACGTGAATGGAAGCTTCTTGTAGGAAAGCCAGAGGGAAAATGCCCAGTTGGTAGACCAAGAATGAGGTGGGAGAATAACATTAACTATGATTTGAGGGAAGTAGATTATACAGAGAATGATTGGAAAACACTAGCTCGGGATAGGGATGTATGGAGAGCTTATGACCGCGCGGCCATGAACCTACGGGTTCGATAGTGCCAATGAGTAAGTAAGTAACAATTTCATCACTTCTAACAGATTTGAACCCGCAACCCTCGGGACTAGAGGTAAGCAACTTAACAACAAGATCACCGAGACCGAATTAGGAGTGTCACCTGATGCAAATTGAACATAGAGACTTCAATTGAATTTGTAAAATGATTTGTAATTTCACAGCCGATGAAAATGACTTATACCACTGTGACATTAAACTGGCTTATAATAATTAGATCAATAGCATGAAGTTGTTGCAGTTAAATGAACCTATCGCGATGTGACCTTGACATTGCTACCTGAGCGTAACTGTGACGTAACACACTGCTTCCTTCCGTCATCCATTCAATGCTATGTTTGTGACTGCTATCCAATGTATTTATTTATATCCCAATACTCTCACTTTTTTCTAACTCTTGTATTTAAAGATTTAGGGACATCCCTTAGCGTGGTTGGTTACGGCTATACTCTACAATCCGGAAAGTCGAGGGTTCGAGTCCCGGTGGGGTCAGGATTTTTAAACTGATCCAAACCTTCTGATGACATCATAGCCCTGTGGTCGACTCAGAATCTAACAAAAATGAGTATCGTACGCTTCTTCTACACTCTAATTCAACCCAGGAAGTTACTATAGACCTTATGGGCTACGCCAGTGTTCCCCTACGTACAGGGGGTAGATGTTGCCAAACTCATAATAAAGTTATTTGTTTGTTTAGGGAGGGGTGGAGGGGCAAGATTAGTAGTAAGTAAAGTAAAGTGATCCCACAACAGGCCCGGAGGCCTTTGGGGTAGTAGGAGGTTAAGGCTCCCACTTTTGGTAGACAATCGGCACTTTATGTCAGCCGGGTTGTCAGCCCTGCGTGACGGCCGCCTTTACCTCCAGAACAAGCGTCTGGTACTCATTTCCGTTAGAGGCTGAATCGACCCCAGGGCCATAGTGCCGCCAGAGGGTGTGGGTCAGTTTAAAAATCCTGACACCAACGGGACTTGAACTCTCGACCCTCCGGCTTCTAGCTCAGTGCCTTAACCACTACGCTACGGCTTTTCCAAATCTATGTGTTATACATTTAAAAAAACATGGTTTTTCTTTTACGGCATGCAAACTAGTTTTATAGTAAATATGAGAGCCGACATTTTCACACAGGATAGTACAGGTTCGCACGAGCTCAGTGATAGGTGGTAACTGTTTTTTTTAAGAGGGGGTGGCTTGGAAAGCTTACAACTTACAACTATCTACCTGCTGTGTTGCATATTTCAGTTTTATATAAGGATTTCTCTCAAGAAAATGCCGTTAAAATGGCAACTCAGTTCCCTATTCCAAACACACAGTAACTTCCTGGGTTGAATCTGACTGTAGGGGTAAATGCGGTCGTCACACAGGGCTGACAAGTTCCGATTGCCTAGGAAAAGTGGGAGCATTTATCTCCTACTACCTCAAGAGTCTCATATCGCCTACAGTAGGGATCACTCTACCTATTTAAATATTTAACTATAAAGTACGTTTATTATAACTTTATTTTATATCTTAACCGTAATTTAGTTTTAGAATTTAGCTACATGTCGGGCCCGGTGGTCTAGTGGTCATGTTCCTTACCTCTAGTCCAAGCATCGTGAGTTCAATCCCGGGTGGGATCAACTGTTTTTTTAGGATGGGACTTTTCAAGCCGTGGTCCCCGAGTCTGAAGTTTTTCATATATTATAATCTATTGTAGGTACCCAAATTCCTCATGCTGCTGAGTGGACACCGCCGTGCATCGGTCCCATACTGGCCGAAAATCCATGTGAAAACCTACCCTCCACAGGGACTCTAACCAGTGCAAATCTCGTAGCATTTACACCAAGATATGATATCTTAAACCGCTCGGCTACTCGCGGGACAAAACTAAATAAATATACATGGTACGATATTACATGTTAAAGAAACTCCGCTTATGTGAAAAAAAAATCAAGTCAATTGTTTAACATAATCTGAATCACAATCACGTTACTATTGCCTACTTTCTTTTGTTTTTTCTGTAACAACTGTAAAACAAGTGAAATTGTACGACCGTCAATTGTAAAAAAACAGAGTGTGAATATTGGTACCAGCAGTATCCAACTTGGAGGTTCATAGTAAAGCGGACATGATCTCTTGTACTTGATAAACAGAGAGTTTATTCATAAAATTATACAAAATAATAATTATTAATCACAATTTTAAAATTTAAACAACTAAAAGTGATTTTGTTCAACATTTACAAATTTCTTAGAATTCTTGCGCTCCACTTCACTCGAGACTATAGAGGCAAGGAAAACATGGCCACTGACCACAGCACCCGACCTTCATATAAAATAAATTTAAATACATTTATTTTGTAACAGTTATCTTAGCGAATTGATTTTCTTTTTATTTGTTGCTTCTGTAGTAATGTTGAATTAATAAATTGTAATTTTATTGCATTTGTATTACTGCATTACTTATAATTGTTTATTATGTGGTATTATCATAAGTAATGCCACAAGTGATTTCCAAATTATCGATAAATTCACGACTCACGAAGTGAGGAGTGAATTTATCCAGAGAATTTGAAAATCAAGAGTGGCATTTGTTAGGACTATTTAACGAATAAAATTAATCTCTTTACTAAAAAAAATAATTATTTAAATATACTTACTGGTGTTTTAAAATATTTATATAATTAATGTAAATGGCGATGTTTGAAAACAAATTACAAATGTGAGGTTATGTACATTCACTGCAACTCGATCATATTATTTATTGCCAAATAGGATTGCAATATTGTAAGAATGCACTCTAGTGGAGAAATAATGAAACACATTAAACTATTATAATCAACATTATAGGTTAATCATTTATATTTTGAATAAACAACTCAGTAAAATCACTGAATCTATTCATTATTTGCTATATTCAATGTATTTGTTGGAGAAAAATAATGGTCTAACCTGTTCAGAATATTAAAAAAGGAGGAGCTTTCTTTATCACAAAAGCAGGAGCTGATAAAGAGAAATCGATAAAGAGCGAGGTGAAACACGACTGTCATGGATGTAAAACAGAATTCATTGAAACTTGATTGGTCATTGGCTACCATTTGCAACATGAGTTAAATAGTTTTTTTTTTTTGTATCATGAGTAATTATTTTTCATCGTTCAGTGGAAGAGAACGTCTTTTGACTTCATATCTGCCTGTTTAAATAAACTATTGTTATTATTATTGTTATTATTGTTATTATTATTATTATTATTATTATTATTATTATTATTATTATTATTATTATTATTATTATCGCGAATGAGCCGATGTAAAATTATGAAAAGTACTTAGAGGCGTTTCGTTTGACTCAATATTTCCTTTTATTTATTTATTTTTTATTTTTTATTTTTTTTGCTATGGGCTTTCTTTCTCCCCAGATATTTTCTTGGGTTTGTCCTCTTGATCAACCTGCCACTTGTGCACCTTTATTCTAAATATATCTCTGTTTATTATATCTTAAGTAATTCCTGCAAATTTTAAGACTTTTTCACTTCACCAATCCATTTTATAGTATCCTCTATATTTTAGTTATATTTTCGTAGAATTCCATTATTTGTTTTGAAAGTCTATTTGAGTTCATTTGTTTAATAGGTCCATAAAATTTTAACCTTCGTTTTCTAATATCACTATGAATGTCTGTATATAATTGATTAGTATTATTAAATAGAATTCTACATATATGTAGGCCTACTGTTCTTTAATAATGTTGTATTACTAGCAGCTAATTTAGGATATTAAATCGCTCACACATGTAGCTTGTGTTGAAACGCCAAAAACATTAAGAAGGGACTTGCAGTGAATATATTGTATTACTTTATTGTGTTAGATGAGGGAGAAAGCGAATTCCTGACTTTTTATTGACCATGTACCGCATATACACTTTCCCTTAGATAAGAAAAAAGTATTTTAGTGTAATATAACGGGTAATACCTCTGATTCCTAACAATAATACTGGACAATTTTCATCGTTAATTGTTCCTTCTAGTTGTCTTCTTTATTTTTTTTTTCTGTCTCCTGGAATGACTGTTGAACTATTTCCACCAAAAAATATTAAGTTATTTAATCGGAGAATAAGTGACTGCTAGCGCCATGTTGGCAAATGTGATAACTAGAGATCGAATGTTATTTATTATAGATATTGTAAATGTGACTTCATATAAGTTCATAACAACAACCCTAGAGTTGTTTTCCTTGAAGTTCATTTTGCCTATAAGTGCCTATAAATGCCTATTTGTAATTTTTTCTCGAAATTACCTCAGTATTTCAATTAAATTAATTTAAATGGACAAATTTCATGGCACAGATCATTTCATAGAAGTTTTCAAGTGTCATTTTTATAAATTCCCTTAGAATATTTTAGGTAAGGGTGGCAATAACCCAATAACCTAGCAGGTAGATGGTTTCCCCCTCAATGCACCTTGTTAGGTAAATATTGTATTTTTCCACCTCATGCATTCCTGTTAAGCGAAATAGCCCTAAACTATGCTCCATTGTATTATGCTCCGGCTCTAAGGCTTGGAGAAAAGTTCTTTGCTTATTTTCAATACAAACATTGTTGAGTGACAAAGAGGGTTCTGCTCTTTGTAAAAAGGCAAAACAAATTCCAAAAGCATCTGTGATATCTTCGCATGCTATTGATAGCATATGTTTATATTCTTAACGTAACACTGTAAAAAGTTATGTTGCAATTCATTTTTTGTAAGAGCCTATTTTGAATTTATTAGTGCCTATATTAATGATTTTAGTGCCTTTTTTGCCTGCCTTTTTTGCATTTTAAGTGCTTAGCATCCGGACTCTAGTGATAACACACGTTCCCGCTATTGCCAACATGATTACTCACATATAAGGGGATTCTATTCCAGGAGTCATATCAGTGGGCAAGTTAGGATGACAACATGGACATGTTATTGTACACCAGATTAGTTTGGACAAGTTAGGATGAGAAAATGAGCGAGTACACCGGATTAGTTCGGCGTGCACTTGTTTGTTTAGCGTGTTCTTGTGATAAGTTGGTTACACTGTTTGAGCAATGACGAATACATAGTTTACATTGTAACAGCCTAATGGGCTAGTGATCAGTGTTTCTGACTTCAGTTCGTGAGGTCCCGGGTTAGCTTCTCGGTCAGACCATAGGAATTTTTCCTTAAAGGGAATTATTCTTGTGGTTGCTCATGGTCTAGAATTAGATTAAGTTTATGATAATATCATCGGGGTAATATAACTATACCTTCCAGGTGCTCCAATGTAAGAAATTGATTACAATTCCGCCAATGTCAGGAAAAAAAAAACCAGAAATGTCATAAAAGACAGCTTGATGTCATTGGACAACATTGTGGTTTTAGGTTACTTCCAGCTCAACTTTTCTCTTTATTCTAAGGCATTTCTCACTTTTTTGGAACAAATCAACATATGTATTTGTCTCAGAATTATTCACTTATTGCAACAATAAATTGTGTTTTTTATAATTTTTATATGAATTTATGTAGGTGATACTGTGCCATAGAACCCCAAAAAATTTGCCTTGCTCCCAATACTCACAGGTAAATTGTACAGTATAGTGTTCAACGAACATATATGAGTTTTATCGTTGGAGTTGTGTCATTACTTATTCAGTGTTTATATTGTTTGTCTGTACAGTGCATACATTAGACATGATAATTATGTTTGTTCCAAAAAACAGTTCTAAGAGCGTGTCACACGTTGCACAGATTGAAAGATACAAATGTGAATGTTGTTCACAACTTGGAACCGTGCTTATGTAGTCCACATGTGAATATTTAACTTAGGGCATTGACCATTGTTGTCTAACTTTTGCGCAGACGTATTTATTCTAGGTTAAACATAGGCCTATCTTTTGAAATCGTGTTTTGTCCTATTACAGCTTCACTGAAGTGTATTTAGCCACTCTTTCAAAATTCTTCTTAGGCATTCACAACTGCCCTAGAACTACTTTTAACAATGTCCCTATTATGGATAACACTGAGAATCGAACTTCTACTTGAACAATATCTGTTCCTCGACTTCTGAGAGAGCTAGCAGCGGAGATGAGAATTCTGGGAAGTTTCGACGTAAATACCAGACGAGATGCAATTAAAAATACAGAAGTAAGATTATAATTTGGTATTAGACAGTTACAGGAATACACCCTGTCCGTTGAATCACCTCAAAGAAATATAAATATCTCGCCACTAAGTGCATTTAGAAATATGTTTCTCATCCTGTTTTACGTAGAAACGATATCAATATCCATATGTGCGCCTCTGGTGACCCGAATAATATCAAGATTATATCTATCTCCACGTGTTCCGCAGTATTATAGATGTGACGGAAGAACATGTGTCTCTTATCCGCCTTCGGAGGTCAACCAGGTCAAGTACAGGATTTCGATAAACAATGCGTTTTATGTGTCCCAAAAAACAAAAAAATCTAAGAGGGTCAAATCTGGTGATCTTGCAGCCATTCAATGGGACCTGATTTTCCAATGTGTTTGTTTGGAAATTGCATGTTAAGATAGTCTTGAACTTAATATGCGTAATGTGGAGGGGCACCATCTTGCTGGAAGAAGATATCATCCAGTATTTGTGGAACTGCATAGTTCTACAGCATATCTAGGTATCGTATCCCTATTACAGTGCTTTCAGCAAAGAAGAAAGGTCCGACCACAGTATCACAAGTCGAAGCACACCACATGTTAACTTTGACACATGGGTTTTCTTCCCCCTCCCATATTCTACAGTTATAGCAGTACATCTTACCACTCGTGCGAAGTAAATACATTTACTATCGTTATTCAACTTAATTTATTGTATAATATTTTGTTTACTGCTCAGTTTTTGGATGATCACCCTTATCTTTCTTCATTCCCAGTCGATATTGGTTAATATCGATGCGAAAAGTTTTGAAATGCAGGGCATTTTGTAAGATGATCTCCATTCATAATTGTATTATCCTATTTACATAACACACAAATTAAGGTTTTGTAAACAGATGTCCTATTTAAATGGACAGCCAAGCAATTATGACTAATTCTTAGATCGAATAAACCACTGTTCATGTCTTGGTGTATCTGGCCCAAGAATTTGATAGTTTATATATGCATGCTTAATCTTTAATTAAATTCCTTGTTCTTGCAATTACCATCCTCTCCCCTGGTCAGCGTTTCTGATTACAGCTCATGAGATCCCGGGTTCGATTCCCGGTCAGACCATAGGAATTTTCCTTAAAGGGAATTATTCCTGTGGTTGTCCATGTTCTTAAATTTAGGTTGAGAACTCTCCTATCGGCCGCGGTGGACTAGTGGTTATGCTCCTTGCCTCTGGTCCCGAGGGTCGCGGGTTCAACCCCGGCCGGGGTCGATGGATTTTTTAGGATGGAAAAATCCAAGGAGCAAGTCCTCCGGGAGTGACTTTAAGCCGTGGGTCACGAGTCTGAAGATTTTCAGCCTCGTAAAAGATCCTTAAGCCTAAATGAAAGGCAACTAAGCAAAATTTGCCGAATTGTCCCCTCCTAGTACTACCTTGGTTTCCTAGATGTCAGTATGAGGCGGAACGCTGACCACGGACCACTCAAATGACATCTATACGAAAACAAGTGTAACTAAATTAGTATGGTTCAAATTTATCCCTATAGGGGAGAGCGCCTAAATCTCTGTTAAGGGAAACATGGGCTTACAAGAAGAAGAACTCTCCTGGCGTTTCATTATCATTTATCACCCATCATATCATCGGGGTAACGTAACTCCGCCTTCAAGATGCTCCAACCTAAGAAATGGATTACAATTCCGCCAGTATCAGGAGAGAAAGCCAGAAATGTCATATAAGACAACCTGATGGCATTAGACAAAAGCATTATTTTTCTGTTAATGATTTTAAGTTATATCTTTCTAAGCTTGACATTTGACAAGGAAGCCACTTCTACTCGGGAAGGCCCATGTCTCTATTTTTGAGCTGGTAACGCTCTGTAAATTTGAAGAAGTTCTTTTCAGTCATTTCTTCTTTTTTGTTGCATAGATATGTGTTCTACAAATTCTTAAAATCGTAAGCAGTATTTTTAATCTTCTTACAGTTATTAAAGTATATTTTAGGTGCCTAAATATTCATACTGAAGAGCCTAGTAATTGATAATAAGATTTTGTAAACTTACCTTGACAATGACTTGCTTAACCTCAATCGGAAGTCTCCTAATTTCGGCGATGTCACTCGCTGGAATTGGAGTCTGTGAATCCACCACTGCCATTACCTCCTCCTGATTAGGCACGGGAAGAGCTAGAATCGTGGTGCCGCACATGGCGACCAGAACTGCGCTCAACAATCTCATAATTTCGCGTCTGCAAACTATATCTGAAAGAGAAGAATATTTATCATTACACAGTTAGCAATAAAGATAACGTATCATAATAAATTTGAATTTAAAACTCAAAATCGGAAGAAAGAAGTCGAAAAGAAATAGAACATTGTTAGGTAATAGAACACATGTTCAAGTTTAGTTACTGTGCTATCCTGCATTAGATGTAGGATACTCTAAGCAGTAACATAAAAGTCCGTCACGCAGGAACTGTGTAAACTAAGTGAATTTCTAAGTGAGTCGAATTTATGGTCCGATTTTACTGGTTTACGAAATACATCAATTTCATCTGCAATAGCAAAGTTGAATGGAATTTGTGGGACTATTTAACTCATGTCCCAAATGGGAGTCAATGACCAATCACAATTCAATGATTTTTTATTTACAACCAATCACAGTCGTGTTTCGCCTAGAATTTACCAACTAAGGTTTATCATAATAAAGAAAGCACCTCCTTTTTAACATTCTGAATAGACCATAGCATTATTTTGCAGTGACTAACCCCACAAGAAATATGGCTACCAGATTGTATATATAGTGTATGAATGTCAACACATACCGCATGCGGGAGTTAGTATAAAACATTTGTAGCAATTCATTATACCACCAAAAAAAGAAACCACTGTTTGCACTTTCTTAAATGTATTTTTTCCCAGGTAATAACATTCCAGAAAAATATAATTGTCATAAGTAATGCCACGAGTGATTTCCAAATTATCGATAAATTCACGACTCACGAAGTGAGGAGTGAATTTATCTAGAGAATTTGGAAATCAAGAGTGGCATTTGTTAGGACTATTTAACGAATAAAATAAAGCTGTTTACTCACAAATCATTTAACTACAGTTATTTAAAAATATTTTTATATTTAAAGTAAACGGTGATGTTTGAAAACTAATGAGAAACGATAGGTAGCCTACGCTTCTACTGCTTCTTTTGTTTATCACTGGCAACCAGATCATACTATTTATTGCCAAAGGAACGCAATATTGTAAGAATGCTCTCTAGTGGAGAAAAAATGAAACACATCAATCTGTATATTAATTCATTTTTGATGTCGTATACATTTAAGAAAGTGCAAACAGTGGTTTCTTTTTTTGGTGGTATAATCAATTGCTACAAATGTTGACATGTAAGCACTATTATATACAATCTGGTAGCCGTATTTGTTATAGGCTCAGTCACTGCAAAATAACGGTCAGACCTGTTCAGAATATTAAAAAGGAGGAGCTTTGCTTAATATATGATAATCCTAACGTTGATAATTATTTCGTGAAACACGTCTCTGATTGGTTGTAATACAGAAATCATTGAAACGTGATTGGTCATTGACTCCCATTTGGGGCATGAGTTAAATAGTCATATTTACATCATAGGACATCAGAAATTAATTAACATACAGTTTGATGTGTTTCATTTTTTCTGCCTTAGAGTGCATTCTTACAATGTTGCGTTCCTTTGGCAATAAATAATATGATCTGGTTGCAGTGATGAACAAAAGAAGCAAATGAAGTGTACCAATCGTTTCTCATTTGTTTTCAAACATCGCCGTTTACATTAAATAAACAAATATTTTAAAATAACTATATTTAAATAATGATTTGTGAGTAAAGAGCTTAATTTTATTCGTTAAATAGTCCTAACAATGCCACTCTTGATTTCCAAAATCTCTAAATAAATTCACTCCTCACTTCGTGAGTCGTGAATTTATCCATAATTTGGAAATCACTCGTGGCATTACTTATGATAAACAGATATTCAAAAAAAACTAAAATGTATATTATAAATCAATAGTAAGAAGTTCAGTGACATGGAGCAGAAACGTGCACTAACTAAATAACTAACTCACTGGTATTATCGAATTCGTAGGTTCATGGCCGCACAGAACAAAAGCTCTCCATACATCCCTATCCTGAGCTAATGTTTTCCAATTCCCTGTATAATCCACTACCCTCAAATCATGGTTGTTATTCTCCGACTTCATTCTTGGTCTACGAACTGGGCGTTTTCTCTATGGTTTTTCTACAAGAAGATTCCATGCATGTCTTTCCAGAAACGCGGACTATAAATTCAAGTTTGAAGTCAAAATTGTAGTCTGTAGAAATGAATTTATTTAGAAGTTCTGCACGGTGATCTAAATTAGACAGCTTGAGAAGCACTATTATTCGAGAAAAAATTGAACTTTGACGAAACAATTATACAATTTGTAGGAAATAATCACAATGGTTTCGACACATGAAGAGGATGAATGAAGACAGATTGCTAGTTAGGAGTTTGGAGTGGATTCCAAATCGGAGAAAAAGAAGAGGGAGACATAAGAAGACATGGATAGAGGGAATTATGCATTTGATGAAGGACAGGGGACTGCAGGATGGTGACTTAAGGACAGAGATGAACATAAAAAGAGAATTACCACTTAATATAACGTTGTATACATTTATAAAACTGTTAAATAAAAAATAATAAAATAATTTAATTAACTCTTAAATTGGCGAAACGTTATTTTCTCGTGTATGCTATTTAAATGTCTCGGATCGGAGAGAAGACATTTTTTTTTTTTTTTTCCCTGTTTCAATTAAACCCTCTCTTCTAATTGTCGGATGTCGCTGATTTTTAACCTGTGTGTTTGTTTATCTTTAGTCCAAAAATTTTTCTCAGAACTTTATTCTCAAATACTCGTTATAATATAACTGTGAGAATATAAGTTTTATGTATTTTGAGTTCAATCTTAGTATAAACGAGAACGATGTTAATATAAAACGCACACACGTTTTACAAATATTAGGCTTTATAAATAATATTTTAAACCAACATCTTGAAAAAAACATTCCGATTCCGATTGAGGGTCTTTCCACTTTTCAGCGGTTGCCCTTTTACCAGCCGGCTGCCGGCCCTTCACATCCACATGTGTCAATCACAGAGGTAGATGATCAACAGCCAGTGTAGGGGTGACATGTGGTTAGCATGTAGAGTCCCCCAGCCGTTATAGCTGCTTCCTCAACCTGGAGCCGCTACTTATTGTAGCTACCCAATTGCCTCACGATGCTGGGTGGGCACCGGTCCCATTCTGGCCGAAATACCATGAGAAAATTTCTTCCCCCATGGAGACTCGAACCAGCGCAAATCCCGTAGCTCTGTGCCAAGGCTTCCTACCTTAACCGCTCGGCTACGGCGCGGGACGAAAAAAAAACATTCAAGACTCAAATTATATAAAACTCTCGCCCTCCCGAATTTCCTGCATGAAAGGGAAATCTGCGTTCCAAAAAAAGAAATACATCACCAGATTAAGAGCTGCAGAATTGAGATTCATGCGCCGAACTGCTGGATATACTCCACTTGACTATCAGACGAATTAAGATTTTTAACCCTTAAATTGGCGAAACAATAATTTGTCGTGCCAGATATTTAAATGTTTCGGACCGCAAAGAAAACAAAATAATGTAAAACTCATAAGTTATTATTGTAGGCTACATTATTACGTAATTTGACACAAACTTAGGTAATTTATAATCATTTGTTTTTTATTGTTTTATAAAGAAAATAAATAAAAAATGAAATCAATGTATCTTAAAAGATACATTGTGAAGTTAAGGGTTATAGGAACTTCACATACAACCTTTAGAAAAAAATATATCCACCTGCAGAGACAGATGACTGCAAGATGTATCCCGAATGGCACTACTAGGATCCCAAATGCAGTTCTTCGGTATCGCCCACAACAACAACGACATAGATATCCAAAAAAACTACTTTTAGTCCCTGTCTAGTTGAGACCGAAACATGTCAACATTGGCCTATATTCATGAATGGTGTACGATGACGATCTTAATTTACTAGATTTAACCGCTGTGGTTTCGAAGTAGCGTGCTGCCTTGTCATGCAGAGAGCCCGGGTTCGATTCCCGTTTGGGATAACTTTTCTGGGTGAGGTTTTTCGGGGTTTTTCCTCGCCTATAAGACAATTGTCAGGAAACTTTAAAGACCAAACGGTCCCGAACATGTATGGCCATCTTAATTATCATCATTCATTCGTCTTAGATTAAGTTTAGGATTGAGTACCCTCAGGCACACCACTCTCATCATCACCCACCATATCATCGGGGCAGCTCCATTCCGTCTTCCTGGCTTCCCAACCTCAGAAGTGGGTTACAATTACGCCAATGCCAGAAGAGAACACCAGATATGTTGAAATGAGTATCTGGGTATTGAATACATAAGCAATATTCAAACTTTATTAGTTACATAATGCGCTATGGTTTCTTTAAAAAAATGCTAATATCACTGAGCAACAAAAAAAAACTTTTTTTTTGTGTCAGAAAGAAAAATATGTGATTGTGATAGTCTTTTTTCTCCTGAATTCAAATATGATATCGGTTTTTCTCCATCACGCAAGGTTTCCCAAAAACAGGAATTTATAATTTCAAACACTTTAATATCTTCTACATTCGTAACTACACAATATTCGAACATTCGGACTCACCTAGAAACTAAGAAATGACGATTTTCTGCTATATTTCTCCTATGGAGCATCCCTCTTGATGGTCCAACAATAATCGGGCAGCATATTAGGATTCCATTTGCCTTGATATCTCTTTTCCACAGCTGAAACCATTTGAGTTATCTCATTTGGTTTTATTTTACAATGGAAAAATGGACGAAAAAACGTTTATTAAAAAAAGTATTATTTAAATCCATTAATTGAAATTGAAATAAATAAAAAAACTGTGGGTGATGGAAAAATTCCGAATACATATTTGAAAACACGATAAAAAAACTGCATTACGTACAACTATTGGTACTCATGAGACAAAAATCATGTTGACTAGTGTATTGTGGAATGAGTAATTGTATGGTGCAGATATTGACATTAAGATGGAGGGATCAATATTATGATGAGGGGATTATATACCTTGAAGTTAGCAAGTACGTGTTGTGTATTGGTTGAGGTCATGGGAAAATTGGTTTAAACATGGGAGGGAAAGAAAGTGTTTCAAGTGTGGGTGTCAGCAGGAGAGAGTTGTCAGGGTTGTGCAAAACACATTGTCACGGTCAACTTGTATAGCTTTGGTATTACAAAGATATCGTCACGAGAACAAATACACGAAAATATTAATTCTTAAAGATAGTGACTATAGAATTCAGAATCGATACTTATAAAAATTCATTGTGAACCTTCATGAGGTTATATAGTAAAATGTTAAAATATTAAAATATATACCTGATATATATCAGTCCTGTTTAATTTAAATTAATTTCTGTTTTTAAAAAATCTCAGAGTTAGCCTTTAACGATCTATGATAAACATAATCCATAGTAATTCTGCCCGAAGGTAATGTACTTTTTTGTCTTTCATTGAGTCAAGAAAATCGGTAGAAGTAAGATTCTCGTGTGCTGACAATCCGTTCATCCGATGGTGATGGGCGCACGAGGACACTCCGCATATTTTATTTTTGTCATATTGTGGCATAATTTTATATTTAAGATCATTAAATATGATTTTATATTACACTTAAATTCATGGTTTGGATTTTTAAATGGAAGAAATTTTTTATCTTGTGTAAAAATACAAGTTTTTAACTTTAAATTTGGCAAGTCACTGACTTAAGGAACGCACTAAAAATAAAATAAGAGCCCACATCGAAATTAAGAGGGAATAATTTGAATAATGCATTCTACATCTCTTTTTAATTGAATCAGAATCTTTTAAAATGAATGACAGGCTCCAACTTTAAAGGTTAGGTCTGGTACCGAACTTCACTGCAATCATAGCATTTTCAGGTTATGCTTGTAGCTTTACTAGGGAATTGTAGGTGTGGTAGCTTCCCGTTGCTTTCCACACCGGTGAAGGATGATGATGATAATGATAAGGATGATGATGATGATGATGGCCATATGATTTCGGGGACCGTTTGGGCCTTAAAGTTTTCCTGGCTTTTGTGTTACAGGTGAGGAAAAACCCCGATAAAAACTTCGCCCAGAAAAACAGCCCCGACCGGGGATCGAACCCGGGCCCGCTGCGTGACAAGGCAGCACGCTACCTCGACACCACAGCGATGGACGATAAACATAAAATTGAGACAGTATAAATGAGATTTCTGAGATCCGTTGCAGGTGTATCTCTAAGAGATCAAAAGAGAAGTCACGATATCAGATATACATTCCTGAATTTAGGTCATTTGTTGACCTGTTTCGGCCTCAAGAGAAACAACATCCAAAAGTCTTTTGAGTGGACGTCTCGTCTTCTTCTTCCTGCAGGTTGATGTCTTAACATTTGTTTGGGTGTCCTGTGAATTTCCATTCGATGAACATGTTGCATCCATCTTGACTTGTAATCAGAAATTTTGTTCTCTAAAGGTTGCAAGTGTAATTCTTCTAAGATGTCTTCTTTTTTATCTGTTAGTGTGTATTCTGCAGTTCTCCGAAGGTATCTCATTTCAGCTCAGAGATAAATTACAAGTATATAATATAAACGAGAGAGTATACAGAAATAATTGTAAATGGTTTGAACATGTACAAAATAATGTCAAATAATCGTTTATCAAAACAGATACTTTAGTATAAACCACGAGGCCGAATAAATGTAGGAAGACCGAAACGATGTTGGAAGGACAACCTGTAGCATATTGTGCAGCGGGGAGCGGAACGGGCCACAGGCCCATACAATGAAGATGATGATGATGACGAAAAAAACTTCGTCAAGTAGAATCTTTTAGAAGCATGAACCATCTTCGGCAAAAATACCAAATGACATGCAGTGAATGGAACATGTTTCTGAAAGACCTACTGTACATGGTTTTAACTCCTGACGATTTTTTAAACAGAAATTAATTTTAGTTGCGACGATTCATAAATCAGGCACTTATTGTATTATGTTATTAGAATACAGAACCATCATCATCAGAGTACATTCACGAATTTAGGCCATTTGTTGATCTGTTTCGGCTTCAAGAGAAACACTATCCAAAAGTCTTTTGAGTGGACGTCCTGGCCTTCTTCCTGCGTTGACTGCTCATTAAAACACTGTATACTGTTGAGCAGTCTTCCCATTCACCTGTCTGTTCGACTCTCTTTGACCCAAAAATTTTCCTCAGAACCTTATTTTCAAATATTCATAATATTTTCTGAAAAGTTAGAATTTTTATCTTACTTACTTACTTACTTACTCACTGGCACTATCGAACCCGTAGGTTCATGGCCGCGCGGACATAAACTCTCCATACATCCCTATCCTGAGATAATGTTTTCCAATCATTCCCTGTATAATCTACTTCCCTCAAATCATAGTTAATGTTATTCTCCACACCTCATTCTTGGTCTACCAACTGGGCGTTTTCCCTCTGGCTTTCCTACAAGAAGCTACCATGCAAGTCTTTCATTCCCCATACGTGCAATATGTCCTGTCCATCGCAGTCTACGAGACCTGACTGTTCTTATTATATCTGGCTTCCTATAAAGACCATGTAGTTCGTTGTTATGTAGTCTTCTCCATTCACCTGTCTGTTCATCTCTCTTTGGTCCAAAAATTCTCCTAAGTACTTTATTCTCAAATACTTGTAATCTCCTTTCCTCCCTTAAAGTAAGAGTCCATGTTTCACATCCATATAATATAACTGGTAGAATAATAGTTTTATATATTTTCAGTTTAACGTTTTTTTAAAGGAGTTGGGACATCAAGAGTCTCTGTAATGGATAATAGCGCGCATTTTCCAGAATTGAGCCTATGTTTAATTTCTTTGTGCATCTCATTCCTATTTGTGATTATTGTTCCTAGGTATTTGAATTCAGCCACTTCCTCAAAATTTCCCTCATTTGTCATTAGCTGTCCATTTCCATTATATAATGTATTTCTATGTGTAACCATATATTTAGTTTTATTGATATTTACTTCCAGTACCAATTCCTTAGTGTTACTCAACAGTGTGTGCGTATTGTCCTTTAGTATCTCCTCGCTATCGCCCAATAGTACTACATCATCAGCATAAACTAACAGCTTATTAATACCATTCAGTTGTAAGGCTTCCTCATTCTCTAAAGATTTAATGGCATGCTCTAGTACAAAATTAAATAGTAGAGGAGATAGTGCATCTCCTTGCTTCAACCCATTCTGGATTTCAAAAGTGTCCGAAAACTGTTTGCCTACACGCACCCTACTCTTTGTGCCATTTAGACACATTTGTATAAGTCTAACTAACTTTTTAGGAATTCCGAAATCCAGCAGGATACTATAAAACTTCTCCCTCTTAATTGAATCAGAATTTTTATCTACATTAAACAAAAATTGTGCAATTAAGTGTAGCTTGATTTGATTAGAATCACTTAAAGTAAGAGGACATGTTTCGCATCCAAATAATAACTGGAAGAATAACGGTTTTATATATTATTAGTTAAACCTTTCTTGAGAGAAGTTTAAATGACAGGAGTCCCTAAAACTCATAACAGCATGCTTTTCCAGACTTGATACTGTGTGTAATTTCCATTTGCACCTCATTCCTAACTTAATTACTGTTCCTATCACAATTCCATGGCCTTGATGGACCTTAGCCTACAAGCCGGCTGCTGGCCTCACATCCACATGTGTCAATCACAGAGGTAGATGATCTCTAGCCAGTGTAGGAGTGACATGTGGTCAGCATGTCGAGTCCCCCAGCCGTTATAGCTAGTTTTCTCAACCTGCAACCGCTACTTATTGTAGCTACTCAAATGCCTGACGATGATGGGTGGGCACCGGTCCCATACTGGCCGAAATACCATGAGAAAATTTTCTTCCACCATAGAGACTCAAACCAGCACAAGTACCATAGCTCTGCGCCAAGGCTTCCTGCCTTAACCACTCGGCTACGGCGCAGATAAATTAATTCTGTCACATCTTCAAAATTTCCCTAATTTGTTTTTAACTGTTCATTTCTATTATAAAATGTATTCCTACCTATGACCATATATTTAGTTTTAGTAATATTTACTTCTGGACCAGTATCTTTAATTAAAAATAGTACTAATTGTAGTCTGCAATTAATGCTATAAAGTTTTATTTCCTTCTTTAAAAAAACTAAAAATATTTTTTATTCACGGGCATGTCATTGATATCAAATATAATGGTTTATATTATATTATTCCGGCTTTTACAATGAATATACATTTTTCCGGTACCCATGTTCACAGTTAACTACACATTTGTTTCAACACATTTTTCCATTCTTGTCTGTTCATCCATATATCTTCCTCTATTTCCCATTCCCTCTTAGCTTCATAGATTCCCTGAATCCACGTAATAGTTGATCTACCCTTATTTTTCCTTCCCTGTGGTTCCCAATCCATGATTATCTTAGGTAGTCTTCCTTCTTCCATCCTTCTAATGTGTCCGTACCAATTTAATTGTTTCTTCTTTATAAAATCTAATATTGAATATTGTACCTGCATTTTTTCTTTTATATATGAATTTCTGATTTTATCCTTCCTGGATACTCTTGCAGCACGTCTCCAGTAGTCCATTTCAGTGGCGAGTAATTTTTTTTTTATTTGTGCATTTAAAGTCCACACATCAGCTCCATAGGTAATAATGCTTCTGATCATTGTATTAAAAATAGTTTTTTTTTGTTTCTTTGAAGATATGTTTGTCCTAACTATTCCATTTAGGGCAGATATAGCATAATTTCCTATATTGATCCTGTTTCTTATCTCTGTTTCTTGTTTTCCATCTTTAGTAATTTTAATTCCCAAATACTTATATTCTTCAGTGTATTTAATTGTCCCTAAATTTTCTTCTAGTATTAAATATAATGGTAATAATTATAAATACATTATTAAATTGTAGTAATGGAAATTTTGAAGAACTGCTGAATTCAAATGCATATGAACAATAATTTATTCATCACCTTCAAGGTACGTGCCTGTTGACCCGTTCCGTTCCCCGTTGCACAACATGCTACAGGTCGACCTTCCAATGTCGTAACAATAATGTATTACTAACCGAAATAAGGTTCAGAATGAAATTAAACATGGGCTCAGCTCAGGAAACGCGTACTATTAAACGCTACATATACACTTGCCTTGTCATACCAAATTATTTTTGAAAAAGTTTATTTAAAAACATATAAATCCCATTCTTCTTGTTATATGGATGTGAAACAAGGTATCTTACTTTAAAATAGGAGGAATATTACCAGTGCTTGAGAATAAAGCATAGGACTATAGGAAGTTTTTTGGACCAAACGGTGGATATTAGATAGGTGAATATTGAAGAAACTGAAAAACAGTGATCTCGAAAAGTAGATGTAATATGGGGTATGCATTCGTCCCGTTTTTCTCGGGACAGTCCTGTTTTTTTCGATAATGTCCCGTTCTCCCGAAAGTATTTTTGGGGACACTCAAATGTCCAGCTTTTGGGATGACGCTTTGTCAATGTATTTATGAATGGTGACTTTCGGATTGTTCTTTACTATGTAATTATAAATATGAATTATTTACAATTACACATATGAACTGGCAAATTCCTACCAGGGAAATGAAAATAATAATAATAATAAATACAGAAATGCATGTTTTAAGAAGATCAGCTGGAAAATCTAGAATGGATGGAATACGAAGTAAAGAAATAAGGGAAATTATGGGTGTACAAGAGGAGCCGGACATCATAGACATTTTAGAAAAAAAAAATATAACAGTGGTATGGCCATGTCAAAAGAATGCCAGAGCAAAGATTGCCTAAAATTGTTATGGAATGGATCCCAATAGAAAGGAGGAAGAGAGGAAGACCGAAGAAAACTTGGATAGATGGAGTACAAGAAGCTATGAATATCAGAGGATTGGAGGAAGATCAATGGATAGACAGAGAGGAATGACGGTTTGGTTTTCGGAAGACGGCGGCAGCTGCCATAATACAGGATGATGGTGATACATATGAACGTTAGAAAGCGCCAGTTGTATGACCACGATGCACTGTTTGGTCTATAATATTTGTTTTTTTTTTTTTACTCTCATATATTGGCAACTGGTACATTTTTCAAATTGTCAATCCATGGTCAGTGTAGCCAATGTCGGAAATTTCCTGCTGATTCTGGTTCTTTAGGGGTGAGAAATACAATTTTAACTTGGATGAAAAGGTCCCGCGCCGTAGCCGAGCGGTTAAGGTAGGAAGCCTTGGCGCAGAGCTACGGGACTTGCGCTGGTTCGAGTCTCCATGGGGGAAGAAATTTTCTCATGGTATTTCGGCCAGTATGGGACCGGTGCCCACCCAGCATCGTGAGGCAATTGGGTAGCTACAATAAGTAGCGGCTCCAGGTTGAGGAACCAGCTATAACGGCTGGGGGGACTCGACATGCTAACCACATGTCACCCCTACATTGGCTGTTGATCATCTACCTCTGTGATTGACACATGTGGATGTGAAGGGCCAGCAGCCGGCTGGTAAAAGGGCAACCGCTGAAAAGTGGAAAGACCCTCAATCGGATCGGACTTGGATGAAAAAGATTTAGTTAGTGGATTTATATGCCCCTGCAGGGATAAATAAATATTTTTAAATGTAATAACAATAAACAATACCTTTAGTGGTTTTTGATTTGTGAATGTTGATTATTTTATATTTGTATTGGCAACAGCGTTGTGGTAAAAGGAAAATTACTGTTTTTTAAATAATTTATTAATGTCACACTTTTTTTAAATGTCCCAGGCTTTTCCTTTAATATTTTGTACATGTCCCCTTTTACTTTGAAAATATTATGGACACTCTAATGTAATAAAATCTATTAAGTCTTTTATGGTACGAATGGGGAATCAAAGAGTGTCATGGGAATTTCCTGCAGAAATATCAGAAGAGAGTGCGTAGTAGATAGGTCAAGATTGAGTAAGAAAAATAACAATCACGATTTGAAAGATTTAAATTACACTGGTCAACATGAGTTTTGTCTCATGAGCACCACGTAGTTGTACTTAATACAGTTTTTTATCGTATTTTCAAATATGTATTCGGAATTTCTCCATCACCTACAGTTTTTTATTTCAGCTTCAATTAATGGATTTAAATTTTGTTTTAATAAACCTAGATTTCTTCCCGGAAAATCTTGACGCAGTGAGCGATAAGCACGGGGAACACTTTCATCAGGAGATTTCAGCTATGGAAAAGAGATATCAAGGCAAACGGGATCCTAATATGCTGGCCGATTATTGTTGGACCATCAAGAGCAGCGGTACTCATTACGCGGCCCTTGAAGATATTTATTAAGGCTCTTGGAATAATTTTACCTTCATTATATTACATTTAAATTTTTAATTCTAAGTATAAAATAATATTATCTTTATTGAAATTCTACAAAACTTTGGATGTCCCTGTGTCAACAAATATTGTTTCTTATATTTGGCTCTCTTGTAAATTCTAGTGAGTACCACTGTTCAAAAGGGATGCTCTACAGGAGAAATATAGCAGAAAATCGTCATTTCTTACTTTCTAAGTGAGTCCGAATGTTCGAATGTTGTGTAGTTACGAATGTAGAAAATATTAAAATGTTTGAAATTATAAATGCCTGTCTCTCGGAAAACTTGCGTGATGGAGAAAAACCGATATCATATTTGAATTCAGGAGACAAAAATGCTATCAGAATCACATATTTTTCTTTCTGAGACAAAAAAAATTGTTTTGTTGCTCAGTGTTATACAGGGATGATTGAAAACTTTTGGTTCAAGAAAGGTATGTAGGGGCCTATGGAGAGATTGCTTCCGCATGGCTACTAACCTCCGGGTTGACAAGATATAACAAATAATCTAGGCCTAATACATGGCAGAATGAAGATGTCATGTTTAATACAGTTGTATGCAAGATTGTCAGATAATTGCAATGTAATATGTAAGAGATGTTATATTGTTTCTGGAATCGCTTGCGCAGTGAACGGTGTGCAGTCACGCGTGACACGTGACATAGTTACTGATAATGGCAAGCAAGGTACTACGACAGTCAAATGTACCATAATTATGATGACTATTTAACTCATGCCCCACATGGGAGTCAGTGACCAATCACATTTCAATGATTTTTTTATTTACAACCAATCACAGTCGTGTTTCGCCTAGAATTTACCAACTAAAGTCTATCATAATAAAGAAAGCTCCTCCTTTTTAACATTCTGAATAGGTCATAGCATTATTTTGCAGTGACTGACTATGTAATAAATACGACTACCAGATTGGATATATATAGTGCATGAATGTCAACACATAGCGCATGCGGGAGTTGATATAAAAATATTTGTAGCAATTGCTTATACCAACAAAAAAAAAGAAACCACTGTTTGCACTTTCTTAAATGTATTTTTTCCCAAGTATAACATTCCAGAAAAATATAATTGTCATATTTACATCATAGTACATCAGAAATTAATTAATATACCGTTTTATGTGTTTAATGTTTTCTCCACTAGAGTGCATTCTTACAATATTGCGTTCCTTTGGCAATAAATAATATGATCTGGTTGCAGTGGTGAACAAAAGATGCAAATGAAGCGTACCAATCGTTTCTCATTTGTTTTCAAACATCGCAGTTTACATTAAATATATAAATATTTTAAAATAACTAATAGTTGAATAATGATTTGTGAGTAAAGAGCTTAATTTTATTCGTTAAATAGTCCTAACAATAATGCCACTCTTGACTTCCAAATTCTCTAGATAAATTCACGACTCACGAAGAGAGGAGTGAATTTATCGATAATTTTGGAAATCACTCGTGCCATTACTTATGATATTTTACCACATCGAATAATTATATGAAATGTAAGGGGGCGTCGTCTATGAAAGGGGTAAAAAAAGTAGTTCAGTATATATATACATACATTAGCTAATATCCGGCGTGCGCTGCTACACCTAAATAAATTCAATATTAAGGATTAATTATTATAGGCTATATGGTACATACTAGATAGATAGATGGAAAGCTCTGCGGCCATCACTTAAGTGTTGGCGGTGAGCGATCCATTTTGGTCCTCCTTAATAGGTAGAACCCCGGGTTCCTGTAAAATACATTAGCCCCGGTTTAAATTTTGAATTTAATTTTGAAGTTAATTAGAGAGTGAAGTCGGAAGCGGACCTTTTGGGGTTCTATTCCGTCCGATGTTTCAGGGTCCTCTTTCGGTAGAGAGAGATATATACTATGATGAGTGGTACATGATAAATGGTACATACTGAGACAAATCAAACATGAAGGTTGGGAGTCATTTTTTAAATTTCGAATTTCGGGTAAACCCACACTTCTATCGCCCGGATTTCGATGAATTTTGGCCAATACCTACTTCGGTTCATTTTAATATCATATATTGAGTTTCGTTGTTAAACATCGAAAATTGCGACTGCTAGAGCCACTTTTCAATTTTTGTATCAGGTGAACTTTTCATCTGATGGTTTTAGAGGGTCCAATTGTGAATCTAAACAACCCAGAAACCCAATCAAACACAGAGAAAAATGTTTCATCAAATCGGACCAATCGTTTAGGACTAGTTCTGTGACATACACACGTGTATGACTTATCTTAACCATATTTTCTTCATTTTAATTTCCACACCCCTCAATACTCTTAGGGGTTCTACTAGCCAAATTTAGTTTTAAATATCATTTCGATTGCCACTAATAGACTTAGCGACCCCAACAATTTTGAATTCGACACTAATATTTGATTTTATGCTCCGTGGCGCAAGCGGTTAATACGCTCGTCTTTCACCGCTGGGCTCCCGAGATCGCGCCCCGGTCACTCCATGTGGGTTTCGTGGGGGACGAAACGGAACTTTGGCAGGTTTTCCTCGGGGTTCCTCCCGTTTTCCCCTGCCACAATTTCATTCCACCATTTCTCCATAAGTCCACTGCTGTGGTCTCGAGGTAGCGTGCTGCCTTGTCACGCAGCGGGCCCGGGTTCGATCTCCGGTCGAGGCAGTTTTTCTGGGTGGAGGTTTTTATCGGGGTTTTTCCTCACCTGTAAGACAAATGTCAGGAAAATTTTAAGGCCCAAACGGTCCCCGAAATCATATGGCCATCATCTTCATCATCATCATCATTATCATCATCACCATCATCCTTCCGGCAACGGGAAGTTACCACACCTACACAATTCCCTAGTAAAGCTGCAAGCATAGCATGAAAATGCTATGATTGCAGTGAAGGACCTGCCTTTGGGCAGAATTACTATGGATGGATTTCTCCATACTCATCTCATCCATTTCGTTTCATCATCTGACCCTGTGATGGTGCGTCAGGTATGGTCGGCCGGCACCCTTGTCATTCACAGACCTCTCTCTCTCTCTCTCTCTCTCTCTCTCTCTCTCTCTCTCTCTCTCTCTCTCTCTCTCTCTCTCTCTCTCTCTCTCTCTCCTTTCTCTCTCTCTCTCTCTCCTCTCTCTCTATCTATCTAACTCTCTCTCTCTCTCTCTCTCTCTCTCTCTCTCTCTCTCTCTCTCTCTCTCTATATATATATATATATATATATATATATATATATAGGGACTCATCTCATCTGATCCGTCGACCCGACCCTGAGTTGGACATGAGTTGAGGATATTTAGTTATTGTTGTTTCTATATTTAACCCCCTCAGGTGTACAAGAGGTCCTTTACCCTCAAGGTAAGGCTGGAAAATGCAATATTACAGTAGCATGCCCTGCAATATTCGCAAGGATGTCCACCGCTGTGGTCTCGGGGTAGCGTGCTGCCTTGTTACACAGCGGGCCCGGGTTCGATCCCCGGTCGGGACAGTTTTTCTGGGTGAGGTTTTTATCGGGGTTTTTCCTCACCTGTAAGACAAATGTCAGGAAAACTTTAAGGCCCAAACGGTGCCCGAAATCATATGGCCATCGCAATCATCATCTGAGGTTAAGTTTATGATTAGGGACTCTCCTGGCGCACCACTATCATCATCATCACCCATCATATCATCGGGGCAATGTAACCCCGCCTTCCAGGCGCCCCAACCGCAGAAGTGGGTTACAATTACGCCATGCCAGGAGAGAAACCAGGAATGTCGGAAGACAAACCTGGGGAAAAAATATTCGCAAGGAGAGATGAAACACCTGTAAAATCTCAGAAAAGAAATTCAAGTCGACAAGAAATGCTTTGCCAATGCTTGTCAAAATACTGCTGTGTCATAGAAGCTTATGTATTGTGATCATTAAGCGCAGAAAGCTGTTTAACAAAAGTATTGTATTCAAATTGGTGCAGATTAAAAGAACACACATAGGAACCAGACTTAGAGGAAGCGTAGTTTTGTCTTGTTAACGCGCTCTAAAAAAATGTATCTCGCTCTTAAATAAATTTCACATTTCATAATTCAATATGCAAATATTTGCGACTACAATGAAAGCGAAATCTCTTCAAAACAACTTTCATTGGTGTCAGCTGAAGAGACTTGAGTGGTCCAGACACTTTCACTGAGGACCATCTGCACTGACTTAATCCAACCCGGACGTTTTCGTTACCTTGAAAATTATACAGAACTTAGTTTATAATCATCATCACCATCATTATATCCTATAGGCTCTCTCCCATTGGAGCAAAGGGTCTCAACAAATATATATAGGCCTATATTTTATTTTGAAAATGCCCCAGGTTGTCTTTCGACATTCCTGGTGTTCTCTCCTGGAATGGCGTAGGCCTACTTGTAACCCACTTCTGAGGTTGGAGCGCCTGGAACGCGGGATTACGTTGCCCCGATGATATGATGGGTGATGAATGTAATGATGATAGTGGTGCACCAGGAGAATCCCTAATCCTAAGCTTAATCTAAGATGAATATGAATGATGATGATTGCGATGGCCATATGATTTCGGGGACCGTTTGGCCCAATAAGTTTTCCTGAAATTTGCCTTACAGGTGAGGAAAAACCCCGATAAAAACCTCACCCAGAAAACTGTCCCGACCGGGAATCGAACCCGAGCTCTCTGCGCGACAAGGCAGCACGCTACCTCGAGACCACAGCGGTGGACAAGGTCTCAACAAATATTCGTCGCCTTTTCTATTCTTGGCAATATTGACAAACTTTAGACTATGTTGCCCCTGTGTTCTGTATTCTGCCTTCTGTTTTTGCTCTTCTACTTTCTTCTTCAGTCCCGCGCCGTAGCCGAGTGGTTAAGGCAAGGCGTCTTGGCGCAGAGCTACGGGACTTGCGTTGGTTCGGGTCAGCATGGAGAAAGAAATTCTATCATGGAATTTCGACCAGTATGGTGTCGTTTCCCACCCATCATCGTGAGGAATTTGGGTAGCAACTATCCGGCTCCAGTCGAAAAACCCAACTATAAAAACTGGGGGACTGGACATGCCGAATACATGTCACATACACACTGTCTACCTTTGTGATTAACACATGTGGATGTGAGGCTAGCAACCGGCTGGTAGACAAGGGCCATCTAGATCTGTCGTGCCATGGAGATATCTTTATGTTTTTTAAACCGTGTGATCTTTGGTATTCCCATCTTTCTGCTCCCTAGCGTATTCGATCTTAAAGATTTTTTTGTCAATTTTTAAAGAATTTTCTCTTATTCGTTTTTATTGTTGGTTTATTTGCTCTTCCCTTTAACTGTTTATTTGAAATTCCGTTTGACCGCCATATAGAGCAATTTAGGATCCTTCTGATGTAGCCATTTATAAAGATTTGGAGGCTTCTAGATATATGTACATTATTTTCCATGTATTACACATTATCAATGAAACCCAAATCACCAAACCAAAATATTAAAATAGTCAATGCGTTTCGATAGCGAGGCTATCATTACTCTGGTTAACATGATTTTTTGCCTCATGAGTACCAATAGTTGTACAAATATGTATTTGGAATTTCTCCATCACCCACAGTTTTTTATTTCAATTTCAATTAATGAATTTAAATAATTAGTTTTTAATAAACGTTTTTTCGTCAATTTGTCCATTGTAAAATAAAACAAAATGAGCTAACTCAAATTATTTCAGCTATGGAGAAGAGATATCAAGGCAAATGGAATACTAATATGCTGGCCGATTATTGTTGGACCATCAAGAGTGATGTTCCACAGGCGAAATATAACAGAAAATCGTCATTTCTTACTTTCTAGGTGAGTCCGAATGTACGAATATTGTGTAGTTACGAAATTTAGAAAATGTTAAAGTGTTTGAAATTTTAAATTCCTGTCTCTCGGAAACCTTGCTCGATGGAGGAAAACCGATATCGTATTTGAATTCAGGAGAAAAAATACTATCAGAATCACATATTTTTCTTTCTGAGATAAAAAAAATGTTTTTTTTTGCTCAATGTAATGTGTAATACATTTTTATTTTCACCAAGAAGATCCTATTTATTAATGTGTTAAGTAAGTGAGGTATTAAATTGACTACGTGTTTCACGGCCGTCGTTATATATTCCAGAGCATCTTTTCGGGATTCTTAGCCGCGTCTTGATCCGAGCCGGCAACTGTTCTCCATCTGCTGACCCTGATGTTCGTTCTGCTTCTTGAGGTTTCATCATCTATTGTTGGTGACATCTTCAGGATACCTTCGTTCCGTCTGCTCTCAAGCCATACGAGTTGCCAGTTAATTTCGAGAGCAGACGGAACGAATATCTCCTGAAGATGTTACCCACAATAGGTGATGAAACGTCGAGAAACAGAACGAAGAGTCGAGTTCAGGAGATGGGAAACAGTTGCCACTACAAGACACGGCCAAGAATTACGAAAATATATTTTTGCGCGATAGTGAATGATCACAAATAGGAATGAGACGCAAAAAGAAATTAAACATAGGCTCAATTCTGGAAATGCATGCTATTATGCATTGCAGAGACTTTTGATGTCCCAATTCCTTTCAAAAAACGTTAAGCTGAAAATATATAAAACTATTATTATACCAGTTATATTATATGGGTGCGAAACATGGACTCATACTTTAAGGGAGGAAAGGAGATTACGAGTATATGAGAATAAAGTACTTAGGAAAATTTTTGGACCAAAGAGAGATGAACAGACAGGTGAATGGAGAAGACTACATAACAGTGAACTACATGGTATGTATAGGAAGCCACATATAATAAGAACAGTTAAGTCTCGTAGACTGCGATGGGCAGGACATGTTGCGCGTATGGGGAATGAAAGACGTTCATGGAAGCTTCTTGTAGGAAAGCCAGAGGGAAAACGCCCAGTTGGTAGACCAAGAATGAGGTGGGAGAACAACATTACTATGATTTGAGGGAAGTAGATTTTACAGGGAATGATTGGAAAGCATTAGCTCAGGATAGGGATTTGTGGAGAGCTTATGTCCGCGCGGCCATGAACCTACGGGTTCAATAGTGCCAGTGAGTAAGTAAGTAAGTAAGTGTGTTTTGTCGTACTTACCAGCAATGGCGACCATTATTGAAATTTCAACTTCCTACATGTTTGGGTTGCCAACCCCTAAATAACTATACTGTAATATTACATTTACACCCACGTGCGGGAAATAAAACCACTGCCCTTCTATGTATACTACGTACAACGTAGGCCTATGTACAGAAAATATCCAAAAGGTAGTGTTAATATACATTATACCAAACAAATCACCGCTTTTTAAATTAACTGAACTTTATTTGAAACAATATAAAACAATAAATACGTACTTGCGGCCATGTTATCAATAATTGTTCTCAAGGCCTCCTGTTGTTTCAACTAATAAACATTGCCCACACTGTTAACGTTAGTCAATTGTTTATAATGAACGCAAATATTTCCAACAAAGATGTTATTATTTTACTATTATTTAATATTTTGCAAATACCGTCGCGCAAAAAATAATGTACAACGCACGTTTGTGAAGTGTTTTACATAACCTCGGAAATTAAAAACTTCGCTATCGCTCGGTTTTTAACATTTTACTCGATTCTGTAAAAACCAATTCTCAACCTCACATCGTAATATAAACTACTATTTGCGTGACTTGTTTTGGGGAAGCTGATTAAATTTTGCTCAGAAGTAATAATTTAAGCCTGGCATTATTTTACGAGCCCGAAAATCTTCAAACTCAGGACGTACGACTTAAAATCTCCCCTGAAGGACTTGTCCGCCAATTTTTCCATCGTAAAAAGTCCATCGATCCCAGATGGACTTGAACCCAACACCCTCGAGACCCCTAGACCACCAAGGTTGTTTATAGTTAAAGTCGTTCACAGTAATTCTACTGTTGTCTATTCTTAATAAATGCTAATTTACTATTGTTGTCGATAATTTGAATTAAACTTTCGATCGATTATTATAAGCATTAATCGCGTTTCAACGGTTGAGCATTCCTCAAATTGTGAAATAAAACAGAAGATTGCCAGATTGAAGTAGGTATAATTATGAAACGTTGTGTTGAAGTGACTATCGAATTAAGTGAAGCATCGGTCGGTGCGTAGGTATGTTGTAATTCACAAGTAGGTCGACAAGTTTTCTTCAGCCTCTTGCCTGCACGTCAGTAATATAGTCCTGCTGATCAAGCTATGCGATATTACAAGGTATAACAAAATACCGACATTCCTGCAAATATGGATATATATTTCAATTTTAAAATTTGTACCTTATAAAACAGTTGTCCTCAACTTAATAACTTCCGTTATAAACGTCGTCACACTATTAAAATTCAAGTTCTTTCAAAGCTTCCTGTTCAAGAAAATATATAACTTATTGCTATTTTGCCGTTATTAAAGCACCGGCGGCCATTTTTATACTCTCCCAGAACTAGTGGCAAAAATGATACCAATATATCAAAGATTGGCATCAAATGTATTATTGGAGAGAGGCACAAAAGGAAAAACCGAAAAAGCTAATGAGAGTCTCCACCATACAACTCCTGGCGCGACAGGCTAGAAGGCCCTTAGCCTACCAGCCGGCTGCTGGTCTCACATCTACATGTGTCAATCACAGATGTAGATGATCATCCAGCCAGTGTTGGGGGTGACATGTGATCAGCATGTCGAGTCCCCCAGCCGTTATAGCTACTTTTCTCAACCTGGAGCCGCTTCTTATTGTAGCTACCCAACTGCCTCACGATGCTGGGTGGGCACCGGTCCCATTCTGGCAGAAATACCATGAGAAAATTTCTTCCCCCATGGGACTCGAACCAGCGCAAGTCTCGTAGCTCTGTGCCAAGGCTTCCTGCCTTAACCACTCGGCTACGGCGCGGGACGTCTCCACCATACAGTTTAACACAAATGTCCAAAATACATATTTGTTTCAAAACAGAAATTGGTTGTGTGTTATTAAAGCAGTCAGAAGCATGAAAAACTTTATAGCCTTTTTCTCAAAATGTATTTTTCAAGTGCATGTCCATTTAAGAAAAGTTCCTTGCGCGGCAGCTTTTTCCCTATAAAATTGAAATTTTCCATACTTGTGTGTAAGAGTACAAAGAATCAAACTAGCACTGGATTTTAATCATACTCAAAATGCTCATGAGTTATGATTTTTCATATTGTCATAAATATCTCAGTTTCCATCAACATGAAAAATCAATTTTAAAAAATTACTCAAAAGAATTAACAGCACAGAAAGATCCAATGCAATTTTGGAAACAATGAGTATAATGAATATCCAGAGCAAATATTGGAACAAAATAATGAAAACTGCGCTGCAAGGAACTTCATCGCCATCATCATCATCATCAAGATATGGGCCTATTGACCCAGTTCCGTTCCCCGGTGCACCATATGCCGCAGGTGCAGGTCGTCTTACCAACGACGTTTTGGTCTTCCTACATTTCTTTGGCCTAGAGGCCTATAATGAAGCAGCTGTTTTGATAAACGATTATTTGACATTCTTTGTATATGTTCAAACCAATTACGTTTATTTGTGTGTATTCTCTCGTTTATATTATAGATTTGTAGTTCATCTCTGATATCTTGACTTGCAATCAACTTTTATAATTAATTAAGGTTAAAAAAACACAGAAAAAAATTGTAACTTGAAAGCTAATAGAACAAATCACTTGAAATTTAGTAAATGTTATTCATACTGATAAACAATTGTGATAAAAAATTTAAAGAAATATCTTTATTAGTTTCGGAGTTTCAAAATTCACTCATGGGTACCCTTAGGGTCGTAATAAATTTCAATGGGCCTATATGGCTTGATTCGAAAAAGAAGTAAAGCCAAAGTATCAGTGTCGTAAATTAACGACGTGTAAAATAATATTAAATCTGAAATAAGAGGCCTCTAAGCAAAATTTTATCGACCTTTACTACCATATATTTTATTACAATGCTAATGATCTCATTTGAATAAAGATAGCCCTTAAATAAAATTCATTATAGTCCACTGATGTGGTCTCGAGGTAGCGTGCTGCCTTGTCACGCAGCGGGCCCGGGTTCGATCCCCGGTCGGGGCAGTTTTTCTGGGTGAGGTTTTTATGGGGGTTTTTCCTCACCTGTAAGACAAATGTCAGGAAAACTTTAAGACCCAAACGGTCGCCGAAATCATATAGCCACCATCATCATCATCCTTATCATTATCATCATCATCATCATCATTCTTCAGCGGTGTGGAAAGCAACGGGAAGCTACCACACCTACAATTCCCTAGTAAAGCTGCAAAGCATAGCATGAAAATGCTATGATTGCTGTGAAAGACCTGCCCTAGGGCAGAATTACCATGGATGGATACAAATTATAACTTTTTTCGAGCTAATTGGCTCAGAAGTTGTATTTAATATCCACGATATTTTTACCTACTCATGGTGGAATGACTTTTGTGCTTAAATGGCCCCGAGAGCTATGCCGCCGGTAGCATTACTGCCGAAAGGGTTACTCCATGCCGGACAGATCGAAGGCGATAAGCCAGACGAAAAAAGTAACTTGGTCCAAATAGTGACTATCTTTCACTGTAAAAATACAACCGTCAAGAAACGCGGTCATGGGTTCCACTGGGGTAAAATTCTCCGGAAGTATTGTAAAACATTAGCTCAGGATAGGGAAGTAGGGAGAACTTATGTCCGTGCGGGCATGAACCTTGGATAGAGCCAGTGAGTTAGTTGTATTTTATATTTGTATTCTTACATGATTCGCCAGAATTTGAGGTCAGCAGCCGGCTGGTATGTCAAGGGACTTAGGACCTGTCGCGTTATGGAGTTTATTTTTTATCTGCTCAAGTTGATTTGCATACGGAGCACAAACTAACAATGGAAAGTGTTAAAGATGACTTTTGTAAAATTATGGTGGAGAATTAGTGATTATGAATGTGGAATTCGTGGTTTTATTGTATGTGTAATACGTAACGGTGCTACTTTCTAGATGAGACCGTGTGAGGCGTGTAACAGTACCTAGCATTGTGACATAATGCCATGTTTAATATATCCGGACCATACAGTACTCAGATTCAGCCATAACGTTTCGTAAATCAGGAAGAATGAACATACTTGTCAGAAAAATTTAGGAAGACCATCACGGATTAAAATTATAACACGAAATACAATATTACGTATTTATTTATTCTTCTTCAATTCACGGCCTAGACAAATTTTCTGTTCCGTCTCACAGTTGTTCTGTCCATCTTTTCACTGGCCTCTTCGTATATTCCTTGAACCTCTTGGCTTGTAGTTAAATGTTGCTCTTGGTAATCTTGTTACATTCATTCTTTCTACATGTCTAAACCATTTATCTCCATATTCCACGATTTCATCATTCAATGGATATATATTTAACTCTGTTCTTGTATCTTCATTCTTTAACCGATCCATTCTTGTGCAGATTTTAGTTCTTCTAAGGAAGTTCATTTCTACGCTTTGTATTCTACTTTGTAATTTTTTTGTTGTTGTCATCACCCAAGTTCCACTCCCATAAAGTAATGCAGGAACTGCCAATGTTTTACAAAACTTCAATCTAGTATCTCTTCTTGTTTTGTTCTTTAATGTTTTATGTATAGTTCGCATATAATTTGAAATTTCGACAGCTTCAATGACATCATCCAAATTTGGAAAGAAATGTTAATATAGGCATAAGAATGAACCGTTTAAAAATATTAAATGTTTTAATGTATACTGATGATGTGATTATTATCCAATTATTAAATAAATAAATAACTGAGTGGCACTATTCAGACCGTTGGTCGCGCGGACATAAACCCTCCACACATCCCTATCCTGAGCTAATGTTTTCCAATCGTCTCCTGTATAATCTACTTCCTCAAATCGTCGTTAATATTATTATCCCACCTCATTCTTGGCCTCACTACTGGGCGTTTTACGTTTGGTTTTCCTACCAGAAGTTTCCAGGTCCTCCTTTCACTCTCTATTCATGCCACATGTCCTGCCCATCGCAGTCTTCGAGACTTAACTCTTCTTATTATATCTGCGTTTTCCATAAAGATCATGCAGCTCACTGTTATGTAGTTTTCTCCATTCACCAGTCTGTACATCTCTCTTTGGTCTAAACATTTTCCTAAGAACTTTATTCTCAAATACTCGTAATGTCCTTTCCTCCCTTAAAGTAAGAACCCATGTTCCGCTAATTATTATTATTATTATTATTATTATTATTATATTATTATTATTATTATTATTATTATTATTATTACCGCTGTGGTCTCGAGGTAGTGTGTTTCCTTGTCACGCAGCGGGCCCGGGTTCGATCCCCGGTCGGGACAGTTTTTCTGGGTGAGGTTTTTATCGGGGTTTTTCCTCACCTGTAAGACAAATGTTAGGAAAACTTTAAGGCCCAAACGGTCCCCGAAATCATATGGCAATCATCATCATCCTTTACCGATGTGGAAAGCAACGGGAAGCTACCACACCTACAATTCCCTAATAAAGCTGCAAAGCATAGCATGAGAATGCTATGATTGCAGTGAAAGACCTGCCCTCGGGCAGAATTACTATGGATGGATTATTATTATTAAATATCAATATGATAAATAAATTAGACAATTATATGATAATGATTAGTTATTTTTATTAACTTATTAATTTTAAGATTGATGCAATTATAGGTGAAGTTAGAAACGTTGTATTTTCTTTTTCAGAGTTAATATGATTCGGCACACTTACGTTCGGGAGAATGGTCTCGGGGAAAAATTATCGGAATGTACCACCTTTTTGGAAAACGTTCATCCAGGTAAGTGAATTCTGGATCATGATATGGAATTACTGCATATTCCATATCCCCTTAATGTTTCTCTTAGTAACCTATTTATTTATTTAGTCTGTTGAGTTAAAATCCATGTGACTTCCTTCTTCCATTCAACCAGGACAAACATATGCTATAACACCGTTACAAACGTAATATTTTAATATTTGTATCATCGTTTATGCTTTATAAATCGGGATATAACAAATTTTAGAATTTAAAAAATCAATACTTATCTCAGATGAATATGCACCCAAACCCGAAACCCGACATTTCTTATATACACTAGACTAGACTTGGGGTTAAAGAGCAGAGCCACCCATATCCATTGTCCCCCGGCCCGCTGAGCGCACACTCAGTTTGGCCCGGGTGCACACTCGGCAGTCAGGTGGAATCAACGAACAGGGCCCGTGACCTGTCTCTTCCGGCTGCTTTAGGGACTCAAATGCCCTCTTAAACCCAAAGACATTGTATTTAAGTTGATAATTGAATGATGATCCAGCCGCCAGACATATATTCTTGTATCGTCTGCTGTATATTATACCGTAAATACTTCCCATAACAGCATATCTCTACGTGGGCCAACAGTGTTCCCTTGCGGTAGTTACTTAACCAAGCTAATTAAATTCGCTTATTTCCCTATAAATGTCAGTGAGTGACAAATGGTTAGCTCATTGTCTCATAGGGACTTCTAGAACCTAATGTATTATTTGGATGGGGAAGTCGGATTAAATGTTGCTAATTTAGGTTTAAGCTTCTTTTCGATCTAAAGTCGTCCTGGAGGACTTCTCCCTTGCATCTGTCAATCGTATAAAATTCTCGGCCAGGATTGCACCCGCATCCTTCGAAACTAGAAGGCAAGGAACTTAATATCTATTCCATGTAAATTGGGGTAGTATATGTATATATATATATATATATATATATATATATATATATATATATATATAAACTTACAAAAACATATGCATTAATAATTATTAAAGTTATATAAATACGTGACGATTATCTTAATAATACATTCCCTCCAAACTTTTTAATTCCGAGGCCGGTATAATATAAACTCTACTGCTGAAATGAATATCATTTTTTTCACGGTTGATTGGGAGAGAATGACTTATGACATAAAGTTCAAATAAATAAATAATAATAATAATAATAATAATAATAATAATAAATCAATTGAGTTGGTGTTTACTTGATGAAAATACATATCTATTAATTAAATAAAAATAAAAGGTAGTTTTATTTGATTTTCATATTTATTATACAACTCAGTGACAGCTGTTTCCGTACACTGTACCTTCTTCAGACATGTTAACAAATTATGAATTCATAATTTGTTAACATGTCTGAAGAAGGTACAGTGTACCGAAACAGCTGTCACTGAATTATATAATAAATAAATAATAATAATAATAATAATAATAATAATAATAATAATAATAATAATAATAATAATAATAATAATAATAATAATAATAATAATAATAATAATATAATTATTATTATTATTATTATTAATATTATTATTATTATTATTATTATTATTAATCTTCTTCACGGATTGAACTGAAAAGGTTGGCTCCGATCCCAAGCAGAAAACTGACTTCTCCATCGTATTCTTGACCGTCCCACACATCTATACCCCTCTGGCTTATATGTGAAAAATGTTCTGTGAATAATATATATATATATATATATGTGTGTGTGTTGTGTGTGTGTGTGTGTGTGTGTGTGTGTGTGTGGTGTGTGTGTGTGTGTGTGTGTGTGTGTGTGTGTGTGTGTATGAGGCCGCAAGCCAAGGGCCTTCTAGGCTTATCGCTCCATGAAGTTGTCTTTTTATACGTTCTTGATCCATTCTTTGAATGTGGTCGAACCAGTTTTCTTTGTATTTTTTAAATTCTGTTTGTTAATCTGAATACATAATAATGTATTTTCTATGCTTTTTATCTTGTAAAGTAACTTATATCCAGCTACATGTCTCAGGAAACTCATTTCTATTGATTCTATTTTTTAAACTGATTTTTATTTACGGTCAAATTTTCGGAGACATGTAACAACACAGGAACAACCATAACCTTGTAAATTTTAATTTAATTGCCTTATGTAATTAAAACAATTTATAATTGTTCTACACACGTATCTGAATTTATTTATTTATTTTCTACATCCCTTTGTTTATCGTATGTTACATCATATTATTATTATTATTATTATTATTATTATTATTATTATTATTATTATTATTATTATTAGTGCCAGAAAATCAAAATTAGAACATGTCACAAATAAGGAAATTAGAAACATAATGGAAGCAGAAGAAAGCATAATTGAAATAATTGAGGAGAAGGAATTAAAGTGGTTGGGACATGTTTTAAGAATGAATGATGAGCGATGGCCGAAGCAAGTACATCAATGATAACCGACCAGAAAGTAGAAAAGAGGGAGATCAAAGTTAACATGGAAGGAAAACATGAATATAGTAATGCAAGCTAGAGGGCTAAGCATTGTAGATGCCCACGATCGTAGGTTTTGGAGGTTTGGCACAGGAAGACGCCAGCAGCTGTAAAATCCCGAATATAGACTATTATTGTTATTATATTATTATTATTATTATTATTATTAGTAGTAGTAGTAGTAGTAGTAGTATTCGAGATTCTGTCCTCTGAAGGACAGAATCTCGAATACAACACTTCAAGCGATATCCTCAACAACTGATCCCGCACAACAAGCCATCAGGAAAAAATGGAAGTGGGGAGGCCACGTCGCAAGAATACAGGACGACAGGTGGACAATAAAAACAACCATGTGGGACCCGTACACAGGCAAGAGACAGCGCGGAAGACCAAGACGACGATGGGCTGACATCTTCAAAGAACGAGCAGGGGCGAAATGGTCCAGAGTCGCCAGATGCAGGAAAAGATGGAGAACGATGGAGAGCCAACTGTGTATTAACTAATCACAGAACAGACAGTGTATACAAACCAAGTGCTACATCCAAGTCAACTTCTCACCACGGAGTAGCTCACCGGGTGACACTCTCAAATAGAGCTTAACCCCTGTACAGGGAGGCCTTTGCCCTAAAGGGACATGTCAGGCTTTATTTATTTATTTATTTATTTAGTAGTAGTAGTAGTAGTAGTAGTAGTAGTAGTAGTAGTATTTTGATATAAGATTGAATTACGTCCGTTGATATTTTTTAAAATTAAAATTTACCGTACAGGTGAAGATCTATGGTCAGTAGAGGTCAAGATTGAATTAATTCCCTGAAAGCTGCATGAATATCGTCATGATTTTAAGGGATTTTTATGTACGAGTATTAAACGTTATGATTACAACATAGTAAATTGTTTATGTAAACGGACATTATTTATTTCTCATTGTAAAAGTAATCTGAATAATCCAAGGTAATATTGGTAAATTATACAAAAAATAAAGTTGCCCAACTTTTTGGCATATTTGTAAAAGCTGTAAACATGTTATTTTCTGAATAATCCAAGGTAATATTGGTAAATTATACAAAAAATAAAGTTGCCCAACTTTTTGGCATATTTGTAAAAGCTGTAAACATGTTATTTTCTGAATAATCCAAGGTAATATTGGTAAATTATACAAAAAATAAAGTTGCCCAACTTTTTGGCATATTTGTAAAAGCTGTAAACATGTTATTTTCTGAATAATCCAAGGTAATATTGGTAAATTATACAAAAAATAAAGTTGCCCAACTTTTTGGCATATTTGTAAAAGCTGTAAACATGTTATTTTCTGAATAATCCAAGGTAATATTGGTAAATTATACAAAAAATAAAGTTGCCCAACTTTTTGGCATATTTGTAAAAGCTGTAAACATGTTATTTTCAATAAATTGAAGAAAACAAATGACTGATCTTAACTTTTAATAATGATAATTCCATGGCGCGACAGGCCTAGAAGGCCCTTAGCCTACCAGCCGGCTACTGGCCTCACATCCACATGTTTCAATCACAGAGGTAGATGATCATCCAGCCAGTGTAGGGGTGACATGTGGTCAGCATGTCGAGTCCCCCAGCCGCTATAGCTGGTTTTCTCAACCTGGAACCACTACTTATTGTAGCTACCCAAATGCCTCAGGATACTGGGTGGGAACCGGTCCCATACTAGCCGAAATACCATGAGAAAATTTCTTCCCCCATTGAGACTCGAACCAGGGCGTTTACCATATAAAAATTAGTTTTCTAATTGTTAATAACATGCATGGTATTATGTATTACAGGGACACTTGTCTCAACTTCTCTAAAAAAAACGTGAAACTGAAAGTGTATAAACTGTAATTCTCCCAGTTATATTACATGGATGCGAAACATGGACTCTTGCGTTAGAAACGAATAGATTTAGAAAATATTTATTTAGCCTGGTGGAGTTAAGGCCATATGGCCTTCTCTTCCATTCACCAGGACAAACATATGTTACATATAAATAGAAACAAATTACAATAATAGTCATACTAAACAATTAATTATCTGTCAAATTGAATAATAATGAGAATATTGTCTAATAATACAATACAATTAAATACAATTAAAATTAAACTGATGATAGAATGTATAAAAACTCCAAGCGCGACAGGCCTAGAAGGTCCTTAGCATACAAGCCGGCTGCTGGCCCCTCACATCCACATGTGTCAATCACAGAGGTAGATGATCATCTAGTCAGTGTAGGGGTGACATGTGGTTAGCATGTCGAGTCCCCCAGCCGTTATAGCTGGTTTCCTCAACCTGGAGCCGCTACTCATTGTAGCTAACCAAATGGCTCACCATGCTGGGTGGGCACCGGTCCCATACTGGCCGAAATACCATGAGAAAATTTCTTCCCCCATGGAGACTCGAACCAGCGCAAGTCCCGTAGCTCTGCGCCAAGGCTTCCTACCTTAACCACTCGACTACGGCGCGGGACGATAGAATGTATACAGAAATGAATAACAGCTCGAATCTACTATACATAAAAAAGAAAAAAATACAAAGAAAGTAATAAACTATAATGAATCAATCTATCGCTTATTATACAAGGCATTAGGTAAATATATTGACAAATCTTAAAACTATTTTTATTAAATAATAGAAAAACAAATTAGCAGAAGAAAAGATTACGAGTATTTGAGAATAAAGTTCTTAGGATTTTTTTTGGGCTAAGGAGAGATGAAACAGACAGGCGAATGGAGAAGACTGCTTAACAGTGAGTTACATGATCCTTATGGAAACCAGCGGTCATGGACCTATGGGTTTGATAGTTCCAGTGAGTTAGACATTATTAATAACTTTGGTAGTAGTATACCGTATTGATAAGTTCAATCTTGTTTGATTCTTATGGGAAAGTCTAGTCAAATTATCTCATAGATATGCTAGTTGCTGAAAATACGTCTGTGTACTTGAGATGGTATATGTTGTTAATGAGAAACTTTTTACCTTTACATTAGCTTAAACTTAAGACAAAATACATTAACGAAATTGGTCTGTTAAAGGTACTTGTTATAACAGACATGATTTCCACACTACGAAGTCTAATTAAAGGTGACCTTGCTCGAGGCTGTCGCATATGTAGTGCAAGTTACGTACAATATCTGTGTAATCTCTAGTGTCCTTCATAAATGAGTTCGTTTACTGCAAGTAATTGCCCTTCTTGCCTTCACCAGAGGACCGTGGATTTAAGATCGAATTTTGCCCGAGAAAGGTTCAATCTCAAGTAGAAATTGAATATACTTAACTCTTAAAATAATAAAGCTCTGTTGTTATTATTTTTTTTTAATTGTGGATGAGCCCATGTAGGACTACGCAAAGTACTTAGAGGCGTTTCCTTTGAGCCCAAATTTCTTTTGTTCTTTTGCTATGAACTTGTTTTCTCTCCTCTGTCCAAGTTGTTCCAATTTTTTTCTTTGGTTTGTCCTCTTGGTCAACTTGCCACTTATTCACCTTAATTCTAAATATATCTCTGTTTGGGATATCTTCTTTAGTAATTCCTGCCAATTTTAAGTCCTTTTTGACTTCATGAATCCACTTCATAGTATCCACTGGAGCTTTACTTCTGTTTTCGTAGAATTCCATTATCTGTTTTGTAAACCTATTAGAGTTCAATCGTTTAATATGGCCATAAAATTTTAACCTTCGTTTTCTAATATCACTATGAATGTCTGTCTATATTTGTATTTCCTTTTTACTTCTGAGTCTAAATGCTTCACCTATGACTTGTGGACCTAATTATTATTATTATTATTATTATTATTATTATTATTATTATTATTATTATTATTATTATTATTAATTTGGGACGCGTAATAGCCCCAATAGGGTAAGTTAATCTAAGGCAAAGATTGATGTTATCGTTATTATCTTATTTAACACGCTCTTTAACATGTCTAGATATTAGCGTCTCAATTCAACTCTGGGCGAGGAAGAGTCGAAGAATTTTGCTCATATAGGAAGAGTGGTGTAGAATGTAAAGTGTCGATTCTGATATGATTATGTACTCAAATTGTGATTGGAGACAAGAGATGAAAGCTAGAAGAAGATTAGATGAATAAAAGAAAAAAAAGTTCCCTACCTCTTTTTTCATTATGTGCCTTAAATCTACGACATTGGAGTCAGGTTTTAGTTCCCTTCCGAAATAATCCATACAATAGCATAATGATACATGCATGAGTGCAACATTTTTATACATATACATTTAATGGTAACTTAATAATTAGGCAAAACTATAGTTCAAACAAAGTGTTTTCATATTAAACCCTTCACTAAAATATGCATTATATTCGAAGTGATTGTAAGGTTTTTAAAAATAGGTATCATTTTCCAGGTAACCAACTTCAGCCATTATACATTGGCAATTTTGAATATTCTACAATAATTGTGCATTTTAATTGTATTGTTTTAATTTTGGGTCCTGTTTTACCAATCAAGCTTTCTGACATTAATTTTACTTTAATTGGTACCAACGCTATACTTTTAAACACATTTAGGCACCATTCCATTTTAATATGTTGTACGTTGTATATTTGTATTGAATCTGTCGAATAATTAACCGGTTTTCTTCTTGAAGCCAGGTTTGTGAGAGATATCTACGCGTGGATAAGACACTAACCAACTTTTACAAAACCTGATTGGGTGAATGGTCTGAATGGAGTGTGTTATGGTGTTTTATAGGCCCTAAACTTTAACAACCTAATTAATAAACTTAACGAATTACATAATATCGATATGGAAATTTTTATATGATCACTTTTAAAACCCAACAGAATGGAAAAATCCATGTTCCACTTATTTTACGAAAACTGTGTGGTCACATCTAGTACTTTTATGTCGCAAACAAAAAGAAATACATTTATACTAAACGTTTAATTTAATTACCAATTGTTTACACGTTACACTGAAATAATTCTTCCATTGTAAATTCGTGTATACCTTCGTCTTTTTATTCTCCGTCACAGTTTAGGCTTATTTACTAGCCTGTTCCGGATCCAAATTGCTGCTGTTTTTATCTTTTCTTTGGTCTTCCCAAATTTCTTCTTCCTCGTGGTGAATAGTTTGTATGCTGCTTTTGATATTCTATTTTCAGTCATCGTTTGCTAAGTGTTCTTTCCAGTTTGTTCTGTATTTCACTATTGTTGTGTTTAATTCCTCTACTTTTAGTTGTCTTATTTTTTTGTCTGTTCTTTGATATCCTGCTATTAATCTGATGAATTAGTGTATACCAACATTTAAATATGCGGAATATACTTCAAGTTATTAGCTAGCTCGGCTATAAAATATTTTCAATTGTTTATCAATGTATTTATCATAAGTAATGCCACGAGTGTTTTCCAATTTATCTAGAGAATTTATAAATCAAGAGTGGCATTTGTTAGGACTATTTAACGAATAAAACTAAGCTCTTTACTTAAAAAATAATTATTTGAATATAGTTACCGGTGTTTTAAAATATGTATATAGTTAATTTAAACGGCGATGCTCGAAAACAAATTAGAAATGTGAGGTTATGTATATTCACTGCAACTCGATCATATTATTTATTGCCAAATAGGATCGCAATATTGTAAGAATGCACTCTAGTGGAGAAATAATTAAACACATCAAACTATTATAATCAACATTATAGGTTAATCATTTATATTTTGAATAAACAACTCACTAATATCACTGAATCTATTCATTATTTGCTATAGTCAATGTATTTGTTGGAGAAAAATAATGGTCTAACCTGTTCAGAATATTAAAAAAGAAGGAGCTTTCTTTATCACAAAAGCAGGAGCTGATAAAGAGAAATCGATAACGAGCGAGGTGAAACACGACTGTCATTGGTGTAAAACAGAATTCATTGAAACGTGATTGGTCATTGACTACCATTTGCGACATGAGTTAAATAGTCATAAGTAATGCCACGAGTGATTTCCAAATTATCGATAAATTCACGACTCACGAAGTGGGGAGTGAATTTATGTAGAGAATTTGGAAATCAAGAGTGGTATTTGTTAGGACTATTTAACGAATAAAATTAAGCTGTTTACTCACAAATCATTATTTAAATGTAGTTATTTTTTTAAATATGTATATATTTAATGTAAACGGCTATGATTGAAAACAAATGAGAAACGATTGGTACGCTTCATTTGCTTCTTTTGTTCATCATTGCAACCAGATTGCAACCAAAGGAACGCAATATTGTAAGAATGCACTGTAGTGGAGAAGAAAGTGAAACACATAAAACTGTATATTAATTCATTTCTGATGTCCTATGATGTAAATATGACAATTATATTTTTCTGGAATGTTATTACCTGGGAAAAATACATTTAAGAAAGTGCAAACAGTGATTTTTTTTTTTTTGGTGGTATGATCAATTGCTACAAATGTTTTTATATCAAACTCCCGCCTGCGCTTTGTGTTGACATTCATGCACTATATATACAAGCTGGTAGCCGTATTTGTTGGAGAGTTCTCTATGTTAGAGAGTCAGTCACTGCAAAATAATGCTATGACCTATTTAACGTATAAAATTAAGTTGTTTTCTCACAAATCATTATTTAACTATAATTATTTTAAAATGTTTATATATTTAATCTAAACGGCGATGTTTGAAAACAAATGAGAAACGATTGGTACGCTTCATTTCCTTCCTTTGTTCATCACTGCAACCAGATCATAATATTATTTATTGCCAAAGGATCGCAATATTGTAATAATGCACCCTAGTGGAGAAATTTATAACCAACGATATAGGTATTAATTCATTTGATGTGCTATGATGTAAATACGTCAATTTTATTTTTCTGCAACGTCATTTCCTGGAAAATAATTCGTTTAAGAAAGTGCAAACCGTGTTTTTTTTGTGGTATAATCAATTGTTACAAATGTTTTTTATATATTATCTATCTATCGCATGCGCTTTCTGCTGACATTCGTGCACTATATATATACAATCTGGTAGCCGTATTTCTTAGGGGGTCAGTCACTGCAAAATAATGATATGACCTATTCAGAATGTTAAAAAGGAGGTGCTTTCTTTATTGTGATAAACTTTAGTTGGTAAATTCTAGGCGAAACACGACTGTGATTGGTTGTAAATAAAAAATCATTGAAATGTGATTGGTCGTTGATACCCATTTGGGGCATGAGTTAAATAGGCATTATTATACATTAATTATTCATTATATTTAAGAAAAAATATGTAGTGGAACAACACGAAAAAGCCAACATCGACTGAATTAGTATTGTAACCTTGTCAAGTAGAAGACACTATAATGGGTTACTTGGGTTGCATGATTAAACCCCTCAATTTTGGTTTCAAGTTTCCTAATCGGATATAATTATGAAATAAATTTTAATGGCTTAAGATTATTATTAAACATTCTCGAACCATGTTCTTATGTGGTTAAGTGGATGCTGTTCATACATGAAATCTATAGTTTAGGGTCGGGAATAGAATTCACTATCCCTCAGATGATAGTCAGGCATGACATCGGTTACATCACAAAGGTGGCCACATTAAATGTATTTTATGTTAAATATATAAATGTTTTATTTTTAGAGTTGTTGTACTTTTGTCTTTATTTTAATATATCCATTTGTATTCTTTGACACGAGGATTTATGTAGATAATGCATATATATATGTGAACTTTGTGTTTTAATTTTGGTAAGAAAGTTGTAATTTTCATACATCTCAGTTATAGAAAAATTTAAACTAAATCTAAATTTACATTATTTTTCTCTAACATAGGTTTCAGAATTATCTTCACACTTAATGTGCTTCTATTAATTGGTGGACTATTATTATTATTATTATTATTATTATTATTATTATTATTGTTATTATTATTATTAATATTATTATTACTATTATTATTGCTATTATCAGTACTGTTATTATTATTGTTATTATTATTAATATTATTATTATTACTATTATTATTGCTATTATTATCAGTACTGTCATTATTATTATTATTATTATTATTGTTAATATTATTAATATTATTATTATTACTATTATTATTGCTATTATTATCAGTACTGTTATTATTATTATTATTGTTATTATTATTAATATTATTATTATTATTACTATTATTATTGCTATTATTATCAGTACTGTTATTATTATTATTATTGTTATTATTAATATTATTATTATTACTATTATTATTGCTATTATTATCAGTACTGTTATATTATTATTATTATTGTTATTATTATTAATATTATTATTATTGCTATTATTATCAGTACTGTTATTATTATTAATATTATTATGTTGTTATTATTAATATTATTATTACTATTATTATTGCTATTATTATCAGTACTGTTATTATTATTATTGTTATTATTATTAATATTATTATTATTACTATTATTATTGATATTATTATCAGTACTGTTATTATTATTATTATTGTTATTATTATTAATATTATTATTATTACTATTATTATTGCTATTATTATCAGTACTGTTTATTATTATTATTATTATTATTAATATTATTATTATTACTATTATTATTGATATTATTATCAGTACTGTTATTATTATTATTATTATTATTATTATTATTATTATTATTATCATCAATAATATGAATGGTATTTTAAATATAATATTTTGCATACGTGTAATTTAGATTTATTGGAAAACGCCCAGTTGGTAGACCAAGAATGAGATGTAAGAATAGCATTATCCATGATTTGAGGGAAGTGGATTATACAGGGCTAATTGGAAAACATTATCTCGGGATACGGATATATGGAAAGCTTATGTCCGCGCGGTCATGAACCTACGGGTTTGATAGAGCCAGTGAATTACTTAGTTAGTACTTTAGATTTATTAAAACTGGTAATGTAGCGAAAATTCGATACTATATCCTTCAATCAAGTAAGGTTGCAAGCAGCACAAATGGGATTTTTACGTTTGACAAAAATGGTCAAGCCAAGAAACACAGATATACGCGATAAATTAAAAGTTTATGTATAGTTGAATAAATTCAGAATTATCAAAGCAATTGGCTACAGTATGTCCAAAGAATGGACCCATCTTACTTTCCTAAATTAGCATTGAAGAATCAACGTAAAGGACGTCGAGATAAAGGAAGACCAAAATTAAGATGGACTGACCAACCACATCTCATAGGAACAGGCTTAAAAGACCTCAACCTAAATAAGATGATGATGATGAAAATTGGTAAATCTTTACTTTGTATATTTCTGCTGATTGGATTCAAGAGAACACCTTATGGCTTAATTGTGCCAGGATAAACAATAATATATTATTATTATTATTATTATTATTATTATTATTATTATTATATGCAGTATGTTCATATTTTTTGTAATTGGAAATATAACACGTATTCTATTGTATTTATCAAAAACTATTTCCTTATATAATATATAGGCCTACGTATTATGTGAGAAAAAGTAGTATGGATGTATGTGTCAATATTTGTTTTTCTGTATAGCTCATTACAATGCAAGTGGTAAACAGTTTGGTAATTTTGATAACAACAGCTGATAAAGTCTGGCAAACATACATATGCCGAGTTAAGTAAACAATAATCACCGGCATCAGTGGCGGTTCAACATTTTGATGACGAGCACATGGAAGAATCACGAATCACGAAACAAATATATAAAAAATGCAAATGTTGAGTCATATTTTAAATTAATGTTTAACAAATTTAAAAAGATTAAATTTATAAACAATAACTCACCAGCAGCAGTGGTGTTTCAACATGTTTATGAACCATCCATCCATAGTAATTCTGCCCGAGGACAGGTTTTTCACTGCTTGCAGCTTTGCTAGGGAATTGTAGGTGTGGTAGTTTCCCGTTGCTTTCCACACCGGTGAAGGATGATGATAACGATAATGATAAGGATGAAGATGGCCATATAATTTCGGGGACCGTTTGTGCCTTAAAGTTTTCCTGACATTTGTCTTACAGGTAAGGAAAAACCCCGATAAAAACCTCACCCAGAAAAACTGTCCCGACCGGGGAACATTTATGATGGCCAAGTAAAATAACCACGAAACAACAAATGAATAAATAAATAATAGAAATGTTGAACAATGCTTTGAATTAATATGTAATAATTGTTTTATATTCGAATGGTCTAATTAAAAGAAATAAACAAATGCAACAATTATTTTCTAACTTTCAATAATAATAATAATAATAATAATAATAATAATAATAATAATAATAATAATAATAATAATAATAATAATAATAATAATAAAGAACAACTGAGTATATTATTAAAATGTAGTAAATAATTGTTGCATTTTTTATCTCTAGTTTAGGTAGAGAATCTTAAGAATAGGTAATCTTGACTTATATTTACGTAATTTTAACTTTTGGATCTCAAGTTTTAAAGATGACACACATTTAATCACCAACTATATAATATATTAAAATAAATAAGATATTTTTATTTTATAATTTCAGTAAATCAGGTCGTGGAGTGTAACAAGGTTAGCAGAATATTGTGTAAGAGTGTGAACCAGAAATGAAATGTAACAAAAAAAAAAAAATTGAACCTTGATTTTGCAACGAGTGAAAGTGTCACCCTGTGTAATTGCTTTATAACCCCACAATACAGCACCACCTGGCTTCCATGTGAATTTGCTGCTTTCATTTTTTTTTCTTTTATATAAAAATTAACCGATATACTGTGTGTCTGCATGTTCACTAAACATTCATTTTATGTTTTGTGCTATTTAATTATTCTTCGATGTTTTAATCCTGCTCTTATTTTATTTTAGTTAAGTTTAGTTTTGATTATTGTTTATTACTTACTCTTACTTACTTACTTACTTACTCACTGGCACTATCGAACCCGAAGGTTCATGGCCGCGCGGACATAAGCTCTCCATACATCCCTATCCTGAGCCAATGCTTTCCAATCATTCCCTGTATAATCTACTTCCCTCAAATCATAGTTAATGTTGTTTTCCCACCTCATTCTTGGCCTACCAACTGGGCGTTTTCCCTCTGGCTTTCCTACAAGAAGCTTCCATGCACGTCTTTCATTCTCCATACGCGCAACATGTCCTGCCCATTGCAGTCTACGAGACTTAACTGTTCTTATTATATCTGGCTTCCTATAAAGACCATGTAGTTCATTGTTATGTAGTCTTCTCCATTCACCTGTCTGTTCATCTCTCTTTGGTCCAAAAATCTTCCTAAGAACTTTATTCTCAAATACTCGTAATCTCCTTTCCTCCCTTAAAGTAAGAGTCCATGTTTCGCACCCATATAATATAACTGGTAGAATAATAGTTTTATATATTTTCAGCTTAACGTTTTTTGAAAGGAGTTGGGACATCAAAAGTCTCTGCAATGCATAATAGCATGCATTTCCAGAATTGAGCCTATGTTTAATTTCTTTGTGTATCTCATTCCTATTTGTGATTATTGTTCCTAGGTATTTGAATTCAGCCACTTCCTCTAAATTTCCCTGATTTGTCATTAGCTGTCCATTTCCATTATATACTGAATTTCTACGTGTGACCATATATTTAGTTTTACTGATATTTACCTCCAGTCGTAATTTCTTAGTGTTACTCAATAGTGTGTGCGTGTTGGCCTTTAGTATCTCCTCGCTATCGGCCAGTAGTACTACATCATCAGCATAAACTAACAGCTTATTAATACCATTCAGTTGTAAGATTATTGTTTATTATTTACTTTAAACATTGTGTGTAATTAGTTATTTTATTTTTGTTACTTTTTATGGGAGTTTATTTAATTTAATGAAGTTTCCTTTATTTTATTACATTCGATCTTTATTTTAGTTGTTTTAATTCGTGTGCAGTTTTATTTGAATACTTGTTTTGTTTATTCCATATTAATAATTTGCCTTCTTTTATTAATAGGTTACATAATAAAATGCGGTGCGTCCATAAAGTCTCTATACATTATAAAGAAAGGGTGCATGACGTAGCACTGCGATACAAGCTGGAAGGTCGAGGGTTCGAGTCCCGGTGGATCAGGATTTTTAAATTGACCCAAACCCTCTGGCGGCACTATGGCCCTGGGGTCGATCCAGCCTCTAACGGAAATGAGTACCAGACGCTTGTTCTGGGGACAAAGGCGGCCGTCGCACAGGGCTGACAACCCGGATGACATCATCATCATCATTATCAGCCATGCAAGTATTAGGCCGTGTGGCCTGTTACGGTCTCAAAGAGGAATTTTCCATCCAACGCTTTTTTGGACGTCCCAGCGATCTTTTGCCTTGGGGGCAGTAGCGAAGTATGGCTTTTGGAATTTTATGATACGGCATTCGTTGAAGATGGGCTTTCCAGTTGTTCTGGTAGTTTTGTATATGGTGAAGAATGGGTTCTACATCCAACTCTTCCATAATTTCCTCATTTATTTTATGGTCGCACTTTGTGTAGCCTGCTGTACGGCGCGGCGCATAAATCGCATCTCATTTGCTGTTATTCGGCTTTCGTCTCTTCTTCGTATTGTCCATGCTTCACTACCATATTTTAATACTGGTCTTGCGAGAACCTTATAAAGCCGACTGACATCAAGTACCGATCGTACAGAAAAGTGGGAGTCTTAACCCCCCCCACTACCCCAAGGGCCTCCTGAGGCCTGTGTTGGCATCACTTTACTTTTTTTATTATAAAAAAGACATTAGTGTGGTTGATTTGTGATATAAGTTTAGTGAAGATAAGTTCAAATGTTTACCATTGGTAAATGAACATAGTAGTTGAGCGTGGTTTAGGCGATTAAAGATATGGCGAACTGCAATGAATATTCCAAACTAAGTACCACAAGAAGCACTTATGAGACGTCCGGAGGCTTCCGTTTTACCACTTTTGTGACAAATAATATGAGAAGTCATTCCAAATCCAGCAAGAATTATTTGTGACGAATGAGTTCAGATAATTAACTAACTGACTAAAATTTTATTAAGCAGTGACAGTCCCCTTACTATTGTATGGTAGTGAATTGTGGGTTTTAACTAAAAGAGGAGAGAAGATCATAGAAACAGCTTAAACGAAATTTCTGAGAAGTGTGGCTGCCTGCAAACTTCTAGATAAAAGAAGTGAAGATATTAGAAATGAGCTAAATATTTTTAAACTTCTAGATAAAATAAAAGTATCTAGAAAAAACTGGAAAGAACATGGTTCAAAGAATGAAAGATGATCGGATTCCAAATTATGTACTTAATGACAAACCAAAAGAAGACAGGAATATTGGTAGACCGAAAAAGAGATGGATTCAACTTTTTGAATGAGAATCTATGAGACCGGAACAAGCCGCATGGGCACAATTCGTGATTGTTGTTGTTGATGATGATGATTACTAACTCATTGGCACTATCGAATCCGTATGTTCATGGCCGCGCGGACGTAAGCTCTCCATACACCACTATCCTGAGTTAAAGTTTTCCAATCATTTCCTGTATAATCTACTTCCCTCAAATCATGCATAATGTTATTTTCCCACCTCATTCTTGGTCTACTAACTGGGTGTTTTCCCTCTGGTTTTCCTACAAGAAGGTTGCATGCACGTCTTTCATTCCCTGTTCGTGCCACATGTCCTGCCCTTCACAGTCTACGAGACTTAACTGTTCTTATTATATCTGGCTTCTTATAAAGACTATGTATTTCACAGTTATGTAGTCATCTCCATTCGTCTGACTGTTCGTCTCTATTTGGTCCAAAAATTTTCTTAAGAACTTTATTCTCAAATACTCGTAATATCCTTTCCTCCCTTAAAGTAAGAGTCCAAGTTTTGCATCCATATAATATAACTGGGAGAAAAACAGTTTTCAGATAGAGTTCCCAAATCCATGCCTCGTTATTGTCCAACAAGGAAGAGATATCTGGCCGTCCAAGGAAGAACCGGATACAAAATTCATCAGTGATATCATAACAGGCTTATAGGTCTAAGACTTTTATATATGAAGAACATTAAAATATAGACTCTATGTGCCCAAAACATCAAAATAAATGCTAGTATAGGATCGGATCTCCTCTTCCAGCAGGATTAAAAAATAATGTAGGCCTATTTAAGTTTCGGTCTGTTAATAGCATAGTAATTGTTCCTGCAAGAGTAGGTAGGGAAAGACGCAAGAATATAGCAATAATTCCTACTGCTCAAACGAAAAGGGGGCAATCGTTTTGACTTTATTCTGCAGGATTTATATTAAGGATGGCGGAAATAAGATTTACGGCTCGCTTTACATCAAATGTGTGATTAAAATAAGATACAGTGGGTCTGTATATGACGAGTATTCAAGTGGAAACTGATGAAAATTATTAGGAACTAGCTAATACCCGGCGTGCGCTGCTACTCATGTCCGTAAAAGATAAACATATGCTGTCGCGGACTTTTTTGTAGAGTGTTTTGAGATATTCAATTCTGTATACATTAATTTGGTGTATTTGTTATAGTTTAGGCAGCGTAAGCCATTTAAGCATCAAAATAGGGACTATATTTGACGTTTTCAACTACAAAGGGTGATTTTTAGGGGGGGAGGGGTTGAGTATTACAACTCTCCTATAGCCTATGTTCATCCCGGGAATCTTCTGAACATTTTGCAAGAAAACCCATCAAAATCGGATCAACGGTATGGCCGCGCATAGAATACGAACAAACAAACGAACATTGATTTTTATATATAATATAGCATCGGGAGAAGTCCAAAAGCATCCACTCGCATGATGAGTCGGTCAATGGCTGAATATTCCAATCCGCTTGCATGATGAATCGGGAGACGAACATTCCAAAGTCAAAAATGAAGACAGGGTGCCTTATATAAATGGACTGCCGAAACGTATAAAAGAGGCATGGCTTCTGATAACATCACATACTGTACGTTCTGTTCAACCTTACGATAATAGGAAAGCGAACATGTGAAACTCCACTATCCTCATTATTTATTAGGTCCTACTTTACCTAAATATCACTTTTGTTGCGCCGCTGAACGTCGGTATAATTAAAATATATAGCAACTTTATGGGCACCCTGATAAATCATAATGGAGTGACTCTCTCAAATGTTAGGTGGGGGAAAATTAGTCTAGTCATGTATCCATCCATCCATAGTAATTCTGCCCGAGGACAGGTAGGCCTATTTCACTGCAATCATAGCATTTTCATTCATGCTTGCAGCTTTACTAGGGAATTGTAGGTGTGGTAGCTTCCCGTTGCTTTCCACACCGGTGAAGGATAATGATGATGATAATGATAAGGATGATTATGATGATGGCCATATGATTTCGGGGACCGTTTGGGCCTTAAAGTTTTCCTGACATTTGTCTTAGAGGTGAGGAAAACCTCGATAAAAATCTCACCCAGAAAAACTGTCCTGTCCGGGGATCGAAACTGGGCCCGCTGCGTTATAAGGCAGCACACTACCTCGAGACCACAGCGGTGGACATGTTATACATATGTCATTTATTTTGGTTTGGCATTTCCCTATCTCAGAATACGCTTATATAATAAATTATATTGTCATCACATTTCAATTCTATTAAAGGTAATAAAAAAGAAAAGTTTCTGAAAAGTTCACTATTTTAACTGATATTTATATATTGTGACATTATATATAATGATCTAAACTATGACTTGTCGCTGAGACTGCAGCGTGTTCATAATGCTTGCGTTCGATTCATTTTCAATATCCGCCGTTATGACCATATTTCCGAACACTTTAATAACCTCTCTTGGCTCCGTCTTACTGACAGACGTAAATTGCACTCTCTTTCACTACTTTTCAAGCTTCTGAACTCCTGCATTCCTACTTATCTAGCGTCCAGATGTGAGAAGTTATCCTCTTACCACAATATTGACACTAGGTCACAAGATAGAAGTCTGCTAACAATTCCTCTTCATAGCACTTCCTCCTATTCTACCTCCTTCACAGTAGCCTCTGCCCGCTCCTGGAATTTCCTTCCTCAAGATATCAGGGGTTGCCGCACACTTGGCACCTTTAAGTCACGTTTATACAGTTACCTGTTGTCTAATAATTATTTTTTCTCTATTTATATAATTTTATACTATGTCATTAATCTTTTCCTCGTTTTTTTATATATCTTGTACATATTATATATGGTTGGTTGGTATCTAATGTCGAGCACTTGATAATGAAATCATTCGCTCTCTTGCACTCCAATATTTAGCAGAAAGGCTGGTCTCTTCTACAAAAGCTGGACAACGGAGGAGATGGTTTCTTTCCATATCTTAATTTAAATTGCAAAAAGGGCATTTAGGTGAATCTGTTCTGCCAATTCTGTGTAGGTGTTTATTCAGGCAGTCATGTCCCATTAGCAGTCTGAATGTTGCTACTGCAGATTTTCTTTGTAATGTAGTAATGTCATAAGCTTGTAGATTTTCCCATTCCTTTCCAGATGTTTTGGTGGTGTATTCTTCTCTAAGTTTATTGATGTATTTATTTGAGATAATTCTTTTGATAGAGTGAAAGGAAACTGGAGTAGAAGTTGGGTTTGAAACAATTTTGCTACCCTTCTTGGCCAGAAAATCGGCTATTTCATTGCCTGTCACTCCACAATGGGCCGGAATCCATTGAAGTACAACTTTTTTATGTAGACGGGATAACTGTTTATCATTTTGTGACATTTGATAATTTTGATGCTCTTGGGTGTTGTGTCTCGTGTTATAGCAAGAATGGCTGCTTTGGAGTCAGATAGAATTACAACTTTTGTAAATTTTTGGATGTGATATAAAAGATTTTGTAAACTTAAGAAAATTGCTAGAATTTCGCCATCAGTTAAATTTAGAGTAAATCAGAATACATTATAAATATTAATTGTATTGTATTCATAACATGTAATCGTTTATGTATATTGTAATTTAGATGTAAGACTATTTTTTAAATTTTTTTTAAAACCTGGTTGAGTGGTAGACAAGGCCTTCAGGCCTAAACTCTGCCAGGTAAAATAAAGCTATTATTATTATTTCCTCGCCAGTCAAAGAATGTATTTACGCCCTTTAGGTAAAGTTTGTGGTATTTTATTTTGGAGAAGTAACAAGGACGAATGCCTTCCCTCCGGGCAACCATGTTATGTGGTTATGAAAGCATGTAACGTTTACTTTCTATAACAACATTAACATTGAAACGACAGCAGGTATTTCACACACACTAACTTGTTGATCCACATAACATTTGCTCCAAATAATCACAAACAACCAACAAAACACAAGTGTCATTACTTTATCAGCTTCCCCGTCCGAACATCAATGTCGTTATTATGTTACCAGCTTTTAAGGGCTTTCAGCCTAATTTCCATCTCTATATTTTAACCCTTATTAGTAGGGAACGGATTTTTATGTTCTTCTTCTTCCGAATGCAGTATTGGGTGATGATGCCCGTTCTGCAACTACAAAAACTGATCTTTCCATCGGTTGAAGGGTCTTCCGAGGTCTCTTTTGCCTTTAGGGTTGAGGTGGTAAATCATCTTTGGTAAACGAGAATTTGACATTCTCTGGACGTGTTGGAACCATTTAATCTGATAATTTTGTATATGTTCCACCATTTCCGTACTATTCCACTGCATGCTTATCTCATCACTTTTCATTCTATCCCTTAATGTTACTCCAGTTAGTGATCGGAGGAATCTCATTTGTGAACTATTAATGCGAGATTTATCTTTTGCTCGAAGTGTCCAGCATTCACTTCCGTATAGTAGAGCAGGTTTGGCTATGGCATTATGAAATCTCAATTGGATTTCTTTCCTTATTTTTTGTTCTAAATAAAAGTTAAGATTGCAACATAGTATAGTGATAAACATCAATAAAACTAAATATATGGTCACACATAGAAATACATTATATAATGGAAATGGACAGCTAATGACAAATGAGGGAAATTTTGAGGAAGTGGCTGAATTCAAATAGCTAGGAACAATAATCACAAACAGGAATGAGATGCACAAGGAAATTAAACATAGGCTCTATTCTGGAAATGTGTGTTAATATGCATTACAGATACTCTTGACTTCCCAACTCCTTTCAAAAAACCTTAAACTGAATATATATAAAACTATTATTCTACCAGTTATATTATATGGGAGCGAAACATGGACTCTTACTTTAAGGGAGGAAAGGAGATTACGAGTATTTGAGAATAAAGTTCTTAGGAAAATGTTTGGACCAAAGAGAGATGATCAAACAGGTGAATGGAGAAGACTGCATAACAGTGAATTACATGGGCTTTATAGAAAGCCAGATATAATGAGAACAGTTAAGTCTCGTAGAATGCGATGGGCAGGACATGTGGCACGAATGGAGAATGAAAGACGTGCATGGAAGCTTCTTGTAGGAAAACCAGAGGTAGACCAAAATGAGGTGGGAGAATAACATTAACTATGATTTGAGGGAAGTAGAGTATACAGAGGAGAATTGGAAAACATTGGCTCAGGATAGGGATGTATGGAGACCTTATGTCCGCGCCACCATGAAGCTACGGGTTCGATAGTGCCAATGAGTTAGTTCTAGTAATAAAATTAATATAATAAGCTCTTTATATCCAATCAACTGATTTTTTATAATACAACTTACAAAAACGTTTTTTAATAATTTTTGTGTGGAATCTAGCATTATTACATTTATATTACACATTTTACTTTTAAGTTAAAAAAATTAGTGATCTATTTACATTATTTATTTTTTAATTTAAAAGTCTTCTTCTTCATCGCGGTTTAGGCTTATTTATTAGCCTGTTCCGGCTCCAAATTGCTACTGTTTCCATCTTTTCTTTGGTCTTCCCAACCTTCTTTTTCCTAGTGATGAATAGCTGTAGCCTGCTTTTGGTATTCTATTCTCAGTCATCCTTGCTAAGTTGTCTTATTTCTGTGTTATGTTTTTTGTCTGTTCTTTGATATCCTGCTATTGGTCTGAGAAATTTCATTTCAGCGCTTGTATTCTGGCAGATTGTTGTGTTGTCACTGTCTGTTTCGGATTCATAAGTAATAATAGGCACTGCCATTGTCTTGTATAATTTCATTATTGATTCTTTCGCGGCTTTATTTTTCAATTTAAAAGTAAGACGTAAAATATATATGTAATATTGCTAGAATTATTGAGAAACGGTTTTGTAAGTTATATTATAAAAAAGACAGTTGATTGGATATAAAGACATTAAATTAATTTTATCGCTATACTACGTTGCAATTTTTAGAACATAAAAATCCGCACCTTACTCATTAGTATATCCCGCTACGTAGATGAAGGTTAAAGAAATGATATGCTTTGGCAGAGCTATGGGACTTGTCCTGGTTCTAGTTCTCAAGTGGGAAACAATTTTTCTCATGGATTTTCGGTCACGGTCAGTATGGGACCGGTACCCATCCAGCATCGTGAGTAATTTGGGTAACTAAAATAAGTAGTGGGTCCAGGTTGAGAAGACCAGCTATAACGGCTGGAGACCCGATACACTGACCACATGTCACCCCTACACTGGCTACATGTGTGCTTAGCACATGAGGATGTGAGGCCAGCAACAGCTGGAAGGCCTGTCGCGTCATGGAGTTTAGTTTTTTTTATTGGTATCTTATATTAACTAACTAAGTCCCGCGCCGTAGCCGAGAGGTTAAGGTAGAAAGCCTTGGCGCAGAGCTACGGGACTTGCGCTGGTTCGAGTCTCCATGGGGGAAGAAATTTTCCCATGGTATTTCGGCCAGTATGGGACCGGTGCCCACCCAGCATCGTGAGGCAATTGGGTAGCTACAATAAGTAGCGGCTCCAGGTTGAGGAACCAGCTATAACGGCTGGAGGACTCGACATGCTAACCACATGTCACCCCTACACTGGCTGTTGATCATCTACCTCTGTGATTGACACATGTGGATGTGAAGGGCCAGCAGCCGGCTGGTAAAAGGGCAACCGCTGAAAAGTGGAAAGACCCTCAATCGGAATATTAACTAACTAACTAACTCACTGGCACTACCATAGGTTCATGGCCGCGCGGACATAAGCTCTCCGTACATCCCTATCCTGAGATAATATTTTCCAATCATCCCCTGTAAAATCTACTTCTCTCAAATCATAGTTAATGTTATTCTCCCACCTCATTCTTCGTCTACCAACTGGGCGTTTTCCCTCTGGTTTTCCTACAAGAAGCTTCCATGCACGTCTTTCATTCCCCCATTCGTGCCACATGTCCTGCCCAATGCAGCCTACGAGACTTAACTGTTCTCATTATATCTGGCTTCCTATAAAGACCATGGTAAAGTGATCCCACTACAGGCCTCAGGAGACCCTTGGGGTAGTAGGAGGTTAAGGCTCCCACTTTTTCTAGACAATCGGCACATCATGTCAGCCGGGTTCTCAGCCCTGCGTGACGACCGCCTTTACCCCCAGAACAAGCATCTGGTACTCATTTAGGTTAGAGGCTGAGTCGGTCCTAGGACGATAGTGCCACCAGAAGGTTTGGGTCAATTTAAAAACCCTGACCCCACAGGACTCGAAACCTCGACCTTCCGGCTTGTAGCGCAGTGCCTTTAACCACTATCCTATGCCGCGTCCCTGGTATCTTACATTACTAGGATTTATTATTTTTCAGACAAAATGTTGCACTAAACTAGATCACATATGAAACGAAGATATACGATCAGAATTAAATGTATTTTCCACAAGTAAAAAAATGTAAGAATATCGTATGAAATGGAATACATATTGAATGAATAATTATTATAATTCCATGGCGCGAAAGGCTAGAAGGCCCTTAGCCTACCAGCCGTCTGCTGGCCTCATATCCGCATGTGTCAATCACAGAAGTAGATTATCATCTAGCCAGTGTAGGGGTGACATGTGGTCAGCATGTCGAGTCCCCCAGCCGTTATAGCTGGTTTTCTCAACCTGGAACAGCTACTTATTGTAGCTACCCAAATGCCTCACGATGCTGGGTGGGCACCGGTCCCAAACTGGTCGAAATACCATGAGAAAATGTCTTCCCCAATGGAACTCGGACCAGCGCAAGTCCCGTAGCTCTGCGCGAAGGCTTCCTGCCTTAACCAGTCGGCTAGGAATGCATACAAATATTAAACTTATAAAATCCGTAGACCTACCTGTTTTATTAGTCATCCTAAATTAAAACAAATTTCTGTTTATAAAACATCATAGATGCTGATGATGGAAGACTGACTTCTGAAAGACCTACGTTTTTAACGTTTGACAATGTTATAAACAGAAGTTTGTTTTTGTTGAAGGCGACTGATATCCGAAAAAAAAAATGGTAAATTGGAACTTCATAATGAATATTCTTCTTCTTCTTCACGGTTTAGGCTTATTTATTAGCCTGTTCCGGCTTCAAATTGCTGCTCGTTCCATCTTTTCTTTGGTCTTCCCAAACTTCTTTTTCCTCGTGGTGAATAGCTGTATGCTGCTTTTGGTATTCTATTCTCAGTATCCTTGCCAAGTGTTCTTTCCAGTTTGTTCTGTATTTTTCTATTGTTGTGTTTAATTCCTCTATTTTTAGTTGTTGTCTTATTTCTGTGTTATGTTTTTTGTCTGTTCTTTGATATCCTGGTATTGGTCTGAGGAATCTCATTTCAGCAGCTTGTATTTTGGCAGATTGTTGTGTTGTCACTGTCCATGTTTCGGATCCATAAGTAATAATAGGCACTGCCATTGTCTTGTAATGAATATTCAGTCCATTAATTAACTGAAGAAAATTAAGAAAAATCCACTCTCATGTTGATCGGACCCGGTATTTAAAACCTGAATATTCCGAATACTAACTAATTAACTACCTAACTCGCTGGTACTATCTAACCAATAGGTTCATGGCCGCGCGTACATAAGCTCTCCATACATCCCTATCCTGAGCTAATGTTTTCCAATCATACCTTGTATAATCTACTTCCCTCGATTCATGGTTAATATTATTCTCCCACGTAATTCTTGGTCTACCAACTGGGCGTTTTCCCTCTGATATTCCTAGAAGAAGCTTCCAATACCCCTCTTTCATTCCCCATTCGTATCACGTGTCCTGTCCATCGCAGTCTATGAGACTTAACTGCTCGTATTTTATCTGGTTTGCTATAAAGATCATTTAACTCTATGTTACGTAGTATTTTTCATACGCCTGTCTGTTCATTTCTCTTTGGTCCAAAAATGATTCCAAATACATGGTATCTAATTTATTTTCATGAATCAAATAAGAATATAGGTGTCGTCAAATAAATTATACCATCCATCCATCCATAGTAATTCTGCCCGAGAGCAGTTCTTTTACTGCAATCATAGCATTTTCATGCTATGCTATGCAGCTTTACTAGGGAATTATAGGTGTGGTAGCTTCCCGTTGCTTTCCACGCCGGTGAAGGATGGTGATGATAATGATAAGGATGATGATGATGGCCAGATGATTTTCGGGGACCGTTGGGACCTAAGCTTCCTGACATTTGTCTTACAGGTGAGAAAAAGCCCGAAAAAACCTCACCCAGGAAGCTTGTCCCGACTGGGGATCGATCCCGGGCCCGCTGCGTGACAAGACAGTACGCTACCTCGAGACCAGAGCGATGGACTATAAATTATACAATGAAATAAATTATAAAAACAAAATATTTATGCCCATACAATATAGGCCTATAAGAAGTCATTGGCACTATACAATGGGTCAGCTTTCAGTATTGTAATTATGACCTTAAATTTAAAAAATCTGTATACCAAAGGAGCAGAATTTAAAATTATCTTAGATAGGGAAAATTGTCTAATCATATATAAAATCATGTACATAGGACATTTCATGTACAAAAACAAAATCATTGGTATTTCGAGGAAAAAATCATCTCACGTGCAAAATTCTGATAAATAATATCATTGAACAAGTGAAATCCTACAATTATTTGGGTTTTAATGTATCATATTGAAAATAAAGTAAATAAATTTCAAGCTATTTGTGGAACCATAAAAAGAACCTTAGATCGGAAGACAAGGAAAGATACGAAGCTTAAATTATATAAAACAATGGCTGTTCCTTTGTTGTTGTATGGAAGTGAAAATTGGATAATGAAATCAAGGGATAAAAGCAGGATACAGACTGCGGAAATGCTATTTTTACGTAATGTGAAAGGATGCACAAGAGCGGATAGAATAAGGAATGAAACTATACGAGAAGAATTAAATATATATAAAATTGAAGATAAAATCAGCGAAAACAATAAGAAATGGACAGAACACTTAATGAGAATGAACAACGAAAGAATACCAAAAAGAACCTTCCTGTATAATCCCAGAGGAACAAGAGATGTTGGCCGACCACGTAGAAGATGGACTCCACTTTTAACTTCGCCGGAACAGTCTGCATAGCCTAAACCTTGTAGTAGAAGAAGGAGAAGAAGGATGTATCATACCACCAAAATATATATATAAATATAAAAATACAGTAATTTCTAAGAATGTGTGGAACAATAAGAACTCTAAAGAATAAATCAACTCAAGATACTCAACTGAAATTTTATAAAGTCATGGCCGTTCCTACTATTATCTAAGGCAGTGAAAATTGGACTTTGGCTCATACAGATAGGAAAAAAAATAGAGGCAGCGGAGATGAAATTTTTAAGGCCAACGGCAGCCTACACTCTTATGGACCAAAAAAGAAGTTCTGAGATAAGAGATCAATTAAATATTTTTAAATTGACTGATAAAATTGTCAAACAAAGAGCAAAATTGGTACTAAGAATGCCAGATGATAGATTTTCTAAAATGATTTTAAACTACAGACCCACAGGATCTAGAAGTCAAGGAAGACCATTTGCTGGATGGAAAGACCAAATCTCTTGAAGTAGGAACGGACCAGAGGGTCTAAGCCTTCATGTTGATGATGATGATGTATATAGGCCTACATATTAGTTGCATTCTTAGTACATGGCTTTTGATGGTAAAATTATTTTTTTTTGTAGATAACACTAGTTTTATTCTAGATGTGTTGGGGATTTTTTTTTTCGTGACCACTTTCATTTTATCCCAAGCGTGTTGGAAATTAAAATTATTTTTATTTTTTAGTTCGGTTTTCTAATAAAGCATGTTGTTTTAGTTTTTTGGAGTTTTATATATATATATATATATATATATATATATATATATATTGTACTAGAGCATGCCATTAAATCTTTAGAGAATGAGAAAGGCTTACAACTGAATGGTATTAATAAGCTGTTAGTTTATGCTGATGATGTAGTACTACTGGCCGATAGCGAGGAGATACTAAAGGCCAACACGCACACACTATTGAGTAACACTAAGAAATTAGGACTGGAAGTAAATATCAGTAAAACTAAATATATGGTCGCACGTAGAAATACATTATATAATGGAAATGGACAGCTAATGACAAATGAGGGAAATTTTGAGGAATTGGCTGAATTCAAATACCTAGGAACAATAATCACAAATAGGAATGAGATGCACAAAGAAATTAAACATAGGCTCGATTCTGGAAATGCGTGCTATTATGCATTGCAGAGACTTTTGATGTCGCAACTCCTTTCAAAAAACGTTAAACTGAAAATATATAAAACTATTATTCTACCAGTTATATTATATGGGTGCGAAACATGGACTCTTACTTTAAGGGAGGAAAGGAGATTACTAGTATTTGAGAATAAAGTTCTTAGGAAAATTTTTGAACCAAAGAGAGATGAACAGACAGGTGAATGGAGAAGACTACATAACAATGAACTACATGGTATGTATAGGAAGCCAGATATAATAAGAACAGTTAAGTCCCGTAGACTGCGATGGGCAGGACATGTTGCGCGTATGGGGAATGAAAGACGTGCATGGAAACTTCTTGTAGGAAAGCCAGAAGGAAAACGCCCAGTTGGTAGACCAAGAATGAGGTGGGAGAACAACATTAACTATGATTTGAGGGAAGTAGATTATACAGGGAATGATTGGAAAACATTAGCTCAGGATAGGGATATATGGAGAGCTTATGTCCGTGCGGCCATGAACCTACGGGTTCGATAGTGCCAGTGAGTAAGTAAGTAAGTATTGTCAATTTACACGTCATATAAAACAATAGAAAAACAAATGAGTTAGAAATTACTTACATTTGCATCAAATTACAAAATAATGTACAATCATATTTAGAGTTTTAATCATTTTGTTTTCCTTGCGGTCCGGAATATTTAAATAACTGGCAAGATAAATTATTCCTTCGACAATTTAGCGTTCGGCCGTATAACTATAACTACACAAATAAATTGAATAAGACTGATGGTTTTGTTAGAATTGACACTTACTATCAGCAAGTCCCAAACAGTAAAATTGACATTACTTCAATAACTGAAAAAAATTATGGACTCCTGTTTAAAAGGGACTATACAAACATAATAATATCCAGGAAGTAAATAAATTAAAAAATACAAAATGCTAAGAAATATTATTTTTCAATAAATAAAGTATTTAAATTCAAAATATCCGACACGTGATGTGAAACAAAAACCAGATTGTATAAAAATCTAGCTAACATCCGGCGCTACGTCGAAAAAAAAAGAAAGAACATTAATGTGTTCTTATGTTTAATTGAATAAGTGAAAGCAAAAATAATTATTTTTGGGTACCCTTGCTGATTAACCAGCGATGCCCGGGAATCTACTTATCCCGAACTTTTTGACATAAATAAGCTGAAAGACGAAAATTAATGCGTTTTTGTGTTTAGTTGAACAAGTAAAAGGAAAAAAAAATATATCGTAATTATTTTTAGATAGCCTACCCCGAGCTGATTACCCGACGTTGCCCGGGAATATACTTATCCCGATCTTTTTGACATAAATGAACTGAAAGACGAAAATTAATGTGTTTTTTGTTTAGTTGAATAAGTGTATGGAAAAATGTATATCGTAATTATTTTTAGTGTTGATTACCCGGCGTTGCCCGGGAAACTTCTTATCCCGATCACCTTGGTATATATGAGCTTGAAGACGAAAATTAAAGTTTTTATGTTTAGGCTAGTTGAATAAGTAACAGGTAAAATTTATATCGTAATTATTTTAACATATCTCGTGCTCATTACAGGGCGTTGCCCGGGAATCTACTTATTCCAATCTTCCTGGCAAAAATGAGCTGAAAGACAGAAATTGATGTGTTTCTATGTTTTGTTGAACAAGTAAATGGAAAAATAACTATAAATTCATACCGCAATTGTTTTAATATATCCCGTGTTGATTACCCGGCGTTGGCCGAGAAACTGCTCATCTACTTGGTATGAATGAGATGAAAGACCGAAATTGATGTGTTTTATGTACGTGAATAACAAGTAAATGGGGGAAAAAAAATATCGTAATTATTTTTACATACCCCGTGTTGATTACCCGACGTAGCCCGAAACATACTTATCCCGATATTCTTGGCATAAATGACTGAAAGACAAAATTCGTTAATATGAGTTATCCATAAAAGAATTTACCCGCTGTGCGATGCTGCGCTTGCCCGGGAATCAACTTATTCCGATCTTCTTGGCAAAGACAAAAATGGTTATTGTGAGTTATCCGTAAAAGATAAACATATGTTGTCGGGGACTTTTTCTGTACAGTTTTTTTGAGATATTCAGTTATGTGTATTTGTTATGGTTTAGGCAGCGTAAGCCATTTATGCGTCCAAAAAGGGAGCTCTTTATCCACTTTTTTTTTTACAAAGGACTATTTTAAGGGTGAATGGATTGAGTATTGCAACTCTTTTATAGCCTGTGTTCATCCCGGGAATTTTCTGAACATTTTACAGAAAGATGCATCACAGTCGGATGAACGGTGTGGCAGCGCATAAAATACGAAAAAAAACAAAGATGCGTTTTTATATATTAGATTCGAGATTTTTATACTATCAACAGTCAGGACCATACTACAAGGAGAAGATGAAATACTCGTATGTTTTCGAAAGGTCTCCTACAAAATTTATAGTGCTGATAGTTCAGACACGACTGAACATTTCAGATACTAGTTTTTTTATATTTTAAGTTTTAAAATTTTACTCTGTAGGTATAACATTTTTAAAAGTTCCAAGTTTTACTATAATATTGTAACACACACAGTCAATAAAAACCCAAATCACCAAATTACAATGTTAAAAGAGTCAACGCGTTTCAGTAGCGACGCTATCATTATCAAGACTGATTATTGACTGAATAATTTGGGTTTTTATTGACTATGTGTAAAGGAATTTATCATAAGTAATTCATAACCATAAAATAATATTTCTGTTTTACAATGTATAGTATAATATTGTTATAATAACCTACAACCTTATAATGCCCTTGTGGCGAAATAGGGTTTCAAAATATTTGGAGATTCATTAATAATATCATATATGTATAATTTAATCCTGATGAAGTGCAAGAGAAGACGTTACGGTCTTAACTCCATCACGTAAAATAAATAAATAAATAAATTCATATTAAGTGATTTAAAATAATAATAGGTATTATTGCAGCCAATGACCAAGTAAAAATAACTTTTTTCATGTCTTACAGAAGTCTCTTATCGATGATTAATTATTTTAATATAGGCCTATCTAAAAGTACATATCGACGGTAGGCAATGAAAACATCGTAACCCCATGAGTCATTGAAACCACATAACTCCAGTAGCCAGCACAGAAATATGTGATGCATAACCTGTCGAGAACACGGACTACAAATTTATTAATAACTTGACTTGTATTCTGTAGTAAAATATGTGAGAACTATCGCTTATCAATTTTCATAATTATTTAAAACAGTTATTTATTTCTCCTGTAAAATTTACCAAAATGGAGTTAAGAGGTTTTCATAGCCCACCATCGATATATATTTTTAAAGATAAGTGTAGAACATATTTAATTATCAGAACAATAATAATAATTAATTAAATAAAAAATATAATAAAAAACAATGAAACCAAAATCAAGAAATAAAAATTATCAGGTGTATATAAATTGAAGTGTGACACATGTGACAATGTCTATATAGGACAAACTGGTAGACCTTTTATCTCTCGGATAAAGGAACACATGAGAGCATATAACAGAAATTTAGAATATTCAAAATATGCTAACCACCTATTCCAATTTAATCATTGTTTCGATCCAAATTTTGAAATTGTACATGTTTGTGATAAGGGTAAGAAGTTAGATCTTTTGGAGGCTGTAGAAATAAATAAATTGAAAAGTAGTAACAAACTGTTAAATTCTCAACTTGATTTGAATGAATCCCCTTTGTTAAATTTAAAAATTTAAATAAATATTGTTGTATTGTTGCTTAGATCAGTTGGAACACAATTCATAATTTAACATGTCTGAAGAAGGTACAGTGTACCGAAACAGCTGTCACTGAATTATATCTTAATAAATATGAAAATGAAATGAAACTAAGTTTTATTTTTATTTAATTAATAAATATGGATTTTCAAGTAAACACCAACTCAATTGATTAATTATAATAATGCCAAATATTTATAATTAGAGATAGAGTGATTTGACTACTTGTTAGTTTCCATCCCCCTTCACAGCGTCACTGTTAATAGTGTTATGATTTGAGTAAACACGCTGGGTATTGAATGAGCTGGAAACAAAAGAAATGAATGAGTCGGTAACTCACCTGGCGGAGCGTGTTGGCAAGAAGTCGGATGAAGACTGGTCTGCCAGCACTGTGCAACTACTCTACTATAACTCGCAAGAGAGAGCTAGGCGCTCTTGAGTGGGGCATACACACGTCATTCCAAGGAGAACAACACATCCTTTTTTCGCAAAATTTCATTAAAATCTATAGACATGCAATATAATTATCTCAAGTAAGAAGGACCACCCCTTTGTTTCAACTAAAATGAAAACTTTTTTTATCAGTAGTTAGAATTATGTTATGGAATATGGAGCACATAGGGTCAGGGCACATTCATTAAGAACATCCAATGTTCCCTAGAGTCCACCTCTGTGGTCTCGAGGTAGCGTGCTGCCTTGTCACGCAGCGGGCCCGGGTTCGATCCCCGGCCGGGGCAGTCTTTCTGGGTGAGGTTTTTATCCGGGGTTTTCCTCACCTGTAAGACAAATGTCAGGAAAACTTTAAGGCCCAAAACTGTCCCCGAAATCATATGGTCATCATCATCATCATCCTTATCATTATCATCATCCTTCACCGGTGAGGAAAGCAACGGGAAGCTACCACACCTACACAATTCCCTAGAAAAGCTGCAAGCATGCTATGCTTGCAGTGAAGGACCTGCCTTCGGGCAGAATTACTATGGATCGAATGTTCCCTAGCTCAGTAAACTGAATCATATTTATAACTAACTAACTGGCTCTATCGAACCCGTAGGTTCATAACCGCGCGTTATAATAAGCTCTCCATACATCCCTATCCTGAGCTAATATTTTCGAATCATCCCTTGTATAATCTAATTCCCTCAAATCATGGATAATATTATTCTCCCACCTCATTCTTGGTTTACCAACCCTTTGTTTTCCTACAAGGAGCTTCCATGCGCTTCCTTCATTCCCCATACGTGCCACATGTCCTGCCCATCGCAGCCTATGAGACTTAACTGTTCTTATTATATCTGGCTTCCTATACATATCATGTAGCTCACTATTAAGTAGTTTTCTCCATTCACCTGCCTGTTCATCTCTCTTTGGCCCAAACATTTTCCTAAGAACTTTATTCTCAAATACTCGTAATCTCCTTTCGTCCCTTAAAGTAAGAGTCCATGTTTCGCATTCACATAATATAACTGGGAGAATAACTGTTTTATATATTTTTAATTTAACGTTCTTCGAAATAAATTGGGACGACAAGAGTCTCTGTAATGCATAATAGCATGCATTTACAGAATTGAGCCTATGTTTAATTTCCTTGTGCATCTCATTCCTATTTGTAATTATTGTTCCTAGATACTTGAAATCAGCCACTTCTTCAAAAGTTCCTTCATCTGTCATTAGTGAATTCTATTTATATATCCGATATTCGTCTAAATGTTACATACACACACACACACACACACACAAACTCATTTTGTGAATGGGCGAAAGATATACCGGTATGCCTTTGTTATGCACGAAATAATGCATAAGGGAAGGTAGGGGTAGTTAATACAAATTGCCTACATTTAATTTTAATTAATATAATATTTTTAAATGGTCCAGACCACCGCTGTGGCCTCGAGGTAACGTGCTGCCTTGTCACGCAGCAGGCCCGGATTCGATTCCCGGTCGGAACAAGCTTCCTGGGTGAGGGTTTTTCGAGGTCTTTCCTCACCTGTAAGACAAATGTCAGGAAGCTTTGATGCCCAAACTGTCCCTGAACATCATCTGACCATCATCATCATCATCCTTCACCGGTGTGGCAAGCAACGGGAAACTACCACACCTACAATTCCCTAGTAAAGCTGCAAAGCATAGCATGAAAATGCTGTGGTTGCAGTGGAAGACCTCCCCTAGGACAGAACACTGTAAATAAAAAAAAACCAAATCAATATCATTTGCAAGATCTATACTTATAGTTTATTATACATTTATAATTTATTAAGCCTTGCATTAGTACCAAAATTACATTTTCTTCTTCTTCTTTTCTATAGGCATATGCCTGTTTATTTACACACATTATATTAATGATGATTACATCTCATTCCATCTCTTGAGGGGTCTGCCCACTTCTCTTTTTCCTCAAAGAACATTATGTTCAGTAATCCAATTCGTAACAACTTTCCGTCCGGTGAGGTTTTGTTGTTACAGCAAGTGGGACATATCGCTCATTTGCTGGAACAACGTCATAACTCAAAAATTGTCGATTTTGAGTTATTGGTACCACATGAAAGGCAGAACTCAATTCTATATTCAGGAAGAACTACATAAGCTATTGTGTACAATGAGTTGGTATAGTAATTTGATACTCCTGGCGCGACAGGCCTAGATGGCCCTTAGCCGGCTGCTGGCCTAATATCCACATGTGTCAATCACAGAGGTAGATGATCATCAGCCAGTGTTGGGGTGACATGTGGTCAGCATGTCGAGTCCCCCAGCCGTTATAGCTGGTTTTCTCAACCTGCAGCCGTTACTTATTGTAGCTACCCAAATGCCTCACGATGCTGGGTGGGCACCGGTCCCATACTGGCCGAAATATCATGAGAAAATTTCTTCCCCCATGGAGACTCGAACCAGCGCAAGTCCCGTAGCTCTGCGCCAAGGCTTCCTGACTTAACCACTCGGCTACGGCGCGGGACATATAGTAATTTGATAGTTATGACAAATATAGGCAAAGAGGCGGTATCTGTTTTTTTGAGTTATGTCGGTGTTGCAACAAATGAGCGATATAGTTGAACTATTACACTGGTCAACATTGATTTTGCTACATAAAATATTTTGGGTGATTTTTATGTATTTTTATCTGCTAATTCCAAAAATGATGTCAGAAATTTTCCATCACCCACCATTTTTTGTAATTTTGAAAATAATTGTTTTCCTATTTATTAGCATTTTTGGTACATAACATGATGATTAGAAAATGTTCTTCACCAACCACTTGTACGTTCTGAAAAAATCTTATTGCCTCCACTACATATTAAACTAGGCTTGATTAAAATTTTTGTGAAAGCAATGGATCGTGATGGCAGTGCATTTCTCTTCCTCAAAAATAAATTTCCAAGGATCAGTGAAGCTAAATTGAAAGAAGGGATATTTGTTGGCCCTCAAATAAAGGAACTGATGAAAGATACGCAGTTTCAGAACAAGTTAAATATGCAAGAAGCAGCTGCATGGCAATCTTTCAAAAATGTTGTCTCAAATTTTCTGGGGAACTTCAGGTCTGATAACTACAGAGAACTTGTCAATGAGATGATTGAGAACTACAAGATAATGGGATGTAATATGTCTTTGAAAATTCACTTTCTGCACTCCCATCTTGATTTCTTCCCTGAAAATCTAGGGGCTGTGAGCGACGAACACGGAGAGCGCTTCCACCAGGACATCGCGGAAATGGAAAGGCGCTATCAGGGTAAATTGTGTCCAAATATGTTAGCAGACTACTGCTGGGCACTGAAGAGGGATATTCCTAAAGCGAAGTACAACCGAAAATCCAATTCACATACATTTTGGGTTAGCAAATATAATTTCAGCTAAGATATAATAAATTGTAATGGATTCTCTGAAGTAGTCCTAGCCCGGAGAACCAAATGGGGGACTATTTTACCTCCGGAAAATTTTACCCCAGTGGAACCCATGCCTGCGTTTCTTGACGGTTGTATTTTTACGGTGAAAGATCGTCACTCTTTCGACCAAGGTGCTTTTTTCTTCTGGCTTATCACCTTCGTCCAGTCGGGCATGGGTAACCCTATCGGCAGCAATGCTACCGCCGACATAGCTCTCGGGATCATTTAAGCACGCAAGCCACTCCACCACGACAAGGTAAATATACCATAAGAGTACTAATAATATCTTGCTTTTGATACGAGTTATTAAAATTCTTAAGATCATCAAGTCGTTCAGTCTAAAGTCTCCATATTGCTGCTGGCGCACTTAGTATGTCAGCCAACAAGTAGATTCATGAGGACCTGAGAGTTCCCTATACAGCCGAACTTATTAGAAGAATTTCACAGCCGTTTGACTCTAAGCTTTCTGATGGTGTTCAGCATCTTTGATTATTCCTCGCCAACCCATGGAATGAATGAAACCGTGTAACTATCTCAAGAGGACAAGGAAGTAAGGAATTCACAACCGAACTCACAAAGAGCCTAACATTACAGTTCTGATTAGTAAAACCTTCAGTTCGCAATCTCTTACAAAGCCGATTGAATGAGTCATCATTCTCTTCATTCATCATTTATCTACTGAAGCCTTCAGCAGAGGCAAAACCTAACAAACGGGCTCACATCCCAGTAGTCTTACTATGCGTTGGGAGGTCTAAGCTCCCGTTACTTTTCCGACTAGGGTTTCTGTGGTTTCACCTGGTTGTAAAGCAAATAATAATAAGAATAAATTTTATTCAGAAATAAATGTTGTTGGCTGCACAAGATTGGATCGGATAAAAAATGAATATATAAGTACAGAGTTAAATATATACCCACTGAATGATAAAATGAAGGAATATATAGATAAATGGTTTAGACATGTAAAAAAAATGAATGTAACAAGATTGAACCAAAAGCAGCATTTAACTACAAGCCAAGAGGTTCAAGGATTGTAGGAAGGCAAGTGCAAGAATTGAGAGAATAACTGTTGATGCGGAATAGGTAACTTGCCTAGCTCGTGAAGTGAATAATACTTACTTGCTTACTCATTGACACTATCGAATCCGTAGGTTCATGGCCGCACGGACATACGCTCTCCATACATCCCTATCGTGAGCTAATGCTTTCCAATCATTCCCTGTATAGTCTACTTCCCTCAAATCATAGTTAATGTTATTTTCCCACCTCATTCTTGGTCTACCAACTGGGCGTCTTCCCTCTGGCTTTCCTACAAGAAGCTTCCATGCAAGTCTTTCATTCCCCATACGTGCAACATGTCCTGCCCATCGCAATCTACGAGACTTAACTGTTCTTATTATATCTGGCTTCCTATAAAGACCATGTAGTTCATTGTTATGAAGTCTTCTCCATTCACCTGTCTCTTCATCTCTCTTTGGTCCAAAAATTTTCCTAAGTACTTTATTCTCAAATACTTTTAATCTCCTTTCCTCCCTTAAAGTAGGAGTCCATGTTTCGCGTCCATATAATATAACTGTAATAATAATACTAATAATAATAATAATAATAATAATATAATAATAATAATAATAATAATAGAGGATTGCACGTGAAACACGTCCTCAGCCAGTCCAGGTTGTGGGTTAACTGTATGATTGAATGCTCAAAGTGTGAAAACCCGCAGTTACGAAATCTAACTTGTTGCCTTTACTAAACACGGCATTTGTAACGAATAAAGGATAAATGGAAACCTATTGAAAGGAATAAAAAAATGGTGGGAATCAGTAAGAGATGGTATTAGGAAGTATGGGATAAATATATTGGAAGAGTATCATAGGATACAGGAATATGGGAGAGGATATTGCATTCAGTTGCATGCCAACCAAGAAGAAGAAAAAAATCACTTATATTTTCGTACTAAAAACAAAGCAAAAAATATGTTAATGATTGAGATAGTCAAATGTTATTCTGTAACTAAATGGGTGTGTTAAGACGTTGATTTTAATTTTAAAATTATTTATTGGGGCGATGGGAATATAAAAGTAAGTCTTCATTGTGAAAACATATATTTATGATTTATTGATCCAATTATTTTTATTAGAAGACTAAATTACATTAATATACATATAAAACATATAAGAGGGCGGATCGGAAAGTAACGCACAATAATTTTTTTTAAAAAGTTTAATAGTAAAAAAAAAAGGAAAAAAATCACAAATGAACTTACATCTTTTACCTACTTTTCGACATAGTCACCAACTTTCTAAACACATTTTTCCCATCGTGTTACCAGTTTCAATATGCCCTGTTCGTAGAAGTCCGTTTGGTTGGAGTGTAGTCATCTGCGCACTGCTGATTTCACTTCCACATCTGTCTCAAAGCGTTTGCCGGCCAGGAATTTCTTCATGGGACCAAACAGATGAAAGTCCGATGGTGCAAGATCCGGACTGTATGGTGGATGCTGGAGCACCTCCCAACCAAATTCGGCGATTTTCTGACGAACGACAGCAGCGACATGGGGGCGAGCATTGTCATGAAGAAGTTTAACGTTAATGATGTGACGTTTGTCACGAATGGCACGACGCAACTTCACCAAAGTTTTAATGTAGGCCGCAGCATTCACAGTGGTCCCGTGTTCAGCAAAGTCCACCAATAAAACACCATGCATATCCCAGAACACTGTCACAAGCACTTTCCTGGCAGATTGAGTCACTTTGAATTTTTTCTTTACTGGGGAACCACCATGTTTCCACTCCATTGATGCCTGCTTTGTTTCGGGCGTGTAGTGGTACGCCCACGACGACTCATCACCTGTGACGATTCCTTCCAGAAAGTCATGTCCCTGTGCGGTGTACCGCGTTAAGTGGTCCAAGCTTGCCATCATTCGCTGGCCCTTGTGGTCGTCTGTCAGGTTCTTAGGCACCCAGCGAGCACTAACTTTACGGAATTTCAAATTTTCATGAACAATATCGTACACCGCACCATAGGAAATGTTGAACTTCTGCGATAAGGCTCGCAGTTGCACACGCCGGTCGTTCAGAATTTCCGCCTCAATGCCTCTGACATTCTGCGGGATTGCTGCTGTTGTCGGCCGGCCGGAGCGTGGCGAATCACTAAGGTTCACGCGTCCCTCTTGGAAGAATGTGCACCACCTGGAGACATTGCTACGGTCCATACAATCATCCCCATACACGCCACGCATGTCCCTGTGAATTTCACTGGGTTTATGCCCTTTGGCCCACAAAAATCGAACAACACTTCTCTGTTCCTCACAGGTGGACGACTGTAGCATGCGCGCCATCTTTGTTGCATAGTTCAAGCTTCTCTCGCAAGAGGTGCACCTGAGAAAAAAATACCATCTGTAGTGAAAACTTCAAACTATATCTCTGTGAAATTTCAACATTCTAGCTGCAATATCAAGGCAGAAAAAAATTATTGTGCGTTACTTTCCGATCCGCCCTCGTATTTATGATTTACTGATCCAATTATTTTGATTAGAAGACTAAATTACATTAATACAACGTATCCAGGCATATCTTATAGATATAAAACGTGAAAAAAACACCCAGAAAAACTTGTCTCGAACTAGAATCGAACTAGAGTGCCCTGCGCCAGAGGCAGCGACGTTATTCAAATTAGTATAGCTTTGGACTACTTTAGACTGTTAGAAGAAATGAAGATTATTAAATTAATCTTTAATAACAAAAACGAGCATAAATTATTAACAATTGTTAGTATCTCGGAACACTGTATCAATTAAAAATATGAAAAATGTAAAGTTTTTCTTATGAAAACATCTTAAAAAGGATAATAGCTATAAAACTTGTTCTATTTTTTCTTCTATTTTTTTTAACAATTATTGTATAATTCTAACCTTCATTCAAGGTATTTGACCTACAGCCCCTGGTAAATTTAATTCTTATGTCATTCTGTGGGAAAAAACTACATAACTAACTAACTATTTGGCACTAGCGAACCCGGAGGTTTATGGCCGAGTGAAAGTAAGCTCTCCATGTATTCTTATCCTTAGCTAATGTCTTCCAATCGTTCCTTGTAGAATTAATTTTCCTCAATTTATCGGACAAGCCAACGCCGTAAGTTGGTTAAGGCAATAGGCTGCAAGTCAGAAGGTCGGGGACTCAAGGGGTCAAGATTTTTAAACTTCCCTAAACTTTCTCGCGACACCATGATCATGGGATCGACTAAGCCTCTAGCGTAAATGAGTACTATATTGGGGATATAGGCAGCCAGCAGAGTTGACAATTCAGTTGACATTTCTTGCCGATTGTTTAGAAAGGTGGCAGTCTTAAACTCCTACTATCCCAAGGGCCACCTGAAGCCTGTAGTGGGATGACTTTACCTTCACTATTTAACTCATGCCCCAAATGGTAGTCAATGACCAATCACGTTTCAATGAATTTTGTTTTACAAACAATGACAGTCGTGTTTTACCTCGACCTGTATCGATTTATCTTTATCAGCTCCTGCTTTCGTGATAAAGAATGTTCCTCCTTTTTAAATATTTTGAACAGGTCAGAGCATTATTTTTCTCCAACAAATAGGCCTATAATTAATATAGGAAATAATGAACAGATTCCGTGATTTTACTGAGTCGTTTACTAAAAAAATAAATGAATAACCTATAATGTTGATTATAATATACAGTTTTAAGTGTTTCGTTATTTCTCCACTAGAGTGCATTCATACAATATTCCGATCCTATTTGGCAATAAATAATATGATCAAGTTGCAGTGAATATACATAACCTCACATTTCTGATTTGTTTTCAAATATCGCCGTTTACATTAAATATGTAAATATTTTAAAATACCCGTAACTATATTTAAATAATGATTTTTGAGTAAATTTTATTCGTTAAATAGTCCTAACAAATGCCACACTTGTTTTCCAAATCCTCTAGATAAATTGGAGATCACTCGTGGCATTTACTTATGTAAAAAAATCATAATTAATATCATTCTTCCAGCCCATTCTTGGCCTACCTACAGGATGTTCTCTCTCTGGATTCTCGCTCTAGCATCCCCCTTTGTGCAACTTGTCCAGTCTATCACAGTTTACGAGAATTAACGGTTCTTATTGCATCTCATTTTGCAAAAATATCACTATCTCACTGTTATGTAGCTTTCTCCAATCACCTGTACATTTTTTGTGAGAAGTTGGGATGAAAAGAGACAAAGAATTTAAAAAAATATATATATTTCCATAAGCTTCGGATTATAGAAACTAAAATTGATAAACCATAATAATATGTTTTCAAGAATTGAGTTTATGGTTATTGTCTTTCTTATGTTTGGTGTCAAATACGTATCTTATTCAGTAGTTAAAAACACATACAGAGTGTTCGGAAATTTCTATTAAAAAACTTCTAGAGCTTGTAGAGGGAACTAAGTAGATGACTTTTAAATTTGAACTTTTATCCGGAAACGTAGCGTTTTCGTGCTGGGATTGGGAGTTTAAAACCAATGATCACGAAACAAACGAGTAACCAGCAAGAATTTAGGTAAATAAACACCTAGAAATAAAACTAAAGTGATTGAATCAATGAATGTAGCCACTTTGTCCCATGAAGGGGTAGGGCCTCCTATAAGAGGGCGGCTCAATTTTAAAGTTTTAAGTGGTTCACGTGGTGAGCTAATTCACGTGAACATTATGTTTATAGAGTCTTTCACTTGTGCACTTCACTGCAGTTTATTAAGAATTTTAGTCCATTCTTAGATTGTTCGCTAGTTGTTTCCAATTGTTCCTGTTGCGGATTGTGGTTGACCAATGTCCTCCCAACATCAGTTTGAACGTGTCTGCCCGTCTTCTTCTTGGCCGACCTCGTGTTCGTCTTCCAATGTAGGGGTCCCACATGGTGGTTTCCCGCGCCCATCGGCCTTGTTGTTGTCTTGTTACATGACCACCCCATGTCCACTTTGTTTGGAGGGCTTTTTGAGTAATGTTCTTTGAAGTTGTAATTTTCTATAGAGCCATGTTGGAAATCTTATCCCGGAGTGAGACACCCACTATCTTCCTCTCCATCTTTCTTTGGCAGATTTCAATGTTCCTCCTTTGCCTCTCTGTTAGGGCCCAGGTTTGGCAGCCATATATTAAGACCGGGAATACGCATGAGTTGAGGGCTTCTAATCTTATTCTGCGGTTTAGGGACTTGTCTAGAAGTATGAATTTCAGCGAACAAAAGGCTTTCCAAGATTGTGTGATCCTCATTTGTACTTCTTTCTCTGTTCCGTGGTGTAGTGAGACAGTCTGCCCAAGGTAAATGTAGTCATCCACATATTCTATGTCTTTAGCATGTATCGAGATTGGTGTTGGCTTCCTGTTCGTCATTATTTTTGTTTTGTTGTAGTTTATTTCAAGCCCAACCTGATTGCTCCGGTCGTTCAGTTCTGTTAGCATTTGTTGCAATTCGTTTGGAGACTTGGCGAATAGTGCGACATCATCCGCAAACTAACTGATTTATAAATCAGTAGTACTGCCTGTCATCACTTATGCTTCTGAAACAAGGGCGAAACATTTAAAACAAAACAAATGTTGGAAATACAAGAAATGTTGACACATGGGAAAATAATAAGTAAAATAAGAAATACAAAAATAAAAAATGACTATACCGGAGAACAATATTAAATTAAACCAATAAATGAATGGGCACCGAGAAGCAGGGGAAATGGAATAATCATGTCCCAAGAATGAGTGATGACAGACTATCGAAATGTATTGACTTAGGCTTTCACGGCCGGAGTTGCTATGATGATCTTGAAGAAGATTTCCGGGCTGTAGACCGTGGTCTCGAGGCTTGAAGTTCCCCGACTTTCGCCAGAGACTGCGTGTGGCATCCTCAAGGGTTGTCTTTAGACTGGCAATTTTGTCCACTGCCTGTCCTATTTATACCGTTTACTGCGATGTGTTCGTAGGTTATATCTGCCTTCTGAACCTACGAACACATCGCGGAGAACGGTATAAATAGGACAGACAATGGGCAAAATTGCCAGTCTCAAGACAACCCTTGAGGATGCCAGACGCAGTCTCCGGCGACACGTCGGGGAACTTTAAGTCTCGAGACCATGGCCTACAGCCCGGAAATCTTCTTCAAGATCATCATAGACTATCAAAAGTTCATCATCATTATCATCATCATAGTCAATTCACAAATTTAGGCCATTTTTGATCTGATTCGGTCTCAATAGAAACACCATCCAAAAGTCTTTGGAGTGAATTTCCTGGTTTTCTTCTTCCTGCAGGTTGATAGCTTAACATTTGCTTGAGTATCCTGTGATCCTCCATTCGATGAACATGTTGCTTCAATTCCTTCTCGATTTCTTCGTGTTGAGACTTACAGGTAAAGTTGAAATTCCTTAGGACGGATTACTGGCCCGACGCTAAGTATTCCAGTGGTAGAGCTCCTACATTTTAGTCTCTGGACAGACATTAGGGTACCGCATTTACTCAGTACCCGATGGATCGGTTATACCACTTTGACTTCGTCCTCAGAGCCTCATCTATTGTACCACGAGAAGGTGAGGATGAGAGTTGCACGACACTACCCCCTACAACCTCCTACCAAAAGTTGTACGAGATAATATTCGAACTGGAAGGAGACCTCATGAAGTTCACAACTTAGAAGGGAACTGTCAACCATTGCATCCCGAAACATACCTTGAAATTTCTTCCAGAGAAGCGGTGTGATCTGCGAAGATCATGTCTCTTTTTGAAATAGGCATTTAAAAAAGAGGTATGAGGCGGTAAGGTCTGGAAGAAATGGAATGGGAAGATAGAGAAGAATGGAGAAATAAGATTAAATTTAGAAAGCTTTGGGCACAGGAAGATGTCAATACTAATAAAATTCATTGTTAAAACCGTAGAGGTGGGGAGTCATAAAATAAAATAAGTTAAAAATATACCTTCTTAGGTAAAATCCGTCGTCCTCAACTTATGAATATTACATATGTTATAAGTTGAGGACGACGGATTTTACCTAAGAAGGTATATTTTAACTTATTTTATTTTACAGAAAGATGTGTTAGTACATTGTAAACCTGTTTATAAATAAGTTAAAATCCAGCGCCAAATCTCTCATTTAAACTATGGGTAGTAATACAACTCGTGAATTGATAGATTGGATAACCTTCACTACCTGCCGTCCGCGATGCGTCTCTCCTCACTTCGCACCGCTCATACTCATGCAGGGAGTCCATCTGCTCCGTACAGTGGGTTGCCGTTTTTGGATTCAGGCTTCGATTTCTGTGCCTTAATGTTAGAACTAATTTTTAGGACACGACCTTGGCACATCACAACGCTTCTCTGGGAGAAATTTCAAGGTAGGTTTCGGCATGCAATGGTTAATAGTTCCCTTGTCAGTTGGAAAAGCTTTTCAACAGACTATAGGACTAGGATTAAGAGAAGTACAAGAAGATTTCAGGGAATTTTGTGATTTATACAGTATTAATGTAACATATATTATCCTATAAAACGGATCCACCGCTGTGGTTTCGAGGTAGCATGCTGCCTTGTCACCCAGCGGGCCCGGGTTCGATTCCCGCTCGGGACAGGCTTCCTGAGTGAGGTTTTTTCGGAAGTTTTCCTCACCTGTAAGACAAATGTCAGGAAGCTTCAGAGCCCAACAGTCCCCGAATATTACCCCACCATTATCATCATTCGGCGGTGAAAAGTAACGGGAAGCACCTACGATTCCGTAGTAAAGCTGCAAAGCATAGCAGTGCTATGATTGCAGTGAGAGACTGCACCTGGGCAAAACACTATAGAATAAAATCGTATAAAACATGGATTATTGCATAAAAGTTTTGCAAAAAACAATTGAATATTAATATATTTCATAACATTTGACATACTTCACTCAAAGTGCATTGGTGTGTGTGCCATGTTTGTAAATATTTATGAGATATCAGCTTACAAAACTGTAGTGACTCTAGCTCCCCTACTAACCAAATACTGCATTGTCCTAGAAAATAACTTTACAGTCTAATAAATTATTTTCAATTCATATTTTCATGAGCAACAGAGATAGATTTTTGGCGAAGGACATAACAAATCAAGAAAGGAGAAAATTCCGAATCAGAAAATTATAGAAATTATGAATGTTAAGTATAATATTATAGAAACAATAGAAGAAAGAAGATTGAAATTTTATGGACAATCTGAAGAGGGTGGAGAATAATAGAATCCCAAGAATGATGCTAGATTGGAATGCTGAAGGCAGGAGGAGGAGGCGGAAACCCAGGGAACAGTGGATGGATGAAGTGAGAGGAAACATGATGAGGAGAGACCTCAAAGAAGAAGATTCTGAGGATAGAAATCTGTGGTGGAGCAAAATACATTTGGGCTTAATGGGAACTACTGCAATGCACAGAAAATCCTTAATAGAAACAAAACATTTATGTAGAAATGACGACACCATATATTTTATCCGTATTGAAAATCTGAATGTACCGGTTGTATGGATTTTTACGTGGTATATAAACATGTGTGAAATGTATAATAAGAAACTAACTCACTGGCACTATCGAACCCAGAAGCTCATGGTCACGTTGACATCGGACATGTAATTAAAGGCTGCCAAGGGAGATTATGCAATGGAAACCAGACGGAGAAACAGGAAAGGAAAAAACGGGATAAAAGTAAAAAAGAAGTACTGAAACTCAGAGATTTACAAAACACAGATATATGGAACATAAGGAATGAAGATAGAACAGTGGACATTTTGTGTTATATTTTAAACTTTGTGTGAGAAACACGAACACTATCAGAAAGGAACTAAAAGTACAACTACTTCTTCAACAAATAGAAGAACACAGGAATAATTGGCTAGAACATGTGCAAAGAATGGCAGGGGATAGGATACCAAAGATGGCACTAATGTATAATTCTGGAGGACAAAGACCGGTAGGAAGACCAAGAAAGCACTGGGCAGAAAGGATGTGTGATCGGAACAGGCAAAGATGTAATCCGTGAAGGATGATGATGATGATTTTTAACTTTGTTTGTTCAGGAAAAATTAGAATATTGTAGAAAAACCTAAACACTATATGTTTTGTATTCAATGCCGCTACGTTGTTATTTCGACATTCTGGTATTTTCTCCTGGCATGGCGTTATTGTAACTCAGTTCTAAGGTTGGGGCGCCTGGAAGGCGGAGTTACGCTGCCCTGATGATATGTTAGGTGACGATGATGGTAATGATGCGCCAGGAGAGTCCGTTCCTAAATTTAAAGAATATGATAATGATGGCCAGATCACGTTCGGGGACCGTTTGGGCCTTAACATTTCCTCACATTTGTCTTACAGGTGAGGAAAAAACCCGAAAAATAAACATCAACCAGGAAATTTGTCCCGGACGGGGATCGAACCCGGGGCCTCTGTGTGACAAGGCAGCAGCACGCTAACTCGAGACCACAGCGATGGACCTAAACAAAATAATAATACTATTTTATTATTATTATTATTATTATTATTATTATTATTATTATTATTATTATTATTATTATTATTATTATTATTATTATTATACTTACTTACTTACTCACTGGCACTATCGAACCCGTAGGTTTCATGGCCGCGCGGACATAAGCTCTCCATACATCCCTATCCTGAGCTAATGCTTTCCAATTATTTCCTGTGTAATCTACTTCCCTCAAATCATGGTTAATGTTATTCTCCCACCTCATTCTTGGTCTACCAACTGGGCGTTTTCCCTCTGGCTTTCCTACAAGAACCTTCCATGCAAGTCTTTCATTCCCCATACGTGCAACATGTCCTGCCCATCGCAGTCTACGAGACTTAACTGTTCTTATTATATCCGGCTTCCCATAAAGACCATGTAGTTCATTATTATGTAGTCTTCTCCATTCACCTGTCTGTTCATCTATCTTTGGTCCAAAAATGTTCCTAAGTACTTTATTCTCAAATACCTGTAATCTCCTTTCCTCCCTTAAAGTAAGAGTCCATGTTTCGCACCCATATAGTATAACTGGTAGAATAATAGTTTTATATACTTTCAGTTTAACATTTTTTGAAAGGAGTTGGGACATCAAGAGTCTTTGCAATGCATAATAGCACGCATTTCCAGAATTGAATCTATGTTTAATTTCTTTGTGCATCTCATTCCTATTCGTGATTATTGATCCTAGGTATTTGAATTCAGCCACTTACTCAAAATTTCCCTCATTTGTCACTAGCTGTCCATTTCCATTATTATTTATAATTATTATTATTATTATTATTATTATTATTATTATTATTATTATTACATTGATTGTACAACGCTATGGAAACTTAAAGGCCACAATAGACCTCTAACACCATTAGACCATAGATAATGTTTCCAGTATCTATACTCCAACCATAACACACGGTCAGAACATAGTCTCTTGCTTAATATACCGCAACGTTGGACATCACATCACCCCATGTCATTTACTACACTCTAATTCAACCCAGGAAGTTACTACAGACCTTATGGGCTACGCCAGTGTTCCCCTACGTACAGGGGTAGATGTTGCCAAACTCATAATTACGGTATTTGTTTGTTAAGGAAAATGGAGAGGCAAGGTTAGCAGTACCTTTTTCCAAACCTATGTACTATACATTTAAAAAAAATTGTTTAACATTTACGGCTTGCAAACTAGTTTTATAGTAAATATGAGAGTCGATACTTTCACACAGGATAGTACAGATCCGCACGAGCTCAGTGACAAGTGGTAACTGTTTTATTTTTTCTTTAAGAGGGGGGTGGCTTGGACGGCTACAACTTACAACTATGTACTTGCTGTGTTTCAATCTTCAGTTTTATATAAGGATTTCTCTCAAGAAAATGCTGTTAAAATGGCAACCCAGTTCCCTATTCCAACACACAGTAACTTCCTGGGTTGAATCTGAGTGTAGTATCACTTCTCGGAACTGGAATTCTCTACCACAGGAAATGAGGGGCTGCCGGACGTTAGCATCTTTTAAAAGAAATCCAAATGTATATTTCCTCTGTCCTTGGCTTCATGATTACCCCGTGTAAGGTAAGTATTAATTGGCGTTTCTTGTATAATCTATCGTATTTATGCTATTATTAGTAATAATAATACAAATAATAATAATAATAATAATAATAATAATACTTTATTTTAGCTGGCAGAGTTAAGGCCATAAGGCCTTCTCTTCCACTCAATCAGCGAATAGTAGAATTATACAAAAGTTACGTACATATTACAATTTTAAGATATTATTAAAATACAGACTAAACAAAATACAATGATGATGTGATCTAATACTAACAAAAACATGGAATATAATAAAATTAAAATGGTATAAAATAAAGTAAGTGGCTTCCTAGATGATTATTAATGGAATGCTCTATATAGTTGTTATGCAGTTAATGTTTTCATTGTGTCGAACTTAAGATATCAGTTAATTTGGATTTAAATAATGATACCGATTGATAGTCCCTGACATGACTGGGAAGTGAGTTCCATGCTCTAGTCATAGATATTGTGTAAGATTCAGAGTATAGACAGGTTCTGTGCTGTAGTATCAAAAGTAAAGAAGAGTCTTGTGATCTTGTTCCTAAATTGTGATGAGCCGATAAATTTTGTTGTTAAATAACTTGGTAAATATGTGTGCAGAATTTGGAATAGTAAGGTATGTGAATGTAAAGTTCTTCTGTCATTTAGGCGTAGCCATGATAAGGCCTGAAATGAAGGAGACACGTGGTCATAACGACGGAGATTGAATATAAATCGAATGCACGCATTATGAGCACGCTGTAGTCTGTCAGATAGATCGGTTGTCAGATTAGTCAGTAATATGTCGCAGTAGTCGAGGTGTGGCATTATAAGTCTGTACAAGTATTTGTTTTAATTTTGTAGGAAGGAAGTTTTTAAAACTACTGAAGGAGTGAAGAATTGAGAACACTTTCTTGCAGGTATTATTCACCTGGATTTTCCAGTCTAGGTGTTGGTCCATGTAGATACTTAGTTTTTTACTACTGAGTTGTAGGGTTTTTTTGTCATTTAGGAGTATGGTAGGGATATTTTCGTTATTATTATTATTATTATTATTAGTAGTAGTAGTAGTAGTAGTAGTAGTAGTAGTAGTAGTAGTAGTAGTAGTAGTAGTCTCGTATAAAAGTTGTTTATACATGAAATTTACATTCTTCTTCTTCTTCGTCACGGTTTAGCTTTTTTACTATCCTATTCCGGCTCTAAATTGCTACTGTTTCCATCTTTTCTTTGGTCTTCCCAAACTTCTTCTTCTCCGTGGTGAATAGTTGTATGCTGCTTGTGGAATTCTGTTCTCAGGAAATTTACATTGGAACATTTAATATATTTTTAATTCTTTATAATCAGTATAGTGTATACATAATTTGTACTGTTAAAATATATATTTATATTTGTGCTGGTTGAGTGGAAGAGAAGACATTATAGCTTTAACTCCGCCAGAATAAATAAATTATTATTATTATTATTATTATTATTATTATTATTATTATTATTATTATTATTATTATTATACTCCGCTTATGTTAAAATGGGAAATATAATGTCTAATCCTATAAACACCTCAAAGGGATTGAAACAAGGGTGCAGTCTATCACCAATTTTATTTAATATTTATGTAGAATTTATATTAACGAAATGGAAACAAAGCTGCAAAGGTATGGGGATCCCAATAGGCAATAGATTTTTGCTGACATTACAATTTGCCGATGATCAACTGGTTTTAGCGCAAGACAATTTTGATATGGAATTCATGATAAAAAGGTTGAAAAGCACATATGAATCATGGGGTCTCACAGTAAATTTACAAAAAACAGAATATCTGGCAATAAATAGCAATGAAAGAGAAAACTTAGTATTGGAAGATGGAATCCAAATAAAGCAAGTGAAACAAACTAAATATTTGGGAATGATTATGGATAACATCGAAGGTATAGGCAAAGAGAACATAAAACATAGAATTGAATTGAGTAGCAAAATAGTATCATCATTAAATTCCATATGGTGGGATAAGCATATTTGGAAAGACACAAAAAAAATATTGGTAAAACATTGGTGGAATCTGTTGCAATTTACGGAAGTGAGGTATGGACAATCAATAAGTACTACAAGAATAGACTAATAGCTCTAGAAATGGATTATTTATGAAGAAGTGCCAGAAAGTCTAAATTAGAACGTGTCACAAATAAGGAAATCAGAAACAAAATGGAAGCAGAAGAAAGCATAATTGAAAGAATTGAGGAAAAGGAATTAAAGTGGTTAGGACATGTTTTAAGAATGGAAGATGAGCGATGGCCGAAGCAACTATATGAATGGCATCCTAACAGAAAGAAGAAAAGAGGAAGACCAAGGTTAACATGGAAGGAAAACATGAAGACAGTAATGCAAGCTAGAGGGCTAAACATCGAAGATGCCCAAGACCGTAGGCTTTGGAGGTTTGGCACGGGAAGACGGCAGCAGCTGTAAAAACCCGAAGATAGATAGAGATTATTATTATTATTATTATTACTATTCCATTAGAAATTCTGCCCGAGGGCAGGTCTTTCACTGCAATCGTAGCATTTCCATGCTATGTTTTTCAGCTCTACTAGGGAATTATAGATTGGTAACTTCTCCGTTGCTTTCCACACCGGTGAAGGATGGTAGTGATAATGATAAGGATGATGGTGATGGCCGGGTGATTTTCGGGGACCGTTGGGCCCTAAGCGTCCTGACATTTGTCATACAGGTGAGGAAAAACCCCGCAAAAAAAACCTCACCCAGGAGCCTGTCTCAACCGGGAATCGAACCCGGGCCCGCTGGGTGACAAGGCAGCACGCTACCTCAAGACCACAGCGGTGGACATTTTAAGGTGAGTCTGTTGCATCTTTCCTCATAAAAGATGAGCTCTGTTAGGACATGTTTCTAAACATTTTGTTTCATCGTCAGCTCTGGACAATCTGACTATGAAACAGAAGTATATTGAAACATGTCTTAAAAAACTCAACTTTTATGAGGTAAGATGCAACAGACTCACTTTATTTATTTATTTATTTATTAGGAAGTACCTCATAATGTTGCTTCCCATTGCAGTTCTAAAACCATTAGACAATAACGACTAGCTTTTCTCCGCCTTGTTTAGTATGGTCAGTTTTATGCGAGAAAACCATTAGACAATAACGACTAGCTTTTCTCCGCCTTGTTTAGTATGGTCAGTTTTATGCGAGAAAACCATTAGACAATAACGACTAGCTTTTTCTCCGCCTTGTTTAGTATGGTCAGTTTTATGCGAGAAAACCATTAGACAATAACGACTAGCTTTTCTCCGCCTTGTTTAGTATGGTCAGTTTTATGCGAAAAAACCATTAGACAATAACGACTAGCTTTTCTCCGCCTTGTTTAGTATGGTCAGTTTTATGCGAAAAAACCATTAGACAATAACGACTAGCTTTTCTCCGCCTTGTTTAGTATGGTCAGTTTTATGCGAGAAAACCATTAGACAATAACGACTAGCTTTTCTCCGCCTTGTTTAGTATGGTCAGTTTTATGCGAAAAACCATTAGACAATAACGACTAGCTTTTCTCCGCCTTGTTTAGTATGGTCAGTTTTATGCGAGAAAACCATTAGACAATAACGACTAGCTTTTCTCCGCCTTGTTTAGTATGGTCAGTTTTATGCGAAAAAACCATTAGACAATAACGACTAGCTTTTCTCCGCCTTGTTTAGTATGGTCAGTTTTATGCGAGAAAACCATTAGACAATAACGACTAGCTTTTCTCCGCCTTGTTTAGTATGGTCAGTTTTATGCGAGAAAACCATTAGACAATAACGACTAGCTTTTCTCCGCCTGTTTAGTATGGTCAGTTTTATGCGAGAAAACCATTAGACAATAACGACTAGCTTTTCTCCGCCTTGTTTAGTATGGTCAGTTTTATGCGAGAAACCATTAGACAATAACGACTAGCTTTTCTCCGCCTGTTTAGTATGGTCAGTTTTATGCGAAAAAACCATTAGACAATAACGACTAGCTTTTCTCCGCCTTGTTTAGTATGGTCAGTTTTATGCGAAAAAACCATTAGACAATAACGACTAGCTTTTCTCCGCCTTGTTTAGTATGGTCAGTTTTATGCGAGAAAACCATTAGACAATAACGACTAGCTTTTCTCCGCCTTGTTTAGTATGGTCAGTTTTATGCGAGAAAACCATTAGACAATAACGACTAGCTTTTCTCCGCCTTGTTTAGTATGGTCAGTTTTATGCGAGAAAACCATTAGACAATAACGACTAGCTTTTCTCCGCCTTGTTTAGTATGGTCAGTTTTATGCGAGAAAACCATTAGACAATAACGACTAGCTTTTCTCCGCCTTGTTTAGTATGGTCAGTTTTATGCGAAAAAACCATTAGACAATAACGACTAGCTTTTCTCCGCCTTGTTTAGTATGGTCAGTTTTATGCGAGAAAACCATTAGACAATAACGACTAGCTTTTCTCCGCCTTGTTTAGTATGGTCAGTTTTATGCGAGAAAACCATTAGACAATAACGACTAGCTTTTCTCCGCCTTGTTTAGTATGGTCAGTTTTATGCGAAAAAACCATTAGACAATAACGACTAGCTTTTCTCCGCCTTGTTTAGTATGGTCAGTTTTATGCGAAAAAACCATTAGACAATAACGACTAGCTTTTCTCCGCCTTGTTTAGTATGGTCAGTTTTATGCGAGAAAACCATTAGACAATAACGACTAGCTTTTCTCCGCCTTGTTTAGTATGGTCAGTTTTATGCGAGAAAAACCATTAGACAATAACGACTAGCTTTTCTCCGCCTTGTTTAGTATGGTCAGTTTTATGCGAGAAAACCATTAGACAATAACGACTAGCTTTTCTCCGCCTTGTTTAGTATGGTCAGTTTTATGCGAGAAAACCATTAGACAATAACGACTAGCTTTTCTCCGCCTTGTTTAGTATGGTCAGTTTTATGCGAGGGTTGGGGCATAAGTCATGGCTAGAGACTGGATGTTAGGGAAAATGCCTACAGTTATTTATTATAAATATTGTAAAAGTGACTTCATATAAGGACAAATGAGGGAAATTTTGAGGAAGTGGCTGAATTCAAATACCTAGGAACAGTAATCACAAATAGGAATGAGATGCACAAAGAAATTAAACATAGGCTCAATTCTGGAAATGCGTGCTATTATGCATTGCAGAGACTCTTGATATCCCAACTCCTTTCAAAAAACGTTAAACTGAAAATATATAAAACTATTATTCTACCAGTTATATTATATGGGTGCGAAACATGGACTCTTACTTTAAGGGAGGAAAGGAGATTACAAGTATTTGAGAATAAAGTACTTAGGAAAATGTTTAGACCAAAGAGAGATGAACAGACAGGAGAATGGAGAAGACTACATAACAATGAACTACATGGTCTTTATAGGAAGCCAGATATAATAAGAACAGTTAAGTCTCGTAGACTGCGATGGGCAGGACATGTTGCACATATGGGGAATGAAAGACTTGCATGGAAGCTTCTTGTAGGAAAGCCAGAAGGAAAACGCCCAGTTGGTAGACCAAGAATGAGGTGGGAGAATAACATTAACTATGATTTGAGGGAAGTAGATTATACAGGGAATGATTGGAAAGTATTAGCTCAGGATAGGGATGTATGGAGAGCGTATGTCCGCGCGGCCATGAACCTACAAGTTCGATAGTGCCAGTGAGTAAGTAAGACTTCATATAAGTTGATACCGACGACCCTAGAGTTGTTTTCCATGAAGTTGATTTTGCCTATAAATGCCTATTCAGCGTACAATGCCTATAAATGCCTATTTTCCATTTTTTCTCGAAATTAACTTAGTATTTTAATGAAATTGATTGAAATTGGACAAACTTCATGACATATCATTGCATAGAAACCTTTAAGTGACTGGAAATGTTATTTTTGATGTTGATAACACTGTATTCAGTCTGTAGCCCTCGTTCACAGACAGGTTCTTCAAAGACAAAGTGGTGTGACAAAATATGTGGATTATTTTTTATTTTTACCTTTAGAACAGCTGTTTTACGATGCCTAAGGAACGGACAACAGTAAAACAGTATGACAAACTGAACAATTTCGTCAAAGAATTTGGTGCGGAAATATTCTCAAGTGACGGTTCAATGTTGTTTTGCAAAGTGTGTAAATTTTCAGTGAATTGCGCGAAAAAGTGTCATGTTTCGCAGCACGTACACACTGCAAAACATACGTATGCTCTATGTAAAAAGTCAAAACAAGTACCAAAATCATCTCTGATATCTTCGTATGCTATTGATAGCATATGTTTATATTCTTTACGTAAGGCTACAAACATTTATGTTGTAGTCTACTTTTTTGTAAGAGCCTATTTTGATTTTAGTGCCTATATTAATGATTTTTAGTGCCTCTTTGCCTGCCTATTTTGAACTTTTTAAGTTCCTGACATTCGGACTCTAGTCATGGCAACTATTTTCTTTGTGAGAATTTGTTCATGGGTGAAAAATCGAAAATATAGATATGAAAGAACAAGGGATAAACAAAATTTAAGAAATGTAACAACACGCCAACATTTTGCTCTTCATGTTAATAAAGATAATTGTCATATCAATACAGTTTTTTGTTCCAGAATCATTACAACACACCTTTTTTTCACTCTCTTTTCTTTTTTTACTCTCTTCCTCACTCACTTACTCCACTCTCTCTCTCTCTCTCTCTTTCATTCTACAGGCCCTAAAAGTAGTCTCCTACAACGCTCACAACACGCTGCCAACGATGTGGGAGGCACCTAATACCATCTGCTTCACCATTTTCTTCACCATGTGTGAATCTGGTCATGTGTTGTTGAACACCATTTGTAATGTCCATTCGTGTCCCAAACCGTAAAAAAAAAGTGGAAAAGTAAAAAGATGTGATGTAATGATTCTGGAACATGAAAACTGTATTGATGTAACAATTACATTAATAAACATGAGGAGCAAAATGTTGGTATGTTATTAAATTCCTTAAATTTCATTTATCCCTGGTTCTTTCATATGTATATTTTATATTTTTCACCCACGCACAAATTCTCACAAAAATAGTTGTCATGACTAATGCCCCAACTTTCGTATTAAACGTTCATTTGTGTAGGAGTTCTCCACAAAATTGAGCTGATCCCACATCCAGAGAAATCGTCCATTTACTTGTGTGATCAAAAAAGTATTTTTGTAATTAAAGTTTAAATATCCTCTCCCTACATGCCTTGTCATTATATGGCCCGGGTGTCATGGAGCAAGATGCCTGAGAGGGATAAAGTCAAACCAGGAATATGTTATGCGCTGTAGCTGAGCAGTTTAAGGCATTATGCCTTGGTGCAAATTTACTGAACTTGTGTTAGTTCGAACCCACATAACTAATTATCACTAGCACTATCAAATCCGTAGCCGCGCGGACATAAGCTCTCCATACATCCCTATCCTGAAATAATGTTTTTCAATCATCCCCTGTACAATATACTTCCCTCAAATCATGATTAATGTTATTCTTCCACCTCATTCTTGGTTTACATATAATAACAATTATGAATTATCTACATGTTGATTAATGATACATAATAGATATCCATCCATTCATCCATAGTAATTCTGCTCGAAGGCAGGTCCTTCACTGCAATCATAGCATTTTCATGCTATGCTTGCAGCTTTACTAGGGAATTGTGTAGGTGTGGTAGCTTCCCGTTGCTTTCCACACCGGTGAAGGATGATAATGATAATGGTAAGGATGATAATGATAAGGATGATATAGGCTACACAATATAAAGTTGATAAGGGAAAGAAAAAAATAGTAATAATAATAGTAATAATAATATTTTTTATATATAGAATTTTAATATTTATACATCTTTCTGCGCCTAAAGTTTTTTCTTCTCCACTCGTCTCTATCCATCCACTCCATGACCTCCAGTCCTCTTGTTCTCATTCCAGTTCTTATTTCTTGCATCCACGAGTTTCGAGGCCTTCCTTTCCTTCTACTTCCAGGTGGACACCATTCCAATGTTTCTCTGGGTAACCTTTCTTCTTGCATTCGTCGTACTGTACGTGTCCATACCAATTTAATTGTTTATATCTTATATAATCTACTATTGAATATCTAATATATTTATTTTTTCTCGTGTGGTAGTATTTCTTTTTTTTTTTTATTTTGAACATCTTGCTGCTCTCCCCAAGAATAACAATAATAATAAGCTATAATTAGTTTAAATGATTGGCTTGGTGAGAAAAGTTTAAAATATAAAGAAATAACAAAAGAATACATGGAACACGCTTACATATACTATTGTCCAAGGAAATATGAAGTGAGTTTCGTTTTGAACTGTTTGATCCCTATTCGTACCACATGTCCTGTCCAATGCAATCTACGAGACTTTACTATTCTTATTATACATGGTTTCCTATAAAGATTATACAGGGAGATTCAAAATTGACTTTACAATTTTACAAGCTTATAGAAATTTATTTAGAAGACCTACAGAATTGGTTTTAATGTCATATGATAGCACAACTCATCAAGTTTTCACTGACATAGTTTTATAGTACCTAGTTCTCTCACCGCGTGCGCTAACGTAGTTCATATCAAAATGGCTGCTTTCACAGGTGCCGAGCGTGCTCGTTGTGTGTTTTTGTTCGAAGAAACTAAATCTGCGACAATTGTTCAGCGTAGATTTCGTACCCAGTATGGTAACGATCCTCCTATCAGGCCAACAATTTATTCTTGGCACCAAATATTTGTTAGGACTGGCTGTTCTGTTAGTCATTCCAAGCATACTGCCCGTCCACATACGGCTGAAGCTGTGGTTGAACAAGTGAGGGATAGCTTTGCTCGGAGCCCTAGGATATGACATTTAAACAAATTCTGTAGCTCTTCAAAACTTGATGAGTTGTGCTATCATATGACATTTAAACCAATTCTGTAGGTCTTCTAAATAAATTTCTATAAGCTTGTAAAGTTGTAAAGTCAATTTTGAATCACGGTGTATTGTGTAGTTATGTAGTTTTATCCATTCGCCCGACTGTTCGTGAAAAATCTATAAATAATTCCTTTGACATCTAAGGACTTGCATGAAGAACACCCTATGTTTGAGTTTATTTATTCGGTATAGAGTGTCTGATTTTCGGTGAATAAGAAGTGCTTTAAAGATAATGAGGTTCTGATTTTAGACAATTTCATAATATTTTAACTGGTTTAACGTGTATACAACTTTCCTTGTCTTACAGAAATTCCGCTAACTAAATTTTTAAGTACCTCCACCTATGTCTCCTAATTGGGACAGTTCAACTTTATTTTACCTTCTGTTAATTTATCATGATTCTCAACGACTCACCAAGCAAAGAAATACAAGTTTTACCAGCTGGAAAATAAATTGTGCCACCACTTAAGCATTGCATTGTGTTGTGTTAATACAGATAGAGACTGAAAGTCTGTTTCTAGGGCTGCGTGTATTCTACCTGTTCTATAATATAATATGAATTTTAGGGAATTAATAATAATAATAATAATAATAATAATAATAATAATAATAATAATAATAATAATAATTCGATTGAGGGTCATTCCACTTTTCAGCGGTTGCCCTTTTACCAGCCGGCTGCTGGCCCTTCACATCCACATGTGTCAATCACAGAGGTAGATGATCAACAGCCAGTGTAGGGGTGACATGTGGTTAGCATGTCGAGTCCCCCAGCCGTTATAGCTGGTTCCTCAACCTGGAGTCGCTACTTATTGTAGCTACCCAGTTGCCTCACGATGCTGGGTGGGCACCGGTCCCATACTGGCCGAAATACCATGAGAAAATTTCTTCCCCCATGGAGACTCGAACGAGCGCAAGTCCCGTAGCTCTGCGTCAAGGCTTCCTAGCTTAACCGCTCGGCTACGGCGCGGGACAATAATAATAATAATAATAATAATAATAATAATAATAACATTAAAATGTTCCTATGATATATGTGTAATTATTATAATATTCATAAAGGTTCCGGTTGTTCTACGGAACTTATATAATAAAATAGATTATTTTAAGTCTGGTATGGAGGATATTTTGATGCACTCGAAAATCCGAAAAAATGCACGAATTTTTCGAAAAATGGCTTAAAAAATCGAAAATTTTTAATAATAATAATAATAATAATAATAATTTAATACTCTAATGGTCTTCTTGGTGATAAAATCGTAAAATATACAGTAAATATACCCAATTAATCAATTAATTAATTAAAAGTGTTAACATATTTCAACAGCGATTCTGTCATTTTTCAAGACAGTCAACATTTAGTCTTGAAAATGACAGCTTCGCTGTTGAAACATGTTGACTCCATAATTATTAATTGGTGTATATTTAATTGACTGTATATTTATAATAATAATAATAATAATAATAATAATAATAATAAAATAATAATAATAATAATGCTTTATTTATTACTAGCTAATACCCGGCGTGTGCTGCTACACCTAAATAAATGAAAATTAATGTGTTTTTATGTTTAGTTGAATAAGAAAAAGAAAAATAATTATAAATTTATATTTTTAGATACCCCGTGCTGTTTACCCGGCGTCGTTCGGGAATCTACTCATCCCGACCTTCTAGGCATAAGTGAGCTGTAAGACAAAAATTAATGTACTTCTTATGATTAGTTGAAGAAGTTAAATGAAAAATAATTATAAATATATATCGTAATTATTTTAAGATTCCCCGTGCTCATTACCTGCTGTTGCCCGGGAATCTACTTATCTTGATTTTCTTGGCATAAATGAGATAAAAGGCAAAATTCGTTATTGTGAGTTATCCGTAAAAGAATACCCGCCATGTGCTGCTATGCTTAAAAAATGGTTATTGTGAGTAGAGATAAACATATGCTGTCGCGGACTTTTTTCTAGAGCTTTTTGAGATATTCAATTCTGTGAACATTATTTTTTTGTATTTGTTATGATTTAGGCAGCGTAAGCCATTTAAGCGTCCAAAGAGCTACATTTTTTCACGTTTTCCACTACAAAGGGCGATTTTTAGGCTAAATAAATCTATTCTAAACCTATTCTAAATTTTTAAGGGTGTAGGAGTTGAGTATCACAACTCTCTTATAGCGTATGTTCATCCCGGGAATCTTCTGAACATTTTGCAAAAGCCCCACCACAATCGGATCAACGGTATGGCCGTGCATAAAGTACGAACAAACAAACAAACATTCATTTTTATATATTAGATGGCAAAGTTAAGGCCATAAGGGCTTCTCTTCCACTCAACCAGCACAAATTACAAGTACATACTTAAAAATATAGATTATATATACTTACTTACTTACTCACTGGCACTATCGAATCCGTAGGTTCATGGCCGTGCGGACATAAGCTCTCCATACATCCCTATCCTGAGCTAATGCTTTTCAATCATTCCCTGTATAGTCTACTTCCCTCAAATCATAGTTAATGTTATTCTCCCATCTCATTCTTGGTCTACCAACTGGGCGTTTTCCCTCTGGCTTTCCTACAAGAAGTTTCCATGCAAGTCTTTCATTTTCCATACGTGCCACATGTCCTGCCCATCGCAGTCTACGAGACTTAACTGTTCTTATTATATCTGGCTTCCTATAAATACCATGTAGTTCATTGTTATGAAGTATTCTCCATTCACCCGTTTGTTCATCTCTCCTTGGTCCAAAAATTCTCCAAGTACCTTATTCTCAAATACTCGCAATCTCCTTACATCCCTTAAAGTAAGAGTCCATGTTTCGCATCCTTATAATATAACTGGTAGAATAATATTTTTATATATTTTTAGTTTAACGCTAGATTATATAAACACTATTAATTATGAAGAGTTCAAAATATTAAATGTTGCAATGTAAGTTTCATGTAAAAACAGCATTTTATACGATTATAATAGTAACAATAATAATACTACTACTACTAATAATAATAATATTAATAATAATAATAATAATAATACTATATTCATATACAGATTTTTAATGTTTACACATTTTTCTGTACCTAATGTTTTATTTTCCTTCTCCACTCGTCTCTATCCATCCACTTCACGCCCTCCAGTCCTCTTGTTCTCATTCCAATTCTTATTTCTTGCATCCATGAGTTTCGACGTTTTCATTTCCTTCTTCCAGATGGACACCATTCCAATGTTTTCCTGGGTAACCTTTCTTCTTGCATTCGTCGTACATGCCCACACTAATTTAATTGCTTATATCTTATATAATCTACTATTGAATATCTAATTTTAATTTTTTCTCGTATGACAGCATTTCGTATTTTTTTCTAATTTTCAACATCTTGCTGCTCTCCTTAAGAAATCCATTTCTATTGACATAAGTTTTTGTTCTAAGTTTTTGTTGAACTTTCAATAATAATAATAATAATAATAATAATAATAATAATAATAATAATAATAATAATAATAATAATAATAATAATAATTATAGTGTATATATGATAAATTATACGAGAAACACAAATTAATATATGTACCTTACACTGGGTAATGATGAGATCGAGGTTAGAGAAAATATAAATTTAGATTTATTTTAAAAGATGCCATCGTCCGGCAGCCCATTATTTCTCGTGGTAGGGAATTCCAGTTGCATGTCGAGAAGTGGAGATGGTATATGACATGGAGTGATGTGATGTCCTATGTTGCGGTATATTAAGTAAGAGACTATGTTGTGATTTTGTGTTTAAGTTATGGTTGGAGGATAGATCCTGGAAACGATATGATCGAAACTATTGATGTTGTTTTCATGAAAATTATTTTTAATTATACATATCTTAATAAGCTCTCCATACATACCTATCCTGAGCCAATGTTTTCCAATCATCCCCTGTATAATCTACTTCCCTCAAATCATGGATAATTTTATTCTCCCATCTCGTTCTTGGTCTACCAACTGGACATTTTCCTTCTGGTTTTCCTATAAGAATGTTCTATGCAGCTCTTTTATTTCCTGTTCATACCATTTACCCTGCTCATCGCAGTCTACGAGACTTAACTATTCTTATTATATCTGGCTTCCTATACATGCCATGTAGCTCATTATTACCTGTAGTTTTCTCCATTGACCTGTCTGTTCATCTGTTTTGCTCCAAACATTTTCGTAAGAACTTCATTCCCAAATACTCGTAACCTTCTTTCATTCCTTAAAGTAAGAGTCTCTATATCTAATCCCCGTGTTAATATCTCTAGCGCCCCGCTATTATATAAAGTCCTAACATTCCATGTTCCTAGGAACATGTCCCTGTGATTGAACCTTTGGCATGGATTCCTGAAGTAGTCCCTGCCCGGAGAACCGAATGGGGGACTATTTTGCCTCCGCATAATTTTACTCCAGTGGAACCCATGTCCGCGTTTCTTGACGATTGTATTTTTACGGTGAAAGATCTTCACTCTTTCGACCATTTTTTTTTTGTGTTGCTTATCACCTTCGACGCGTCCGGCATGTGTAACACTTTCGGCAGCAATGCTACCGCCGACATAGCTTTCGGGGTCATTTAAGCACGCAAAAACTCCTGGCGCGACAGGCCTAGAAGGCCCTTAGCCTATCAGCCGGCTGCTGGCCTCACATCCACATGTGTCAATCACAGAGGTAGATGATCATCAGCTAGAGTAGGGGGTGACATGTGGTCAGCATGTCGAGTCCCCCAGCCGTTATAGCTGGTTTCCTCAACCTGGAGCCGCTACTTATTGTAGCTACCCAAATGCCTCACGATGCTGGGTGGGCACCGGTCCCATACTGGCCGAAATACCATGAGAAAATTTCTTCCGCCACGGAGACTCGAACCAGCGCAAGTCCCGTAGCTCTGTGCCAAGGCTTCCTGCCTTAACCACTCGGCTACGGTACGGGACATTTAAGCACGCAAGCCACAAGGTAAAGATGCCATGAAGATGACTATCTGTACTATTGAAATACAAATGTAAATAAAAACGAGATAGAAAAGAAAATATTACATTGGGTATGGCCATGTCAAAAGAATGCCAATCAAAGAATGCCTAAAATTGTTATGGAATGGATCCCAATAGAAAGGAGGAAGAGAGGAAAACCGAAGAAAACTTGGATAGAAGGGGTACAAGCAGCTATGAATATCAGAGGATTGGAGGAAGATCAATGGATGGACAGAGAGGAATGGCGTTTGGTTTCCGGAAGACGGCGGCAGCTGCCATGATACTGGATTATTATGATGAAAAACGAGATAATTTTTGATTGGCTGTTGAACATATTACACTTCAATTCATTCATTTTGTAATCAAATTAGAACCACGATGAACCCAGTTCCATATCCTTGCAAGTTTTACTCCCACGATAGGTCTATGAGGGTAGTGAAGCAGCTTCGCGCCAGGTAGCGTGCGTGTACACTGCTTCCATTATCTTGTATGTAAGCTACAGACCTACATAACGGTTATGACGTCAAGGCGAGTCAATGTCTTCTGAAGGACGACTGGAGGTACTTGAATGTACTGTTACTTTCGTCCAGTAGATCACGCAATGAATTTCAAGTGAGTTCAAATCCCGAGACAAGCTGACCCGAGTGTGGTTTTCACATCCTCAGATGATACAGCAAATTATTGTTTTTTTTTATTGCGGATGAGCCCATGTAGGACTACGCAAAGTACTTAGAGGCGTTTCCTTTGAGCCCAAATGTCTTTCATTCTTTTGCTATGAGCTTGTTTTCTATCATCTATCCAAGTTGTTCCAGTTTTTTTTTCTTCGGTTTGTCCTCTTGGTCAACTTGCCACTTATTCACCTTAATTATAAATATATCTCTGTTTGGGATATCTTCTTTAGTAATTCCTGCCAATTTTAAGTCCTTTTTGACTTCATCAATCCGCTTCATAGTATCCACTGGAGCTATACTTCTGTTTTCGTAGAATTCCATTATCTGTTTTGTAAGCCTATTTGAGTTCATTCGTTTAATATGGCCATAAAAGTGTAACCTTCGTTTTCTAATATCACTATGAATGTCTATATATATTTTTATTTCCTTTTTACTTCTGAGTCTAAATGCTTCACCTATGACTTGAGGACCTAAAACTTTTCTTATAATTTTGCATTATTTGTTTCACTATATTTTCGATATCTTTTTTTTTTTTTTTTCAAAATTAATGTTTCTGCTCCATAGAGACACTCTAGTTTAATTACAGTGTTATAGTGTCGTAATTTTGTATGCGAAAATATGCCTGGTTAGCTTGCATCGGGGTTTGGTTCTGAATTCAGTAAGATACTAGGATGGGGGTCCTCAACCCCGACACGGCGCGTCCCAATGGCTGATAGGGGAAGTTCCTTTAGATATACAGGACAGGTGCGAATAAGGTCTTGCCAAATAAGCACCCGCGGATCAACTGAGGAGGTCAATGGCTTCGACGGCGGAAGAGGATTTTTTCTCAACGGCAGAGAGGGCGGATGAACCGGTTCTGGAACTAAACCACTCCAGTCCTATGAAACTGAATTTCGGTCCAAACGTTGTGATAACTAAGTACTATGAAGCGTGAAAGGAAACAATTATTATTATTATTATTACTTACTTACTTACTTACTTACTTACTCACTGGCACTATCGAACCCGTAGGTTCATGGCCGCGCGGACATAAGCTCTCCATACATCCCTATCCTGAGCTAATGCTTTCCAATCATTCCCTGTATAATCTACTTCCCTCAAATCATAGTTAATGTTGTTCTCCCACCTCATTCTTGGTCTACCAACTGGGCGTTTTCCCTCTGGCTTTCCTACAAGAAGCTTCCATGCACGTCTTTCATTCCCCATACGTGCAACATGTCCTGCCCATCGCAGTCTACGAGACTTAACTGTTCTTATTATATCTGGCTTCCTATAAAGACCATGTAGTTCATTGTTATGTAGTCTTCTCCATTCACCTGTCTGTTCATCTCTCTTTGGTCCAAAAATTTTCCTAAGTACTTTATTCTCAAATACTCGTAATCTCCTTTCCTCCCTTAAAGTAAGAGTCCATGTTTCGCACCCATATAATATAACTGGTAGAATAATAGTTTTATATATTTTCAGTTTAACGTTTTTTGAAAGGAGTTGGGACATCAAGAGTCTCTGCAATGCATAATAGCACGCATTTCCAGAATTGAGCCTATGTTTAATTTCTTTGTGCATCTCATTCCTATTTGTGATTATTGTTCCTAGGTATTTGAATTCAGCCACTTCCTCAAAATTTCCCTCATTTGTCATTAGCTGTCCATTTCCATTATATACTGAATTTCTACCTGTGACCATATATTTAGTTTTATTGATATTTACTTCCAGTCCTAATTTCTTAGTGTTACTCAATAGTGTGTGCGTGTTGTCCTTTAGTATCTCCTCTCTATCGGCCAATAGTACTACATCATCAGCATAAACTAACAGCTTATTAATACCATTCAGTTGTAAGCCTTCCTCATTCTCTAAAGATTTAATGGCATGCTCTAGTACAAAATTAAATAGTAGAGGAGATAGTGCATCTCCTTGCTTCAACCCATTCTGGATTTCAAAAGTGTCTGAAAACTGTTTGCCTACACGCACCCTACTCGTTGAGCCATTTAGACACATTCGTATAAGTCTAACTAACTTTTTAGGAATTCCGAACTCCAGCAGGATACTATATAACTTCTCCCTCTTAATTGAATCATATGCGTTTTGAAGTCTACATATAGTTGATGTACAGTACCATTATATTCCCATTTCTTTTCTAAAATCTGTCTTATACTAAAAATCTGATCTGTTGTAGACCTGTTTCTTCTAAATGCACATTGATGATCTCCTAGAATGTCATCAATGTAGGGAGTAAGTCTGCTTACTAATATATTTGTAAGAATTTTGTATGAAGTTGAAAGTAATGAGATGCCTCTGTAGTTGTTGCAATCAGTTTTATCTCCTTTCTTATAAATTGGTACGATAATTGATTCCTTCCATTCATCTGGAAGAGCTTCTTTTTCCCAAATCATACTAAGCAACCAGCGTATTTTGTCTATCAATTTTTCTCCTCCTGATTTTATGAGTTCTGCTGGGATCTCATCTGAACCTGATGCTTTATACATCTTCAATTTTTCAATCGCCATTTCAACCTCTAATGCACTTGGCTCTGCGACCAGCATTTCTGCTGTCTGTAACTTATCCTCCTCAATGTCCTGTTCTGTATTTACATTTAATAGCTGATTAAAGTAACTTTTCCATCTATTTAATATACTCCTAGAATCTGCAATCATATCCCCATTTTCATTTCGAATTATGTTTGTTCTAGCCTGAAACCCTTTCTTCTCTATACTAATTCCCTGATATAATTCTCTAATGTTCCGATTTTTTGCATTCATTTCAAGATCATTAATCTTCTCTCTCAAATATTCCCTCTTTTTACTCTTTAGTAACTTAGTGGTTTCCCGTCTAATACTACCCAATTGCTCTAAATTTACCTCATTTGGCTCGTGTAACCATTTAATTTTTGCTAGTTTTCTTTTCTTTACAATGTCGGCACATTCCTCATCAAACCATTTCTTGTTTTGCCTCTTTTTTAAACAACCGATGCTTTCTGATGCTGAAAATTTAATAGTATCTCTTATAGCCTCCCATTCTTTATTTATATCAGGTTCTTCTTCGTTTGCCACATTGTCATCTGAAGATTCCAGTACTTCAAATCTATTAGCAATTTTGATTTGGTATTCTTGCCGCATTTCATCATTTCTCAAGTTTTTTAATTCATATTTTACAGAATCATCTTTAGCATTCGTTCGTCTCATAAGCGATAGCCGTTGTCTGATTTTCACTCTGACCAGATGATGATCGGAATTGCAGTCTTGTCCCTCTAACTGATCTAACATCAATGATGCTACTGTGCCAGCGTTTATCCACTAATACATGATCTATCTGGTTCCGAGTTTCTCCATCTGGGGACGTCCAGGTGTATTTATGAATATCCTTATGCTGAAATGTTGTGCTCTTAACAATCAGATTCTTTGATGTGGCAAATGTGACTAATCTAACCCCGTTGTCGTTACTATCTTCATGAAGACTGAATTTGCCTATTGTTGGTTTGAATATATCTTCCCGCCCCACTTTTGCATTAAAATCTCCTAAGACAATTTTCATATGATATCGTGAAAGGCTATCAAATAAGCATTCTAATTCTTCATAGAACTCATCCTTGATCTTGTCATCTTTATCTTCTGTGGGGGCATGTACATTTACAATTATAAAATCATGTCGTTTACCCTTTAGAATTATGTATGATATCCTATCATTAACAAACTTAATATCTCGGATAGCGGATAGGATCCTCCTTCTGACTAAAAAACCCGTTCCAAATGCAGGTCTTTCTGCACCCCCATAGAATAATGCAAAGGTTCCTGATTCCTGACTACCTTCTCCTGGCCATCTAACTTCCTGTAAAGCGACTATATCCAAGGGCGATTTATCTAGTTCCCATTATTATTATTATTATTATTATTATTATTATTATTATTATTATTATTTGATTACCTGTTTTGCCTCGGTATTTATTTATCTCCAATTGAAAATACTCCATTATCTCTAGTTGGGTCATATATATTCTTCAACAGTTTTCTTTCACAGGTGGACATAAGACAAATAAGACTTAATTAGATATTAAATAAGTTCGCAAGAAAACTCCTCACTGCCATCTGTTGTGGCTCAAGAAGCGTGCATGACGACGTCACATTGTTGTCGCGCGGAATATGTCGATAATGCAGATAACTAAACATCTGACATAAAAAAATCCTATAACCCGATCTCAACGCCACCTACCGATTCAAATTGCCAAATTGTCAAAAAATAAATAAAATTCGATTCAGTCGTTCAGGCAGTTTTTAATTTCGGATTTCAAATAAACCTCCACTTCTAATTGCTGGATTTCGTCCATTTTTGGACAATACCTATCTCGGTTTATTTTAATAGGATATACTGGGTTTCGTTGTGAAACATCGAAAATTGTGACCGCAAGAGTGATTTTTTAATTTTCACTTCAGGTGAACTCCTACACCTAATGACTTTAGAGGGTCCAATTGTGAATCTAAACCATCGAGGGACTCAATCAGGCACACACAAAAAATTTAATCAATTTCGGTCCAGTTGTGTATTTATTTATTTATTTATTTTACCTGATGGTGTTAAGACAGCAAAGGTATTTTCTTCCACTTTATCAGGGTTAAATTGTACATATAATGACAATTGTTTAGGAGGAGTTCAGTAACAAACACACGTAATGAAGACTTGTATATATGTTCCATACGTCACCCATGCAGACATGGGTGCTTCCTAGCAGGAGTTTCTTGACCTAGCTAATTTAGTTATCTTATTTTCCTATAGATGCCAGTGAGTGACATGTAGTCAGTATATCGTCTTAATGGGACATCTAGAGACATCTGAGTACTCCTTTGGATGAGAAGGTCCTTAAATTTTACTCAGAGTCACTAATTTAGGATTGACGTTCTTTTACGAGCAGAAAATCTTCAGACTCACGACTCATGACCTAAAGACCTTCCCCCACTTGCCCCTAGGATTTTTCCATCCTAAAAATCCATCGACCCCCGGGCTGGTTTGAACCCGTAATTATCGGAACCTGCTCTGTGCTCGAATAAATTGAGAGATATTTTTAGTCACTCTGTCGCCTGCAGAATATTGAGAAACCACTTGTTTAGAAGCAGGGAAGCACGTGACATTCCAATATCTCAGCCTTCTTAATCAATCAGTAAAAAACCCTTAATTCCGATGCATTTAGTAATATCTGGAAAGTGTCTCAAGGTCTGACGTGGACGAGCTTATAATCAATACGTCATGTGAGATCCGCCTAAATTGTGTTAACACGCTCCAATTAGAATTCAGCCAGAAGCTACAGTTACGCCTTCTTTACAAACATGATAATCAACTATTCTGTTTTGGTAACTATACTGTACATAGACCTACAGAGCGTAAATTAATTCTCAGTTTATTGTTAAAGAGTTATTTTACTCAAAAGGTATGTGATAATAAAAATTGTATAATAATAATAATAATAATAATAATAATAATAATAATAATAATAATAATAATAATTAGAGCTAGGAATTTTAAGTGCAAAATTTTGGTGAATAGGTGATTTAATTTAGCAGTAAAATGTGCAAAAAAGGTGCAATTTTTTTAAATAAAATGTGCAAATTGCCCATGTAAATAATCATTAAAGAGTACCAAAATCAATTATATCAAATAACTAATGACACAAAATTCACTCATGTATTAAAAAGTCTGCGTAAGAAAAGTCCCAGAACATATGTTACTGAAATCACAAGACCAGAAAATTGTTAAAGTATATATTTTTTAACATCTCAGTGTTTTAAGATAAAAATAAAAATAAAAATATACCCATTGGCAGGTGCCGTCGTCCTCAACTTTGTTAAAATCATGTATTTAAAATATTAGTTGGAGGCCTTACAGAAGTTAACTTCCATCATCAGCAGGATGATGAAGTGGACGTAATGTGATGTGGACTGATACCACACATCATTACCAATCCTTGAGAACGTAATTGAAGAAATGTATATATATAAGTGTGTGTGTGTGTGTGTGTATGTGTGTGTGTGTGTGTGTGTGTGTGTGTGTGTGTGTACACACATTATTTTGGGAATAAAATGCAGCAAATGAGACAAAAAAGGTTTGAAAAAGTGCAAAATGTGCTTGCATTGAAAAAAGGTGCAAAAATGTGCTAGCATTGAAAAAAAGGTTCAACTAAAACACAATTAGGGGCATTTATTTAATGGTTTCTTTGCAAGACAAGCTAATTTGAGCATTGTAGCTACAAAAAAATAAGGTACAGCTCTAATAATAATAATAAACAGTCAATATACTTAATTCACTAATTAATGATTAAAATGGTCGACATGTTTCTACAGCTAAGCTGTCATCCTCAAGACCAGATATTGACTGAAGACAACATGGTGATGAATAAACAAAATCAGTTAAAAACAAACTACGTCACATGACGCAATCACAAGTAGACAGTTTTAAGATAATAAAACTAATCCTCTCTTCTCTCAATTAAAGAGAAGAGGGCGCTGTACGGATAGGGCATATGCCTTTATTCATACTTTTATCCTGCAGGATACACACTACTAGATCACAAAAAAAATGAAGACATCTTAGAAGAATTACACATGGAAACTTTAGAAAACAAAATTTCTGATTATAAGTCAAGATGGATGCAACATGTTCATCGAATGGAAGATCACAGAATACCCAAACAAATGTTAAGATATCAACCTGCAGGAAGAAGACCAGGACGTCCACTCAAAAGACTTCTGGATGGTGTTTCTCTTGAGGCCGAAACAGGTCAACAAATGGCCTAAATTCGTGAATGTACTGTGATGATGATGATGATGATGATGATGATGATGATATTTTTATAAATTTCCAAACTTTCAAGGACGTCAAGCAATTTGAAAATAATGACCTAACGAATCAGCCTACGGTCGTGCTATCAATAAAACTAACCTTAAGCTGATTCGTTCGGTCATTATTTTCAAATTCCTTGACGTCCTTGAAAGTTTGGAAATTTATAAAAATAAGGATAGAAGTTATAAATAAATATAAGAGCTTTAATCCGTACAGCGCCCTCTTATCTTTAATTGAACTGAAAGAGGACTAGTTTTATTATGTTATACTGTCTACTTGTGATTGATTGCGTCATATGACGTAGTTCGTTTTTAACTGATTTTGTTTGTTCAATACCATTTTGTCTTCAGTCAATATCTGGTCTTGAGGATGATAGCTTAGATGTAGAAACATGTTGACTATTTTAATAATTAATTAGTGAATTTCGTATATTGACTGTATATTTTGTAGGAAGGCCAGTGAAAAGATGGACGGAACAACTGTGAGGCGGAACAGGCAAGTTTTGCCTAGCCCGTGAAGTGAAGAAGAAAAAGAAGACTGTATATTTTAATACTTTATCACCAAGAAGATCACTTGTGTATTAAATAATAATAATACTAATAATAATAATAACAGTAATATTTTTATTTATATAATGAATTTTAATGTTTACACATATTTCTGTGCCTAAAGTTTTATTTTCCTTCTCCACTCGTCTCTATCCATCCACTCCATGTCCTCCAGTCCTCTTGTTCTCATTCCAGTTCTTATTTTTTTGCATCCATGAGTTTCGAGGTCTTCCTTTCCTTCTTCTTCCAGGTGAACACCATTCCAGTGTTTTCCTGGGTACAAGTTATTATTGATAACAGTAATAATAATATTAATAATAACAGTAATAATAATACCAGTAATAATGTTAATAATGATAACAATAATTGTCTGTGACACAATTTTAAGAATGCTGCAAATACAAACTCGTTGAGACACTGCTAAAATTTGAAAAAGTATTGCAGCCCCTGCAGTTTTGTATGGAAGCGAAACTCGGACGTTAAACTGAATAAGGCTGCTGAAATGAAATTTCGAGAGCAGTGGTGGGATATAAATTAATATATTAGAAAAGAAATTATGTAATGAGACATGAAACAAATATATTTAATTTGAGTAAAAGTTTAGCTAATATAGGCAAAATGGACAGACAATTTAAACCGGCAACCAAAACAGGTACTGTTAAACAAACCCAAAAGACGGAGGAGTAAAAGACAACCATTGATAAGATCGTCATCAACATCATCATCAGGCATTTGTGGACCTGTTTCGGCCCCATCTAGCAGTCTTTTAAGAGGCCTTCCTGGTCGTCAATGCCCTTTGGGTTTATATTGCATCATCATTTTTCGGATTTTTCAATTATCCATTTTTTTTCATGGTCTACCAGTTTAATTTATATCTGTTGAGTTTTTCTTCTACTGATTCTATTTCTAATTGTTATAAAATTTCTTCATCATTTTTTTCGATCTAAAAGAGTGTATCCTGATGTCCTTCTAAGAAATTTCATGAGCATTATTATTATTATTATTATTATTATTATTATTATTATTATTATTATTATTATTTCCACTCAAAGACTTCAACATGTTCATAATTCTTGCGCACGTTTTATTTGTGATATTCGCAAATTTGACCATGTTACACCGTCCCTGGAACAATTATCGTGGCTTAGTCTAAGAGATCGTAGAACTGTCCACTCCTTATCCCTTCTCTATAAAATACTTCACACTACCAAAACATGGAATTCCCTTCCGTCCTATGTCAGAGACTATCAAACTATAACATCCTTCAAGAACAAACTAAAGAATTATCTAATAACAAACTAAACTTATACATCTCACTGATAGTATTCTTTTAGCAATATTAATACATTTAATTATTTATGAAAATAATATTAAGAATAACAAATATTTTTGTTTTGTTTTAAATATTGTATAATCGTAAAATTAGTTTTCTATATCTCATTACTTTCCTTTGTTTTTTTATATACACTAGACAGGGACAATTTAATATGCCTTGCTTGTATACATTTTATTATTAGTTTTAGTCTTAATTTTAACTAATATTAACTGGTTGTATTATAGATCGTAGTATATTAGATATTATCTTTTGATCAAATTTTTACTTAGTTTTTAATATTAGAGTTAATTAAGATTGTTATATTCTGATGTAATATATGTTTGTCCTGGTGAGTGGAAGAGAAGGCCACATGGCCTTAACTCCACCAGGCTAAATAAATCTAATCTAATTATTATTATTATTATTAGGCCTATTATTGTTATTAATAATTTCCCTCCTGTCCACCGCTGTGATCTTGTCACGCAGCGGGCCCCGGTTGGGACAGTTTCTTGGGTGAGGTTTTTATCGGGGTTTTTCCTCACCTGTAAGACAAATGTCAGGAAAACTTTAAGGCCCAAACGGTCCCCGAACATCATATGGTTATCGCAATTATTATTATTCATATTCATTTTAGATTTAGCTTAGGATTAGGGACTCTCCTGGCGCACCACTATCATCATCATCATCATATCATTGGGGCAACGTAACCCCGCCTTCCAGGCTTCTTAACCTGAGAAGTAGGTTACACTTACGCCAGTGCCAGGAAAGAACACCAGAAATGCCCAAAAGAACAACCTGAGGCATTAAAAAAATAATTTCCCTCCTTTACATAAAGACATGGACATATCAAAGAAATTCTCGAAGCCCTACACTCTTACGGGATGTGGGAAATTCAAACTAGATAATAATATACATGTCCAAGACCAGAATCTTGATTTCTAAAACAATAATCACTGCCCACAAGATCAAGTGGCCGGACGAATCATTCGGGTTGCGTTAATGAATATGTAATAAAACTATTAAGCGTCTGTAATTAACAACGGTTATGTAACAGTAGTTAAGGTTATTGTAACAAAAACTATAGACTTGACCTTTCAACTCGTCCCTGGCACTCTTACTTTCATAATTAATCTTTCTCTCTCTCACTCATTCTTCCTTTCCCAGTCATGACTACCATTACAAACATTTTTTTTTCTTTAATTTACATTTAATAATGATAGCTGGTGTCACATTCGTTGAAAGGACCCTTAGGAACATATAAAGATAAATAATTGTATCTCCGAAAGGAAATATGTTAATAATGGAGTTCGACAAGGTTGCCCACTATCACCAATACTGTAATATTTACATTAACGAAATCATTTCTAAATAAAACCTAATATATACATCAGGAATCATACTATAATTACAAATGTTTTTCTTTAATTTACATTTAATAATGATAGCTGGTGTCATATTCATTAAAAAGATGTTTAGGAACAGATAAAGATAAGCAATCGTAACTCCGAAAAAAAAAATTAATTATAGAGTTGGAGAAGGTTGCCCATTATCACCAACACTTGTTAATATTTACATTAATGAAGTAATTTCTGTATGGAACTTAATATATACATCATGAATCATTATAACCAGTACCTTAACATTAAATACCCTACTCTTCGCAGATGATCAAGTCATAATTTCCAATTCAGAGAATAGGTTACAAATAAGACTATATACATTAATTACTTTAAATAAAAAATAAAAGTGTGTAACAATACAGAGAACATTCAAAAATAAAATTAGAAAAGAAACCAAGATAAAAATGTATAATGTTATGGCGGTTCCCACAATATTGTATGGATGTGAAACTTGGGCTCCAGTGAAAATACAGAAGGATAGAATACAGACGGCAGAGATGAGGTTCCTAAGACATGTAAAAGGATGTACAAGACTTGATAGAATAAGAAATGAAGATATAGGAGAAGAATTGAAAGTACAGCCTTTATTGGATAAAGTCACAAATTACAGACAGAAATGGATTGATCATATGGATGGAATGAGTAAGGAGAGGTATCCATTGTTAGCAAGAAATTATCAAGCAACAGGAAGACGTGATGTTGGAAGACCTAGAAGAAGTTGGGCTGATGCATTATGAAGTCGGAACGGGCAATTGCCTAATCCCTGGAGTGATGATGATGATGATGAAAAGATTTTGGGATATAAATTTCAGTACAAAAGTCAAAAGTAATGGCATTCTTAGGAGCAGATTCAATCAGAAATAAGATAATACACAATAACCAAAATTAAAGTAGGCCTATAAAATTATGAAACATTCACCTGAAAGGTCCGTCTCTTCAACTTTATTAGTTATTTAACTGTAGCGCTTTCGGGACTAGTCCCATCATCGGCAGGATTCATAACTGGTGTTTTTTAATGTCCGATGATGGGACTAGTCTCGAAAGCGCTACAGTTAAATAACAAATAAAGTTGAGGAGACGGACCTTTCAGGTGAATATTCCATAATTTTATATTTTAGTTTTGAATAATACCTCAACGGACCATAGCATGAACCTTATAAAAGTTGACGATAACCAATGCCTAGAACAAGTACAACATTTCAACTATTTAGGTTGGTTAAATATTTTATTGAAATGAACAACATGTGTACAAGAAAATCACCAATTTTACACAAATCTTAGGAATAATAAATAATACATTAAAAGCTAAATTAGTACAAAAATCCACAAGAATAAAAATATATAATACTTTAGAATTGCTCTCCATTTTCTACGGAAGTGAGATTTGGACATTAAGAAAAAGCGACAAGAGTAGAATCAAAGCAACGGAAATTAAATTTAACAGAAGGACAGCAGGGTACACTATAATAATAATAATAATAATAATAATAATAATAATAATAATAATAATAATAATAATAATACTTTATTTATTCTGGCAGAGTTAAGGCCATAAGGCCCTCTCTTCCACTCAACCAGCAGATATACAAATAAATATTTGACAAATATAGATATACACTATACTAATTATAAACAGTTAAAGATACAATAAATGTAGCAATGTAAATGTCATGTACAAACAACATTTTATAGGGTAATAACAGTAATGATACGATAATAATAATAATAATAATAATTATAATAATAATAATAATAATAATAATAACAACAATATGATACATTATACGGGAAACACCAATTAATATATATATCTTACACTGGATAATAATGAAGTCGAGTTTAGAGCAAATATAAATTTAGATTTCTTTTAAAAGATGCCAATGTCCGGCAGCCCCTTATTTCTTGTGGTAGCGAATTCCAGTTGCGAGAAGTGGAGATGGTATATGACATGGAGTGATGTGATGTCCTATGTTGCGATATATTAAGTAAGAGACTATGTTGTGATCTTGTGTTTAAGTTATGGTTTGAGGATAGATACTGGAAACGGGATGATAAATAATTGGGAATCGAGGTATGTAGGATCTTAAATAGGAGAATTAGACAGTGCGATTTTCTTCTCTCTTTTAGATGTAGCCATGACAATTTGTGGAATAATGGAGAAATGTGATCGTATTTTCGAACATTACATATGAATCTTTTAGATCGAAAAAAGAATGAAGAAATTTTAGAACAATTAGTAATAGAATCAGTAGAAGAAAAATTCAACAGATATACAGTAAATTAAACTGACTAGACCACGTAAAAAGTGTGGATAGTTCAAGAATCCCAAAAATGATAATGCAATATAAACCCAAAGGATATCGTGGACCAGGAAGACCCCTTAAAAGACTGCTAGATGTGGCCGAAACAGTTCTACAAAGGCCTAATTCGTGACGGATGATGATGATGATGATGATTATGATATAAATAAAAGTAAACCCTTTCTATTTTTGGAACCTTAAGGGCTAGAAGGAAAGAGGAAGACAACGACTGTCTTAGAGATGGACTGTGCAAGAGGGTAGTCAGAAGGTAAACTTAGAGATGGACTGTGCAAGAGGGTAGTCAGAAGGTAAAGGAAGACCTGGGGAGGGTATAAAGTTTTTTTTTTTTTTTTGCTCGGGATAGGGAGCGCTGGAGATTGCTCTGTTGAGGCCCTATGCTCTGGATAAGAACAATAGTAGATACTGCCAGTACTATTACCCGTGTTCGCGTAATGCCAGGTTGAAGTATGAGATGAGATGAAGCCCGTATTTTATTGCAGATCTATGATATATATAAAGATCAGGCATATCGCACTATTATGCCCGGCATTATGTCAGATTAAAAGATGGTATATAGTCCCTATAATTCAAGATTTGTGATATACAAGAACCAGGCATTCGTTCAGCAGATTCGATGTAATACCATATGGAGGAAGATACCCTCTGGAACCTCCAGGATTTGAACCTGCATAACCAGTCGGTATACCCGTGCCCAATAACCATGCATCTATCAAGACGGAAAACGAGCTATTACGACTTGATATGCTGATCGTCCAATCTGTGAAAATGGTAGTCCTACATGTGGGTAAGATACCAGCAGCCCGCCGGTAGACCAAGAATCTTCGAGGTCCTCTCCTGCCAAGAACTTTATTCAATTTTAATAGTGAATTATCCTATTACATTTCATTGAAGCAGAGGCTCATGATCTAAATTCTTCCAAATTAAATACATAACTAACTAACTAACTCACTGGCACTATCGAACACGTGGGTTCATGGCCGCGCGGACAAAAGCTTTCCATACATTCCTATCCTGAGCTAATGTTTTCCAATCATTCCCTGTATAATCTACTTCCCTCAAATCATAGTTATTGTTATTCTCCCACCTCATTCTTGGTCTACCGACTAGGCGTTTTCCCTCTAGTTTTCCTACAAGAATCTTCCATGCACATCTTTCATTCTCCATTCATGCCACATGCCCTGCCCATCGCAATCTACAAGACTTAACTGTTCTTATTATGTCTGGTTCCTATACGACCATGTAGTTCACTGTTAAGTAGTCTTCTCCATTCACCTGTCTGTACAGCTCTCTTTGGTCCAAAAATTTTCCTAAGAACTTTATTCTCAAATACTTGTAATCTTCTTTCCTCCCTTAAAGTAAGAGTCCATGTTTCGCACCCATATAATATAACTGGTAGTATTACAGTTTTATATATTTTCAGTTTAACGTTTTTTGAAAGGAGTTGGAACGTCAAGAGTCTCTGCAATGCATAAGAGCACGCATTTCCAGAATTGAGCCTATGTTTAATTTCTTTGTGCATCTCATTCCTGTTTGTGATTATTGTTCCTAGGTATTTGAATTTAGCCACTTCCTCAAAATTTCCCTCATTTTTCATTAGCTGTCCATTTCCATTATAAATAATGTATTTCTACGTGTGACAATATATTTAGTTTTTGATATTCACTTCCAGTCCCAATTTCTTAGTGTTACTGAATAGTGTACACTTTATCGTTATCTGTATAACTAACTCACTGTCACTATTAAACCCGGAGGTTCATGGCCCCGCGAACATAAGCTCTCCATATATCCCTATATTGAAATAATATTTTCCAATTATTCTCCTGTATAATTCATGTACCTCAAATCATGGTTCATGTCGTTCCTCATCTCAATCTTGGCGTACTAAGGACCGCTTTACCCCTAGTTTCCCAACAAGAAGTTTCCATTTCCCATTTGTGTCAGATGCCCTCCCCATCGGAATCTATGGGACTTAATTTTTATTATTATGTCTGATTTCCCAAAAATTAACAGTGTATAATTATAATACAACACCATTAAAATTTGTGCAAGCATAGCAGCGCACGGCGGGTATTCTTCTACGGATAACTCTCAATAACCATTTTTGCCTTTCAGCTCATTTATGGCAAGAAGACAGAGGTAAGTAGATTCCCGTGAAACACCGAATAATCAGCACGGCATATCTAAAAATGTATCGGCCGCGGTGAACTAATGGTTATGCTCCTTGCCTCTGGTCCCGAGCTTCGCGGGTTCAAACCCGGCCGGGCTCGATGGATTTTTTTAGGATGGAAAAATCCAAGGAGCAAGTCCTCCGGGAGGGACTTTAAGCCGTGGGTCCCGATCCTGAAGATTTTCAGGATCGTAAAAGATCCTTAAGCCTAAATGAAAGGCCTGTGAGCAAAATTTACCGAATTTTCTCGTCCTAGTACTTCCTTGGTTCCCTAGATGTCAGTATGACGCGGAACGCTGACCACGGACCACTCAAATGACATCTATACGAAAAACAAGTGTAACTAAATTAGTATGGTTCAAATTCTTCCCTGTAGGAGGAGAGCGCCTAAATCTCTGTAAAGGGAAAACATAGGCTTACAATACAAATATATATATATATATATATATATATATATATATGTGTGTGTGTGTGTGTGTGTGTGTGTGTGTGTGTATGTGTGTGTGTGTGTGAATGTATATCTGTTTGTCTGCATGTTTGTACTTTATGCGCTGCCATACAGTTCATCCGATTGTGATGGGGCTTTTTACAAAATGTTCTGGAGTTTCCCGGGATGGTTTTAGGCTGTAAGAGAGTTGCAATACTCAACCCTTTCACCCTAAAAAATCACTCTTTATAGACAAAAACGTGTTCTTCTAAACTTTTGGACGCTTAAATGGCTTATGCTGCCTAAACCATAACATATACACCAAATTAAAGTCCCTATGTCCAGTTGGGGTATATTGGAATGCCAATTTTGAATGGCAAGAAATAGACTTCCAAAATTGGCATTCCAATATACCCCAACTGGACATAGGGACCAAGGAAGACCAAAACATCGGTGGAAAGATCAAGACCATCTTCGCTAGGTTTACCGTACAGGCCACACGGCCTAAAAAGAATTTGTTCATGATGATGATGATGATGATAATGTGCACAGAAGTGAAAATCTCAAAAATATCTACAAAGAAGTTCACGACAGCATGTCTATCTTTTACGGATAACTCTCAATAACCATTTTTGCCTTTCAGCTCATTTATGCCAAGAAGATATGGATAAGTAGATTCCCGTGCAACACCGGATAATCAGCACGGGATGTCTGAAAATAATTACGATATAAATGTATAATTATTTTTCTTTTTACTTATTGAACTAAACATAAAAACACATTTTATTTATTTAGGCGTAGCAACGCACGCCGGGTATTAGTTAGTATTAAGTTAATTAAACCAATTGATGTACCCTATATGTTACATTGCCAATTTAAGGGTTAACAGGAATTGCTTTTCATCCCTCAACACAATTTGTTCCCCTTAAGAGGTACGTTACGTTACTAATGACCTTATTGTTTATATTTGGAGAATTAGGAAATGTTTACTTTATACTGTTATGTAGCGACATGTTGACAGACAGACACTCATGAAGGGTCAGGGACAATCATTCTTATTATTTCTGAATTGTGAGTCTTGATTTTGAAGTTGATAATGCTCATGTCAAGAACATCTGACGGTTTTGTTTATGTAAGGTCTGAGTCAAGTTTTGACACTCAAAAAGCCAAGGAGAGACTTGAGTACATTACTAGAAATAGGCAAGTATTACAGTTATAAATGTTACAATAGTTTTGTACAAAAACAAACAATTAACTAAGTAATGCCACGAGTGATTTCCAAATTTATCTAGAGAATTTGGAAATCAAGAGTGGCATTTGTTAGGACTATTTAACAAATAAAATTAAGCTGTTTACTCACAAATTATTATTTAAATATAGTTATTTAAAAATATTTATATATTTAATGTAAACGGCGATGTTTGAAAACAAATGAGAAACGTTATGTTTCACTTGTTTATCACTGCAACCAGATCATATTATTTATTGTCAAAGGATCGCAATATTGTAAGAATGCACCCTAGTGGAGAAAAAATTAAACACATAAAACTGTTTATTAATTAATTTCTGATGTCCTATGATGTAAATATGTCAATTATATTTTTTCTGGAACGTTATAACCTGGGAAAAAGTACGTTTAAGAAAGTGCAAACAGTGTTTTTTTTTGTGGTATAATAAATTGCTACAAATGTTTTTATATTATCTCCCGCAACCACGATAATGTTACATTCGTGCACTATATATACAATATGGTAGCCACTGCAAAGTGATGCTATGATGTATTCAGAACGTTAAAAAAGGCGGAGGGATATTTTTATTATCCTCGTAAAGTTTTATTTTTAAGGGGGGTAGAATTTAAATTGGAATATAGCTTGATTTTACAGTGATAAAATGAAACTGATAAAATCGAGGTGAAAAACGACTGTGATTGGTTGTAAATCAGAAATCATTGAAATGTGATTGGTTATTGACTCCCATTCGGGGCATGGTTTAAATAGTCAACCTCAAATTTTGACACAACATGATATGAAAGTATCTACAAGTAAAACAAAAAGTGATCGCCTTGAAAGGAAGATTACCCACACATTTACTCGTGTTTATGATAAGATAATTGAACATGTTTCTTCATTAAAATACCTTAAATATCAATTTAGTTATGACAGTGAGATTGATATATCAATTAAAATTATAATAAATTCATGGGAACCATTAATAGAGTTTGTAAACAATCTTTAGTACAAAGGCATACAACAAAAAAGAGCTTATAAAACCTTAGCCAGACCAATGCTTTACCTATGGAAGCGAAGCTTGGACTGTATACTTACTTACTTACCTACTTACTGGTTCATGGCCGCGCGGACATAAGCTCTCCATACATTCCTATCCTGAGCTAATGCTTTCCAATCATTCCCTGTATAATCTACTTCCCTCAAATCATAGTTAATGTTGTTCTCCTACCTCATTCTTGGTCTACCAACTGGTTTTCCTTCTGGCTTTCCTACAAGAAGTTTCCATGCACGTCTTTCATTCCCCATACGCGCAACATGTCCTGCCCATCGCAATCTACGAGACTTAACTATTCTAATTATATCTGGCTTCCTATAAAGACCATGTAGTTCATTGTTATGTAGTCTTCTCCATTCACCTGTCTGTTCATCTCTCTTTAGTCCAAAAATTTTCCTAAGAATTTTATTCTCAAATACTCGTAATCTCCTTTCCTCCCTTAAAGTAAGAGTCCATGTTTCGCATCCATATAATATAACTGGTAGAATAATATTTTTATATATTTTCAGTTTAACGTTTTTTGAAAGGAGTTGGGACATCAAGAGTCTCTGTAATGCATAATAGCACACATTTCCAGAATTGAGCCTATGTTTAATTTCTTTGTGCATTTCATTCCTATTTGTTATTGTTGTTCCTAGGTATTTGAATTCAGCCACTTCCTCAAAATTTCCCTCATTTGTCATTAGCTATGCAAAAGAGATATAAGCAAAATAACAGCTAGCGAAATGAAATTCATGAGAAGAACAGCTGGATACACTAAGTTAGTCAAAAAGAAAAACGTAGATACCATTCGAGAACATCAAATCATTTCGGTTATGGACCATATAACTACATATAGAAATAATTGTCCACGACACATTCAGCGTATGGATCGATCTCGCATCCCCCGTCAGATTTTAAATTATCATCCCCGAGGAAGTAGATAGTTGGAAGACCACTCAAAAGAGGGAAAGAGACCGTAACGGGCCACCAGCCCTGGAAGGAAGAAGATGATAGCAAACATATATTTTAAGATATCAGTTTTTGCACTCGCTGTATTTTTACTATGTGGTATTCCGGGCCCTCTTAACGTAACTTAGAGTAAATGATGAGGAACATGGCGAAATTCAAAATTCAGGGCACCATTAGGTCCATTGATTTTAAACGATTTTCAGATATGGTATCTTATTCATTTGGCGTAACGTCCCCTAGAGTTTGATTAAAACCCCTTTAAAGATCGTTGCCCACACAGCTCCTTCTATGGCTTTTGCCTCCATCTTTTCACTCATATTTTCTGAGGTCATCTTCAACGTCATCCATCCATCTTAATCTGGCCCTCCCTCTTTGTCTCCTTCCTTCTAACTATTCTACTATCTTGCATCCTCATCACATGTCCTAGCCATTCCAATCTGCCATCATTAATAACTGTTACAATGTTTGCTTAATTATATTTATTTTGGGGGAGCAGAGGCTAATTGGAATTTCCGGATTTCTGATCTGGTAAAAAAAAAAACTTTGATGGAATTGATATTTAACCCCTGGGGTGAATTTCGGTGTACTCCGAAGGGTCTAACGTAGCCAAATCCACTCTCCTCACCTCCAAGTAGAGGCCCTCCGGGTTCTTATTAATTCTTTTAAAATTTTAAGATGCAGAAGAGAGAGTTGGGTATGGAAAGAAACGGGAAGCCGCCGCACCTATATAATAATAATAATAATAATAATAATAATAATAATAATAATAATAATAATAATTATTATTATTATTATTATTATTATTATTATAAAGCTTTATTTTAGCTGGCATATCCCTAGTAAGCTCCAAACATAGCATGATGAGTTTTTCCACAGTAAAAGACTCCGGACGTAAATTATCCTCCCATTCGAATTTCCGGGTGGGGGATACTGCGGAAGGAGATATTATTTAGTGAAGAGTTTGCAGTGAAAGACCTGCTATTGGGGCAGAACACTATTTTTGCATGCATGTATATTTATTTTTTATATCATCATTCGTTCTGATTCTGCATTTTCCGTTTTCTCATACGGATCCATATATTTACGTAAAGCCTTCCTTTCTCGCATCCTTAACATTTTTTTTTTCTTTTCAATTTAGCTGACAGGGTCTAAGTTTCTGAACCAACAAAGCTATTTGTCTCATCATTCCTTTATACAGACGTACTTTCACTGTTATGATTTATACATATTATTCAGTATGTATTTGACTACGTAATAATAATCTTGCTTTAATTTCTATTTATATACCAGCGGACCCGGCAGACGTCCTGACCGGACGTTCAATTCTTGTTTGATGGCCGCACGATAAAAATATGTTACTTTGTTTCACCATAAAATTAATTAATTAATTAGCATCTATTGCGGCTCAACAAACGTGCATGATGACGACACATTGTCGTTGTGAGGAATATGTCGGTATTGCAAATGTCTAGACATCTGACAAAAAAATTCCTAATAACCGATCGTATCGCCGCCTACCGAGTCCAATAGTGAATCTAAACCATAAACCACAGCAAAAAAAATCATCAAAATCTGTCCATTCGTTTAGGCAGTTTTTAATTTCGGATTTCAAGTAAACCTCCACTTATAATTGTCGGATTCGCTCATTTTTGGACGCCTACCTCGGTTTGTTTTAATAGGGTATATTGAGTTCCGTTGTGAAACATCGAAAAATGTGATCGTTAGAGCGATTTTTTTTTCAATTTCCCCTTCAGGTGAACTCCTACACCTAATGGTTTTAGAGGGTACAATTGTGAATCTAAACCATCGAGGGACCCAGTCAGACACACACACACACAATTTCATCAAAACAGGTCCAGTCGTTTAGGAAGAAGTCGATGACAAACACACGTAGACACGAATTATGTATATTATCACTAGTTACTAATGAGCCCCCACTGTCGGTTAAATTAGAAATAGAAGGGAAAAGTTTAGAACAGGTCATGAAATTCAAATATTTAGGAATAGAAATTAATATCAGCAACAGAATAACAGATGAAATCCTCCATCAAGTAAATAATGCAAACAAAATATCGGGATGTTTAAACAACACTGCTTGGAAAAATAAAAATTTAAGAATAAATACAAAAGTAAGAATTTACAAATCTGTCATAAGACCAGTTCTAACATATGGTTGTGAATGCCGAACAGAAATTCAAAAAACAAAAATTAATGAAACAACCAAAATGAAAGTTTTAAGGAAAATCGTAGGAAAATAGCTGAGAGAGAAAATTCGCAGCTCTTTTATTAGAGAAAAATGTGAAATAGAACCTATAAACCTCTGCATAAATGATAGAGGACTAAACTGGAACGATCACATAGATAGAATGGAGAACAGTAGATTAGTGAAGAAAGTACGTGACTGGACACCTCAGCAGAAAAGTCCTTTAGGACGACCACAACTACGATGGAAGGATGTCTTCATATCCCGGACCGGTAGTGAATGAACACGCAACAAGCTGCCAGCTTTCATGCGTAGAGGAAGAAGAAGAAGAAGACTAATGAGCCCAGATAATTAAAATTCTCTACTTCTTCAAACTTCATCCCACAAGATCTAATTCATATACTGTATTAGTAACATACTTTGTATTCTCATTATTTATATTTAGATCTATGTAATTTTCTTTCTCTATGATGTCCTCTAATGTTTCATTAATGTACCTAGCCGCACGTCCAAGGAAAATGATTTATTTTCATTATGGAGCAGAACGCCCTTTAGACTTATTTTGCTAGAATCAATAAATGTATACTAATCTGCCAGTTCGTAAACTGTTCCCAGATGACCATTCAAGCCAGGAATCTAACAATAGTACACTACCTCCCCCGTTATTAAATACTTGTTCAATTATTCTTCACGATGTCGTACCAATAAAAAATTGTACCAGGAGATAAAAGGTTAATTAACTAACTAACTAACTCACTGGCACTTTCGAACCCGTAGGTTCATGGCCGCGCGGACATAACATATCCTGAGCTAATGTTTTCCAATCACCCCTTGTATAATCTACTTCCATCAAATCATAGTTAACGTTATTCTCTCACCTCATTCTTGGTCTACCAACTAGGCGTTTTCCCTCTGGTTTTCCTACAAGAATCTTCCATGCACGTCTTTCAGTACCCATTCTTGCCACATGTCCTGCCCATCGCAGTCTACGAGACTTAACTGTTCTAATTATATCTGGCTTGCTATAAAGACCATGCAATTCATTGTTATGCAGTCTTCTCCATTCACCTGTCTGTTCATCTTTCTTTGGTCCAAACATTTTCCTAAGAACTTTATTCTCAAATACTCGTAATCTCCTTTCCTCCCTTAAAGTAAGAGTCCATGTTTCGCATCCATATAATATAACTGGTAGAATAATAGTTTTATATATTTTAAGTTCAACGTTTTTGAAAGGAGATGGAAAGTCAAAAGTCTCTGTATTGGATAATAACATGCATTTCCAGAATTGAGCCTATGTTTAATTTCCTTGTGCATCTCATTCCTGTTTGTGATTATGGTTCCTAGATATTTGAATTCAGCCACTTCCTCAAAATTTCCCTCATTTGTCATTAGCTGTCCATTTCCATTATATAATGTATTTCTATGTGTGACCATATATTTAGTTTTATAGATATTTACTTTCAGTCCCAATTTCGTAGTGTTACTCAGTAGTGAGTGCGTGTTGGCCTTTAGTATCTGCTGGAAATAAAATGTTATATTATTTAAATGCCGTACCTAAAAGTTCACTTTTTTCTTTTGTATGGCCCAAATTGTCTACCAAATAGTTTAATTTTGATTAATTGATCGAGCGTGGATTGTTGTCTTTTGTTTCTAGGGACAAATTGAAATAATATTCTGTGTTTGAGGTGGAAGGACTACTGGTACTACTCTCTTGTAATGTTGTTGGTGTTATTGGAATTTGAATACCTGTCCCATGTGCTGGCGGCTTATTGCTTCCGCAGTTTTTCGTCGGCAACTGTATAATGTAACCGGGAGAGAACCGTAGGTTGAATCTACCCTCAAGTTAAACACAATGACAAACTAATATGAATAAAAAGAGTGATTATATTATAAAATTGTATTACATTTTAGGTGTTTACATTTTTTATTAAGCACTACGGGGTGAATCATAAATATGGCTATACGTTTGATCGCGTTGTGTGATGACAATATTACCATTACAGGAAATATGAAATTACCGTTGGAAAGGCAATTATTCAAATTACAACAATGGAATAAAACAAAATAGTGTAGAACTTACGTCATTATTCAAAATGGCGTTGAATATGCAATGGCAAATTACAATTGCTGCATTGGCAATGACGTATGCTAATGATCGTGAGGCCGCAACACGGGCAAGACTTGAGTTTAACGTAGCATTGCAGCCGTCGACATGCTGAAATTAGTGATTGAGGAAGAAATTAGAGCTATTCCTCTAAGCATGTATCATAACTCAATGAATGACTTCCCAAAGCGTTGCCAATTATGCTTGGATGCAAACGGTGAACAGTTTGAAGCAAGAAAGTGACTTGCTTAGTGTTGTTGTAAGTGTTTTGTTTTGTTCTATTGTTGTAATTTGAAGGATTCCCTTTCCAATGATAACATCGTATTTCCTTTAATAATAATATTTTCGTCACAAAATGCGATCAAACGTATAGCCATATTTCTGAATCACTCTGTATATACCGCATACAAGTGGAGGACCTCGCTCTTATTTGTTGAGTTAAAAATATAATTGTGCAAAACATGTATGTGATACGCAAAAACTAGTTACAGTTCCGTTATCAGAGTATTTGACTTGACTTAAAACATTTCATGCCGCAAAATGTCGCAGGCCTGTGTATTCACATCAACAGCATAATGCTAAATATTTTCGTGTTCTATAAACATTAAGTCTCCAAGATTATATATAATTTTTAGGCGATAGCGCGCCTTGTCGTACTGACAGCAATGGCGACCATGATTAAAAGTACAACTTCCTACATTTCGGGGTTGCCAACCCAATTAACTATACTGTAATAAAATTACTATTCTGTAATATTACATACACTCGTGCGGGAAGTAAAACCACTGTCCTCCATGTACACTATATACAATGTATCCATCTATAGTAATTCTGCCCGAAGGCAGGTCCTTGGCTGCAATCATAGCATTTTTATGCTATGCTTGCAGCTTTACTAGGGAATTGTAGGTGTGGTAGCTTCCCGTTGCTTTCCACACCGGTGAAGGATGATGATGATGATGATGATGATGATGATGATGATGATGATGATGATGATGATAATGATAAGGATGGTGATGATGAGGATGATGGCCATATGATTTCGGGGACCGTATGGGCCTTAAAGTTCTCCTGACATTTGTCTTACAGGTGAGGGAAAACCCCGATAAAAACCTCACCCAGAAAAACTGCCCCGACCGGGGATCGAACCCGGGCCCGCTGCGTGACAAGGCAGCACGCTACCTCGAGACCACATGCAATGTATATACAAAAAATATCCAAAAGGTAGTATTAATATACATTATACGAAACAAATCACTGCAGTTTAAATGAACTGAACTTTATTTGTAACAATATAAAACAATAAATACGTACTTGCCGCCATTTTATCACTAGATTGGTCTCACGGCCTCCTGTTGTTTCAACTAATAAACCTTCTCGACCCTGTTAACATTAGTCAATTAGTCAATTGTATATAATGAACGCAAATATGTCGAACAAAGTGTTATTATTTTACTATTATTTATTATTTTGAAAAGACCATCGCGCAAAAAATAATGTACAATGCACGTTTGTGAAGTGTTTTACAGAATCGAGAAAAATGTTTAAACCGAGTGACATTGTACATTATTTTTTGCGCGATGGTCTTTTCAAAATAATAAATAATAGTAAAATAATAACATTTTTGTTGGAAATATTTGCGTTCATTATATACAATTGACTAACGTTAACAGTGTTGACAAGGTTTATTAGTTGAAACAATAGGAGGCCGTGAGACCAATTTAGTGATAAAATGGCGGCAAGTATGTATTTATTGTTTTAACACTACCCAACCTCGCATCTTAATTTACTGTTTCTTCTCTAAGCATTAATTGAAAAGTAGTGTAATGAGTGAATTACCTTGTCCCAATCTCACTTTCAAAACTAAGGTATCATCATGTTTTATGTTTACTTTTTGTAAGTTTTATCTGGTGTCTGATGCAGTATATTCTAATGACTATACACGCCTGAGAAGAAGAAAAGTCCTAATGATTGATTAGATATATCGTTCCTGCAAGGATGTCTGTATAACACGTGCCTCTGATCTCAAGGAGAACAGCTCTCAGATTACTACATTTCAGTCAGTCTAAGTCATACCGGGTGTCACAAAAGTCTCCAAACAAGTAACTGACTTGAATGAGGTCTATTTTTAACAATGTGTTCAATGTGTTTGCGCTGCACGCCATCATCATCATCATCTCAAGACTAACTCACTAGCGCTATTGAACCCATAGGTTCATGGCTACGCGTACATAAGCTCTCCATACTTCATTATCCTGTGCTAATGTTTTCCAACCATCCTCTGTATAATCTACTATCTTCAAATCATTGATATTTTCCCACCTCATTCTTGGTCTACCATCGGGGCGTTTTCCCTCTGGTTTTCCTACAAGAAACTTCCATGCACCTCTTTTATCCCCCATACGTGCCATATGTCCTGCCTATCGCAGTCTACGAGAGTTAACTGTTTTTTATATCTGGCTTCCTATACATATAATTTTGCTCACTATTATGTAGTTTCCTCCATTCGCCTGTATGTTTATCTCTTTTTGACCCAAAAAAAAATCCTAATAACTTTATTCTTAAATACTCGTAATCTCCTTTCCTCCCTTAAATTAAGAGTCCATGTTTCGCACCCATATAATATAACTGGTAGAATAATAGTTTTATATATTTTCAGTTTAACGTTTTTTGAAAGGTGTTGGGAAGTCAAGAGCCTCTGTAATGCGTAATAGTACGCATTTCCATAATTACTACTTCAGTATTTAAAACTAGTGTATTTACTTTTAAGGGTCGGTTTCACCAACAGAGAGAGGTAACTGTATTACGCCAGTTTATGCTATGCATTATACACGGGGAAACCGGCGTAATGCAGTTACCTCTGTTGGTGAAACCGGCCCTAAGTGTACTTTCATACCAATAGAATCCAGTGTTTAGGTTTAGAGATAGTCCCCGTAGTGTTCTCGGGATGTAGCAGGCTCGGATTCTATCCTCAGTCGGGACATTTTTCTAATGTGAGAGTTTTCGGGTTTATTCCTTGCCTGTAAGACAAATGTAGAAGAATTCCAAGGTCCACCAAAGGATCCCCGAACATAATCTGACCATCAAAATCATCTATGTCACATTCTCGTTGTTTCGTATGAATGGTATCTCTTGTCTTTAATATTAGTGTTGTGAGGATCTCTTAGAAGCCATCCATGTCCTTGTGAGGTCAAAAAAGTGTGAGTCTGGTCCAGAGATAAAACATTCTCTTGTAACAGGTCGTGGCCTTGTATGACTCGGGTGACTGACTTATAAATTCTTATCTAGGCATCATTTCTCAAATAGATATTTCGTCACATTTTCTCTCTTAAATATCCTGCAAGTCTATTAGCTTTATTGTAAGTTGAAAGAAATGGTAATGTTTATATCCTCTTTGAATGGTGTAATGGACTGCACACTAGTACGTACAACTAGAGGTCCAGGGTTCAAATTCCGGTTCAAACATTAATTGTTCTTTCCTAAATTAAATTCTATCTAGGATTGGAAAATGTTAATTCAAATTAAATTCTATCCAGGATTGGAAAATGTTAATTCAAATTAAAGAAACGTCCAAAATCTATTAGCTTTATTCACATCATAAAATGCTTCGTCTTTTAAACTTGCATGACTAGTTATATTACTGCTTAAGTACTATAATTCTGGCACTTGTACAATTATTTGATCATTTACAACTAATTTAAAACTTGTAGGATATCTATAAATTGTTATAGCATTTATTTTTATGTGGGATATCGATATGCTATATCCATTTGTAATTAAATTAAATCGAAATAATAAGTGTTGTAAGTCATAATTTTCAGATCTGCGTCATCTTCATAACATACGATGGCTCAACTATAGATTAGGTCTCACTATGGTACACCATGCAATATTCATATGACACTGTTGCACTATTTACTTTTTCCGTTTCTACTAACATTTCCTACTATTTTAACGTTTTATAACGATTCATAAAATATTTTTTGCACGATAGTGTATTCTGTCGCACTTACAGCAATGGCGACCATGATTTAAAGTTCAGTTTCCTAGATTTCGGGGTTGCCAACCTATAAATAACTAAATAACTCTACTGTAATATCACAAATTACCTACCTAGTGCGGGAACTAAAACCACTGCTCTCTATGTATACTACGTAATAATAATACTAATAATAATAATACTTTATTTATTCTGGCAGAGTTAAGGCCATAAGGCCCTCTCTTCCACTCAACCAGCACAAATACAAATAAATATTCGACAAATATAGATATACACTATACTAATTATAAACAGTTAAAGATACAATAAATGTAAATTTCATGTACAAACAACATTTTATAGGGTAGTAACAATAATGATACGATAATAATAATAATAATAATAATAATAATAATAATAATAATAATAATAATATTAATAATAATAATAATATAAATATGATAAATTATACCAGAAACACCAATTAATATATATATCTTACACTGGATAATAATGAAGTCGAGTTTAGAGCAAATATAAATTTAGATTTCTTTTAAAAGATGCCAATGTCCGGCAGCCCCTTATTTCTTGTGGTAGGGAATTCCAGTTGCGAGAAGTGGAGATGGTATATGACATGGAGTGATGTGATGTCCTATGTTGCGGTATATTAAGCAAGAGGCTATGTTGTGATCTTGTGCTTAATGTATATACAAAAATATGTCCAAAAGCTAGTGTTAATATGCATTATACAAAACAATTCACTTTATATTAAATGAACTGAATTTTGTTTGAAACAATAAATTCGTACTTGCCGCCATTTTATGCCTGATTGATGTCATGGCCTGCTGTAGTCTCAGTTAAATTATTTTTCGGCATGTAACGTATAAACATTAGGTAAACTGTTAACGTTAGTTAAATTATTTTCGGCATTTACCGAATAAACATTGGCCAGTCTGTTAATATTAGTCAGTTGTTTATAATGAATGCAAATATTTCCAACAAAATTTTATTATTTTACTATTATTTATTATTTTGGAAACACCAACATGCAATATATCATGTACAACACACGTTGGTGAAGTGTTTTACAGAATCTCGGATATTAAAATCTCTCTATCGCTCGGTTTTAATCATTTCCCCGCTTCTGTAAAAACCACTTTCTAACCTCTCATTCTAATACAGTATTCTACAATTGTTAAGTATTTCTTTGTGTATACAGCATTCCTCAATAATTTATTGTAAGTTCTACATAACGCGTCCTCGTCGACAAATGAAAGTCCGATGTGACCAACCTTCACTAGTACTTTTTTATTTTTTCATTTTGTGGGATTAAGACGAGTTAAGTAGTACAGTAGTAGATCGGATTAGTTTATAGTTTATTGAAATAATATATAAACGATTTACTTTTTTAGGCAATATATTATGTGTTAGTATACATTATGTTTAAAAGCACGTTTGGGAATTTATTGCGAATGTTGGTAATACCAGCTGCACAGATTATCTTGCCATCTAAGGAGCAAGTTTATAACCATTGCACATGCGTACTACTATTCTGCAGGACAAAACATTCTGGCGAGACTTAAAGTACGATTTTTACAGTACGATTTGCCATATCTTTCTTGTTTGTGTATGTTAACATGTTAAATTCACTTGCAGTTAAATTAGACATTCAATAGGCAACGTACCCTATAGGCTACATCAATTGAATCGATATACAGGGTGCGGCAGCATAACTTCCTTTTTTTAAAACTTAATAAAATGCATTGTATGAATCAGAAAATTTTTATTCGTTTTTTATAATATAGGCACATACATAAAGTTTTGTTTTACTCAGTTTTGAAGATCAAATCAGGTAGGTGACGTCCCCCATTCTCCATACACTGAGTAAACCGATTTCTGGCGTTTGTCATGACTCCTGCCAGCATAGCAGGCGTTATGTTGGCAATTTCCTCCTGGATGTTGGTCTTCAAATCTTGTAGGGTCCTTGGACGGTTCACATAAACACGGGATTTCAAATAACCCCATAGAAAAAAATCACAAGGGGTCAAATCGGGAGAGCGGGCCGGCCACTTCAAATCGCCCCTAATTGAGATAAGGCGCTCTGGGAAGTGTTCCCTCAAAACAGTCATCGATGCTCTTGAAGTGTGTGCCGTTGCACCGTCTTGTTGGAATCAAGTGTCCCCTAAGTCCAACTCATCTAGCCGTGGGAAAAAAATTCCTGTAACATGTTTACATACCGGTCCGAATTCACTGTCACTGTGACTTCATTTCCTCAAAGAACCAGGGACCAATAATTCCACTTGAGGAAATTGCACACCACACTGTGACTTTAGGTGAATGCAAAGGCCTTTGATGCAATTGTCGAGGATTGGTGTCAGCCCAGTAGCGCATGTTTTGTTTGTTGACGGATCCACACAAATGAAATGGGCTTCATCACTAAAAAAAACAATAGCGTCCTCAGGAACGACTTCCAGAAGAACCTCACACGCGTTCCTCCGAGAATTGAAGTCACGTTCAGAAAGTTCCTGCACAATTGCCATCTTGTATGGATGGAAATGAAGATCACCATGAAGTATTCTCCTTACAGAACGATCGGAAAGTCCAAGGGCAGACGCATGTTTGCGCGCAGAACGCCGTGGTGATCGCAACATTGAAGCTCTCACTACCTCAATGTTCTCAGGTGATCTAATCGGCCGAGGGACTCCAGTTCTTCGTCTTGTCGCACTTGCAGTTTGTCTGAACGTAGTGACCCACGTAACAATTGATTTCCGGTCCGGGACAGGGGCCAACGGGGCTAATTTTAAGCGATTCCGAAACGGCGCGCCCGGTTGACCCGATCACGAGAACATCCGCTCGACAAAAAAAAAAAAAGTAGGCCTTCAATGGGGCAAACGCACGCTCCTCACTGTTCCAACGCATGATGGCGACTGAACTGTATCAGGACAAAACTTTATAGTCCCCCCTCTTGAACGAGACCACTAGCGCTCCGCTACGACATCAACCGACTAAATGGCGCACATTTTAAAAAAGGAAGTTATGCTGCCGCACCCGGTATATATATATATATATATATATATGGAAGTTCGGGTAAATTGAACCCTTCTGTTTGAGTGGACCATGTTAATATCGGGTTGAGTGGTAGACAAGGCCTTAAGGCCTTAACTCTGCCAGGTAAAATAAAGCTATTATTATTATTATTATTATTATTATTATTATTATTATTATTATTATTATTATTATTAATATCTTCTTTAATTGGTGCTGCCCTCGAACAGAAAATATTTTAACTTCTTCCCCTCGCCAACTTTGACGGATTCAAGGCCAGTTTATTTTATTCTTTGTTCGAAGAAGAGTTTATTTGTGATATTTATGAAAATGACCACTTTAAAAGTTTTCCAAGCTAAGAATCAATTCTTAATTTCTGCTATTGAATATTACAAATGTTGAAAAAAACTCCTAAATATATAATATAGACGCTGTTTTAATATATTGACGGGTTTGGTTTGATATTATGTGACATGGTGGCTATATAAAATAATACATAAACATATCAAAGGAATTCGGTTAATGTGGACCCTTCACCAGGACCTGGGTCCACTTTACATGAATACGTATATTTTATCAATGAGGAAGCTATCTGTAAAAACAATTCACTTAATTAATTTTATCTAATATCCTTGTAATTTTACTAAACCCAAAGACCGTCGCTGTCTGCAGTTGAATGACGTGTGTATGTTATGATCAACAATAATTTTTCAAAACAATAAATAAATATCAATGCTTTTTAATTATGATCAGTCATAAACATTTTCAGATTAATTTGTTTCTGTCTGTATAAATTAATAGAGTAAATAAACTCAAAAATAGACTAAAGGTAAGGTGGACTCTGGGGTCCACTTTATCCGAATATGGAGGTTAAAGTGAACCTTTCTTGTAACGTAAAAAAGTTTATAAATTATTAAGATGTTTCCATATTTGAATAAAATAACAATGCTTAATTCATAATTACTACACTAATGATAATCTCTGTAATTAAACAAAATTCAAATCCCTTAATTAAAAACGGGTGCAAATTTCCCGACGTTCCTATAACTTAAATGTATATGGAATTACACATCATCATCATCTTAGGGCATTACAACTTCAGAATTGAAAGTTTTGGCCTTCTCAATAATCTTCCTCCAGACTCTTCTATCTTCTGCCAATTTCAGGTTTATCACCCTCATCGTCTTCAGATTCTCCCAAACATCGTCCTGCCATCTCATCTTAGGTCTACCAACAGCTCTAGTTCCAGTAGGCTTCCATTTATATAGTTTTTTAAACACATCTCTGTTGTCTATTCTTATCAGATGACCAAACCATCCAATCCTAAGAGATAATAATAATAATAATAATAATAATAATAATAATAATAATAATAATAATAATAATAATAATGTTTTATTTATTCTGGAAGAGTTAAGGCCATAAGGCCTTCTCTTCCACTCAACCAGCACAAATACAAATAAATATTTGACAAATATAGATATACATTATACTAATTATAAACAGTTAAAGATACATTAAATGTAGCAATGTAAATTTCATGTAGAAACAACATATTTACGATAATAACAATAATAATACTTACGATAATAATATAATAATAATGATAATAATAATAATAATTATTATTATTATTATTATTATTATTATTATTATTATTATTATTATTATTATTATTATTATTATTATTATTATTATAGTATAAATATGATAAATTGTACGAGAAACACCAATTAATATATGTACCTTACACTGGGTAATGATGAAGTCGAGGTTAGAGCAAATATAAATTTAGATTTCATTTAAAAGATGCCAATGTCTGGAAGCCAATTATTTCTTGTGGTAGGGAATTCCAGTTGCGAGAAGTGAAGATAGTATATGACATGGAGTGATGTGATGTCCTATGTTGCGGTATATTAAGCAAGAGACTATGTTGTGATCTTGTGTTTAAGTTATGGTTTGAGGATAGATACTGGAAACGGGATGATAAATAATTGGGAATCGAGATATGTAGAATCTTAAATAAGAGAATTATATAGTGTAACGTTCTTCTCTCTTTAAAATGTAGCCATGACAGTTCGCGGAAAAATTGAGAAATGAGATCGTATTTTCGGACATTAAATATGAATCTGATACACATATTATGGACACGCTGCAGTTTTTCCGACAATCCGTCACTTATGTCAGTTAGTAGAACGTCACAATAGTCAAAATCCTGCATCACTAAGGTTTGAATTAAAATTCTTTTAATAGCTGTAGGAAGAAAATTTTTTGAGACGCTTTAGGGAATGCATTATGGAGAAGATCTTTTTAGATGTTTGTTTTACTTGGGCATGCCAATTTAAATTAGAATCTAAGTAAAGTCCCAAGTTTTTAACGACGTCGGTATAAAGAATTTGTTTGTTATCTAATATGACAACCGGCATATTACCATTGTTTATGGAGTAGTCTTGGATGTCCGATAATTATTACTTGCGTTTTGTTTACATTTAGTTTTAGCCCATATTGTCAGTGTTTACTTTGTCAATATATTCATTAATTTCGTCAGTTCGACTGGCAGCTAATATAATTGCAGGACATTTATTATTAACTCTTTTAGGTAATACAGGCCCTTCTCTTACAGCCTCTCTTCTCTCCTTACTTCTAATCACCCAAATTGCCCTAAAGTGTGTGTTCTGTAAGTCGTCGGCGTAAAGATGATGCTTGCAGTTTTGTACGTTCTTGGTCACGTCATTAATATAAATTGAGAAGAGAAGAGGAGCGAGGACGCCACCTTGAGGTACCCCTTTCCTCACCAAGCGCCAGGAAGAAATGCAATTATTAACAGAAACTGATTGCTGACGATTAGTTAGGTAAGATCTAAACCAATCAAGACAGTTTTCCGACAGGTGTAATGTCTTTAGTCTCGCTAGCATTAAGTTTATATTTACCGTGTCAAAAGCTTTGCTTTAGTCGAGTAGGACTATAGCAGTGAGCTTGCTTTTGTCCATTGAGTCTCTTATGTCCTCTACAATGTCAAGTAGTACAGTATTTGTACTTGTATGATGTCCTGTTCTAGACTGTTCAGACTGATGCTTATCAAGTAAGTCGTGTGTGGTGAGGTAGTCTGTTAACTGTGAGTGTATTATGTGTTCCAGTGCTTTAGATAAACAGGGAAGAATACTAATTGGTCTATAATCGTCGATTGTTGTGGGAGTGTTTGATTTCGGTGTAGGACGAACTAGAGCCATTTTCCAGAGTCTGGGATAGGTCCCGGTCATTATAGAGGCATTAAAAATGTGGGTTATTGTCGGGAGAAAAATGTTATAATTTATTATATTTTGATTTTTAATTATATTATTTAATTCACTATGTGTTTTGATTTTCAAAGTTTAGTCCGGTCCTTTATTTGGACTATACATTTTCAAGAATCTTTCTCTAAAAATGAGCCATTTTTTGTTTAATTGTTTCTTTGAGAATCCAAGTTTCACTTGCATAATAAACCTAATAATAAGATTCATGCGTTATTTTGTTTTCAGTGCGGTCCGCCACATTTAAATAACTGTCATGAAAAATTAGCGTATTCCCAATTAAAAGGATTAAATCGATATAAAATCTTCTTCTTCTTGCAAGGAATGAACTTTTTTGGTTCGTTCCGGCTCAAGTATTATAGTTGCTGTGTACATATCTTCCATGGGCGTCCCTGATCTCTTTTCATCTTCTTTGTTGATAGTTCAGACTTTTCCTAGGCAATTTGTTGGTATCCATTGATATAATAAACACTGTAAATCATATTCATTCTAACAAGCGATCTGTTAACCATTGCATTCCGTAACCTACCTTAAAATTTGTTCCAGAGAAGGGTTGTGATGTATCAAGCCCGCGTCCAATAAAATAACTGCCGTTTTAACTGAAAGACACATTGATCGAAGCCATAATCCAGCGATGGTATTCAGCTGAGCTTAGCAGATTGACTACCTGCTTGACTTAGAGGATTGCGGAATAAGGCGAGTGTAGCGCGGACGCAATTAGTGTGGGTTACCCAAACCATGCCTGCAGTTTAAATGAGAGATTTGGCGCTGGAATTTAGTATCTTGCAGTTAAAAAGGCAGATAATTTTTTGGACATGGTCTTGGTCCGTCACAACAATGGTAGACAGATCCCTTGTAGGAGCTGCGTCATCTGTTTAACCTACGATTTTAAATTTCCTTATTTACCGTACGATATCCTCTTTTTGACTTATGTAACTAAAAAAAAAAAACTTACATTTTTAGTGGTGTCACTGTTGCAGCCGTGAGCAATATGTAACAACATGAGGTAAAATGACTGTAGTATCATCAGTTTGCAGCAAGAATGTTTAAAATGAGGGAAATGATCGGTTATATCTGTCAAGGATTGCAGAGAAGAGAATGTATTGTACAATAATTCAAGCAGATTGAGGCTATGATTATGTACAACTGTCAAAATACTTTCTCCACGTAAACCTGGCAAGAGTTTATTTAATCGCGATTACATTTCCTTCGTTAGTCATCCCAAAGATTACTCTCTATACCGACGAGTTAAAGGGTCATGATCAATGTGGGTTTAGAAGAAGGAGATCTATAATAGATCAGATTTTTAGTACGAGTATAAGACATATATTAGAAAAGAAATGAGAAAGTAATGACACTGTGCATCGACTACTCGTATATATAAAGTTCAAAAAGACAAACGTCTCATTTAACAGGGAGAAGTTATATAGTATCCTGCTGGAGTTCGGAATTCCTAAGAAGCTAGTTGGACTTATTCGAATATGTCTACATGACACAAAGAGTAGAGTGCGCATACATACATACATAGTGTTCTGCCCAAGAGCAGGTCTTTCACTGCAAACTCAGCATTCTCCACTCTTTCCTTAACTCAGCTTTCCTTTTTGTATCCGCACACAAACCATTTATTTTAATATTATCTATCATCTTATGTATTTTTTCTACCTCTAACTTTGTTTCCATTGACCATTCTTTCTAGGGCATCCTTCAGCAGGAAATGTTTTTCTTAGCCAGTGGGCAATCTAATTTCTTTTCCTCTTCTTTATGAGTTCCAGCATTGTTCTTCCTCCACCCTCTCTGTCTAGTACATCTTTATTTTTTATTTTGTCTGTCCATTTTATATGTTCCATCCTTCTCAAAAGCTTCCAGTCGTTTTCCTCATTCTATCGTAATGTCCAAGTCTCTGCACCATACAATGCTACACGCCACACAAAATACTTCACTAACCTCTCTAGTAATTGACGACTTAATGGGTGATGATCAATATGGGTTTATAAGAAGCAGGACTACAATAGATCATATTTTTAGTGCGAGTATAAGACAGATATTAGAAAAGAAATGGGAAAGTAAAGGCAGTGTGCATCGACTATATATAAACTTCAAAAAGCCAAAACGACTCAGTCAACAGGGAGAAGTTATGTAGTATCCTGCTGGAGTTCGGAATTCCTAAGAAGCTAGTTGGACTTATTCGAATATGTCTAAATGACACAAAGAGTAGGGTACACGTAGGCGAGAAAATTTTCAGATACTTTGAAATTCACAACGCGTTAAAGCAAGAAGATGCACTATCTCCTCACCTATTTAATTTTATACTAGAACATGCCACCAAATTTTTAGAGAATGAAGTAAGCGTACTACTCAATGGCATTAATAAGCTGTTAGTTTATGCTGATGGTGCAGTATTAATAGAAGATAGCGGAGGGATATTCAGCGTCAACATGCATACTCTATTGAGTAACTTGGACTGGAACAAAACATCCACACCATGGCGCGACAGGACTAGAAGGCCCTTGGCCTACCAGCCGCCTGCTGGCCTCACATCTACATGTGTTAATCACAGAGGTACACGATCAAGGTAGGAGCAGGGCTACTTCTACATAAAAAATTAAAAAGATAACTGCGATTTAAAAAAATCGGAGTGAAAATGGTAATCGAGCAGAATTGTTAGGGTCAAATCCACATTCAAAGGGAGAAGACTTTTCTCAATCTTCAACTATTTTTTTTATAAAATTGAGGCTAAACTTATTACAACTATAGATAAAATAATAATAAATAATGTTATAAATCCTGCCAGTATAGGGATGACATTTGGTCAGCATATCGGGTCCCCCAGCCGTTATAGCTGGTTTTCTCAACCTGGAGCCGCTATTTATTGTAACTACCCAATTTTCTGATTACAGAGATAGATCTGGCCTACGCCAGAACACTATAGAACAGAATCTCATGGTAAAAAACTTTCGCCAAAAAATGCGGGCTTGGTTTGCTCTGGAGTAAAATTTTCCGAAGGAGAAATAGTCACCCACTCAGAAAGATTCGGGATATTTAGAGAGATTATGTCCTCATAGTCATGAATATTTATTATATCCCTTCGGTTTGTCCCGAAATACTTAAAGAAAGCCGAGTGAATGAATATCCCAACTATCGGACCCAGAGATATCCTGCCGGAATGTTCTATTCTCGTGTCATGGCCGGACGATAAAAATGTAAGTTACTTTTTTTTACCATAAAATTCAATAATTACGACGTAATTAGATATTATAATTAAATGGGTTCGCAAGTAAAAAGGAAAATGTATATCGTAAATATTTTTAGATACCACGTGCTGATTACCTGGCATTGCTCGAGAATCTACTTATCCCGATCTCCTTGGCATAAATGAGCTAAAAAACGTAAATGAATTAGTTTTTATGTTTAGTCTTACAGTATAAGTAAAAGGAAAAAATGATATCGTAAATATTTTTAGATACCCCGCGCTGATTACCTGGCATTACCCGAGAATCTACTTATCCCGATCTTCTTGGCATAAATGAGCTGAAAGACGAATATTAATATTTTTGTATTTAACTGAATAAATAAAAGGTAAAATAATTATACATTTATATCGTAATTATTTTTAGATACCCCGTGCTGATTACCCGGTGTTGTCCGGAAATCTACTTATCCCGATCTTCTTGTCGTAAATAAGCTAAAAGAGAAAATTCATTATTGTGAGTTATCGGTAAAAGAATATCCGTCGTGCGCTACTACGCTTACCCGGGAATCTACTTAACCCGATCTTCTTAGTATCAATGAAAGACAAATATGGTTATTGTGAGTTATCCGTAAAAGATAAACAGATACTGTCAGGACTTTTTTGTAGAGTTTTTTTTTAATATTCAATTGTGTATATATTAATTTTGTGTATTTGTTATGGTTTAGGCAGCGTAAACCATTCAAGCGTCCAAAAAGTGCCCTTTTTCACGTTTTCACTACAAAGGACGATTTTAAGGGTGATGGGGGTTGAGTATTGCAACTCTTTTATAATCTGTAACCTTGCCAGAAAACTCCTGAGCATTTGGCAAAAAGCCCCATCACAATCAGATGAGCGGTATGGCAGTTCATAAAACACGAACAAAAAACATTAATTTTTATACACTATAAATGCTAGTAAAATTCATATCAAATTCCGTTGAGGTGAAGACATATGATGAAAGTTAAAAATTAAATTGTACCTGTTGGTAGGTGCCGTCGTCCTCAACTTTGTTAAGATATTGTATATAAAATTAACTGGAGCGTTTTCGGAAGTTCTCTTCCATCAACCTGCAGGAGATAGAAGATAACTTCCGAAAGCAATCCAGTTAATTTTGTATACATATTTCAACAAAGTAGAGGACGACGGCACCTATCAACGGGTACAGTTTAATTTTATACACTAGACTAGCAGACCCGGCAGATACATCACCACCTTGATGCATTACAATGCTTTTCTGGGAAAAATGTTCAAGCTAGGTTTCGGTATGTAATAGTTGACAGTTCCCTTGTTGGTACAGGTAATAAAGTATAAATTTCTAATGATGAAATAACGATTCACTTTTGGTTAACATTTTTAAAAAGTCATCAAATGTAATTATGTCCATTTTGAGTGAATAAAGAGTAATTTTGAAGTAATTGCAGTGAGTTTATTTTGATGACTTTTTACTTTATTTGTTATTTACATTGCGTGTGTTTATGCAAAGTGCTAAAAAAATTGACATTTTCTGCTCATATAAGTTGTATGTTTTTATTCAATGTACCTACTTTAGTTTTTCAACTAAGTCACACATAATAAAACTAGTAGTGTTTCGCAAGTATTTCACTACAGTGTATTTCTTAGCACGTGTGTTCCAACTGTTACCAACATTCCATATATGATGAAATTAATTATCTACTAATAATCGTTTTTTTTTTTACGGACACAATATAGATATTCGCAGGACGTTCAATCGAACACTTTCTACGTAGTCAACAGGGTGATTCATAATGTATATTACACACATGAGTTGTAGAGAATAATTATATAGTTTCAAGTTGACCAGCTGACAACGTTGACCATATTTCTGTGGAAGGACAAAACTATATAGTATCTAAGAATAGCTACCTGAATATCTAGTATTTGAACAAATTTTCTAACTCGGTTCTGTACTTTCTTAATAATTTTTACTCGTCTACGTTGACGAATCTGAAATTCTTACCTATAAATGTGTGTCGAAATTCCAAGCTTGTCTTAAAGCTGCGAGCCTGTCTTTTGTTACTAACCTGAATAATATAAGCTATTGATATAATATCATAGTGTCAAACGGCTGAATTCAAATACCTAGGAACAATAATCACAAATAGGAATGAGATGCACAAGGAAATTAAACATAGGCTCAATTCTGGAAATGTGTGTTATTATGCAATACAGGGTACTTGACGTCCCACCTCCATTAAAAAAACTTTAAACTGAAAATATGTAAAACTATTATTCTACATGTTATATTATATGGATGCGAAACATGGACTGTTACTTTAAAGAAGGAAAGGAGATTACAAGTATTTGAGAAATTTCTTTGGAAAAATTTTGGACCAAAGAGAGACGAACAGACAGGTGAATGGAGAAGACGACATAACAGTGAACTACATGGTCTTTATAGGAAGCCAGATTTAATAAAAACAGTTAAGTCTCAAAGACTGCGACGGGCAGGACATGTGGCACGAATGAGGAATGAAAGACGTGCATGGAAGCTTCTAGTAGGAAAACCAGAAGGAAAATGCCCAGTTGGTTGACCAATAATGAGGTGGGAGAATAATATTAATTATGATTTGAGGGAAGTAGATTATACTGGGGATGATTAGAAAACATTAGCTCAGGATAGGGATGTATGGAGAGCTTATGTCTGCTCAACCATTAACCTACGGGTTTCGATAGTGCCAGTTAGTTAGTTAAGTAAAAAATTGTGATTTAATCCTCTAGAAAGGGCATATTCTACAATCTGCTCGATTGTAGTGAATAAGTACGCACATACAGTAGGCCCTTAGTATTTGGTATATATTGTTTCTTTTACAATATATCTAGGAATGAATGTTCCATCTCAGCTCGTAGCGAACAGGTTGGTTTTTTAAAGGAGAATAGTGCAAGATATAAGCTAAAGAAATTATTTAAATTCAAAATTTAATTTTACCTTTTTTATGTGTTTAATTAATTTTTTTCCTATGTTAGACCTGTTTTTCTGTATTTTTAAACATTACCTTTCCTAACTAATATTACAGCCTAAATATTTAAAACTGATCACTTTCTCCGCCTCCATGGTATCTTTACCTTGTCGTGGTGGAGTGGCTTGCGTGCTTAAATGATTCCGAGAGCTATGCCGGCGGTAGCACTGCTACCGATAGGGTTACCCATGCCGGACTGGTCGAAGGTGATAAACCACACGAAAAAACTACCTTGATCGAAAGAGTGACGATCTTTCACCGTAAAAATACAACCGTCAAGATGCGCGGACATGGGTTCCACTGGGATAAAATTTTCCGAAGGTCAAATAATCCCCCATTTGGTTCTCCGAGCGGGGATTACATTAGCTAAGGATAGAGATGAATGGAGAGCCTATGTCCGTGCGGCCATGAACCTACGGGTTCAATAGTGCCAGGGAGTTAGTTAGTTAGTTAGATCATTTACTCCAGGCATCGATTTTGTGGAATAGTTTTGATCTCACAGAGTTTTTTTTTCCCTTAGAAGCCAGAATTTTCACTTTGCTTATTGATAATTTTAATTAATATAATTTACATATTTCATTTAATGAAAATAAAAGATCAGACAAAAACCAAAACACAGAAATAAGACAACAACTAAAACTAGAGAAATTAAACTCAACAATAGAGAAATACAGAACAAACTGGAAAGAACACTTGGCAAGGATGACTGAGAGTAGAATGCCAAAAGCAGCATACACATATTCACCACGAGGAAGAAGAAGTTTGGGAAGACCAAGGAAAAGATGGAAAGAGCAGCAATTTGGAGCCGGAACAGGCTAGTAAGTAAGCCTAAACCGTGAAGAAGAAGAAGAAGATATTTAATTTAATTTATGTAACTATTTTTGTAAATCATCTTTATTTTTCTAGATTATAGTTTAGTCATCTGCAAACAGAATATTTTTATAAAAAAAAATTTCTAGCTGTAATACCTGGGTTTAAACAAGTATTCCTCTAATTTTTCAGTGTATTAATGGATCAGATGTTATGCGTAATCTTTTTTTTTCTTTTTTTTTTTTTCAGTGATGTCCTTAATTCTGTGACATCTAATTGACACAACACACATACAACTTGCATAACCACGTCATTTGTTGCGATGGCCGTTCCCATGGCAACAAACACATGCAGTCATTAATATGCATAAGTAGACAATTGCGAATCACATAATAACTTTCTTAGAAAAAGCAAACAATGCTAATGTACTTTCAAAACAATACCTAGGAACGTCAGATTTTTATTTATTATATAGATATTGTCACATAAGTAGTCTATTGTCGTTTTTTAAACAAAATTTCATTTGATTTTTTTCTAACAGAAATTAGATTAATCTTCAAAATAAAACTATCAAATTCTATGTTCTTGAGCCATCTTTTAAGGGGGTTTATTATCCCGCGACGGCACCAGTCATAAAATAAACTAAGTTAAAATATACATTCTTAGGTAAAAATCCGTCGTCTTCAACTTATTAAATATGTAATCTTTATGCATGTAGGCCTTTCAGAACATCCGTTCCATCTCCAGCAGTTCCCTCTTTGCTACAACATCTTCTGAAAGGCCTACGGGCATAAAGATTGCATATTTTATAAGTTGAGGACGACGGATTTTACCTAAGAAGGTATATTTTAACTTATTTTACTTTATGACTCTCCACCTCATCGGTTTTAACAATGAATTTTATTAGTATTGACAGTACCAGTCTCTGGTTTTTTATGCAAAAAAATTGTTGAAATCCACTTCCACAGCATCAATGATTTCGAAATTTCACGTAACAAATGGGCCATGGATCGAAACAGATGGTAATAAAAAGTGTATAAAGCAAAATCAGTTCCTACATTGGCATATGAGTCTAAGATATGTCGGTAACATTATTTGATAAAATAAATAAATTGAAATTCAGAATTGCGTTTCCTGGTATCGGCAGTTGGATAATCATGGCATAAATGTGCTGAAAGACAAAAATGGTTATTGAGAGTTGTCCGTAAAAGAATAACCGCCGTGCGCTGCTACGCTTGCCTGAGGTTCTAGTCATCACGATCTTCTTGGCATCAATGAGCTGAAAGATAAAAATGGTTATTACGAGTTATCCATAAAATATAGACATAAGCTGTCCCGGAATTTTTTGTAGATTTTTTTATATTCGATTCTGTGCACAATAATTTGGTGTATATGTTATTGTTTAGGCAGCGTAAGTCATTTGAGCGTCCAAAAAGTTCCGAAAAACACGTTCTTCACTACAAAGGAGTTGAGTATTACAATTCTCTTATAGCCTAAAATCTTCCCGGGAAACTTCTGAATATTTTGCAAAAAAATCCATCACAGTCAGTTGAATGGTGTAGAAATGCATAAAGAACAGACAGACCACACATTAGTTTGTGTATATATATATATATATATATATATATATATCTTAATATATAAAAATTACGTGTCACGTTGTTTGTCCGCGATGGAATCCTAACTACTGAACCGATTTTAATAAAATTTTGCACACTGTGTGCTGTTTGATCCAACTTGAGACCTACGGTTGTTTATAACTAAATTTATAGTCACATTATTTTTATTGCAAATTATTTGTTTATTATTTAACAAAGAGTTATAATTATCTGTGAGTTCCATACGATTCTAGCAGATGACGGTGTAAAGTAATTGGTTTATTATTTAACAAAGAGAGATCCAGGTGGCTGTACTTTTTGTTGCAACCGCGAATTTCAATTGAATTACAAATATTGATTATTTCATAATTTAAGTATGTTCAGTGTTTATTTTATTTTCAATATATTGATAATAATATTATTTTTGTGTGTAAGTATTAGTTTTAAGTAATCTGGCTGAAACATTAACTTAATTTAAATGTAACTGGACTGAGAAGGGACATTGAAAAATATGGCGAATCAGTTCTAGAGACCATGAATAATAAGATATCAAGTAAATTTGCGCAAATTGGTGACATAAATCTTACATTTAAGAAGAATGTCAATATAAAACTTATGAAGGTCCTAAGGAACGGAATAACAGAACTGTAAGTAAGTCTGTTAGTTATAATAATATGCCTAATATTACAGAAACAATCTCCATGCCTCAATTAAATGAAAAACAAGATGACTGTAATATATCACAAGATGATATTACTATACAGAGACTTCTTGATGATGATGAGAATCCAAACTGCCAACAAGTTCGTAGAAAAAACGAAAGTATAATGAAATCAGCAAGACTCCTCAAAATATTCCATCAATAAATGTATATAACCCTTATGATACACTTATGGATGATACTGAGAATGCAGACAACATAAATTCATCTCAATCAATAAAACCATACGGAAAAATTATTAAAAATAGTTAAAGGCGATACGAAGTTCGCCGGGCCATCTAGTATATATATATATATATATATATATATATATATAGAACGATTTTCCGTTACCTTTTGTGTAAATTGAGAATACTATACATATAAGAAAAATGTATGTTTGTGTTGGAATACTTGGGTAGCTCAGGTCGTTAGAGCGTTAAACGTACAGAGTTTAGAGACTCGGGTTCAAATCCCGACTCAAGCATTCATTTTTCTTTTCATATCATATTTGCCTTCATTGCCAAATGTCAAAAATATACTTATAACGTGTAAATATACAAGCGTTACTGCTATAAAGTAAATATTCTCTTCAAAAATTTGCTTAACTATTATGTTGGCCACTAGATGTCAGTTGGAACGATTTTCCGCTACCTCTTGTGTGAATTGAGAATACTATATACATATATAAGAAACATGTATGTTTGTGTTGGTATACTTGGGTAGCTCAGGTCGTTAGAGCGTTAAACGTACAGAGTTTAGAGACTCGGGTTCAAATCCTGACTCAAGCATTCATTTTTCTCTTCATATCATATTTGCCTTCATTGCCAAATGTCAAAAATATACTTATAACATGTAAATATACAAGCGTTACTGCTATAAAGTAAATATTCTCTTCAAAAATTTGCTTAACTATTATGTTGGCCACTAGATGTCAGTTGGAACGATTTTCCGCTACCTCTTGTGTGAATTGAGAATACTATATACATATATAACAAACATGTATGTTTGTGTTGGTATACTTGGGTAGCTCATGTCGTTATTCTCTTCAAAAATTTGCTTAACCATTATGTTGGCCACTAGATGTCAGTTGGAACGATTTTCCGCTACCTCTTGTGTGAATTGAGAATACTATATACATATATAAGAAACATGTATGTTTGTGTTGGTATACTTGGGTAGCTCAGGTCGTTAGAGCGTTAAACGTACAGAGTTTAGAGACTCGGGTTCAAATCCTGACTCAAGCATTCATTTTTCTCTTCATATCATATTTGCCTTCATTGCCAAATGTCAAAAATATACTTATAACATGTAAATATACAAGCGTTACTGCTATAAAGTAAATATTCTCTTCAAAAATTTGCTTAACTATTATGTTGGCCACTAGATGTCAGTTGGAACGATTTTCCGCTACCTCTTGTGTGATTGAAATTAATGAGAAAACTTATATACATATATGAGAAACATGTATGTTTGTGTTGGTATACTTGGGTAGCTCAGGTCGTTAGAGCGTTAAACGTACAGAGTTTAGAGACTCGGGTTCAAATCCCGACTCAAGCATTCATTTTTCTTTTCATATCATATTTGCCTTCATTGCCAAATGTCAAAAATATACTTATAACATGTAAATATACAAGCGTTACTGCTATAAAGTAAATATTCTCTTCAAAAATTTGCTTAACTATTATGTTGGCCACTAGATGTCAGTTGGAAGGATTTTCCGCTACCTCTTGTGTGAATTGAGAATACTATATACATATATAAGAAACATGTATGTTTGTGTTGGTATACTTGGGTAGCTCATGTCGTTAGAGCGCTAAACGTACAGCGTTTAGAGACTCGGGTTCATATCCCGACTCAAGCATTCATTTTTTCTTTTCATCATCATCATCTTCATTCATGGATTAGGTCTGTTGACCCGTTCCGACTTCAGCCCATCTCTTTCTAGGTCTGCCCACATCTCGGGTGCCTTTAGGTTTGTATTTTGTTATTTGTTTTGGATATCTATCTTCATTCATTCTGTCTATGTGTTGCTTCCAGTTTTGTCTATATGTATCCATTTTATCAGTTATTGCAAATATTTCAAGTTCCTGTCTTATTTCTGTGTTCTTGATTCTGTCTTCCTTAGTGCACCCTTTAACAGATCTCAAAAATTTCATTTCTGCCGCCGTTATCCTACTTAGGTCTTGTTTTTTATGTATCCAGGCTTCTGAACCATAGAGCAGTACCGGTACTGCCAACATTTTATAAAATTTCAGTTGGGTCTCTCTTGTTGTTTTGTTATTTAGTGTTCGTTTTATCGTACCACATATTCCCTGGAATTTTGCTATTTTATTATTTATATCATTATCATAATTAAATTAAATGTCACATCCTAGGTAATTGAGATGGTTCACCTGTTCTATGATTTTGTTTCCTATTACTATTTCTTTTCATGTCATATATATATATATATATATATATATATATATATATATATATATAAATTATCCGAACTTCCTTTCTATGTGGAAGCAGTAAGAACACTCCAGGCAGTATCAGATCTCAACCTTATAAAAGTGTTTGTTCCTGTGATACAATAAATTATTGACCTATGTAACTTTGTTGTAATATTGCTCACAGGAAATAAAAATGTGTAACTAAGGATTTGTGCATAGTGAGTAGAAAAGATGTAATTTTACTTGATTGCACGTAATACGTGTGCTCAACCGAGCGGTAGGTCATCAAGGTCGTATCAACAATTGCAACCTATCATTGTGCAAGTTTAGTTCTGTAATCACCGTAATAAAGACGCGTGGAGGCACTGTAACAATTACACCTTCCTATTCGCAATAATGGCTACCAATTTAACACTTTTATATTATAGTGAAAGTACACCGCTGTGGTCTCGAGGTAACGTGCTGCCTTGTCACGCAGTGGACCCGTGTTCCATCCCCGGTCGGGACAAGTTTCATGGGTGACGGTTTTTTCCCGGGGTTTTCCTCACCTGTAAGACAAATGTCAGGAAACTTTAAGGCCCAAACGGTCTCCGAACATCATCTGGCCATCATTATCATAAGTAATGTCGAGAGTGATTTCCAAATTATCGATAAATTCAGAAGTCACGAAGATTTGGAAAACAAGAGTGGCATTTGTTAGGGCTGTTTAACAAATAAAATTAAGCCGTTTACTCACAAATCGTTATTTAAATATACTTATTTTAAAATATGTAATGTAAACGGCGATGTTTGAAAACAATTGAGAAAAGTTTGGTTATTTTTCAGTTGTTCATCTACTGCAACTTGATCACATCATTTATTGCCAAATAGGATCGCAATACGGTATTGTAAGAATGCACCCTAGTGGAGAAAAAATTTAACTCATCAAACAATATATTATAGCCAACGTTATGGGTTATTAATTAATGTTTTAGCAAATAACTCAGTAAAATCTTTATGTAAAAACACAATTTTTGAACAAAAAATTATAAAATGTGTAGTTCGAAGGAATTTGTTCATTATTTGCTATATTCAACGTATTTGTTGAAGAGTCAGTGACTGCGAAATAATGCTCTGACCTGTTCAGAATATTAAAAAAGGAGAAGCTTTCTTTATTTTGGTAACAGAATTCAATAAATATCGAGGGGAAACACGACTGTCATTGGTTGTAAAACAAAAATCGTTGAAACGTGATTGGTCTTCATTTTTAAAGTTGGAGATTTCATAAGCCAGGCATTTAAAATGTTTCACTTGTTCAACGGGTTTCCCCTCCGGAATATTTTAGCTCTTGCGGTATCTGATCCTTAAAAGCCAAGATTTTCGTTTTACTTATTGATATTTTCAAATTATAATTCTGTATAATGTTATTTAATTGAAAGAGTGATTTCTGTAGACCATTTTCTGAGCTAGATATTAGAACTTGGTCGTCTGCAAAAAGTAAGGTGCAATTATTGACAATGGTAAGAGTCCCTGGTTATGATACCAGGTAGCACTAGCTGTCTCTCTGCAATTAACTAACTCACTGGCGCTATTAAGCACGGAGGTGCATAAACGCGCGGAAATAAGTTCTTCGTTCTTTTCCCTATCCCAAGATAATATTTTTCAGTCAATCACTATGTAATTTAAATTCCTCAAATGATACTTAATAATATTCTCATACCTCATTCTGGGCTTATCTACTGGTCGCTTTCCTTTTGGTTCTCTTATTACAAGTTTCCATGCCTATCTTTCATTATCTTCTGAGGCACAAGTCCTGCCTATCGCAAATCAGCGAGTCATCTCTTTCAATTACATATGTTTTTACATACAATCATTCAACTAACTGTTACGTATTTTTTTCCCCATTCAATTATCTGTACGTCTCCCTTTAGTTAAAATATGTCCTAACTAACAACCAACCCACTGGTACTATAAAAAATGTAGGTCATTGACCACTCTCTATACATTCATATCCTGAGCTAATGTTTTGCAGTCGTCCACTGTATAATATACTTACTTAATACTTAATAACAGGCTTTCCACTTTACAGCATTTTTTTTATTATTGATTTCGTACATCTCAATGATGGATAAATCATATTTGAAGAGAAAAATTGTACGCTCAGACCGGGACTTGAACCCGGGACCCTTGGTTCTCTAGACCAAGTGCTCTACCAACTGAGCTACCTGAGCAAGTACCGATCTAAACGCAAATCTTTCTCTATATACATTGTAATTCCCGTCCACCAAATGCTATGAAGCCATGCTTCTATCTTGCAAATGGCGGCTCCTTTATTAAGAAGACATATTTGGGAATTATACATTACAGCCAGTACGGCTTTTTCCAAGTTTTTATTATTGATTTCTAACATCTCAATGATGGATAAATCATATTTGAAGAGAAAAATTATACGCTCAGACCGGGACTTGAACCCGGGACCCTTGGTTCTCTAGACCAAGTGCTCTACCAACTGAGCTACCTGAGCAAGTACCGATCTAAACGCAAATCTTTCTCTATATACATTGTAATTCCCGTCCACAAAATGCTATGAAGCATGGCTGTAATGTATAATTCCCAAATATGTCTTCTTAATAAAGGAGCCGCCATTTGCAAGATAGAAGCATGGCTTCATAGCATTTGGTGGACTGGAATTACAATGTATATAGAGAAAGATTTGCGTTTAAATCGGGACTTGCTCAGGTAGCTCAGTTGGTAGAGCACTTGGTCTAGAGAACCAAGGGTCCCGGGTTCAAGTCCCGGTCTGAGCGTATAATTTTTCTCTTCAAATATGATTTATCCATCATTGAGATGTACGAAATCAATAATAAAAACTTGGAAAAAGCCGTACTGGCTGTAATGTATAATTCCCAAATATGTCTTCTTAATAAAGGAGCCGCCATTTGCAAGATAGAAGCATGGCTTCATAGCATTTGGTGGACGGGAATTACAATGTATATAGAGAAAGATTTGCGTTTAGATCGCTACTTGCTCAGGTAGCTCAGTTGGTAGAGCACTTGGTCTAGAGAACCAAGGGTCCCGGGTTCAAGTCCCGGTCTGAGCGTATAATTTTTCTCTTCAAATATACTTTACAGCAGTTTGCCCTTGATTCCTGCTTTCCAGAGATTCCTATCTTCCCATTGACCATCTTCCATACCCCTCTTCATCATGGCATCATATATTCCCTCATACCATGCTCTTCTACTTCTCCCCCTCTTCCTTCTGCCTGGTACCATCCAATCCAACACATGTTTAGGCCACTGGTCTTCCGACATCCGTTGTACATGTCCATACCACTGTAGAGCTCTCTTTGTTATCCTTTCGATAACAGTCTCTTCTGCATCCATTTCTTGTCTGATATATGTATTTCGAATATGTTGTAGCCTGGATATTCTCATACTTCTCCGTAATCTATCCATTTCTGTCGCCAAGATTCTTTTCTGCATCCTTTCATTTATTTTCCAGATTTCTGATCCATATGTAAGTATAATTTCTATTATTGTCTGTATATTTTTTTTTTTGTTTTTCTGGTCAAATTTATATTCCATAAAAGACCATTCAGGGATCTAATCGCCTTTTTCACAAGTACCAGATTTATCTATTATAGATCCAAGATATTTAAATTCTTCAACACATTTAATCATCATATTATTTATTTGTAGGTCTTCTGAATTTCCTCTAATTACCATATATTCTGTTTTAATATAATTTATCTTCAGTCCACCTATCTCAAATGCATCGACCAACTTTCTGATCATATATTCTATATCTTCTTTATCTTGTCCTATTATAATCTGGTCATCAACGAATAATAAATTGTGCAGTAAATGGCCATTAATGTTGATTCCCATTCCCCTACATGACTTATTCCACTTCATTAATACATCTTCTAAATATATCGTGAACAATGTTGGTGACATCCCGCATCCTTGTCTTAATACTTTTGTTATATCAAATTCTGAGGATACTGTATAATATACTTCCCTCAAATCATAGTTAATGTTATTCTCCAACTTTATTCTTGGCCTGCCTACTGGGCGCTTTCCCCCTGGTTTTCCTACAAGAAGCTCACATGCACGTCTTTCATTCCCCATTCGTGCCATATATCCTGCCTACCACGTCTACGAGACTTAACTGTTCTTATTATATCTGGCTTCCCATAAAGATAATATAGCTCAATGTTAGGTAGTCTTCACCATTCGCTGTATTTTCATCTCTCTTTGGTCCAAAAAGTTTCCTAAGAACTTTATTCTCAAACAATCGTGTTCTTTTCTTCTCCCTTCAAGTAAGAATCCAATTTTCGCATCCATATAACATATATAGGAGAATAACAGTTTTATATATTTTCAGTTTAGCTTTTTTGAGAAGAGCTGGGAAAACAAGTGTCCCTGTAATGCACAATAGCATACATTTCCAGAATTGAGCCTATGTTTAATTTCTTTCTGCAACTCATTCTTGTTTGTAATTATATGAGATGCACAAGAAAATTAAACATAGGTTCAATTGTGGAAATGCGTGCTATTATGCATTGCAGAGACTTTTGATGTCCCAACTCCTTTAAAAAAAAGTTAAACTGAAAAAATATAAAAATATTATTCTACCAGTTATATTATTTGGGTCCACCGCTGTGGTCTCGATAGCGTGCTGCCTTGTCACGCAGCGGGCCCGGGTTCGATCCCTGGTCGGGGTAATTTTTCTGGGTGAGGTTTTTATCTTCACCTGTAAGACAAATGTCAGGAAAACGTTAAGGCCCAAATGGTCCCCGAAATCATATGGCCACCATCATCATCCTTATCATTATCATCACTATCATCATCATCAGTCTTCACCGGTGTGGAAAGCAACGGGAAGCTACCACACCTACAATTACCTAGTAAAGCTGCAAAGCATAGTATGAAAATGCTATGATTGCAGTGAAAGATCTGCCCTCGGGCAGAATTACTATGGATGGATGGATATTATTTGGATGCAAAACATGGACTCTTACTTTAAGGGAGGAAAGGAGATTACAAGTATTTGAGAATAAAGTACTTAGGAATGTTTTGGACCAAAGAGAGATGAACAGACAGGTGAATGGAGAAGACTACATAACAGTGAACTACATTGTCTTTATAGGAAGCCAGATATAATAAGAACAGTTAAGTCTCGTATACTGAAATGGGCAGGACATGTGGCACGTATGGGGAATGAAAGACATGCATGGAAGCTTCTTGTAGGAAAACCAGTGGGAAAACGCCCAGTTGGTAGACCAAGAATGAGATGGGAGAATAACATTAACTATGATTTGAGGAAAGTAAATTATACAGGGAATGGTTGGAAAGCATTAGCTCAGGATAGGGATGTATGGAGAGCTTATGTCCGCGCAGTCATGAACCTACGGGTTCGATAGTGCTAGTGAGTAAGTAAGTATGTAAGGTATTTTCGGCCACTTCTTTAAAATTTTCGCAATTTGTAATTAACTGTCCATTATATAATGTATTTCTATGTTTGAAATATTTTATTGTTGTTTACTTCAGTCCTCTTCACTTTATTTTCAGTTATTCGGAATATTTCATCATCTCTTAAATAGAAAACAATGTTTCGCAACCACATAACATATTTGGAGAAATCGCCGTTTTATACGTTTTTATTTAACATTTTTTGAGAGAAGTAAATATGACAAAAAATCACTTTACTATATAATACCATGCGTTTTCAGAGAGTCTCCCTTTTTCGGAATCACTACAGAGTTTGGATGTGAAACTTTTTCACTGGGCCCCTCAGTTATGGAGTTCTTTGTGAAGGTCTTTATATTCTCCACTAGCTAATACCCTGCGAGCACAGCTACGTCTAAATAAATGATAATGTGTTTTTACATTTAGTTGAATAAGTAAGAAGAAAAATAAATATAAATTTATATCGTTATTATTTTTAGATACCCCGTGCTGATTACCTGGCGTTGCCCGGGAATCTATGCATCCCGATGTACTTGGCATAAATGAGCTGAAAGACAAAATTCGTTATTTTTTAGATATCCTTAAAAGAATACCCGCCGTGCGCTGCTTGCACGGGAATCTACTTATCCCGATCTTCTTGGCATCAGTGAAAGACAAAAATGGTTATTGTGAGTTATCCTTAAAAGATAAGCATATGCTGTCACGGGCTTTTCTGTAGAGTTTTTTGAGACATTCAAATCTGTAACAATAATTTTGTGCCTTCCTTACGGTTTAGGAAGCGTAAGTCATTTAAGCTTACAAAGAGCAACATTTTTTCACGTTTTTTCACCACAGAAGGTGATTTTTAAGGGTGAAGGACTTGAGCATTACAACTCTCTTATAACCTATAACCTTCCCTGGAAAATCTTTAACGTTTTACAAAAAGGCCCATGACAATCGGATGAATGGTATGACAGCACATGCTTGCCCGAGAATCTACTTATACCGATCTCCTTGGCATCAATGAAAGACAAAAATGGCTATTGTGTGTTATCTGTAAAAGATAAACATATGCTGTCACGGGCTTTTCTGTAGAGTTTTTTGAGATATTCAATTCTGTAACAATAATTTTGTGCCTTCCTTACGGTTTAGGAAGCGTAAGTCATTTAAGCTTACAAAGAGCAACATTTTTTCACGTTTTTTCACCATAGAAGGTGATTTTTAAGGGTGAAGGACTTGAGCATTACAACTCTCTTATAACCTATAACCTTCCCTGGAAAATCTTTAACATTTTACAAAAAGGCCCATGACAATCGGATGAATGGTATGTCAACACATGCTTGCCCGAGAATCTACTTATACCGATCTCCTTGGCATCAATGAAATACAAAAATGGCTATTGTGTGTTATCTGTAAAAGATAAACACATGCTGTCGCGGACTTTTTTGTAGAGTTTTATGAGATATTCAATTCTGTGTACATTAATTTCGTGTATTTGTTATGATTTAGGCAGCGTAAGCCATTTAAAAGTAAAAAAGGGACTTTTTCACGTTTTTCAGTACAAAGGTTGTTTTTTAAGGGTGTAAGGAGTTGAGTATCTCAACTCTCTTATAGCCTATGTTCATCCCGGAAATCTCCTGAACATATTACAAAAAATCCATCACAATCGGATCAACGGTATTGCCGCGCATAAAGTACGAACAAACAAACAAACATTCATTTTTATATATTAGACTAGCTAATACCCGGCGTGCGCTGCTACTTGTAAATAAATGTTAATGTGTTTTTACCACCAGCCGTGCGCTCTTATGCTTGTCCGGCAATCTGCTTATCCCGATATTCTTTAAAGACAAAAATGGTTATTGTGAGTTATCCGTAGAAGATAAATATGTGCTGTCGCGGACTTTTTTGTAGGGTTTTTTGAGATATTCAATTCTGTGTACATTAATTTGGTGTATTTGTTATGTTTTAGGCAGTGTAAACCATTTGAGCTTCAAAATAGGGACTTCATATCACGTTTTTCACAACAAAGGGTGGTTTTTAGAGGTGAAGGGGTTGAGTATCACAACTCTCTTATAGCCTATGTTCACCCCGGAATCTCCTGAACATTTTTCAAACAGCCCCATCTCAATCGTATGAACTGCATGGCAGAGCACGCTTATCCCGAATGGTTATTGTGAGTTATCGGTAAAAGATAAACATATGCTGTCGCGGACTTTTTTATAGAGTTTTTGAGATATTCAATTCTGTGTACATTAATTTGGTGTATTTGTTATGGTTTAGGCAGTGTAAACCATTTGAGCTTCAAAATAGGGACTTCATTTCACGTTTTTCACAACAAAGGGTGGTTTTTAGGGGTGAAGGGGTTGGATATCACAACTGTCTTATAGCCTATGTTCATCCCAGGAACCTCCTGAACATTTTGCAAAAAGCCCCATCAAAATAGGACCAACGGTATGGCCGCGCATAAAGTACGAACAAACAAACAAACATTTTTATATCTTAGATTATCGTCTCTTATAGCAGGAACCCGTTCAATAAAAGCAAGAGTGTTTCGAGTGAGTCTACAATAAATATTAACTTGAATAGATTTGCTGTTATAGCTATAAATAAATAACTATATACTTTTTATAAAATTAGAGCATTAGAAATCTGTCCTATAAATCATAAATCAAGCGGAAAGAAAGTTACGAATTAACGTACGGATCGTAAATTGTAAAGACAATCCGTTTCCTGGAACATATTTCTCTGCTGTGACGAGTACAGGTATTTCCACCGTCTTCTCAAGCAGGATTTCCCTGTAGAATTGCAGGTCACGAAATTTCGCATTGTAACTGTGTTTCGTGAATAATTGTTATGCCTTAAAATTTAATGAAACTCTAATTTCTTCCTGTGTTAAACTTATCTGATTTGCATTGTTATTTAAGGGGAGAGACTTGAAAGCAAAAATCTACCACAACAGCATATTTTAAATGTATACAATATCTATAAAACAAATTTGATTTCAGTTCGAATCAATAACACACAAACAGAATGGACCGAAATTTAATAGGGGCGTAAGACAAAGATGTGGCCTCTCGCCCTTGCTCTTTAATCGTATACATGGATAGAATACTCCAAGATTGGCGACAGATGAGACACGGTTCTATCCAAATTAATAGAAACCATAAAATAGACTCTTTGCTACGAATTACGATGCGAGGTTGGGAAGTGGTATTTACAGAATCGAGGAAAAATTTTAAAAAACCTCGCTATCGCTCGGTTTTTAATTTCCGTTTTTTTGTAAAACACTTCACAAACGTGCGTTGTACATTATTTTTTGCCCGATGGTATTTTCAAAATAATAATTAATAGTAAAATAATTACATCTTTGTTGGAAATATTTGCATTCATTATAAACAATTGACTAACGTTAAAAATGTAGGCAATGTTTACGAGTTCAAACAACAGGAGGCTGTGAGATCAATTTAGTGATAAAATGGCGGCAAGTACGTATTTATTGTTTTATATTTTTTGAAATAAAGTTCAGTGATTTGTTTCGTATAATGCACATTAACATTACCTTTTGGATATGTTTTGTATAGGCCTATGCATTGTATATAGTATACATAGAGGGCAGTGGTTTTCTTCCCACACGCGTGTTTGTAATATGTAATATTACAGTATAGTTATTTTATTATAGTATAGTTATTTAGGTTGGAAACCCCGAAATGTAGGAAGTTGAACTTTCAATCGTAGTCGCCATTGCTGTAAGTACGACAAATCGCACTATAGCGCAAAAAATATATCCAAAAGGTGGTTTTAACATACATTACACGAAACAAATCACTGCATTTTAAATGAACTGAACTTTATTTGAAACAACATAAAACAATAAATTCATACTTGCCGCCATTTTATCCCTGATTGGTGTCACGACCTGCTGTAGTCTCAACTAAATTATTCTCGGCATTTACTGTTTAAACATTGGCCAGACTGTTAATGTTAATCAGTTGTTTATAATGAACGCACGTATTTCCAAGAAAGATATTATTTTACTGATATTTATTATTTTGAATACACCTTCGTGCAAAAAATAATGTACAACATACGTTTGTGAAGTGTTTTAGGAAAATATTAGAAACCTTCCCAACCTAGCATTTTAATATACTATTATTTCATACCATGTTGAATTTGATATGTGTGTATTTCTAATGTCACATGCTGCACTTTACGTATTCGCAGAGATCGTGTTAATATGATCTATTTTCAATTTACGCACCACTTGGGCAGACCACTTTACATATATGATATATTCTTGTATTATGTATAGAGATGAGTGTACGGTGACTCTATGTTTATGTGATAGTGTAATGTATAGTGTGTGTGAGGGATAATGATGAAGAGGAGGGAGAACATGAAACCCGGTGTCGGCACGTAAGTAAGTAAGTAAGTAAGTAAGTAAGTAAGTAATGGAATTTATTGCCTTTTTTTTCTAAAGAAAGGAAATACATATGCATTTACATTGAGCACTGGCCTGCTTGGCCGTATGTGCATTACTTTTCCATGAATAAAAAAATAATAAAATCATAATATAAACAAATACTTAGGCCTACATGGCTACACACCTACATAAAAATGTATTAAAATAATGTGTGTGTGTGTATATATATATATATATATACACATATGTCCACCGCTGTGGTCTCGAGGTAGCGTGTTGCCTTGTCAAGCAGCAGGCCCGGGATCGATCCCCGTTTTTCTGGGTGAGGTTTTTATCGGGGTTTTTCCTCACCTGTAAGACAAATGTCAGGAAAACTTTAAGGCCGAACGGTCCCCGAAATCATATGGCCATCATCATCGTCATCATCATCCTTCACCGGCGTGGAAAGCAACGGGAAGCTACCACACCTACAAATCCCTAGTAAAGCTGCAAGCATAGCATGAAAATGCTATTATTGCAGTGAAAGACCTGCCCTTGGACAGAATTACTATGGATGGATGGATATATAATTATATATATATATATATATATATATATATATATATATATAACTAATTTCCAATCATGCCCTGTATAATCTACTTCCCTCAAATCATAGTTAGTCATTCTTCCACCTCACTCTTGGTCTACCAACTGGGCATTTTACCTCTGGTTTTCCTACAAGAAAGTTCAATGCACCTCTTTCATTCCTCATTCGTGCCACATGTCCTTCCCATCGTAATCTACGAGACTTAACTGTTCTCACTATATCTGGCTTCCTATAAAGACCATGTAGCTCACTGTTATGCAGTCTTCTCTGTCACCTGTCTGTTCATCTCTTTTTGGCCCAAACATTTTCCTAAGAACTTTATTCTCAAATACTCGTAATCTCTTTTCCTCCCTTAAAGTAAGAGTCTGTGTTTCGCATCCATATAATATAATTGGTATAATATATAGCCTATAGGCATATATATATATATATATATATATATGTTTATTTATGACTACACCACATACACAATAATACACATTTACACTCATCCATGAAAAGACCATGTGTATAGATATAAAAAAGTCTCATTCTGTATATTAATAATTTTTAAAAATTGCTACAAAACAAATTAAAAAAGAGAAAAAAAACACACACGTATACTTACACACACCCCCACACACATACACACGCGCGCTCATAACCCCCCGCCCCCACCCTGCAGACATCAAATGCACTACCAGGCTATTCAACTTATTAAGACTGCATATTATATAATACAATTGAAGATCGAAAACAAAGACCATATTGAGATTCTTATTATTGTAGCCTACGTCCGTCGAAAAGTACGATGGGGGCCGCCAGGATTACCGCCCCCATGCGACGGACTAATCGCTATCAACAGCACAATATGCCATCATATCTTAAGTTGAATTATATGATTATGAATTTGTATTCCCATTGCTTTTAACTGACTTATACTAATATTAAGGAATTTATGTATTCGATAACATGTGCTGAAATTGGTTTGGTTTCAGGGGAATGCGTCGTACTTCAACAAAACACTTAAAAAAATGGATTGCAGCAAATAAGGGCAATTACATATTATAGTAAGTACAAGAAATGTTTTCTTCTTTTCCATGTATTTATTTACACAACGTAGCTGTACCCGGCGAAGCGTTACAGTGACTTAGTCTCAAATACATGCAAATTTGATTTTATTAATGTTCCTAACCATAATTCAGAAATCGCTGTAGCGGCCATGTTTGTTTTCTCGGAACTTAAGAGGATACATGCTGACTCACTGGCTCTATCGAACCTGTAGGTTAATGGCCGCGCGGACATAATCTCTCCATACATCCCTATCCTGAACTAATGTTTTCCAATCCCAATAATTTCCAGAATTTTAATTGACATATTTACAGTTGTCGAAAATCGTAAACTTAAGGCGTATGATCTACTTCTCTCAAATAATGGAAAATGTTATTCTCCCACCTCATTCTTGGTCTACCAACTGGGCGTTTTCCCTCTTGTTTTCCTACAAGAAGCTTCCATGCAACTCTTCCATTCCCCATACGTATCACATGTCCTGCTCATTGCAATCTACGAGACTTACTTACTCACTGACACTATCGAACCCATAGGTTCATGGCCGCGCGGACATAACCTCTCCATACATTCCTATCCTGAGCTAATGTTTTCCAATCATTCCCTGTGTAATCTGCTTCCCTCAAATCATAGTTAATGTTATTCTCCCAGCTAATTCTTGGTCTACCAACTGGGCGTTTTCCTTCTGGCTTTCGTACAAGAGGCCTCCATGCACATCGTTTATTCCTCAAACGCACAACATGTCTGCACATCGCAGGCTACGAGACTTAACTGTTCTTATTATATCCGGCCTTCCTTACACATCACGCGGCTCACTATTATGCAGTTTTCTACATTCACCTGTCTGTTCATCTTCTCTTTGACCCAAAAGTTTTTCTATGAACTTCATTCCCAAATACTCGTAACCTTCTTTCCTCCCTTAAAGTAAGAGTCCATGTTTCGCATCCATATAATATAACTGGTAGAATAGCTGTTTTGTGTAGGCTATACCTATTTTCAGTTTAACATTTTCTGAAAGGAGTTGGGACGTCCCTGTAATGCATAATAGTATACATTTCTAGAATTGAGCCTATGTTTAATTTCTTTGTGCATCTCATTCCTATTTGTAATTGTTATTCCTAGATACTTGAAATCAACCACTTCTTCAAAATTTCCTTAATTTGTCATTAGTTGTCCATTCCATTATATAACGCATTTGTATGTGTGAACATATATTTATTTTTATTGATATTTATTTCCAGTCCCAATTTCTTAGTGTTACTCAATAGAGTGTGCGTGTTGTCCTTCAGTACCTACTCGTTATCGCACAGTAATACTGCCCAAGCACAAACTTAAGTGGATACATGCAATGTAATTAACAAGCGAAATGCATATTCCGTAAATTAACAAATTCGGACTATAAACTCGATTTCCTTAGAAACTAGCTTAGTTTATGCAGTTTCTGCGTGACGGACTTTTACTTCTCATCCATACATTTCGTCTTCTTCTTCTTCACGGTTTAGGCTTATTTACTAGCCTGTTCCGGCTCCAAATTGCTGCTCTTTCCATCTTTTCCTTGGTCTTCCCAAACTTCTTCTTCCTCGTGGTGAATAGTTGTATGCTGCTTTGGATATTCTATTCTCAGTCATCCTTGCCAAGTGCTCTTTCCAGTTTGTTCTGTATTTCTCTATTGGTGTGTTTAATTCCTCTACTTTTAGTTGATGTCTTATTTCTGTGTTGTGTTTTTTGTCTGTTCTTTGATATCCTGCTATTGGTCTGAGGAATCTCATTTCAGCAGCTTGTATTCTGGGAGATTGTTGTATTGTCACTGTCCATGTTTCGGATCCAAAAGTAATAATAGGCACTGTCATTGTCTTATATAATTTCATTATAGAGTCTTTCCTGGCTTTATTTTTTCAAAGTTCTTTTTAGTGTTCCTGTTATATAATTAAACTTATTTAGTTTGTTATTTATATCTGTTTCCGCTGTGTATGATATTTCGCAACCTAGGAAGTTATATCTTACTACTTTGTTCTATTGGTTTATTTTCTAATATTATCTTTGTCCGAACTGGCCATACATTTTGTACAATAGCTTTTTAAACAGTCTGTACACATTCTAAAGTTCAGGAATTGTTTAAAACAAACGAATTTATGTAACATTCTTCTCCTATTACGTACATGTATTGACTAGAGTAATAAGTTATTTTTTGCTTCTAACTTTTCATAACATGGCTCCTCGACCTCTGAGAGGTACAAAAAACAGTGGCATATTTAAACAGAGTATTTAAAATTACTATTACATCAGATAAAAACACTTTCACTTAGATGAGCGTACGTTATTGCACGATGATTCTATAGGGTGCAATTATTGACTTGTACCATGTCTAGGTGAACTACTTTAAATGTTAAATGTAACTGAACAGGTGTGGTGACGTGTATAATCACACAGGGTGCATGCAATTTTATCAATACAGTGTCACATATATCTACCCTAATAAATATGTACATGACCAGGGGGAGGTTCAAATTAAAAATGATTACACGCCACGCGACTGTCAACTGACGTGATGTATGTTTTAGTTCCTAAATGTCAAGGGAGAGGTCTCGCAACTTAATTTCGGAAATGGACCATATCATGTTTGCTTAACATGTTTGACAAATTGTAACTCATCAGTATTCATGAAATGATGAAACAACAGGGGAGTTGGTACAAATATTGACTGACACTCGAATTTTAGAAATATCTAGATCAAACCCTAATGTCGAGTAAAGTTCAAGGTGAGTCAGTTGAAAAGAAGGGTAAAATACTCATAAGTAATGCCACGAGTGATTTCCAATTTATCTAGAGAATTTGAAAATCAATAGTGGCATTTGTTAGGACTATTTAACGAATAAAATTAAGCTGTTTACTCACAAATAATTATTTAACTATAGTTATTTTAAAATATGTAGGCCGGTTTCACCAACAGAGGTAACTGTATTACGCCAGTTTAAGCTATGCATTATACACGAGGAAAACTGGCGTAATACAGTTACCTCTGTTGGTGAAACCGACCCTTATATATTTAATGTAAACGGCGATGTTTGAAAACAAATGAGAAACGATTGGTACGCTTCATTTGCTTCTTTTGTTCATCACTGCAACCAGATCATATTATTTATTGCTAAAGGATCGCAATGTTGTAAGAATGCACTCTAGTGGAGAAATTTATAATCAACGTTATAGGTATTAATTAATTTCTGATGTCCTATGATGTAAATATGTAAATTATATTTTTCTACAACGTCATTTCCTGGATAATAATTCTTTAATAAAGTGCAAACAGTGGTTTATTTTTTTGTGGTATAATCAGTTGTTACAAATGTTTTTATGTTAACTCCCGAATGAGGTATGTGTTGGACATTCATGCACTATATATACAATCTGGTAGCCGTATTTCTTGATGAGTCAGTCACTTCAAAATATTGCTATGACCTATTCAGTATGTTAAAAAGGAGGTACTTTTCTTTATTAGTATAGACTTTAGTTGGTAAATTCTAGGCGAAACACGACTGTGATTGGTTGTAAATGAAAAATCATTGTAATGTGATTGGTCATTGACTCCCATTTGAGGCATGAGTTAAATAGTCAAAATAATTACATCTCTATTTCAAATTACTTAACATTATAAATTGTTTATATAAATTAAGTTTACGTTTGATTTTAAAACATATATTTACATGAATGAAATCAATCTAAATGGAACCCAATCTATGTATCAGGAATCGTAATAAGTAATAACCAGTACCTTAACATTAAATACCCAGCTCTTCGTAAATCATCAAGTTATAATTTCCAATTCAGAGCATAACTTACAAAGAGAACTATATACATTAAGTAATAAAATTAAATATGTTAAAATATACCTTCTTAGGTAAGATCCGTCGTCCTCAACTTATGAAATATGTATTTTTTATGCTTGTAGGCCTTTCAGAACATTCGTTCCATCTTCGGCAGGTCCTTCTTCGCTACAATATCTAGTATAATGGTTGATGCTGCTGGTCCTAATGTGGTGTTGTCGTGACTTTTTTCGGACCAGCAGCATCAACCATCATACTAGATATTGTAGCGAAGAAGGACCTGCTGAAGATGGAACAGGTGTTCTGAAAGACCTACAGGCATAAAGAATACATATTTTATAAGTTGAGGACGACGGATCTTACCTAAGAAGGTATATTTTAACTTATTTCATTTTATGACTCTCCATCTTAGCGGTTTTAACAATGACTTTTATTAGTATTCTTCTTCTTCTTCTTCTTCTTCCTTCCGAATGCAGTATTGGGTGATGATGCCCGTTCTGCGACTACAAAAACTGATCTTTCCATCGGTTGAAGGGTCTTCCGAGGTCTCTTTTGCCTTTAGGGTTGAGGTGGTAAATCATCTTTGGTAAACGGGAATTTGACATTCTCTGGACGTGTTGGAACCATTTAATCTGATAATTTTGTATATGTTCAACCATTTCCCTACTATTCCACTGCATCCTTATCTCATCACTTTTCATTCTATCCCTTAATGTTACTCCAGTTAGTGATCGGAGGAATCTCATTTGTGAACTATTAATGCGGGATTTATCTTTTGCTCGAAGTGTCCAGCATTCACTTCCGTATAGTAGAGCAGGTTTGGCTATGGCATTATGAAATCTCAATTGGATTTCTTTCCTCATTTGTTTTCCAAAATTTCTCCTAATTATACCATTTAATCTGTTATATTTTTCTAAATTTGTTTCCACATCTTTTTGATTATGAAACTGTGATATATTATTACCTAAATAATTAAAGTTGACATTAAATAAAATATTAAAAGATTTTTGGATGGAAATTTCAGTATAAAAGTCGAAAGTAATGACATTCTCAGGAGAATATGCAATCAGAAGTAAGATAGTACACAATAACCAATGCCTAGAACAAGTACAAAATTTCAACTATTTGGGTTATCAAACATCTTATCAAAATGAAAAAGATGCGAATAGGAAAATCACCAAATTTACCCAATTCTTAGTTATATTAAATAATACATTAAAAGCTAATGAAAATCCACAAGAATAAAAATATATAATATTTTAGCATTACCCTCCCTTTTGTACGGAAGTGAGATTTGGACATTAAGAAAAAGAGAAAATCGGCCGCGGTGGACTAGTGGTTATGCTCTTTGCCTCTGGTCCCTAGGGTCGCGGGTTCAAACCGGGCCAGGGTCGATGGATTTTTTTTAGGATGGAAAAATCCAAGGAGCAAGTCCTCCGGGAGGGACTTTAAGCCGTGGGTCCCGAGTCTGAAGGTTTTCAGGCTCGTAAAAGATCCTTAAGCCTGAATGAAAAGGCCTCTAAGCAAAATTCACCTAATTTTCCCGTCCTAGTACTACCTTGGTTTCCTATATGTCAGCATGAGGTGGAACGCTGACCACGGACTACTCAAATTACATCTATACAAAACAAGTGTAACTAAATTAGTATGGTTCAAATTCTTCCCTGTAGGGGGAGAGCGCCTAAATCTCTGTTAGGGGAAACATGGGCTTACAATAACAAGAAGAAAAATAGACAGGAGCAGAATCAAAGCATCGTCATCATCTGCATTCATGGATTAGGTCTGTTGACCCGTTCCGACTTCAGCCCATCTCTTTCTAGTTCTGCCCACATTTCGGGTGCCTTTAGGTTTGTATTTTGTTATTTGTTTTGGATATCTATCTTCATTCATTCTGTCTATGTGTTGCTTTCATTTTTGTCTATATGTAACTATTTTATCAGTTATTGCAAATATTTCAAGTTCCTGTCTTATTTCTGTGTTCTTGATTCTGTCTTCCTTAGTGCACCCTTTAACAGATCTCAAAAAATTCATTTCTGCCGCCGTTATCCTACTTAGATCTTGTTTTTTATGTATCCAGGCTTCTGAACCATAGAGCAGTACCGGTACTGCCAACGTTTTATAAAATTTCAATTGGGTCTCTCTTATTGTTTTGTTATTTAGTGATCGTTTTATCGTACCACATATTCCCTGGAATTTTGCTAGTTTATTAGTTATATCATTATCATAATTTAATTAAATGTCACATCCTAGATAATTGAGATGGTTCATCTGTTCTATGATTTTGTTTCCTATTACTATTTTGGATCTGATTTGATTTTTCCCTTGGAATGCCATTACCTTTGTTTCTCCTATGGATATTTTGAGATTTTATTGTTCACATATATTATGTAGTTTAAAAATATTCCTTTGAAGTTCGTCTTCCGTATTTGCTATTATTACCTGGTCATCAGCGTATAATAATGTTTTCAAGTAGTGTGTTTTTTGTCTAATTTTATTCCTTTATTTGTTTCTTCGTTCCATTTTTTATTATATCATTGATGTATAGGTTAAACAAAACTGGAGAGATACTGCATCCTTGTTTAACTCCTTGATTAGTATGAATTTTACTCATAAACTTCAGCAGAAGAATCCAAGCAACAGAAAAGAAATTTCTCAGGACATCAGGATACACTCTTTTAGACCGAAAAACGAATGAAGAAGAAATTTAGAACAATTAGAAGTAGAATCAGTAGGAGAAAAAAATCAACAGATGTAAATTAAACTGGTTAGACCATGTAAAGTAATGCATAATTCATGAATCCCAAAAATGATGAAGCAAACCCGTAAGACATCGACGACGAAGGAGACTGCTATATAGGGTCGGAACAGGTCTACAAAGATCTAATTCTTGACGGATGATGATGATTACTATTTGATTAGCAACATTCCATAATACAGTGGTTCTCCTTCAACACAAAGTGTTTTGTCGCCAGAGGTTCCTGTCTAAAGCAGCTTCTTTCCTCAAATCTCAAGTTCTGTACTTCTCCTCACTCCATCTATCCGACGTTCCCTAGAACTGCCTCATCCACTTCTTTCATTATCTTTCCAATCAAGGATATTTCTTTGGTATTCTATCTTCTTCCATTCTTATGAGGTGTCCACACCATTTCAGACGTTTTTCTTCTATTTTTTCAATCTTTTTTTTTTTTTCAACTTGCATAATTTCCCTTATTGTGCTGTTCCTGACTTGATCCTGTCTTGGAATTCTTGTCGATCGTTTCCAAAAATTCATTTATATTGCTAACAGCTTGTTGGCTTGTTTTTCGGGACCCATATAATAAAATGTTTAGTAACAGGGCTTGAAATATAGTTTTCTTCGTTTTCTTCGGTCTAAAGCATCTTCTTCCCTCAAATCTCTAGTTTCCGTACTTCTCCTCAATCCATCTATCCAACGTTTCCTAGATATGCATTACCAATTTTTCATTAGCTTTACAAATGAAGGATCTTCTCTGGTATTCTATATTCTTCCATTCTCGTTAAATCTAGAGTAAATCAAAATACATTATAAATAACAATGCATTGTATATATAGTATGTAATCGTAATTTATATGTGACTTTTTTTTATTTTTTTAAAACCTTGTTGAGTGGCAGATAAGGTCTTAAGGACTCTGCCAGGTAAAATAAAACTTATCATTATTATTATTATTATTATTATTATTATTATTATTATTATTATAGTTATGCCAAAACATCGGTGGAAAGATCAAGACCATCTTCGCTAGGTTTGCCGTACAGGCTACATGGCCAAAAACGAATTTGTTCATGATGATGATGATATAATAATAATAATAATAATTATTATTATTATTATTATTATTATTATTATTATTATTATTATTATTATTATTATTATTATTATTATTATTATTATTATTATTATGACGTGTCCACCCCGCATTAATAGTTCACAAATGAGATTCCTCCGATCACTAACTGGAGTAACTTTTAGGGATAGAATGAAGAGTGATGAGATAAGGATGCAGTGGAATAGAAGGGAAATGGTTGAACATATACAAAATTATCAGATTAAATGGTTCCAACACGTCCAGAGAATGTCAAATTCCCGTTTACCAAAGATGATTTACCACCTCTCCTCCTTCTTCCAGGTGGATACCATTCCAATGTTTTCCTGGGTAATTTTTTTTTCTTGTATTCGTTGTACGTGTCCATACCAATTTAATTGCTTATACCGTGTATAATCTACTATTGAATAACCAATATTTATTTTTTCTCTTATGAAATACTATATTATTATTTAAAACATGTTATATATCCTAATAAAATAAACCGAGGTAAGTATTATCCAAAAATGAGCGAAATCCGATTATACGAAGTGGGGTTTTTCTGAAATCCGAATTTAAAAATTGACTAGTAACCACCAAGTTTGGTTCGTCGCAGTGCATACCATATAATTTAATTTAACGGTTAATATTTAATTTATTTAAGCGTAGCAGCGAACGCCGGGTATTAAGAAGTTATTTTATAATATTTGAATCCCTGTAACACTGTTTTACTTATATATATATATATATATATATATATATATATATTCAGAAAGAGGGAACAGATTTCTAACGTTTATTTCTTCCAAACTACAAAAAATACAAACACAATTTCAAGGTTCCTGAAAAGAGAAAAGTTCAAATTTCACTATTTTATGCATTCAATATGTGCACCATGTGTTACACGACAAATACCAAAACAGTGGCTCATTTCTAGCCACACCACGAATCAGCTGGTCTCTAGTTATTGAATTCACAGCTTCAACAATTCTATGTCGCAGATTTTCAAGACTGTCAGGCATATGTGGGATAAAAACACGGTCTTTTACGTATCCCCACAGATTAAAATCGCACGGGGTTAGGTGTGGTGACCTGGGAGGCCACCGGTGATGAGTTGATCTTCTGCCCTCCTCTTCTAATCCAACGTCCTGTTGTGTCGTCATTTTAATACAAACAATCAACATGACAAGCAAACAGCGCCAATGCGGCCGTGATCAGAATTTCAAACTTTTCTCTTTCCAGGAACGTTGGAATTGTGTTTCTATTTTTTTTTAATTTGGAAGATATAAATGTTTGAAGTCTGTTCCTTCTTTTTGAATATCCCTGTATATATAGGTCTATATGCTAAAGTGATTTTTACAGCGTCATTAAACAGCACATAACTAACTGTATCCCACCGTAAACATATTAAGAGTTAAGTAATGAATATTTTAAATAAAAAATATATGACTGAAAGTAATAAGTTTTCGAAAGAAGTTGTTTTTAATTTTCCTCCATGGAACTGAAATCAAATAACAATAGAAGTATTGTTATTAACCTAACTAACTAACTAACTCACTGACACTATCGAACTCGTAAATCCATAGACGCAGAGACATAAGATTTCCATATATCTCTATCCTGAGCTAATGTTTTCCAATCATTATCTGTATAACTCTCTTAAACCCATTCGCCTCAGAAGACGAAGCACACTAGCTTAACTCTGCTGTTATATATTTGACAATATATTAGTACATCCCTTGGCTGGTTATATTTTATTAACATTTATGAATAATAGAGGAATGTGTTTTGGCATTCACCTTTATTGTGATCTCAAGTACCGTTATATTTTGTTCGTTTTGAATGTCTGAAAATAAACAATGTAATTTACGGTGATTTAAATGCGGTTTCTAGGGAAATTCATTGAGCATTTAAACCTGAAGCGAATGGGTGAAGTCGAGGATTTAACGCTCTAGCGGCCAGGATTTTTCATTTTTTTAAAATCAAACTTGGCATATAACAACCAATTGTAAAGTACAAGTAATGTCAACTTCGTTAAAGAAGAAAATAGAACTATTGCTACTCTGTGATCAGCTCAAGCAAAACAATTTAAAAAGCTCTCCAATGACTGTAGTTTTCGGGTTTTTACAGCAAAACTCGGTATATGTCATATAAATAAAACGTTAAAGAAAGGCATTACTAAGAAAAATGACAAATAGGAGTGGAAATTTATCGGAAATCTGAAATTTAAAAATCGTCTATCGGCCGCCATATTTGTTTTCTCGAAACATTACTGGATACGTAGGATTTAATAAACAAAATAAATATATGATGATCTTGAAGAAGGTTTCGGGCTGTAGGCCGTGGTCGTGAGGTTTGTAGTTCCCCGACGTTCGCCAGAGTCCGCGAACCCTTGAGGATAACAGACGCAGTCTCTGGCGAAACGTCGGGGAACTACAAGCCTCACGACCACGGTCTACAGCCCGAAAATCTTCTTCAAGATCATCATAGCAATTCCGGCCGTGAAAGTCTACGTCAATACAAAATAAATACAAAATAATAAACCAACAAAATCGGATCATAAATTCGACTTGAGGAAATTGCTTAGTCCATGCAGTTTCTATGTAAGTAACGTTCTAGATATATTATGTCGGTGTTGAATTAGCATTATTTTCATATAAAGCTCTTATAATTATTGCATAAAATTAATTTATAATAATTAACCTCGTTAATATTTCAATGTTATTACGTAGAATACATAGACTTCTGATCCCTGATTCAAACTTTCTAATGAACTTGGTGAAAGGAACACATCTTCATTATTACATTTATAACAGAATACAATTATTCAATTGTTTCGTAACCATGACAACCGAGATAAAATACCAAAGCCATCTTTGTTTTTTTAAAACTAGACATTTTGTAATACTTTCCCACGCATTAGGTTTACAATCTAAACGAACCAGTTACTTTTGACAAGGCTGATGAATTTTAAAAAATATTCAGATTATTTCATAATAATAATGTTTTATTTATTCAGGCAGAGTTAAGGCCATAAGCCCTTCTCCTCCGCTCAACCAGCATGAATTACAAATACATTTTTGACAAAGTAGATTATATATATATATACATATATATATATATATATATATATATATATTTATTTTTTTATTTTTTTATTTTAAGAGTCTTCATATGACAGCATGCTCCACTACAGTTTTCTGCAGTACTACATGCTTTGGTTTAGCAATATTAAAATATCTCTATCATTTTATGTGTGTTGATGTTCCTGACTATGCATTTGTAATGTTATTGTGAAATTATATTTTTTTTTCTATTTTCGATTCCTTAAAATATAATTTTGAGTTATTGTGACGCTAAATTGTTCTATTTCGTTGTGGTTGTTATTTGCATTTCAAACAATGCTCTCTGTTAATTATACTTAAGCAAGTTATGGTTCCTCTTATCAGTAACAAGTTATGATTAATATTTACAGTTGCTTGATATTGTTCCTATTAGCACTTACTTAACCCTTAAATTGGCGAAACAATAATTTATGTGCCCGCCATTCAAGTGTTTCGGACCGCAAAGAAAAATAAAATCATGTAAAAGTAAGTTATTACTGTATTTTTAACGTAATTTGACACAATCTTAGGTAATTTATGATAATTTGTTTTATTTTTACTGTTTAATAAACTATAACAAATAAATTAAATCAATGTTTCTTATAAGATACATTGTAAGTTAAGGGTTAAATTAGTGCATTCTTCATTACTATTCCTAACAAAATATAGTTCCTATTTAATATATATATATCCACTGTACTAATTATAAAGAGTTAAAGATATATTTAATGTTGCTATGTAAATTTCATATACAAACAAGATTTTATACGATAATAATAATAATAATAATAATAATAATAATAATAATAATAATATTTATGATGATAGATAGATCATCGGTTGATTAATCTCTTAGACATAGTCCGATTTCCAATAGCCAATTTTGTCGGTCCTTCCAATCTCCTAGTTGTGGATCTTTCTCCTTCATGTATAAACATATTCCCTGACTCCAGGAGGTTTTAGCTCTTCCTCTGCCTCGTCTTCCCTCAGGTTCCCATCCCAAAACAGATTTTGGTACCCGATCCTCTTCCATTTGCTAGACATGTCCGTACCATCTTAATTGCTGAGTTTTAATAACCTATAATTTTATATAATATAATATAATATAATATAATATAATATAATATAATATAATATAATAATATAATATAATATAATATAATATAATATAATATAATATAATATAATATAATATAATATAATATATATAATATAATATAATATAATATAATATAATATAATTATATAATATAATATAATAAATATAATATAATATAATATAATATAATATCATATAATATAATATAATATAATATAATATAATATAATATAATATAATATAATATAATATAATATAATATGATACACCGAAAACCCCTGGTCCTCCAGGTTGGGGGTTGATGTGGTAGGCCAGCTCCCTCCCATCAGAAAAAAATTGCAATGCTAAAAAACCTAATAGAGATAACCCGGTCAGATTAAAAGGAAGACGAATCAAGCTGCGGAAACGAACTCTGCTAATTGGAACGTACAAGGCAGAAGGAAAAAAATGGAGGAGGTCCTCAAACTGATGGAGGATTTGAAGCAGGACATGATAATGATAATATTAATAATAACAATAATAATAATAATAATAGTGTAACTTTTACAAAATTATGGCAGTGCCTGTCTTAACATATGCAAGTGAAAATTGGACTCTTAACCGTTCAGACAGAAGGAAAATAAAAACTGCAGAAATGAAGTTACTACGTTCAGAAGCGGGTGTGACAATTTTGGACAAGAAAAGAAGTGAGGATATTAGGAAGGACTTAAATATTTTTCTTCTTCTTCTTCTACTACAAGGTTTAGGCTATGCAGCCTGTTCCGGCGAAGTTAAAAGTGGAGTCCATCTTCTACGTGGTCGGCCAACATCTCTTGTTCCTCTGGGATTATACAGGAAGGTTCTTTTTGCTATTCTTTCGTTGTTCATTCTCATTAAGTGTTCTGTCCATTTCTTATTATTTTCGCTGATTTTATCTTCAATTTTATATATATTTAATTCTTCTCATATAGTTTCATTCCTTATTCTATCCGCTCTTGTGCATCCTTCACATTACGTAAAAACAGCATTTCCGCAGTCTGTATCCTGCTTTATCCCTTGATTTCATTATCCAATTTTCACTTCCATACAACAACAAAGGAACAGCCATTGTTTTATATAATTTAAGTTTCGTATCTTTCCTTGTTTTCCGACCTAAATATTTTTATTTAACAAATAGAATTGACAACATGAGAAACAACTAGTATGAACATGTCAAGAGAATGCCTACAGATAGAATCCCTCAGATGTTTCTAAAGTATAAACCAATAGGACATAGAAATTTTGGACGCCCATTTACTAGATGGGAGGAATTCATTAAATCCGTCTTGATGCGAAAACAGGTCAAAAGGCCTAAATTCATGAAGCAGAAGAAGAAGAAGAGGAAGTGTAACTAACTAACCTACTGGCACTATCGAACCCGTCGGTTCATGGACGCGCGGACATAAGTTCTCCATTAATCCCTATCCTGAGCTAATATTTTCCAATCAATCCCTGTATAATCTACTTCCCTTAAATCATAGTTAATGTTATTCTCCCACCTCATTCTTGGTCTACCAACTGGGCGTTTTCCCTCTGATTTTCCTACAAGAAGATTCCATGCACGCCTTTCATTCCCCATTCGTACCACATGTCCTGCCCACCGCAGAATATGAAACTTAACTGTTCTTATTATATCTGGCTTCCTATAAAAACCATGAAGTTCACTGTTATGTAGTCTTCTCCATTCAACTGTCTGTTCATCTCTCTTTGGTCCAAAAATTTTCCTAAGAACTTTATTCTCAAATACTCGTAATCCCCTTTCCTCCTTTAAAGCAAGAGTCCATGTTTCGCATCCATATAATATAACTGGTAGAATAATAGTTTTATATATTTCCAGTTTAAAGTTTTTTTGATAGGAGTTAGGACGTCAAGAGTCCCAGTAATGCATAATAGCACGCATTTCCAGAATTGAGCCTATGTTTAATTTCTTTGTGCATCTCATTCCTATTTGTGATTATTGTTCCTAAGTACTTGAACTCAGCCACTTCCTCAAAATTACCCTCGTTTGTCATTAGCTGTCCATTTCCATTATATAATGTATTTCTATGTATGACCATATATTTAGTTTTATTGATATTTTCTTCCAATCCCAATTTCTTAGTTGTTATTCAGTAGTGTATGTGTGTTGGCCTTTAGTATCTAATCGCTATCGCGCCAATAGTAAATAATAATAGTATAATATGATAAATTATACGAGAAACACCAATTAACATATGTACCTTACACTGGGTAATGATGAAATCGAGGTTAGAGCAAATATAAATTTAGATTTATTTTAAAAGATGCCAATGTCAGGCAGCATCTTATTTCTTGTGGTAGGGAATTCCAGTTGCGAGGAGTGAAAATATTATATGACATGAAGTGATGTGATGTCCTATGTTGCGGCATATTAAACAAGAGACTATGTTTGTGATCTTGTGTTTAAGTTATGGTTGGAGGATAGATACCGGAAACGAGATGATAAATAATTGGGAATCGAGCTATGTAGGATCTTAAATAAGAGAATTAGACAGTGCGATTTTTCTTCTCTCTTTAAGATGTAGCCATGACAGTTCGTGGAAAAATTGATAAATAAGATCGTATTTTCGGACATTAAATATGAATCTGATACACATATTATGGACACGCTGCAGTTTGTCCGACAATCCGTCACTTATGTCAGTTAGTAGAACGTCACAATAGTCAAAATGCGGCATCACTAAGGTTTGAATTAAAATTATTTTAAGAGCTGTAGGAAGAAAATTCTTGAGACGCTTTTGGAATACATTATGGAGAAGATCTTTTTAGATGTTTGTTTTATTTGGGTATTCCAATTTAGATTAGAATCTAAGTGAAGTTCCAAGTTTTTAACGGCGTCTGTATGAGGAATTTGTTCATTATCTAACATGATAGCCGGCGTATTACTATTGTATTCATAATTTCTAGCTGTATCTGAAACAGTTGCCTGTTTTGTTCCTTAAGAATTGAATTTAAATTTTTGAAATACATGGCATTTATAGATCTTGAATAGGCATTTGACAAAGTTAACAGAAATAAATCTGGAAAATAATTAAACAGAAAGGTGTACCTCAGCACCTAATAACTGCAATAAAAAGTCTATATTTTAGAAAATAAAATAACAATTGAAATCGGAGAAAAAAATAAAAATTATATAACAGCAACAGTAAATAGAGGTGTAAGACAGGGATGTCCGCTTTCATCCTCCCTTTTTAATATTGATATTGACGATATCATATATAATTGGCAGATGAATTTGGACTCACACTTCGAAATAAGAAATAAGATCTTAGATACCTTACTTTTTGCAGACGACCAAGTTCTAATATCTAGCTCAGAAGAAGGTCTACAGAAATCACTTTTCCAATTAAATAACATTACACAGAATTATAATTTCAAAATATCAATAAGTAAAACAAAAATCTCAGCTTTTAAATGATCAGATACCGTCAGAGCTAGAATAATTCTGGAGGGGAAACCCGTTGAACAAGTGAACTATTTTAAATACCTGGGTTATGAAATCTTCTATTTTAAAAATGAAGATCTTTTTAACAAACGTATTAAATGTAATTAATCGGCCGCGGTGGACTAGTGGTTATACTCCTTGCCTCTAGTCCCAAGGGTCGCGGGTTCAAATCCGGCCGGGGTCGATGGATTTTTTAGGACGGAAAAATCCAAGGAGCAAGTCCTCCGGGATGGACTTTAAGCCGTGGGTCCCGAGTCTGAAGATTTTTCAGGCTCGTAAATAATCCTTAAAGCCTGAACGAAAAGGCCTCTAAGCAAAATTTACCGAATTTTCCCGTCCTAGTACTACCTTGGTTTCCTAGATGTCAGCATGAGGCGGAACGCTGACCACGTACCACTCAAAAATAACATCTATACGAAAACAAGTGTAACTAAATTAGTATGGTTCAAATTCTTCCCTGTAGGGGGAGAGCGCCTAAATCTCTGTAAAGGGAAAACATAGGCTTGCAATACAATGCAATTAAATGTAATTATATTTGTGGCACAATTAAGAGAATATCTAAAAATACAAGAAAGGAAGTAAAGTGTTCCCACAACAGACCCGGAGGCCCTTGGAGTAGTAGGAGGTTAAGGCTCCCACTTTTTCTAGACAATCGGCACTTCATGTCAGCCGGGTTGTCAGCCCTGCGTGACGGCCGCCTTTACCCCCAGAACAAGCGTCTGGTACTCATTTCCGTTAGAGGCTGAGTCGACCCCAGGGCCATAGGGCCGCCAGAGGGTTTGGGTCAGTTTAAAAATCCTGACCCCAACGGGACTTGAACCCTCGACCCTCTGGCTTGTAGCTCAGTGCCTTAACCACTACGCTACGGCGTGCCCCATACAAGAAAGGAAACAAAACTAAAATTTTATTAAGGTGTGGCAGTCCCCTTACTGTTGTATGGTAGTGAATTTTGGGTTTTAACTAAAGAGAAGAGAATATTATAGAAGCAGCTGAAATGAGATTTCTGAGAAGTGTAGCTGGCTGCAAACGTATAGATAAAAGAAGTGAAGATATAAGAAATGAGCTAAATATTTTTAAACTCTTAGATAAAATAAAATACTCTAGAAAAAACTGGAAAGAACATGTTCAAATAATGAAAGGTGAACGCATACAAAACATTATACTTAATTACAAACCAAAAGGAGACAGGAATGTTGGTAGACCGAAAAAGAGATGGATTCAACTTTTTGAATAAGAATCTATGAGACCGGAACAAGCCACATGGACATAATCCCAGATTGTTGTTGATGATGATGATGAACTTTGCATTATTTCATGAAAATTCTTGGAAAATAGTATTTTTAGTACCATAAAATGACTAGTCGGACATTTTATCTCTCTCTGTTTACCTTAGTTTAATCTCTCCCTTTAAAGTTAGACCTATTTTTACATAGCTCCTACCACCAGGTTCTTATAGGTACCCAACCTGCCGGGAGATGATTCGAAACTCTTAATGTCGCACTTTTTTGACCAGATGAGAACATTGAGGGTCCCTGGATGAGTCAATATCAAGACCACATCTGAGAAAACACAAATATTAAGAAAGACACGCCATTCACTCAGAAACGTTAAAATTTGGAACAATAGATCAATTAAATTGTTGCAGAAAATGATTTTTGGAGACGTTCAGCTGGCATTTCTACAAGAGATAAAATAAGAAACAGTGTAGTTAAACAAAATACGAATGTTCAAATTTCAATTGTGGATTTCGCAAAAAAAAAACAATTAAATGATATGGTCGTGCAAAAGAATGACAGATGATATATTCCCAAGAATACTAGTGGAATGCTTACCACCTGTTAGAAGACGGCCAAAAATAACTTGGATTGATGGTGTTTTGGACAACATGAGTGAAAAAGCATTGGACGCTGGAGGTTGGAATGACAGTGAGATGTGGAGGAGAATAACACTAGATTTATTGGGCCCAGGAAGAAATTTTTAAACATTGTGAAATTATTATTATTATTATTATTATTATTATTATTTATTATTATATTATTATTATTATTATTATTATTATTATTATTATTATTATTATTATTATTATTATTATTATTATTATTATTATTAATATGATTTTCAAGAAGGGATAAAGTCAGAAACAGCACAATAAGGGAAATTATGCAAGTTGAAAAAATACATATTAGAAAAATGTAGAAGAAAAACGTTTGAAATGGTATGGACACCTCATAAGAATGGAATAAGATAGAATACCAAAGAAGATCCTTTATTGAAAAGCTAATGGAAGAAGTGGAAGAGGCAGACCTAGAGGACGGTGGATAGATGGAGTGAGGAGACGTATGGAAGAGAGATATTTGAGGGAATGTGATGCTATAGACAGAAACCTCTGGCGACAAATCACTTTGGATTGAAGGAGAAACACTCTGTTGTGGAATATTCCTAATAAAAATTATTATTATTATTATTATTATTATTATTATTATTATTATTATTATTATTATTATTATTATTATTATTATTATTATTATTAATTTAGTGTCATTTGTGTCTAGATATTCTTAATAAAGTTGTCCCCAGGGTTTATTTTGAAAGGATTTCCATATTCGCCCATTCGATCTATACTTGTTATCGATCCCAATCTCATGAACTTAATCGTGGTTATTGTATTAGGACATCGTTATAATAAAGTAAAAATAATAAAATATGTAGACCTATATTATTTCAAAATTGACTTTATTCTGTTAAGAATTAGTAAGTTGAAATTGCATGACAATGCTGTTAATTTATCGTATTTGAAATAAATGTGACATTTAAAATGCATTACAAGGTAAATGTGGCCATCATAATAGTAACACACTATACACTTAAACTTAATGGTAAGTGCTGTTCTAAATATTTGTCAGGTTTATGTTATGTGCTCAAATAACTTACATAAGAAATTATATTTTCGTAACCATAATTACAATCAAGGCTTTATAATTAAAATAATTTATCCGCCTTTAATGCATGTTCCTACTTGTTCATTATAATTTATATATAGATGTTATAACTATATTTTTGACATTTGGCAATGAAAGCAAATATGATATGAAAAGAAAAATGAATGCTTGAGCCGGGATTTGAACCCAAGTCTCTAAACTCTGTACGTACTGAGTTTAGAGACTCGGAGTCAAATCCCGACTCAAGCATTCATTTTTCTTTTCATATCATATCTATCTATCTACATACACACATTCTACCTATCCTAAAAAAAATAGTTTCTGACGGGATTTGAACCCGCGACCAGAGCTAAGGAACCACTAGACTACCTGCACTTGATAATCTGGAACTTATTTCATCTGTAATTTCTTTCATCTTCACTAAAATTCACTCTAAATTATTATAATATTCTACTTTTTCTAATTCTGTATTCATAATATTTATTTTACAGTACTTTTTGTAACTAACTATCTGGCACTATCGAACCCATAGGTTCATGGCTGTGCAGACATAACCTCTTCATACATCCATATCCCTAGCTAACGTTTTCCAATCATTCCCTGTATAATCTATTTTCCTCAATTCAGCCTTAATGTTATTTTCCCACCTCATTCCTGGTCCACCAACTCGGCATTTTCCCTCTGATGTTTCTTCAAGAAGCTTCCATGCTCGTCTTTCATCTCCGATTGTGCCATATTTCCTGCCCATCGCAGTCTACGAGACTTAACTGTTATTATATCTGGCTTCCTATAAAGACCATCACTGTAAGTAGTCTTCTCCATTCACCTGTCTGTTCATCTCTCCTTGGTCCAAAAATGTTCCAAAGAACTTTATTCTCAAATACTCGTAATCTCCTTTCCTCCCTTAAAGTAAAAGTCCGCACAGTATTTTTTTGTGTTTATCAAATTTCTTTTTAACTTGATTTATTAATAATGGATCATGTTTCCTTTACCTATTGTTGATTTTAAAATATCTAAATTCTTTGTAAATTTCGTCATAATGTATTTATAAGTAGAATATAGCAGTATGACTTTATTAGAATAAAAGTAAGATACGTGTAATGTTATTTACAAATACGGGTCGCACAGCCGTACGTGCTGTTGACAGTCCGTTACAATAATTTAATGTCTGGTAATAATACGTGGTACAGTCATTAGCGCTGTGATGCACTATAGCGCATAGGTGGCGCCGTGGTATGGTACCTTGTCAGCAAGTCTCTCATCCCAGAAAGAGACAGTTTAATGCATGCACTGTAAGCAGAACTACGGTCTTTGTTGTGACGGTGATTTCAATGCGCACATCGGAACTCAAGATGTCACAGTTTGAGCAATGAGCAAACATAAAGTTCTGTCAGAAATGAGTCCAGACCGCTGTCGAAAAGTTCCAATTGATACAGCAAGTTTACGGTGAGGATTCCTTGAGTCTTTCTGTTGTGTTTAGGCGGTACAGACGTTTTTTGTAAGGAAGAGACAGTTTGGAAGATGATGTGCGTACTGGTCGGCCACAAACAATTCGAACTAAACGCAAGATCCGAGAAGTTTTAACGTTGGTGCGTACTAATTGCTCCCAATCAGTAGACAATGTGGCAGCAGTGGTAGGGGTCAGCCATGGTACCTGCTACAAAATTCTATCTGATGACGTGAACATGTCTCGTGTTATCCAGCACAGTGTGCTAGGAATCCTGTCGCAAGTCCAACGTGATGATCGCATGACGATTTGTGGTAGCCTCATCATTTAGTTCTGATGATGATCCGACGTTTCTCAACCCGATAAAAACTGAAGACGAAACATGGTGTTTCCTTTACGATCCGCAACTGAAACGACAATCCGCCTTCTGTAAAATGCCATTATCACCATGACAGAAAAAACCGCGACAAGACAGGCCAAAAAGCAAGATGATGCTTGAACTCTTTTTTTTATTCAGATGGAATTGTTCACATGGAATTCATCCCAGAAGGTGCAACTGTAAACAAAACCCGCTGCAAAGAAATCATTGGCGATTCAATTCGCCGTAAGCGGCCAGAGATTTGATGTACAAGATTTGGCTGTTGCTACAAGATAACGCTCCCACATTGTTCTGTCGTTGTCAAAGAGGAACTGCAAAGAGGAACAGGTGACAGTTTTGCCAGACCCTCCAGACTAACCTGATCACGCATTGTACGATTTTTTTCTCTTTCCCCGCATGAAAGCAATCCTACATGGGCGTAGATTTAATTCTTCCGAAGAGGTCATTACTGCCACAAGAGAGGCCATACAGGACCTTCCTGCCAACATCTTTCAGTGGGGCTTCCAGCAGCTGTACCGCCGTTGGCAAAGGCGACTATTTTGAAGGAGGATGTGGTTCTGTTTAAGTGTACGCCTAGTTATCGACATCTTGTGAGATATCCATTTTCTTGTGGGTGCCTACCCTCCAGGCGTAAAGTCTCAGAACTTAAATGACTGTAGTAGTATAACGTGAAACAAAAAAGAAAATACAATAATATTACAATTAGATAACAATACAATTACATTATACATTAATTTGGTTATAGTAATAATAGGCTATTAATAATAATAATAATAATAATAATAATAATAATAATAATAATAATAATAATAATAATAATAATGCTTTATTTATTCTGGCAGAGTTAAGGCCATAAGGCCTTCTCTTCCACTCAACCAGTATAAGGGGCTGCCGGACATTGGCATCTTTTAAAAGAAATCTAAATTTATATTTGCTCTAAACTCGACTTCATTATTATCCAGTGTAAGATATATATATTAATTGGTGTTTCCCGTATAATGTATCATATTTATATTATTATTATTATTATTATCGTATCATTATTGTTATTACCCTATGAAATGTTGTTTGTACATGACATTTACATTGCTACATTTATTGTATCTTTAACTGTTTATAATTAGTACAGTGTATATCTATAATTGTCGAATATTTATTTGTATTTGTGCTGGTTGAGTGGAAGAGAGGGCCTTATGGCCTTAACTCTGCCAGAATAAATAAAGTATTATTATTATATTATTATTATTATTATTATTATTATTATTATTATTATTATTATTATTATTATTATATAAATACAAATAAATATTTGACAAATATAGATACACACTGTATTAATTATAAATAGTTAAAGATACATTAAATGTAGCAATGTAAATTTCATGTACAAACAGCATATAGGATAATAACAATAATAATACATCATCATGAACAAATTCGTTTTAGGCCATGTGACCTGTACGGTAAACCTAGAGAAGATGGTCTTGATCTTTCCACCGATGTTTTGGTCTTCCTTGGTCCCTATGTCCAGTTGGGGTATATTGAAATGCCAATTTTGGAAGTCTATTTCTTGCCATTCTCCTCAGATGATTTTTCCATTCTTGTTGGTATCTTTGTATATCTTCATTTAAACTTGTTACTCCAAGTTTTCCTCTGATAATAGTGTTCCTTTGGTGATCCAGTCTATTAACTCCTAACAATGATCGTAAGAAGCGCTTTTGGCTTACTTGAAGTTTATGAGAGTTCATAATAATAATAATAATAATAATAATAATAATAATAATAATAATAATAATAATAATAATAATAATAATAATAATAATAATATAGTAATAATATAAATGTGATAAATTATACGAGAAACACCAATTAATATATATACCTTACACTGGGTAATAATGAAGTCGAGGTTAGAGCAAATATAAATTTAGATTTATTTTAAAAGATGCCAATGTCCGGCAGCCCCTTGTTTCTTGTGGTAGGATTATTAAGAATTAATGGTATTAAACTACGAGTAAAAGTCCAATTATCCATCCATAGTACTTCTGCCCGAGGGCAGGTCTTTCACTGCAGTCATAGCATTTGATCCTACGCTTTGCAGCTTTACTAGGGAATTATAGGTGTGATAGCTTCCCGTTGCTTTCCTCACCGGTGAAGGATGATGATGATAATGACAAATTATGATGTTTTTCGGGAACCGTTGGGTCCTAAGCTTCCTGACATTTGTCTTACATGCGAGGAAAAACCCCGAAAAAACCTCACCCAGGAGCCTGTCCCGACCGGGAATCGAACCCGGGCCCGCTGAGTGACAAGGCAGCACGCTTCCTCGAGACCACAGCGGTGTACAATCCAATTATAGAATAAAATAATATAACAGGTGAGCAATTTTAATTACCTGGGATAAAATGTGTCATATAGAAAAAGTGAAGACATTAAAAACAAAATAAATAAATTTAATTATATGTGTGGCGCCATAAAACGAAGTTTCAAAGGAACTAAAAAGGAAACACTTTTAAAAGTTTATAAAACAATGGCGGTTCCAACACTACTATATGTTTCGGAACACTGGGTCTTAACCAAAAACCAGGAACGAAGAATAGAAACGTCAGAAATGAGGTTTCTGAGGAGTGTGGTTGGCTGTACAATAATGGATCAAAGGCGAAGTGAGGATATACGAAGAGAACTGAATATACTCAAACTATTAGATAGAATTACAGAATACAGAGATGAATGGATGGACCACATCAATAGAATGGATAACAATAGAATTCCGAAACAGATTCTTCATTAAAAACCAGTAGGACGAAGAAATGTTGGAAGACCCAGTAAAAGATGGATATACCAATTCTAACATGAGATCGAAACAGACCAGCAGGTCTAATCCTTGATGCTGGTGCTAATTATGATGATGATATTACAGTTTGCTAACATATTTATTTATTCATGAGTGAGTATTCTTATTTTCCGCGTTTTGTCCAGTGATTTACCCAGGTTTACCCAATTTTCTGGACTTACCATTAACTCGTAGCATGCCAATCTTTCACAATACTTCACACAACGAGTGTAGGTCGTGGTTGAGCTGTTTGGACTTTCACCTGCTCACGAGGGAGACTCGTTAAAATTATCCAATGGGTTAAAAGTAGTAGTAGTAGTAGTAGTAGTAGTAGTAGTAGTAGTAGTAGTAGTAGTAGTAATAGTAGTAGTAGTAGTAGAACTTTATTAGACTAAAAGTAAGATACATATAATATTATTTACAACATTTGTAATATTTAATATGGGTCGCATGGGCAGAAAGCCGTACGTGCTGTTGACAGTCCGTGTAAATAAAATCATGTCTAGTAATAATACAAAAATAGAAAAAAACGCAGATAACAATACAATTACATTATACACTAATTAGGTTATGTAAAATTATGAAGTATTAATGATATTACACTTTGTTTAAATATTTATTTATTCACGAAAGAATGTTGTTCTAATTTCCCGCGTTTTATTCAGAAATTTACCCTCGTTTATCCAGTTTTCTGAGTTTACCATTAATTAGTAGGCATGCCAATCTTCCACGATTTGAATTTAGAAATCTTCCCGGTAACAACTGACTCCCTCCAATATTCTAAATCGTTACATATTCCTAATATATGTAATCTCATATACCTAAAATTAATACTACAGGGTGTCCACAGTGAGATTCCCTCATTTCAAACAAACATAACGCAAAGTAAATGTTGTGTGCTATAATTGCTATACATAAAAATGATAATGTAACTCATAAAGTTTTAATATAAGTTTTAATTGTGTGATTGTGACAAACTCTAGTTCAGTGCACTTGGACATGTGCGCCTCGGGTGGTGCGAAGAATATCCAACCTATAGTCAATTTCACGCCATGTTTTGAACAGCATGTCTTCTGTCACAGAGTTTATAACATCTCTAATGCGTTGTTTTAAGTCCAGTATATCGTACATTTTTGTGGCGTATACTCTATCTTTGACGTATCCCCACAAGAAGAAATCTAGTGGGGTAATGTCGGGGGAACGCGGAGGCCAAGGAATAGGACCACTACGGCCTATCCAACGACCTGGGAATGTGTCTTTTAAGAACTCTCGACCGTTTCATACCTAGTTCTCTCGCTGCTTGTCTTGTCGACTTCCGTGGACTCCTTTCGAATGACCTCCGCACATTTTCTACAGTCTCTTCCTGGATTCTGGATTTACCACCACCGTGTCCTTTCGAAACATTGCCGGTCGCCAAAAACTATTTACACCGACTCCTTATATTCTTGGGTGACGGAGGATCTTTATTCTAAACACGACGAATATTTCGTTGCACTTGAATAATGGATTTCGTTTCAGCATACCACCAGACAACCTGGGCACGCTGTTTGGAATCTCCATTTTAGAAACAATCGTTTGTTGCAGTGCTACTACGGATATTGTGAGTACTACAACATTACCACATAAACTTTCTGAGTTGCTGTTTCTGCTCTTTCAAGATTTACAGTTTTACAACCTTTAATAAGAAAATTACAGACTTTTAAAATGAAGTAATCTCACTGTTGACACACTGTACTACTACTACTACTACTACTTCTACTTCTACTACTACTACTACTACTACTACTACTACTACTACTACTACTACTACTACTAATACTAATAATAATAATAATAATAATAATAATAAGGCCTTCTCTTCCATTTAACCAGCGCAAATATACAAATATATATTTACAGTACGTATCTAATATATAAAATTAATGTTTGTTTGTTTGTTTGTTTGTTCGTACTCCATGCGCGGCCACACCATTGATCCGATTGTGTTTGGGCTTTTTGCAAAATGTTCAGAAGATTCCCGGGATGACTTAGGCTATAAGAGAGTTGTGATACTCAACTCCTACACCCTTAAAAATCGCCCTTTGTACTGGAAAACGTGAACAAAGTAGCTCTTTGGACGCTTAAATGGCTTACGCTGCCTAAATCATTACAAATACACAACATTATTGAACACAGAATTGAATATCTCAAAAAACGCTACAATAAAGTTCGAGACAGTATATGTTTATCTCTCACGGATAACTTTTTCATTGACACAGTAGAGAAATACAGAACAAACTGGAAAGAACACTTGGCAAGGATGACTGAGAATAGAATACCAAAAGCAGCATACAACTATTCACCAAGAAGAAGAAGAAGAAGTTTGGGAAGACCAAGGAAAAGATGGAACGAGCAGCAATTTGGAGCCGGACGGAACAAGCTAGAAAACAAGCCTAAACCGTGGAGAAGAAGAAGAAGTCTTTCATTGATGCCAAGAAGATCAAGACAAGTACGTAGATTCCTGTGCACGCATAGCAGCTCATGGCGGGTATTCTTTTACGGATAACTCACAATAACGAATTTTGTCTTTCAGCTCATTTATGCCAAGACGATTGAGATAAGTAGAATCCCGGGCAAAACCGGGTAATCAGCACGGGGAATCTTAAAATAATTATTTTTTTCATTTTACTTATTCAACTAATCATAAGAAGTATATTAATTTTTGTCTTTCAGCTCATTTATGCCAAGAAGATCGGGATAAGTTGATCCCCGGACAACGCCGGGTAAACAGCACGGGGTATCTAAAAATAATTACGATATAATTTTTTTTCTTTTACTTATTTAACTAAAAAGAAGTCTTCCTTTTTTCTTTCTTAATTCTTCAAATCTTCGAATAGATAGAAATACGTCCTTCCCGTAGAGATTGTTTATGTAAAATAGTAAACTTTCATGGCAGGTGTCTTGATTCATGTCTTTGATGTCTTTCGGGCTAAATGGCCATGGTCTGGTTAGCCAAAAATACATGAAAGACATGAATCAAGACACCTGCCATGAAAGTTTACTATTTTACATGATACATCAATTACACAGGTCAACATGATTTTTTGTACCAATAGTTGTACTTAATGCAGTTTTTTTATCGTGTTTTCAAATATATATTCGGAATTTTTCCATCACCCACAGTTTTTTTTATTTCAATTTCAATTAATGAATTTAAATAATATCTTTTTAATAAACGTTTTTTTCGTCCATTTATTATCTTGGCGCAGTGAGCGATGAGCACGGTGAACACATTAATCAGGAGATATCAGCTGTGGAAAAGAGATATCAAGGCAAATGGGATCCTAATATACTGGCCGATTATTGTTGGACCATCAAGAGGGATGATCCACAGGCGAAATATAGCTGAAAATAGTTATTTCTTACTTTCTAGGTGAGTCCGAATGTTCGAATATTGTGTAGTTATGAACGTAGAAAATATTAAAGTGTTTGAAATTATAAATGCCTGTTTCTCGAAAAACTTGCATGATGGAGAAACACCGATATCATATTTGAATTCAGGAGAAAAGGTACTATCAGAATCACACATTTTTCTTTCTGAGAAAAAAAAAGTTTGTTTTTGTTGCTCGCTGTTATTTTAATGTATCTAACAGTTTTAATAAAACAGAAGAAAGTTAACAGATTAGAAATTACTGAAATGTGTGTGTGGAATTACGCTGTATACCTAATAAGAGTAGTTTTACACGATTTCGTTTTCAGTGCGGTCCGTCATATGTAAATAAGTGATACGAGAAATTATTGTTTTGCCAATAAGGTTTAAAAGTTGGTAACTCGTATATTTTTCTTCTTTCCTGCCCGTTCAATAGCAGCGAGTACCTGAACTCATGAAGTAAATGAACCTACATGAGTGATAATAATACATGGTAACCTTGAGTGTATGAACAGTTTATTTTTGACACGAGGCTGCTACTATAATTGTCTACATCAAACAGTTATTTAACATTAAAACTGTTGCTTGAATATGTCCCATATCTTGGTATGTGAAGGTTGTGACAACAATTAAAACAACTGAATGCCATCTTGCGCAAGCTGTGCTCATTGTCACGAAAATAAATAAAAATGAGAAACTTTAAATCAAGGTTTGGACTAACGAACGAGATGGTTCAGAAAGTAGCTTTCAAATCTTGTATTCGGGAGGTGCCGGATTCGAATACCAACCAAAGTATACCTGTACTCATTCTGAGTTAAGTTCCAGTTGTACTAAAATATTAAATAGGTACCTGATATATCAGAAGATGGAACATATTTCTGAAAGACCTTCGTTTTAACTACAGAACTTGGCGAAGCTTCTTAAACAAAAACTTAATTTAGTTGAGGTCTGTTGATATATCAGGTACTTATTTTAATATTTCAACATTTGATTACATGACCTCAACGGTTCTTTGCAATGAATTTTATAAGTACTGACTTCAATTTCAATTATATTGTAAACAAACTTGCTTAATTAATATAATATAATATAATAAATACAATACAACACAACACAATACAATACAATATAATATAATATAATAAAGAATTGAATTATATTATACACATGGCAAAAATTAACGGCTTCAATAAACAAATAATAAATAGAATCCTAAATAAACAAAATAAACAAAAAAGAAAAAATAGCATTACCAACATAACCAAACTTGAAAAAGAACCAAACGAAAATAACAAAAAAATGGATAACTCTCACATACACTGGTAAAGAAACATCAAATTTAGCCAACACACTAAAAAAGCTTGATAGGAATATAAATATAGCATACAGGACTGATAATAAATTACACAATTTAATAAATAACATCGAAGAAAAAATGATTTCAATAATAAAGGCATATACAAATTAACATGTACAGACTGCAATAAATTCTACATTGGGAAAACTAACAGAAACTTCAACATTAGAATCAAAGAACATTTTAGAGATTTTGTTTATAATGGAGGGAAATCAAGTTACGCAAAACATGTAATAGAGACTGGACACCATATGCATAACATCGATAATACCCTCACAATATTACGCAGAGAAAACATTCCAACGAGGATAAAAATACTATAGGAAATCGCAATCCTAAGAGAAATCGACAACAACCTGATTCTTAATGAGAACATACCCAGTCCACACAATCCTCTATACAAAATTTGCATAAGTAATACCACGAGTGATTTCCAATTTATCTAGAGAATTTGGAAATCAAGAGTGGCATTTGTTACGACTATTTAACGAATAAAATTAAGCTGTTTACTCATAAATCATTGTTTAACTATAATTATTTTAAAATATTTATATATTTAATATAAACGGCGATGTTTGAAAATAAATCAGAAATGTGAGGTTATGGCCATTCACTGCTGCTTGATCATATTATTTATTGCCAAATAAGATCGCAATATTGTAAGAGTGCACCCAAGTGGAGAAATAATGAAACACTTCAAACTATATATCATAATCAACATTACGGGTTATTCATTTATTTTTTTAGTAAACAACTCAGTAAAATCAAGGAATCTTTTCATTATTTGCTATATTCAGTGTATTTGTTGGAGAAAAATAATGCTTTGACCTGTTCAGAACATTGGAAAGGAGGAGCTTTCTCTATCACAAAAGCAGGAACTGATAAAGAGAAATCGATAAAGAGCGAGGTGAAACACGACTGTCATTGGTTGTAAAACAACATTCATTGAAACGTGATTGGTCACTGACTAGCATTTGTGGCATGAGTTAAATAGTCATAACCAAGCGGCTGGACTTCAGTGACAATGATGATTAGTATATTTCACAGGGTACTTCATGCTCACTCGTGGGATAAAATTCGGATGGAGATACCTCTCTTTACATCTCTTTGATTCTGACATGCGACAGACCGTGATTTCCTATGGTAAAATATTTCATTTCCGGAAAATAGAGGTAGTAGAGTGAGATATCCTACGTTGAGAGAGTGTGATGTGATCGTGTGTTTAAGATTTTAAGATTTAAGATTTTTTTTAAGATTTAAGATTTATTTAGCCTGGTGGAGTTAAGGCCATGTGGCCTTCTCTTCCACTCACCAGGACAAACATATATTACATAAGAATATAACAATCTTAATTAACTCTAATATTAAACACTAAGTAAAAATTTGATCAAAAGATAATATCTAATATACATATTACGATCTATAATACAACCAGTTAATATTAGTTAAAATTAAGACTAAAACTAATAATAAAATGTATACAAGCAAGACATATTAAATTGTCCCTGTCTAGTGTATATAAAAAACAGGAAAATAATGAGATATAGAAAACTAATTTTACGATTATACAATATTTAAAACAAAACAAATAAAAATATTTGTTATTCTTAATATTATTTACATAAATAATTAAATATATTAATATTGCTAAAAGACTACTATCAGTGAGGTGTATAAATTAGTTTGTTATTAAATAATTCTTTAGTTTGTTTTTGAAGGATGTTATAGTTTGACAGTCTCTGACATAGGGTGGAAGGGAATTCCATGTTTTGGTAAGTGACACCGTAAAAGATAATGAATAATATACAGTGTGATGAGGCGGGATATAAAGGACAATGTGCTGATGGGATCGAGTGTCAAGATTATGTGTGTCGGATAGTCTGATGAAGGTCTGATGAAGTGGCGTGATAAATAATTAGGCGATGATGTGTGAAGTATTTTATAGAGAAGGGATAGGGAATGGACAGTTCTACGATCTCTTAGACGAAACCACGATAATTGTTCCAGGGACGGTGTGTAACATGGTCAAATTTGCGAATACCACAAATAAAACGTGCGCAAGAATTATGAACACGTTGAAGTCTTTGAGTGGAAATAATATTTAAGTCTGTAAAAAGAGTGTCACAATAATCAAAATGGGGCATTGCAAGTGTTTCTACTAACATTTTCCTAAGGGCGAATGGCAAACAATTTCGTACACGATTTAATGAATGTATTATTGAGAAGACTGTTTTGCATGTATGGTTTATTTTGTGTTTAAATTATGGTTGAAGGATAAATACTGGAAACGAAAGATATAATGAGAATAGTTAAGTCTCGTAGACTGCGATGGGCAGGATATGTTGCACGTATGGGGAATTAAAGACTTGCATGGAAGCTTCTTGTAGGAAAGCCAGAGGGAAAACGCCCAGTTGGTAGACCAAGAATGAGGTGGGAAAATAACATTAATTATGATTTGAGGGAAGTAAATTATACAGGGAATGATTGGAAAGCATTAGTTCAGGATAGGGATCTATGGAGAGCTTATGTCCACGCGCGGCCATGAACCTACGGGTACGATAGTGCCAGTGAGTAAGTAAGTAAGTATGTACAAGATATATAAAAAACGAGAAAAAATATTAATGACACAGTATGCATTTAAATAAATAGAGAAAATTTAATTATTAGACAACAAGTAACGTGACTTAAAAGTGCCAAGTGTGCGGCGACCCCTGATATATTGAGGGAGGGAATTGCAGGAGCGGACAGAGGCTACTGTGAAAGAAGCAGAATAAGAGGAGCTATGAAGAGGAATTGTTAGCAGACTGCTATCTTGTGACGTAGTGTCAATAATGTGTTAAGAAGATAACTTCTCAAATCTGAACGACCAGATATAATAAGATCAGGTAAGTCTCGTAGACTGCGATGAGCAGGACATGTAGTACGAATGGGGAAGAAGAAAAGAGGGGCATGGAAGTTTCTTGTAAGAAAACCAGAGGGAAAACGCCCAGTTGGTTGAACAAGAATGAAGTGGGAGAATAAAAGTAACCATGATTTGAGGGAAATTGGTTATACAGAGGACAAAGATAATATTAGAAAATAAACCAATAGAACAAGAAGTAAGATATAACTTCCTAGGATGCGAAATATCATACACAGCAGAAACAGATATAAATAACAAACTAAATAAGTTTAATTATATAACAGGTACACTAAAAATAATTTTGAAAAATAAAGCCAGGAAAGACTATATAATGAAATTATACAAGACAATGGCAGTGCCTATTATTACTTATGGATCCGAAACATGGACAGTGACAACACAACAATCTGCCAGAATACAGGCTGCTGAAATGAGATTCCTTAGACCAACAACAGGATATCAAAGAACAGAAAAAAAACAGAACACAGAAATAAGACAACAACTAAAAGTAGAGGAATTAAACACAACAATAGAGAAATACAGAACAAACTGGAAAGAACACTTAGCAAGGATGTCTGAGAATAGAAAACCAAACGCAGCATAGAGCCATTCACCACGAGGAAGAAGAAGTTTGGGAAGACCAAGGAAAAGATGGAAAGAGCAGCAATTTGGAGCTGGAACAGGCTAGTAAATAAGCCTAAACCATGAAGAAGAAGAAAGTTTTAATAAAATAATTCGCTAAGGATAAAGATGTATGGAGAGCTTATGTCCGTGCAGCCATGGACCTATGGGTTCGATAAAGCCAGTGAGTTCGTTTAGTTAAGGTTGCAAACATTTAGGAATTTTGACAAATAATTTTCTAAACGTGTTGCCAAACGGTTGAACTTAAGTAAGTCACCTAAAGCATATTAGGGTAACCTTATAAATTAGGCAATGTATTGCAACAATATAACTTGTATATTTAATAAAGCATAACGCTTGAATTAATTTGTATTAATTTGCTTAACTTTAATTTATATCCTAGATTTCTAACCGAAAATGAGTGTCTATTTCCTCACGATTTCTCCCTAGAGCAATCTCACTAAATTTACACCCCATCATTACCCCGCCCTCTTTCACGATTGACTTGCCAATTTTGGGTTCTGCTATGATAAACGATTTGATATTTACACAGTAGGAGTTAGAAGCCAGAAGGCCTCTGTTGAAACTTACTGGAAACCGACAAGAATATAACTAACTCACTGGCACTATCGAACCCGTAGGTTCAAGGCTGCGCGGACATAAGCTCCCCATACATCCCTGTCCTTTGCCAGTGTTTTCCAATCATCTCTGTGTAATCTACTTCCCTCAAATCATAGTTAATGTTGTTCTCCCACCTCATTCTTGGTCTACCACTGGGCGTTTTCCCTCTGGTTTTCCTACAAGAAGCTTCCATGCACGTTTTTCATTCCTCATTCGTGCCACATGTCCTGCCCACCGCAGTCTACAAGACTTAACTGTTCTCATTATATCTGTCTTCCTATAAAGACCATGTGATTCATTAAATTGTAGTCTTCTCCATTCACCTGTCTGTTCATCTCTCTTTGGTCCAAAAATGTTCCTAAGAACTTTATCCTCAAATACTCGTAATCTCCTTTCTTCCCTTAAAGTAAGAGTCCATGTTTCGCATCCGAATAATATCATTGGTAGAATAATAGTTTTATATATTTTCAGTTTAACGTTTTTTGAAAGGAGTTGGGACATCAAGAGTCTCTGCAATGCATAATAACACACATTTCCAGAATTGAGCCTATGTTTAATTTCTTTGTACATCTCATTTATATTTGTGATTATTGTACCTAGGTATTTGAATTCAGCCACTTCCTCAAAATTTCCCTCATTTGTCATTAGCTGCCCATTTCCATTATATAATGTATTTCTATGTGTGACCATATATTTAGTTTTATTGATATTTACTTCCTGTCCCAATTTCTTATTGTTACTCAGTAGTGTGTGCGTGTTGCCCCCTAGTATCTCCTCGCTATCGCCCAATAGTACTGCATCATCAGCATAAACTAACAGCTCATTAATAAAATTGAGTTGTAGACGACTAGAATATAGAGCGAGCTTTTTTTTTCTAAAAACGAAACCATCCATAGAGCCAATCAATTTACTCGAACATTGTAAGTGACTCAGATATTTCAATAAAAACCAGTGGTTACGAAACACTGATAAAGGTCATCATGTTCTTTTAATGTCAGTCGGTTCTACTCTCTCATTTTTCTATATAAACAATCTCTCCAATGTTTTGACTTTATATACATTTTTTAATATTTTATTTTTTTATGATTCATTAAAAATTTTATGTGAAGGATAAAAAAAATGTATTGTGTGTATAGTACTGACATCTATGAATCTGTTTAGAAATACGTGGAGTTGAATTTATTATGTTCGGTTCTGCTGGCTCTAACTTTCGCTCAACACGAGAATGTTTATCAGTATGTGGTGCGCGAACATTACGTAGCAGTCCTTTCAGACTATTTATTTATTTAATATTGAATTGAGTAGCAAAATAATATAATCGTTAAATTCCGTATGGTGGGATAAGCATATTTGGAAAGACACAAAAAAATATATTGGTAAAACATTGGTGGAATCTGTTGCAATGTATGGAAGTGAGGTATGGACAATCAATAAGTACTGTAACAATAATAGATTACTCTATAAGTACTGCAAGAATAGATGGTTCGCTCTAGAAATGGATTATTTACGCAGAAGTGCCAGAAAGTCAAAATTAGAACATGTCACATACAAGGAAATTAGAAATATAATGGAAGCAGAAGAAAGAATAATTTAAAGAATTCAGAAGGAATTAAAGTGGTTAGGACATATTTTAAGAAGGGAAGATGAGCGATGGCCAAAGCAACTATATCAATGGCATCCGACCAGAAGGAGGAAGAGAGGGAGACCGAAGTTAACATGGAAGGAAAACATGAAGACATTAATGCAAGCAAGAGGGCTAAGCATTGAAGATGCCCAAGATCGTGGCCTTTGGAGGTTTGGCACGGGAGAAGATGGCAGCAGCTGTAAAAACCCGAAGATAGATAGAAATATGTTTGTTAAATATTATTCACTAAGGGTCGGTTTCACCAACAGAGGTAACTGTATTATGCCAGTTTAAGCTATGCTTTATACATGGGGAAAAACTGGCGTAATAGAGTTACTTCCGTTGGTGAAACTGACCATAAGAGTCGTTAATAATAATAATTACAACAATAATATTATCGAATTTAAATTCCAATAAGTGTAATTTATGGCTTAATTAACAGAGCTATTTTACTTTCCAATATAATGTTCCATAAACAAAACATTGAATTGGTTAAATAGATTTTAATGGAAAATTATTATTAGATAGTATTTTACCTTTTTGTATTTAGTATAAATCTAATGAGAATTATTGTAGTCGTTTGTACTGTGAAGGATAATATTTTTTATTTTAAAAGTTTATGTTGTTTTTGTGCCTTGAATTTATTAATAAACAAATTAAGAGAAGATTGAAAGCATTGGAAGACAGAAAAACATCTAAATAAATCTAGATGTTGAACAACAAAGCTTTCACTTGATATTACCTTATGTAAAAGGTTTAAATGAAGGATTGGAAAAGGAATTGAAACCATTCAATTTTTTTTTGCTCATAGTGTTCCTAATAAACTTGAATGAAATTTAATAAAAACTGGCAAAGATAAAATTGATAGTAATAAATTGACAGATGTTGTAAACAAAATTCTGTGTGGTGATTGTCAAACGTTTTATGTAGGTCAAACAAAAAGATTTAAAAGAAAAAGAATCCACGAACATAAAAAGAATATCAGTACACCAGGTACAGAATTTTCAGTAATCAGTGAACATAGAATTAATCAAAATCATGAAACGAAATGGAATGACATAAAAATTTTACACAAAGAAATCCATCCATCCATTGTCATTCTGCCCAAGGGTAGGTCTTTCACTGCAATCATAACATTTGCATGCTATGCTTTGCAGCTTTATTAGGGAATTATAGGTGTGGGAGCTTCCCGTTGCTTTCCACACCGGTGAAAGATGATAATGATAAGGATGATAATGATGGCCGGATGATTTTCGGGAACCATTGGGTCCTACGCTTCCTGACATTTGTCTTACAGGTGAGGAAAAACGCCGAAGAAACCTCACCCAGGAGCCTGTCCCGACCGGGAATCGAACCCGGGTCAGCTGCGTGAGAAGGCAGCACGCTCCCTGGAGACCACAGCGGTGGACACAAAGAAAATAATTACCAAAAAAAGATTAATAGCAGAAATGGCATTTATAGAAACAAAACAAAATAAAGTATTGAATAAACAAAAATATTTAAATGAATGGTGTGGAACATATGATTCCTTTTTTAAATATTTTTAATCATGAATTTGAATTTTAAATTTGTTCATTTAAATTGGTAAAATCTTTGATCCGAGGCTTGGTCCTTGAAAACATACCACCACGTTTGGGTTATAAAATGGGAAACACTAGATTTCACTTAATATATGACGCAGATGATGTCGTTCTGCTTTCAGAATCTGAAGATAATTTACAAATACCTTTACATAAATTTAATATAAATGCCAGAAAATACAATATGGAAATTAATACGAATAAGACAAAATGCTTGACAATTTCAAAAGAACCAGTAAGATGCAAATTAGAAGTGGAAAGAAAAATTATAGAACAAGTATCAGAATTTAATTATTTAGGTGTATTAATAACAAACACTAAAAATTTAATAAAAGAAGTAAAGAAACAAGCTGACAAAGCAGCACAAATATCAGGGTATATGAAAGATTTAATTTTGCGCAACAAACATGTGTCAATAGAGGCAAAACCCGCATTACAAAACGATAGTTCGACCAGTTATCGTATATGTAACAGAAACTAGGGCTGATACAACAAAAACTAAACAAATAATAAGCACATGTTAAATGAAAATCTTAAGAATGATTCAGTGGAAAACATTATTTGATAAAATACACAACACAGAAATTAAGGACAAATGTCATATTCAAGACATTACCAAATTTATTACAGATAGACGAAAATACTGGAATGGTCATATAGAAAGAATGGAAGAAAAGCGACTTGCAAAAAGAGCTAAATAAGATAGACCAATGGACGGGAGAAGAACAAGAGGAAGACCAGCCAAGAGATGGATAGACAGTGAATGCACATCCAATACGTCTTTCTCCGAGGAGTGATTTTGGAAATAAACAGGATGCAAATCCTGCAAATTATGTTTAAGAAGAAGAAGAAGAATATATTGGTAAAAATTGGTGATGTCATCCATCCATAGTAATTCTGCCCGAAGGCAGGTCCTTCACTGCAATCATAGCATTTCTATGCTATGCTTGCAGCTTTACTGGGGAATTGTAGGTGTGGTAGCTTCCAGTTGCTTTCCACACCGGTGAAGGATGACGATGATGATGATGATGGCCAAATGATATCGGGGGGCCTTTTGGGCGTTAAAGTTTTCCTGACATTTGTCTTACAGGTGAGGAAAAACCCCGATAAAAACTGCCCCGACCGGGGATCGAACCCGGGCCCGCTGCGTGACAAGGCAGCACGTTACCCCGAGACCACAGCGGTGGACTTGGTGATGTAACTATATATTATGAACATCTCTGTCTTGAAAATGATCTCACACAAGGAGATTGAAACGTCGACTTGAATAAATTAATTTTTTGATTGAGATAACGATTAGTTTTTGATTTAATTATTATAATTTATTTCTTTATACGAATGCAGGGGACTTGACAGAAGGCATTGCCCATAATTATGAGTAAACAATTAACTCATATCAGTAAATTAAGACAATAAAACATGATACCCAAACAGAAAGTTTGGTGTACAAAGGAGGCTCACCTCGCCGTGGTTTACCTTGGAAACGAAAATTGTTTCGGGAAAGTAGTCTATTACATAGCTGACATGAGTTCACCTTTGAAACTAAATGTTGTTTGTTTAGACCTTATGTGTCAAACTTATTTGAGCCACGGGCCAATTAGAATATATCAACCTTCTCGTGGACCACAAATGACCTATAGAAATTGTCATTACTAACTCTAATCATCATCATCATCCGGTATCATGACAGCTGCCGCCATCTTCCGGAAACCAAACATAATTCCTCTCTGTCCATCCATTGCTCTTCTCTTCTTCCAATCCTCTAATATTCATAACCGCTTGTACATCTTCTATCCAAGTTTTATTTGGTCTTCCTCTCTTCCCCCTTTCATTGGGATCCATTCCGTAACATTTTGACATAGCCATACCACTGTGGTATTTTCTTTTCTATAATGTCTGTGTTGTCCGACTCCTCTTGTACACCCATAATTTCCCTTATTTCTTTATTTCGTATTCTATCCATTCTAGATTTTCCAGCTGATCTTCTTAAAACATCCATTTCTGTACTTAAAATTATTTTCATTTCCCTCGTAGAAAATTGTGAAACTTCAGCACCATATGTAAAAACGCTCTAAATTATGTTTGATATTTTTTATTTTCCTATTTTTTGTAATATTTTTACTCCACCAAACAGAGTTTAAATCATTTATTGCGTGTTTTGTTTGTTCAATTCTATTTTTAATTAGCATTGTGTTATCGCCTTAATGGTATAATTTTGTTCCTAAATAAGTGCATTCAATACCCACCAATAAACGTTTTGTTCGAATTCTTGCTTATCGCCTTTTGGGGAATATCGAAGGAAGGAAGCTATTGATGTTGTTTTCATTAATAGAGTTTAGAAAAAAGTTTATATTTGTTCGTCAATTCTACTTAGTAACACTGAAAATGACTACACACACACACACACACACACACATATATATATATATATATATATATATATACTACTCGACTACGTTAACTTTCAATGCGGGGAAAAACTGCGAACTAACATAATGTGGTAAGGGTGAGTAGAGGTAGGAGGTAGTAGACTCTTGTCTTAGGTTGCAGTGACAGTGTTTACTTTCTGTTAGTAGTGTATAGTCAATTATTAGTGACAATGTCAAGTACGAAAGTTAGACCCTATATTCACAGTGAAGGCCGAAAATTATTAAGAAAATTATCGAATTTTGCGATGGGGAGAAAATAAAAGGTGAATTTAAAATTCCTATCCAGTGCTGATTTAATCTCTTTGTACGTCACATTATCCAGAAACCCAGTCCGGCGCTGTGGCGTAGTCGGTAGAGTCCCTACCTTCCACTCCGGCGACCCGGGTTCGATTCCCGGCGGGGTAAGGGATTTTAAAATCTCAACCTTGGGACTGGGTGTGTATGTGTGTGGTGTGTGTGTAGTGTCCAAGTTGTACCCATTGGGTTTAATTCCTCTAAAAAAAAATATCCATAAACCCGTAGCCATACAAACTCCGACGATCTTTCATTAACTTCATCTTCTATTTCAAGTAGGTCTACCACTATATTTTGCCACTGATTACACCACTTGCCCAGTCATTCACTTGTACTAACGGTGGAAGGAGACTCTTTCCCCAACTTCACCATTAGTGCTTTGCTTCCCCTCACCGACTTAAAAGTTAACGCGGTTGAGTAGTAGGTTCTATGTGTGTGTATGTATATGTGGCTTATTGGTTACATTCGGCCAAACATAACAAATTTAATATGATTGGAGAATTGAGAAAGGAGGCGAGCTAATCGTGTCCTCTCTTAATTAGGCAGCCAATCAAAACTTTACAAGAAATATCATCGGATTGGATAATGCGAAAATTCGCAACAACAAAAATTAAAAAAAAGATGGCAAAAGAAAATACTGAATGATTGTCGCCATTAACTGCTGTCTACATAAAAATTAATTTAACAGAAATATTACTTAAAATTGTGTAATTATGAACAGTGAAAAATAAAGTTTGATGTAAGTAAATATAATTATTTTATTTTATTTATCAATTTTATAAAAGTTTCATCTTCAGTATAAAAACGTGTTTATGAACAATGAAATAATTGATTAAAGAAATGAATGTTTTATTTAATTAAAAAGTACAGTACTCATCGATTGTTACAAGAATCAGCTCCCCTGAGAAGAGAGGTAACCCGTTTACAGTTTCGTCAGTGGATTAGACCCACAGAGTACCAGAGAAGAAAGTAGGCAAGTTGCGCGTACATGCCACAGGCGGCGCTAGTGTAATACAACTAACGACACCTAAATTTTTTCGGTTCTTTTTTTGGTACTAATATGAAATTCAGCACCGCCTGGTGGTAAAATTATGAATTATAATTATATAACGCCATCTGGTGAATAATCATGGAATTTAACTTTTATAGGAATAAATAACGTATTAATTAATCTTAAATTGTTGAATTATGTATACCCAGTCTCTCAGACCTACAGATTTTCTTTAATTTTAACAGAAAGGAAGAATGGAAATAAATAAAACATGTTAATTTATTTTCGTTTATTAAAATTTTAAAACGTGCATTATGAGCTCTTTTAATAAATATGTACAATTGACCTACCCCCTTATTCTCACATACATATTTTATACAATATTTATTAAATAACCTTAGCCATGTCGTACATCTGTCCATTATAAAGTCACATTTTTAAAATGTTTATTAGAAATGGCTGTACACTAACATCACTCTTCCTAACCTAACAAATCTTAGAATTTTATCACTTCTAGTAGGTTTATCTTTGAAAATAGATTCACATTAAAAATGTAAAGAAGCTTGAATTTACTTACAAATTAGAGTAAAATAAAATATAAGTAATGATTTTAACTTTCGATAATTTACAGTACCGTCTACATAGAACGAAAGGATAGCAGTTAAAAATTTAAATTTACAAAATGGCTAACTTCCCATAATCCCGAGTGAACACCGTTAAACACGCCGTGAACGACGCCGTGTGCCTTGCATTTGTTTTTATTTAGTTACATATTCTGTTACTACGAAACAGCGCTACCATTGTAGTTTGCTCATTGTAGTTCATCGTAAACGACCGAAATTTTTTAGATGTCACTGTACTCAGTTTCCCCTCTATTCGAAGTTTCTCTATGGATTAGACCTACCAAAACGTGAAGATAAGTGACAAAATGCGGACTCCAAAGCAGTTAACTGCAGAATCTGCTTAATCTCGAACCCATTCCATAATCCCTGCCCATTCTACGTCACTTGTACTGACTCCAGGTAGCAGTTAGTAAATAAATAAAAAAGTATAAATTCTTAACATCTAAATGGTATTTTAATTAGTAATGGAGGCTGAAGAAAGTGAGGTGCTATTGTTTGTGTTAATTACTGTGATTCAGTTTGACAACTTTCTCACAAGATGGGTTCAGGATGAATAAGCATCGACAAGTTTTTTATACGGTACTTACAAAAAACACCACATGTAAAGTTGACCGCGCCTTTCCCCAATTTTGTTTTTGTTCTTTTTTTTTATTTTTTTGCGGAAATAAACAAGTATGTTGGTTCTTTATAGAAACTGGTTTATTTCCAAATGTCCTCAAGTAAAGAAACATCCTTACCTGGAGTATACGTGAAGCTCATTTCCTTGTTTGTAATATCATCCTCATCACTTACATTAGTACCAGCACAAAGTGTTTGTACAACAATTCGCTGTGCAACTCCACCACCTCTCTATACTTATTACATCTATTTTCCATATATCCACCCATCCATAGGTTCATTCATCTGTTTTTCTATATTTTTCATCCATCAATACGTAAGTTATCCATATTCTATCTATTTATCCATCCAACCTTCTATCCATATATAATAAGAATACTACTACTACTACTACTACTACTACTACTACTACTAATAATAATAATAATAATAATAATAATAAGCCATTGCCGGTCCCAAGTCCGGATGAAAAAGGAGGAGGGGGAGGACTGACATCTCGTTAAAAAACCTAGATCCAGCTGACCCTGCTGATAGTACCTAGTAAGGGTTCTTAGCCGGGTTACGGTGAAGACCACAACGGTGGATACAACAGAGTAGGAGACCTACGGTATGGTGCAGACGGTGGATGAGTCAATAAAGGGTGGATCAGACTTTAGCTGCAATGAAAACAACTGATCTATGGTGGACTCCAGAAAAAAGTACCTGGTCTTCCAGATTGGGGGTTGATGCTATGGGCCAGCTCCTCGTATATTGTAAAAAAGAGAAACTTAATGCTAAAGAACCAAAATATGTAGCCTCGGATAGGAAACACATAATAATAATAATAATAACAATAATAATAATCCATCCATCCATAGTAATTCTGCCCGAGGGCAGGTCTTTCACTGCAATCATAGCATTTTCATGCTATGCTTTTTCAGCTTAACTAGGGATTGTAGGTGTGGTAGCTTCCCGTTGTTTTCCACACCGGTGGAGGATGATGATGATGGCCATATGATTTCGGGGACCGTTTAGGCCTTAAAGTTTTCCTGTCATTTGTCTTACAGGTGAGGAAAAACCCCGATAAAAACCTCTTAAAATTGGACATGAATTACACAAGAAGATTTATTATAAACAGAGATTTATTTAGAATTAGGTGCACAGGTGACAGGTTGGCCATGAGGACAAGCCCAAAAAAAAAAAACTGGAACAACATGGACAGAAGAGAGAAAGAAAACACATAGCCAAAAAAATGAGGGAAATGTAGAGTAAAAGGAAACGCATCTAAGTAATTTGGGTAGTCCTACATGGGCTACTTCGCAATCAATAGTAATAGTAATAATAATAATAATAATAATAATAATAATAATAATAATAATAATAATAATAATAATAATAATAATAGTAATAATAATAATAATAATAATAATAATAATAATAATAATAGTACTAATAATAATAGTAGTAATAATAATAATAATAATAATAATAATAATAATAATAATGGCAGTATAATATAATACATTAAACGAGAACACAGACCAATACATGTACATGACACGTCAGGGTAACTATCAAGCTAAAATTAAAAAGCAAATATAAATATAGATCTATCTGCCCATAATGAAAGTAAAAGTAAAGCAAAGTAATCCCACTACAGGCCTCGGGAGGCCCTTGGGGTTAAGGCACTATGATGTTAAGGCTCCAACTTTTTCTCGACAATCGGCCCTTGATGTCAGCCGGGTTGTCAGCCCTGCGTGACGGCCGCCTTTACCCCAAGAACAATTGTCTGGTACCTATTTCCGTTAGAGGCTGAGTCGACCCCAGGACCATAGTGCCGCCAGAAGGTTTTGATCAGTTTAAAAATCCTGACCCCACCGGGACTTCAACCCTCGACCTTGTAGCGCAGTGCCTTAACCACTACACTACGGCGTGCCCCATAATGAAAGTATATATATATATATATATATATATATATATATATATATATGTATGTATTGATGGATAGAAGGTTGGATGGATGGCTGCTGGAGCGGAACGGATGGATGAATATAAAATGTATGGATATATCATATTCGTACATTCAGTTACCTTTATATCTATATAGCCATTTATATGTCCATACATTTATGTAAATATTTCTCTATATGTCCATCCATCCATACGTTTATTTATCTGTGCATATATATATATATATATATATATATATATATATATATATATATGATAACTAACTCACTGGTACTATCAAACCCGTATACTCATGGCCGCGCGGAAATAAGCTATCCATACATCCATATCATGAGCTAATGATTTCCAATCGTTTCCTGTATATTCTACTTCCCTGAAATCATAATTAATGTTATTCTCCTACCTCATTTATGGTCTAAAAACTGGGCGTTTGCCCTCTGGTTTTCCTACAAGAAGCTTCCATGCACGTCTTTCATTCCCCATTCGTGGCACTTGTCCTGCCCACCGCAGTCTACGAGAATTAACTGTTCTTATTATATCTGGCTTCCTATAAAGACAATATAGTTCGCTGTTATCTAGTCTTCTCCTTTCACCTGTCTGTTAATCTCTATTTGATCCAAAAAATTGTCATAAGAACTTTATTCTCAAATACTCGCAATCTTCTTTCCTCCCTTTAAGTAAGAGTCCATGTTTCACATCCATAACTAGTAGAATAACAGTTTTATATATTTTCCGTTTAACATTTTCTTAAAGGAGTTGGGACACTCAAGAGGCCCAGTAATGCATAATAGCACGCATTTCCAGAGTTGAGTCTATATTTAATTTCTTTGTGCATCTCATTCCTATTTGTGATTATTGTTCCTAGGTATTTGGCAAGTCCTTCACTGCAATCATAGCATTTTCATGCTATGCTTGCCGCTTTACTAGGGAATTGTAGGTGTGGTAGCTTCCCGTTGCTTTCCACAATATATATATATATATATATATATATATATAATATTCCAAATATTCATCCATAGTAATTCTGCCCGAAGTCAGGTCCTTCACTGCAATCATAGCATTTTCATGCTATGCTTGCAGCTTTACTAGCTAATTGTGGGTGTGGTAGCTTCCCGTTGCTTTCCACACTTCCATATATATATATATATACAAAGAGTTCCAAATAATCGTTTATCAAAATACTTTATTATAGGTCTTAAGGTCGAATAAATATAGGAAGACCGAAACGACGTCGGAAGACACTACCGGTAGCATATTGTTCAGCCGGGAGTGGTACGGGTCAATAGACCCATACGTTGAAAAGGATGATGATATATGTGTGTGTGTATCAGTCTCATGGTCTTGTGGTCAGAGCTTCTGACTACAGTTCATGAGAACCCGGGTTTAATTCCGCTCACACCACAGGAATTTTTCCTAAAATCGAATTATTCCAGAAATCGCCCATGATGTGGAATTTAGATGATGCTTTAGTTTAAAGGACGCTCTCGGCGCTTCATTATCATTCAATATCCATCTTATCGTCGTGGATTTTGTACGAAAACATGTCGCTTCCTTCATTTTGGTATCTAGCGCAAGAATATGATTGCACTAAAATGTCAGTTAATTATTACAAAACGTGCTCGAGAAAGTGACCCACACTCTTTTGGTGCTACACTCCTACACTTGTTACTTTTCTTGGGGTCACTCACACGATCGCAGGAAATTCCATACACACCATATTGTGTATGAATTCTGTGGTTCATTTCACACCTTCAAGGCATAATGTATCCGCTTTCTCTACAATTTACGGATAATCCATTTAACTCAATCTTCTCCTCATGCAATCTGGTTTCAACATACACTTATGAGATATAATGGGTGTCCCAATAAGAACGCCGGATTTAATAATGCACAAAATAAACTATATTTGAAATAAATGACATATATTTATACATGAGCACAAAGGGTATACGTTCCGATTTAAGTATGGAAAATGACATCTGACATATGTCCATCACGAGACGCTCTACAGCTAGTGACTCTGTCTATGAAATTTGTGATTACTTTTGCAGTCTTGCGCTGACATGTCGAATTTCCAGCTTCAGGTCTTGTGTGGTTTGGGGATTGTGTTCAGAAACCTGTGATTTGATAAACCCCCAAAGAAAGAAGTCAATGACCTTGGTGGCCAGTTTTGGTCACCTCTGCCCGATTCCGGCCTAAGAGCACGAAGCCTTGGAACAGTTTGAGCATAACACACACCATTCTGGTAATGAGTTTTCACAATTAAAACTCATTGTTCAGCAGTATAACACTCCATATCCAGTAATTGAAACAAATATAGAAAACAAAAAGTGTAGGTAGAGTGCTGCCAACCTCGTATTAAAAAAATGGCTGCCAATTCAAATCCGGCGTTCTTATTGGGACACCCTATACATAATATACAATTGAAATGGTATGGTCATGTAAGATGAATGACAGAAGACAGATTTTTAAGAAATTGGTGTTTTGAGCAGAATGAGGAAAAAGGATTGGACGATGGAGATTGGAATGATCGAGATACGTCTCTATCAATCCACTTTTTGTCCTTCAGTCCTCTTGATCTCATTACAGTTCTTATTTCTTGCATCCACGAGTTTCGAGGTCTTCCTTTCTTTCTTCTTCCAGGTGGACACCATTCTAATGTTTTTTCTGGGTAAACTTTTTTCTTTCGACGATCTTTTTTCTTTCATTTGTCATATATGCTCATACCATTTTAATTGCTTATATCTTATACAATCTACTATTGAATATATAAATTAATTTTTTTTCGTATGATTTTTTTTTTCAATTTTGAATATGTCCCGCGCCGTAGCCTTGGCGCAGAGCTACGGGACTTGTGCTGGTTCGAGTCTCCATGGGGGAAGAAATTTTCTCGTGGTATTTCGGCCAGTATGGGACCGGTGCCCACCCAGCATCGTGATGCATTTGGGTAGCTACAGTAATTAGCGGCTCCAGGTTGAGAAAACCAGCTATAACGGCTGGGGGACTCGACATGCTGACCACATGTCACCCCTACACTAGCTGATTATCATCTACCTCTGTGATAGGGTTGTAAGGGGTAGTGACGTGTGTATAACCTCTCCTACCCAATTCTCATCCTCACCTTCTCGTGGTACAACCCGTTTTCACAAACGAGACTCTGAGGACCGAGTCACGGCGGTATAACCGTTCCATCGAGTACTGAGTAAATGCAGTATCCTAATGTCTGTCCAGAGACTAAAAGGTAGCAGCCCTACCACTGGACTACTTAGCGTCGGGCCAGTAACCTGTTTTAAGGAACTTCAAAACTACTTTCAAGTCTCAACACGAATCAACCTGCAGGAAGAAGAAGACCAGGACGTCCACTCAAAAGACTTTTGGATGGTGTTTCTCTTGAGGCCGAAACAAGTCAACAAATGGCCTAAATTCGTGAATGTACTCTGATGATGATGTTAAGATATCAACCTGCAGGAAGAAAGAAAGCCAGGACGTCCACTCAAAAGACATCTGGATGGTGTTTCTCTTGAAGCCGAAACAGGTCAACAAAATGAACAAATGGCCTAAATTCGTGAATGTACTACGATGATGATGTTAAGATATCAACCTGCAGGAAGAAAGAAAGCCAGGACGTCCACTCAAAAGACATCTGGATGGTGTTTCTCTTGAAGCCGAAACAGGTCAACAAAATGAACAAATGGCCTAAATTCGTGAATGTACTCTGATGATGAACATCTTGTTGATCTCCTCAAGAAATTAATTTCCATCGACTTAAGTTTTTGTTATATTTTTTGTTGAATTTCCATGCATCAGCTCCATATGTGACAATCATCATCATCTTCTGCATTCATGGATTAGGTCTGTTGACCCGTTCCGACTTCAGCCCATCTCTTTCTAGGTCTGCCCACATCTCGGGTACCTTTAGGTTTGTATTTTGTTATTTGTTTTGGATATCTATCTTCATTCATTCTGTCCATGTGTTGCTTCCATTTTTGTCTATATCTGCTGAAGTTTATGAGTAAGTTATTTTTTACTAGTAGAGGTTACCAGCCTCTAGCCAAACCCCTCTTCCTGGAGGACAGGGAACTGCAATTTCGGAGTGTTGCCTTCACTACGGCTTTGGGGACTTCTCTTCTCCCCACGTAACCCTGTGGACGGGGCCCTACCCAGGTACTATTCACTGGGCAAGTGGGACCTGGAGCTCACAAAAGGGCAGGGGCGCCTACTCCCTGGAATGGAATACCTCTTTCAAGGGTACCACTCTGTTACCCTAATATGTGACAATACTTCCCACTATTCAATTATACTTTTATTTGTAACTTATTTTTCCTGGTATTATGTCTGTTCCATAGTACACAATTAAACATTGATGTTATTGCTCTACCTTTATTAATTCTGTTCTTAATGCCACTTTCTTGTTTATCCTCATTGTCCAATTTTACCCCCAAATAATAATAATAATAATAATAATAATAATAACTAGTGGTCGCCCAGCGGTCCAAATTCGACCACAATTCATTACTTTTATTAATTTGTCACAAATACGTCATTATGCATTAATTTTCGATTTATTTTAAAAATACAAACTATAAGAAATACGAGGGCGAATCGGAACGTAACGGACAATAATTTTTTTCTGCCTTGGTATTGCAGCTAGATTGTTGAAATTTCACAGAGATATAGTTTGAAGTTTTCACTACAGATGGTATTTTTTTCTCAGGTGCACCTCTTGCGAGAGAAGCTTGAACTATGCAACAAAGATGGCGCGCATGCTACAGTCGTCCACCAGTGAGGAACAGAGAAGTGTTGTTCGATTTTTGTGGGCCAAAGGGCATAAACCCAGTGAAATTCACAGGGACATGCGTGGCGTGTATGGGGATGATTGTATGGACCGTAGCAATGTCTTCCGTAAAGTTAGTGCTCGCTGGGTGCCTAAGAACCTGACAGACGACCACAAGGGCCAGCGAATGATGGCAAGCTTGGACCATTTAACGCGATACACCGCACAAGGACATGACTTTCTGGAAGGAATCGTCACAGGTGATGAGTCGTGGGTGTACCACTACACGCCCGAAACAAAGCAGGCATCAGCAGTGCGCAGATGGCTACACTCCAACCAAACTGACTTCTACGAACAGGGCATATTGAAACTGGTAACACGATGGGAAAAATGTGTTGAGAAAGTTGGTGACTATGTCGAAAAGTAGGTAAAAGATGTAAGTTCATTTGTGATTTTTTTCCTTCTTTTTACTATTAAATTTAAAAAAAAAATATTGTGCGTTACTCCGATCCGATCCGTCCCTCACAGGTGGACGACTGTAGCATGCGCGCCATCTTTGTTGCATAGTTCAAGCTTCTCGCAAGAGGTGCACCTGAGAAAAAAATACCATCTGTAGTGAAAACTTCAAACTATATCTCTGTGAAATTTCAACATTCTAACTGTAATACCAAGGCAGAAAAAAATTATTGTGCGTTACTTTCCGATCCGCCCTCGTATGTGGTATAGCTTGGCTAAGCCATATTTAAAAAAAAATAACGCGTCATTTGACATTTGTATACTATTTATATTTGCATTTGGCTTATTATTATGTGTACGGGAATATATATCCCTTCTTCTTTGTCTCTCATACCGTCCCGTCGATGTTCTTTGTCGAGGCATAATGAAAGTAGGTGTGAATATGTAAATATAAAAAAAAAAGTATGTAATGAAATTACTGAAACCAAGGTTAGAATTGGTTTAATTTAAATAATAAAAAGTACTCACTTTTTAAACCACTAAAAAATATACGCGATAGTAAGTCAATTCACATTGCTGCTGCACATTTTTCTTTTTACAACAATGCACTTTCTGTATGAACGTAAACAAATGAATGAATAATGCACATAAATTCCTTAGAGACAATTCATTTTACTTTGTTTAATTTAATGTATTTGTAAAACGTATTATACATAAATTTTATTTTTCTGCACTCCTTTTCTATATGAACCTTATTTATGTCAAACATCACTCTCTTCCGTGCGCGCAATGTTCTTAAAAAGGGGTACAAAGTTTCTTCGTCACGTATTAATATATAGATACTTTGCATGGGACAATTCCTCAAGCATTAAATTCATATAGGAAATGAGACCCTTTGCTCTATTTAGTCGCCGCCTTAGTATATTCATTTTCCTGATGAAATTGATACACGTAAGATGCTTCCTGTTACATTGGTTTTACATAACCTCATCCAACAATAAAGTGGCTGTTGATTTAATGACGACAATCTTCTCCGCTGGCCGCTTTCTTCTGTTTTTTTGGTCAGCACAGTAAACAATGAAACATCTGAAGACTTCCTGGTCAGGAAATTATCTCCGTGACAGTATCGCCATCCTGCGGAATTTCGTTGTAATTAGTATCTCCAATACATGCCACATTACTATTTTGTTATTACTTCTCGCAATAACAATACGGTTTTGAAACTTGAATTTATGTAATTTTGAGGAAACAACTTACACTTTTTAAAAGTGTGTAACAGGGAGCATCTCTAGTTTCACAATATTTGTGATCGTTTATAACCATCTTGCCTAATGTGTCTTCCCCGGTTCATATGTTTATTTATTTCATATTTAGTATTTATTTTATCATTAGAATTGACTAATTTTATTAAGACATCACCTACTTCTTTTTCTTCTTTATCTACTCCATCTTCTTCTTCTCTTCGGCTTTCCTCCACTTATAGGTTTGCTGTATTCAGTTTCCATTTATTTCTATCATTCCAATCTCCTTCTTCTAAATTCCTATCATCAATTATAGTTCTGACATAAGTTTTCCATTTCCATCTTGATCTGCCACGTTTATTTCTTCCATTTCGAGTTTTAGGTAAACCCCCATTTCTGATGGTCAGTCTCCATATTTTTTTTTAGAATACCTTCCTGGATTTATTTTAATTTTGTACGTATACCGAATATCGTTGTAGCACATCGAAACTTACAACCGCTAGAGCGAATTTAAGTTTTCATTTCAGGTGAACTCCTACACCTATTGGTCCCATTTTGCTGATTAATGAATTCCCCCTTTTAATTAATTGCTATATGCAAAAGTATATTTTGATATAAAATTGGCGGCCGCTAGAGCGTTAGCTCTCTCTCTCTCTCTCTCTCTCTCTCTCTCTCTCTCTCTCTCTCTCTCTCTCTCTATCACACACACACACACAAACACACTCACGCATTTAACAGGGCGAGTCTAAATTCCCCCAAAAGAGTGTTTGAGGACTTATAGAGGGGACCATCCATCCATCCATAGTAATTCTGCCCGAAGGCAGGTCCTTCACTGCAATCATAGCATTTTATGCTATGATTGCAGCTTTACTAGGGAATTGTGTAGGTGTGGTATCTTCCCGTTGCTTTCCACACCGGTGAAGGATGATGATGATGATAATGGTAAGCATGATAATGATAAGGATGATGGCCATATGATTTCGGGGACCGTTTGGGCCTTAAAGTTTTCCTGACATTTGTCTTACAGGTGAGGAAAAACCCCGATAAAAACCTCGCCCAGGAAAACTGCCCCGACAGGGGATCGAACCCGGGCCCGCTGCGTGACAAGGCAGCACGCTACCTCGAGACCACAACGGTAGAGGGGACCAAGACAATTAAATTTAACATAGGAATGATGATCTTGAAGATTTCCGGGCTGTAAGGTATACTCAAGGACGTACTCTGGCGAAACGTTGGGGAACTTCAAGCCTCGAGACCATGGCCTACAGCCCAGAAATCTTCTTCAAGATCATCATAGCAACTCCGGCCGTAAAAGCCTAAGTCAATACATTAACATAGGAATGTTCGGAAATGTGGCCATATCCTGAAATCCAATCCGGCCTTTGCTTTGAGATGAATCAGTAATAATAAATATCCCCTGACCGCGTTACGTGCGCTGTGCAAGTAATGATAATGACAGGGCTGCTGTCTCAGAGCATCTATCCATGCTCCTCTAAGTATTAACCCCTTTAGAGAGGGTTGCTGCTTCCTCCTCTTAAGCCGTAGTGATGATCGCCTGGTATCATGTCGCCTCGTAGACTGTTGCAGACTTCTCTCTGTGAAAGAATAAAATACTATCAAAATGCTTACCTTCAGCACGTATTACGAATGAATGAACAGCGCATACCAAGAAGAATGTATAATTATAAACTAAAAGGGAGAATATTGTTGGGAAGACCATTGAAGAGATGGAAGGACCAATTCTACCTATAATGAGATCGGAACAGGCCATTGGGCTTAATCCTTGATGTTGTTGATTATGATGGTGTTTGGAAATGTACCGTTTTTCCGTTATACACAAAAAATACCACTAGAACTCCTGTTGCTCTCTCCGACTCCTGCTGTCTGGAACCACTTACAAGAAGAGTTCGATGTGACGACCACTAACTTCAATGCAGATGCACTCGAGATGCGGTACCTCCGTGCCATGTAATCGTACGCACGATCACCAATCCCTGGTCCTCCAATATCGCAGCAGCCATAATTCGTGCTAGTAGGTCTTCCTCGGATTCTGTAGGGGTATCGAAAATTTAGGTTACTTGTGACCTCACAGGTAGCAGTTTAGCGGAGTCAAGTCAGGAGAAAGTACAGGCCAAGCAATCGGACCTGCTATTGCACCGAGCTTCGCCGTACAATAACATCATGTCTGCATATTCTGCAAACGTGTATGCCATGGATAACAGCAACTTGTATTGTCGTAAAGGATTACTACTGTACTGTGCAGGTACAAACGTCTCTGGGCGGATCACAAACTCAACTGAATAGTACATAAACAAACTTGCAGTGGACATGTAATATCAGATGAGCACGGAATGACGTATGGACTATCTAAATCAAGACTAGCCTAGTGAGTGGTGCCGAAAAAGCGTGCGAGGTGATTTTGCGTGTAGCGGAAAATCGGTGCATTTCCGGACACAAGTTCCTATGCTAAACTTAATTGTCTTGGTCCGTACTACAAGTCCTCAAACTTTGTAAGGGGAATTTAGACTCGCCCTGTATATTGAAAAACTCCAACATAGTGTTATGAAATGTGGTCAAAATGCTACGAACAATCCAGTTCATAATCGAAATCTTCAAGACACTGTAATATTATATATGAATGACACTTAAGTGAATAACTACAAAAAAATAACACAGCCACAACCTAGACACTAACTCAAACACTCTACAATGAATGGCTAATTTTCTAATTTCAGCATATAGTATTTCTTAGACCAAACAACCTGCGATATACTCACAAGGTTAAGCGCAGGTATGGAAATTTGTTCAAATACGTATATAGGGCTTGTTCAAATACGTATATAGGGCCTACAGAGCTATTCAGAAAGAAGGAACAGACTTCAAACTATTATTTATTCCAAAATACAAAAAAATAAACAGAAACACAATTCCAAAGTTCATCATCATCATAGTACATTCACGAATTTAGGTCATGTGTTAACCTGTTTCGGCCTCAAGAGAAACACCATCCAGAAGTCTTTTGAGTGGACGTCCTGGTCTTCTTCCTGCAGGTTGATATCTTAACATATGTTTGGGTATCCTGTGATCTTCCATTCGATGAACATGTTGCATCCATCTTGACTTATAATCAGAAATTTTGTTTTCTAAAGTTTCCATGTGCAATTCTTCCAAGATGTCTTCATTTTTTTTTTGTGATCTAGTAGTGTGTATCCTGCAGTCCTCCGAAGGTATTTCATTTTCCAAAGTTCATAGAAACAGAAAAGTTTGAAGTTCCGATCACGGCCGCATTTGCGCTGTTGCTTGAAGTTTCTATCACGTTCGCATTGGCGCTGTTGGATTGGAAGAGGAGGAGCAGAAGATCAACTTGATCACCGGTAGGCTCCCAGGTCACCAGACCTAAACCCATGTGATTTTTATCTGCGAGGTTACATAAAAGACCGTGTTTTATCCCTCTATGACTGACACTCACTTGCACTATCGAACCCGTTGGTTCATGGCCGCGCATACATAAGCTCTCCATACATCCCTATCCTGAGCTAATGTTTTTCAATCATTCCCTGTATAATATATTCCCTCAAATCATAGTTAATGTTATTCTCCTACCTCATTCTTGGTCTACCAACTGGGCGTTTTCCCTCTGATGTTCGTACAAGAAGCTTCCATGCACGTCTTCCATTCTCCATTCGTGCCACATGTCCTGCCCATCGCAGTCTACGAGACTTAACTGTTCGTATATCTGGCTTCCTATAAAGACCATGTAGTTCACTCTTATGCAGTCTTCTCCATTCACCTGTCTGTTCATCTCTCTTTGGTCCAAAATGTTTCCTAAGTACTTTATTCTCAAATACTTGTAATCTCCTTTCCTCCCTTAAAGTAAGAGTCCATGTTTCGCATCCATACACTTGGGAGAATAACTTTTATATATCTTCAGTTTAACATTTTTTGAAAGGAGTTGGGACGCCAAGAGTTTCTGTAATGCATAATAGCACGCATCTCCAGAATTGAGCCAATGTTTAATTAGTTTTTGCATCTTGTTCGAATCAGTAAAGATATGTAAGAAAAGGCAAATTCATTTTTTTTTCATGAGAACAACGTTAATAATTTAATTCCTTCGGAATTCGCCTAACTGAGAGGGTTTGTAGGTATCTATATGGCCCACTCTATCCGGTATTACAAGGAACGCGACCTGTCGGGAAAGGATTTTTAAACCCATCATCTCAAACGTACGTTTTTGACCGCAAAAAACGTTAAGAAACCCCGTGTTTATTTTTGTCATAATACAAGAATGTTATTGCGGAATTAAGTTGTTAATATTTTGTGGTTTCTTTGGCAAATTTGAAAGAATTAGAAGTACTGTACACCCATTGGATTTACATAACGCACATTCGCCCAAGCAACTATTGTTTTGTTTGATAAATTATAACCCTTCACCTCTGACAAATCACGTGATCCATCTGCATACAAGTGCATTTTTTTGTCTTCAAAATTAGGAAACTTATGATTTGTGTATGAAATTTATGCAGAGTTATGTAACGCATTGAGCATGCGTCATAACTATAATTACATCACAATTATATCGTAATATAATAATCTTTTTTTTTGTTATTTTAACTAGCTAATACTCCGCGTGTGCTGCTAGCCTAAATAAATTAAATATATTTTTAGTTGAATGAGTGGAACTATACATAAAACATTAAAGAACAAAACAAGAAGAGAAACTATATTGAAGTTTTATAAAACACTATCTAATACTCGGCGTGAGCTGCTACGCCTAAATAAATAATGAGTTTTTACGTTTAGTTGAATAAGTAAAAGGAAAAATAATTATAAATTTATATCGTTATTACTTTTAGATACCCCGTACTGATTACCCGGCGTTGCCCGGGAATCTACGTATCCCGATGTATTTGGCATTAATGATCTGAAAGACAAAATTCATTATTTTGAGTTATCCGTGCTGCTGCTTTGCTTGCCCGGGAATCTACTTATCCCGATCTTCTTGGCATCAATGAAAGAAAAAAATGGTTAATGTGAGTTATCCATAAAATATAGGCCTAAACATATGCTGTCACGTAGATGAATATGGCTGGAAAGTACGTGAATACGGAACAGACAATTCAATCCCTATACCTTCCATGGTATTAATAAGCTGTTAGTTTATGCTGATGATGTAGTACTACTGGCCGATAGCGAGGAGATACTAAAGGCCAACACGCACACACTATTGAGTAACACTAAGAAATTGGGACTGGAAGTAAATATCAATAAAACTAAATATATGGTCACTCATAGAAATAGATTATATAATGGAAATGGACAGCTAATGACAAATGAGGGAAATTTTGAGGAAGTGGCTGAATTCAAATACTTAGGAACAATAATCACAAACAGGAATGAGATGCACAAGAAATTAAACATAAGCTCAATTCTGGAAATGCGTGCTATTATGCATTGCAGAGACTCTTGATGTCCCAACTCCTTTCAAAAAACGTTAAGCTGAAGATATATAAAACTATTATTCTACCAGTTATATAATATGGATGCGAAATATGGACTCTTACTTTAAGGGAGGAAAGGAGATTACGAGTATTTGAAAATAAAGTTCTTAGGAAATGTTTTGGACCAAAGAAAGATGAACAGATAGGTGAATGGAGAGGACTGCATAACAGTGAACTACATGGTCTTTATAGGATGCCAGATATAATGAGAACAGATATGTCACGTAGACTGCGATGGGCAGGACATGTGGCACGAATGGGGAATGAAAGACGTGCATAGAAGTTTCTTGTAGGAAAACCAGAGGGAAAACGCCCAGTTGATAGACCAAGAACGAGGTGGGAGAATAACATTAACTATGATTTGAGGAAAGTAGATTATAGAGGGGATGATTGGAAAACATTGGCTCAGGATAGGGATGTATGGAGAGCTTATATCCGCGCGGTCATGAACTTCCGGGTTCCATAATGCCAGTAAGTTTGTAATAATTATTAAAATGATTACTGTTATTATTATCCGTACCCATTTCTTACTGTCATAGGCGAATGCGTATTCTAACTCAAGTTTGTGCTTGCAATTTCTAGCAATATAATCAACTAGATGTATAATAGATTGCGTTATACTTATTAAAGGAAACTTTATATAAATACGTTTCTACTGATTTCTTATTTTTTATTGTTTTCAAGATATTCTTATCTAGTGAAATTGTTAACAGAAAGTTCATTTGAGTGTCAGTTTACTGGATTCAAGTTTTAAACACCCATAATATTTTTTCCTCTTTCTTACAGAAATATTTCACACTTGTTGCAATCCATAATACAACACAATTATAATATCATCAGCCTTACTTCGCTTCGTAGAAAGTAACGAGTCCTCAAGCCACGTGTATCATCAAACAAATTAACACATTATTTTAAAAAGAGACTTCGGACAATCTTAAAACTTAAGGGAGAATACGTAATCTTATAAAAGTTAATTGTTTATAAACATGAAAAAGTAATTTTCTTCATACCCGATGTTGTAGTAACATTTTGAAGAAGGATTTTTGTCCCGAAAAAGAAGTACTGGATCAGGTTGGATTTAATTTTCGGTAGAGCTGGATTCTCTTCTTAGGGTCGGAATTTGGTACACTGGATAGGAAAACACTTCAAAATTACTAAAAAATGTTTCTTGTAGAAATAATTGTAAATTTATTCACTTCTTAATTTCCCAGCAGATTAAGTAAATGTAGGTGGGATTATTCTTCACCATCAATTAAAAATAAATTATTTTCCTTTTCTTGAATCAATTATTATTCTTGTAGTAAATATTACTTTTTATCTGTAGAGCTCTTCTTATTACTGCTATTTTTGTTGAAAGTTGTATGCAGATTGACTAGTGTCATTCGTTTATAATTTTAAGACCATTATTACATCACATGATGTTATATTTAAATTCTATTGGCTAATAGTCCTTTAAATATAAGGTTTAATTTGATTTGTTAAATAAGAAAGTTAATTATTTCAACATCCAATCAGAGTTTAGTTTACTTTCATTTAAGAATATAAAGTTAGGCAGGTGTTCTTATTACAGTTATAATAGAAGGATTTATAATTTTGACAACAATGACTTAAACAATTTTTAAAAGCATTATTTACAAAACTGTTATGTAGTACAATTTCTTTAATTGTTACTGATACATTTTTAATCAACAATAACCAACAATGAATTATTTAGATGATTTTATTTATCTAAGTTATATTTAAATATTAAAAGAATTTTAAAATACAACATCAATAAATTTAACTTTTATATTCATTATAATATTAAAATTCTGCTTTAAACGGCACCCTAATTACCGTAATTAGGGTTCGAGATAACTCTAATGCTTTTCACAATAAGTGAACCTATTAATGAGTGTCAAAAAATATTAACATTATTCACTTCTACAAATATTCAGTTTTAAATTAAACATAGACTTAATTCTGGAATCGCATCCTATTGTATGTCATCCCAATTTATCTCGAAACAGTTACAATATGAATAGTCCTATATAAAACGGTTATAAGTATAAAGAGGATTTTTAGATACCATATAAGAATGCAGCATAGATTAGTATGTTGTATAAATAGAACATTATATCTTTACCAATTCAAAAGAAACAAATGTAATATTAAAGTAATATTGCTAGATCTGATAAAATGTATTGAGAAAACATTAAGTTATATTATAAAACTGTAAAAAAAGTATGTTGATAAGATGTAAAGACTTATTTATTCATTTACTACAGTATGTTGCAAACTTAATTTTTATCATGTAAAAAATCTGCTCCCTAGTTATAATTTACTTCAAATTATATGATATGCATGTGAAACATGGCCTTACATATTAAAAGAGGAGAAAATATTACGAATATTCGATAATATTTTTTTAGAAAAAATTTGGCCCAAAATGTAGGCCTACAGACAACTCTTGGAGAAGCCTGCATAACAGTGAGCTACATGATATTTATGGGAAAAACCAGATGTAGTAAGAATAGTTCAGTCTCGTATACTGCTATGGGTAGGATCTCATGCACGAAAGAGGAATGAAAGAGGGACATAGAAACTTCGAAAACCAGGGGGAACTCGCCGAGAAGATAGTCCAAGATTGAGGTGGGAGTATAACAATAACCATGATTTAATGGGGATGATTTATACAGCGGATGATTGGAAAGTATTTGCTTAAAATAGGGATGTATGGAGAGTTTACATCCGCGCGACCATAAAACTCTGGGCTCTATAAGCAGTTCTGCTAAAACTTACCACTGTGAAAAGATGTCCCCTCCTACCCACATCAGGTGCACTCCCAATGAAACAACCGAAGAAGTAAATTGCTGTCCCACGTTTTGGTGACATTTTGAAGTAGTAATTCTCTTCATGCCCGACGTTGTAATAATATTTTGAAGAAGGATTTGTGTCCCGAAAAAAAATTACTGGTTCAGGTTGGGTTTAATTTTCGGTACAGCCGGATTCTCTTCTTAGGGTCGGTAGTTGGTACACAGGATAGGAAAACACTTCAAAATCATAAAAAAATTTTATTGTAGAAATAATTACAAATTTATTCATTTCTTATTTTCCCAGCAGATCAAGTAAATGTAGGTGGTATTATTCTTCAGCGTCAATTAAAAAAATTAATTCCCTTCCTTTCTTAAATCAATTATTTTTATTGCATTAAATATTACATTTAATCTGGAGAGCTGTATAGTTTATACCTTTGTTGAAAGTTGTATGCAGATTGAATAGTGTAATTCTTTTATAATTTTAAAGAACATTATTGCATCACATGATGTTATATTTAAATTCTATTGGTTAATAGTTCTTTAAATATAAGGTTTAATTTGATTTGTTAAATAAGAAAGTTAATTGTTTTAACGTCCAATCAGAGTTTAGTTTACTTTCATTTAAGAATATGAAGTTAGGCAGGTGTTCCTAGTACAGTTATAAAAGAAGGCCTTACAATTTTGACAACAATGACTTAAAACAATTTTTAAAAGCATTCTTTACAAAAACTTTAATTGTTACTGAGAAATTTTTATTCAACAATAACCAACAGTGAATTATTTAGATGATTTTATTTATTTAAGTTATATATTTAAATATCAAAAGAATTTTAAAATACAAAATTATTAACTTTAACTTTTACATTTATTATGATATTAAAATTCTGCTTTACAACACAAGTGAGTACCAGTGTCTTACCTTGTCAGCCCATCCGACGCGACTAGGGTTGAATAGAAGAGACAGGGTTTTTTTTCACACCTACTGAGCACTTATTAAAGGCCCTGTTCCATAGTGTCACTAAGAGTTAGATATATTTTCTGCCATACCTGGTATATCGATAAGCGTTACTTTGAAAGCATTATTACGTATTGATATTATGTTGCTAATTGCTTAGATTTCATAGCTGCTTGGAGGTGCTGACCTACACACCATAAATATCTACGATAATTGAAACGACAAATGACTGACGATATTATGGTGTTTGTTAATGACGTAACAGTGATGGGTCAGTGACCTTGTATTTGGTTGCACTTCTCCCCGAGTTAAATTGTACTTCTGATGTTCACTTTCTTTTTCTCCATAATTACACCAATTTTCATACAAATTGCATGCGCATCATTTTGCGTGATATCAATAAATGACATATTTATTTAACAAACTTATCCAAATAGGGTCTCTATTACTACGTGTATAGGTTCATTATTTTTTTTTGCGTGATAGTGCGTTTTGTCGTACTTACAGCAATGGCGACCATGATTGATATTTGAAGAGAAAAATTATACGCTCAGACCGGGACTTGAACCCGGGACCCTTGGTTCTCTAGACCAAGTGCTCTACCAACTGAGCTACCTGAGACAAGTACCGATCTAAACGCAAATCTTTCTCTTATACATTGTAATGATTGATAGTTCAACTTCCTACATTTCGGGGTTGCCAACTTAAATAACTAAACTGAATAAAATAACTATACTGTAATATTACATATTGCAAACACGCGTGTGGGAAGTAAAACCACTGCCCTCTATGTATACTACATACAATGTATATATAAAAAAATATCCAAAAGGTAGTGTTAATATATATTATATGAAACAAATCACTGCATTTTAAATGAACTGAACTTTATTTAAAACAATATAAAACAATAAATACATAATTTCCGCCATTTTACCACTAAATTGGTCTCACAGCCTCCCTGTTATTTCAACTAATAAACATTGTCCACACTGTTAACGTTAGTCAGATGTTTACAACGAATGCAAATATTCCCAACAAAGATGTTATTATTTTACTATTATTTATTATTTTGAAAACACCATCGCGCAAAAAATAATATACAACGAACGTTTGTGAAGTGTTTACAGAATCTCAGAAATTAAAAACCTCGCTATCGCTCGGTTTTTAAACATTTTCCTCACTTCTGTAAAAACCACTTCCCAACCTCGCATCTTAATATAGGCCTACTATTGTTTGTATATAATATGCAGTGCTCCAGGTTGTCATTTTGACATTTCTGGTGTTCTCCCCTGGCATTGGCGTATTATAACCCAGTTCTGAGGTTCGGGCGCCTGGAAGGCGGGGTATTGCTGCTCCGATGATATGATGGATGATGATGATGAGCGTGGTGCGCTAGAAGAGTCATGCATAGTCTAAAAAGAACAACCTGAGACAGGATTTTAGAAAGAAACAGCAACAGGTACTCATTCTCTCTTTCGCACAGAAGACAATTACAAATGACAAATCCTACCCCTAACTCCAGGCAAACGAAGCAGGTAGTCATCTCAAGTTATTCCTCAGACAGTATACTCCTAAACTTGATCTAAGACGAATATGAATGATGATGATTATGATGGCCAGATGATGTTCGTAGACACTTTAGGCCTTAAAGCTTTCTTAAATTTGTCTTTTAGGCGAGGAATGAAAAAATGGAAATATATTCATAAAAAGTTGGTGTAACACGCCCATAATAAATACATACCATTGGACGTATTAGATTAGATTTATTTAGCCTGGTGGAGTTAAGGCCATGTGGCCTTCTCTTCCACTCACCAGGACAAACATATATTACATCAGAATATAACAATCTTAATTAACTCTAATATTAAACACTAAGTAAAAATTTGATCAAAAGATAATATCTAATATATTACGATCTATAATACAACCAGTTAATATTAGTTAAAATTAAGACTAAAACTAATAATAAAATGTATACAAGCAAGGCATATTAAATTGTCCCTGTCTAGTGTATATGAAAAACAAAGGAAAATAATAAGATATAGAAAACTAATTTTACGATTATACAATATTTAAAACAAAACAAATAAAAATATTTGTTATTCTTAATATTATTTTCATAAATAATTAAATATATTAATATTGCTAAAAGAATACTATCAGTGAGGTGTATAAGTTAGTTTGCCCCCCCAAAAAAAACTCACCCAGGAAACTTGTCACGGCCGAGACTCGAACTGGGGCCCGTTGGTGTCTAGCACGTTACCTTGAGACCACAGCGATGGACCTATTCACTAAATAATAAGGAGTATAGCCTAAAAAAAGATTTTAAACCAAGTATAATTGACAATAGAGAAGGAAACAATAAGAACATTAGATATAAGCCTATAAAGAAAATACTCAGGCCTACATGTTTTGAATGTATGTAATAGACATAGAACAAGATGGAACTAGAATGTATGTGAAAGGGTAATTCTAAAAGAAGGGGAAAATCAAGAACCAGGTTTTGGAGACTGACCATAAATATTATTTTTAAAGATTGAGCCCTTAAATGTGGTTGTTACAATTTATGGTATGAGATCTTTACCAAATCCTATTTGCTTCAGGAATTATTTTTTTTAGGTTTATATATATCCATCCATCCATCCATAGTAATTCTGCCCGAGGGCAGGTCTTTCGCTGTAATCATAGCATTTTCATGCTATGCTTTGCAGCTATACTAGGGAATTATAGGTGTGATAGCTTCCCGTTGCTTTCCACACCGGTGAAGGATGTTGATGATGATAATGATAAGGATGAGGATGATAATGACAGCCAGGTGATTTTCGCGGACGTTTGGGCCCTAGACTACCCGACATTTGTCTTGCAGGTGAGGAAAAACCCCGAAGAAACCTCCCCAGGAGCCTGTCCCGACGACCGGGAATCGAACACGCGCCCGCTGCGTGACAAGGTAGCATGCTACCACGAGACCACAGCGGTGGACATATACATATGACATGAAAAGAAAAATAAACGGATGTCCGGGATTTGAACCGAAACCTCTAACTCTATAGGTTAATGCGATAACATCTTCACTATCCAGGCTCCCAGTGCAAACATTTATTTTTGTCTCCTTACATACAATTTTCTATCATAAGAGGCAGCGGGACATCGGTCGCAGTGTCATCTTACAGTGCCTTCAGTATAAGTCGTAACCTAAGCGCCTGGCAGCCAGCTGGCATGCCAAGCGGTCAAATCATCCTCGTTTCCCGGTCAGTGAATTGGCGGGCGGGCGGCAAAGCATGTTCTGTTAACATTTTTCTACCCCTATTGATTGTTACTTGTGTAACTGTAATATATAGGCGTGTTTCCCGATTCTTTTTTAACCAACTTGTGAATTTGTGTTTAGTTGTGAGGTTGTGACTGTGGTGATTTCAGTTTAACATGGTGCATCTGAACAGAGGGTACTTTTACTAATGACAGATACAAAGAAGAAATCTTACAAAAGTTGTTGCCGTAAAATTTGTCGTCAATTCTCTAACGCAAGTGTCCCAAATGAAGCCAGGATTTCAAATCCTGGAACATTAGAGGAACTAAAAGAAAATATTCGAACTGTGAACTTCAACATTTCAAGGCATTCCGGAGTCGTTTATTTACAAGCCAACGTATTGTCTACACCAATATGCATTCTATGCAACCACCCAGAACAAGAAAAACCTCAACAAATGTGCAGTCGTCAAAGAGGAAACTTCCAAAACTTCAAAGTATTGGAGAGCAAGACTGCTAATGACTTCAGTGTTATTGTTTATCTGGTTTAACTTGGCAAAGAGAGATGGAGATATAAGGGCAGATCCTTGACCGCCGACAACACTGGTGCGAGTGAGAGAGGTGAGCACAGCTGTCTCTTTCTACAAATTGCTTGCAAAGTTAAGCCACATGAACTATAGATGCAGCACATTAGACACCAACTGACCAACCAACATTTGAAGGCAGGAATTAAATAGCGTGTTCCAAAAACTTCTTCGTCGATGTGAACATTCCATTGAAGCTAAAGGAAGTAATTTTGAAAATATTTTGTCATAAGGTATCGGTAAGGAATAAATAGCACAAAAATAGAATTTATTCCATTGCAATCTCTAGCCCCCCCCCAGGAGCTATCACCTTGACGTGGTGGGGGGGGGCTTAGTACCCGATGAACCAGACGACTCTACTGGGGAAGATTGACTTAGGTTAATCTTGCTGGTGGGTAAGAGGCGAGGGGAACTAAGTATAGCTCACAACGAAGGAATGGCGTCTGTATCCATATTGGGCGGCCACATCTTCGTCAAGTCTTCAACGTCAACAGGGCGACAAGGAATAGCACAGCTAAACTTGTAGGGCTTGAAGAGCGGAAGAAGCAGCCCTCTCTTGGGGGGTGGATACCCAGAGGAGCATGTTTGGAGGCTCAGAGGAAGCAGCCCTTCCACCATCCTTGTCCTGCGAAGCGCTCGTAACGCTTCCAGGAGACATTTATCTTACTGAGAAGCTTCATTACAGACAGAAATGGATTGATCATATGGATGGAATGAGTAAGGAGAGATATCCATTGTTAGCCAGAAAGTATCAAGCAAGAGGAAGGCGTGATGTTGGAAGACCTAGAAGACGTGGGCTGATGCAATATGAAGTCGGAACGGGCAATTGCCTAATCCCTGGAGTGATGATGATGATGATGATGCAATCTCTAGATCCCAGAATTATTTTGAGACTCATATTGGCGAGCCACAGGAAGTTGACTGTGAAAAGAAAGCCATATATGAGCGAACAGTTGACTATTACAAAGATAAATACCAATTACAAGTATAAACTGTCACAGGATTGATGATCGGGGTAAGGTACTATACCAGGATTCTTAGCTAATTTTGGAATTCCTTAGATTGGATAGAGTATATCTTTCTAAAGTTGTCATCGCTGCCATTAGAGGATCAATTTCAATTTTATGAAACCATCTTTACAAAATTTCTCCGTTATAGAATATACTTACAATTACAATTTGAAATTGTTTAAATTTATTTACATAATGTATTTCATCAATTTAGAAAATTAATTGTCTGTATCACTTTGTCCTTGTGACAATCCTCTATTGAGGAAAGTTTTATATAATAACAAATTTCAGAGCTACGTAGATGTATTTGGTCAGATTGCCATATGAGATCCGTAAGACGAGAGCAGTTGCCAGGCGCTAGGGTCGCGGTCTTAAAATGAAAATCCTCTATAAATAAATAATAGTTTTGAAAAACTTAAGAACACGCTTTATTAGAAAACTAAAAAATGAAAAATAATTTTAATTTTCAATACGCTTGGAATAAAATAAAGTGGTCAACAAAAAAAATCATCTCCAACACATACAGAATAAAATTAGAGTTATCAACAAAAAGAAAATAATTTTACCATCAAAATCGTGGGATGCTTTTTATGATTTTTACATTTTCTTCTTAGAGAGCTTACTTTTACCAATATCTGTTTATTATCAAATATTAATTGATATAGAGCACCCCCACGCTTTTGATGGTAAAATTATTTTCTTTTTGTTGATAACTCTAATTTTATTCTGTATGTGTTGGAGATGATTTTTTTGTTGACCACTTTATTTTATTCCAAGCGTATTGGAAATTAAAATTATTTTTCATTTTTTAGTTTTCTAATAAAGCGTGTTCTTTTAGTTTTTCAAAACTATTATTTATTTTTTATTTTTTAGTTTTAATATTTTACAGAATAAGATAAAAATGTAAATATCTTTAAATTCGATACTATTGTAGTATGAGCTAAAAGTAATACTCTTCTATAAAAAAACCCTCCCAGCCGGATTTGAACCAGCGACGTACGGATTACTGAGATTATATACCACTAAGAGTTCACTGCTCTACCAACTGAGGTCTTAAACGATTGACTAAAAACTAGATAAGTCCGCAACCTATTATACCAGTTTTCATTTTTTTGATTTTCGGATGATTCTGGTCGGGATTTTAGAAACAAAATATGAAATTATTGTATTGTCACGGGTCCTCTAAACGTATACAAAGTTTCAAGTCGATCCAATGTTTCTAAGTGGGTGAAAATCGCTTTGAAAGATTCCGTTACATTGATAAAAAACACTCTTTTTGATTTTCTGATGATTATGGCCAGGATTTTAGAAAATAAATATGAAATTATTGTATTGTCACGGGTCCTCTACAAGTATACAAAGTTTCAAGTCGATCCGATGATTTTAAGTGGGTGAAAATCGCGTTAAAAGATTCCGTTACATAGATAGATAGATAGATAGATAGATAGATAGATAGATAGATAGGTAGATAGATAGATAGATAGATAGATAGATAGATAGATAGATAGATAGATAGATAGATAGATAGATAGATAGATAGATAGATAGATAGATAGATAGATAGATAGATAGATAGATAGATAGATAGATAGATAGATAGATAGATAGATAGATAGATAGATAGATAGATAGATAGATAGATAGATAGATAGATAGATAGATAGATAGATAGATAGATAGATAGATAGATAGATAGATAGATAGATAGATAGATAGATACAGGTCAAGCTAATATAAAGCGTGTAAAAAGCAAGCTTTTTTAAGGCACCCGGTACTAATTTCATTGCAATTTGGTTTTAAAATATGTAACATACAAAAATAATTTTTCAGGTTATCCTTAAGTTACGTGCATAGAAATTATGTCACTAATTAAACAACTTTTTAGACATTTCTTAATGAGTAAATTAAAATACAAAAAATAAAATAAAAATCCAACTTCTTAAAAGTTTTGTCTTCGTACAATTTTCATATAAACTACTTATCCAATTGTTTCCAAAATTTAGTATGTTATTGTCCATAGGTCATTTGACAATAATGTTTTCTTGTGTCCATATATGGATTGTGATTTATTCCCCGCTCAGGCCCCGAAGATGAAATATAGGGTTCCAATATCCTTATGATTAGTTGAAAATAATCATCGCTTCAAGCAGTAGAATGGCTGAGATCAGGTGAAAGATTGTAAATCTTTTAAGGAGGTAAACTCTTCTATTTTTTTAAAAAATTCGAATACCAAAAAAAGTTTGTTAAAAATTTTGCATGCAATTTTTTTTTCAAATACTATCAATAGCACAAATATAAATTTACCTTATTATTATATAGCTCTTTAAACTGCATATCCATGCCAAAAATTATTCTCCTATCTTTCATAGTTTCAGAGAAAAGTGTACCAAAATATGAAAAATTCAAGTTACGGGAAAAATACAAAAAACAACAAAAAATGTGCACATTAGCAGAACACAAAGACACAATTTTAAAAATAAATTTTTATGGGATTAAATGTCCAAAATTGACAAAATAATATTACAGATCGATAAAATAGACCTTCCTAGAATTTTTTAGCAAAAAAAAATATTTTTTTAACCCACATAAGTTGTGGGAGCCATTAATGAGAATATGTTTCTACATAGCAGTAACACTCTTATATTTTTTGTGAGAGAAAGAGAGGGCCAACTACCACCATCACCTAACATTAGTTCAATAAATACATAGGTTCAATACATAAACTATAGTATTGTGAAAGAAAGATATTAACTGTACGTTTAATTAATATCTTGTTTCTATTATATGAAAAGAGAAACTGTAACTCGTTAAAATGGCCATGATTTATATTTATTTCATTATTTTAAGAAATTAAAATAATTTTGAAAGTTAAAGCCATTAACATTACTTATATCGATGTTTTCACTGAGAAGTAATGTCATTTAAAAGTAGAAATGAAAGAACCGACGATATAAAAGTCGCAAGATATGACAGAGATTTTGTAATTTGCATCCTTGAAATATTGTAATAACAGATTGTATTAGTTGTCAGGAATAAACAGAAGCAATTGCATAAACATTATGAGTGAGAAATTGCAGTTACTTGCCCTTGTGTACTCTTGCATTTTGTTTATGAGATGTCTGTTAGAAAGCGGATCATTCACTCTCACTTCCTGGTCACTCAGGGAATTTCCACTTCACTATATCTGCTAACAAAACAGGATTAGATCTAAGTTCAATACCCACTGTAGATGTGCACAGATAAATCACTAAATTTGTTAGTTATATTTGTATTTTATTCTTTTAAAACTTTTTTCCAAAAAAATCTTCTTATTATTCTTAATCATAATTTGTAGGATTTTCATCCTGTTTATTTCCAAAATCACTCCTCGGAGGAAGACGCATTGGATGTGCATTCACTGTCTATCCATCTCTTGGCTGGTCTTCCTCTTGTTCTTTTCCCGTTTTGTAGATTTTTTAGGTATTCAATTCTGTATACATTAATTTGGTGTATATGTTATGGTTTAGGCAGCGTAAGCCATTTAAGCGTCCAGAAAGTTCTGAAAAAACATGTTTTAACTAGAAAAGGTGATTTTTAAGGGTGAAGGGATTGAGTATTACAACTCTCTTATAGCCTAAACCCCTCCTGGGGGAACTCCTGAACATTTGCAAAAAACCCCATCAGAATCGGAAGAACGGTATAGCAGCGCATAAAATACGAACAAACAAACTTTCATTGTTATATATTAGAGTGTTTATAAAACAATAGAAAAACGATAAGCAGAAATTACTTGAATTTATGTCAGATTTCACAATAACATGTTTATAATATAACCACTGTGTTTAAATCAGGGGGAGAAAAATTGATGGACAAGATACGCTGGTTGCTTAGTATGATTTGGGAAAAAGAAGCTCTTCCAGATGAATGGAAGGAATCAATTATCGTACCAATTTATAAGAAAGGAGATAAAACTGATTGCAACAACTACAGGGGCATCTCATTACTTTCAACTTCGTACAAAATTCTAACAAATATATTAGTAAGCAGACTTACTCCCTATATTGATGACATTCTAGGAGATCATCAATGTGCATTTAGAAGAAACAGGTCTACAACAGATCAGATTTTTAGTATAAGGCAGATTTTAGAAAAGAAATGGGAATATTGGTACTGTACAACAACTATATGTAGACTTCAAAAAAACATATGATCCAATTAAGACGGAGAAGTTATATAGTATCCTGCTGGAGTTCGGAATTCCTAAAAAGTTAGTTAGACTTATACGAACGTGTCTAAATGGCTCAAAGAGTAGGGTGCGTGTAGGCAAACAGTTTTCAGACACTTTTGAAATCCAGAATGGGTTGAAGCAAGAAGATGCACTATCTCCTCTACTATTTAATTTTGTACTAGAGCATGCCATTAAATCTTTAGAGAATGAGGAAGGCTTACAACTGAATGGTATTAATAAGCTGTTAGTTTATGCTGATGATGTAGTACTACTGGCCGATAGCGAGGAGATACTAATGGCCAACACGCACATACTATTGAGTAACACTAAGAAATTAGGACTGGAAGTAAATATCAGTAAAACTAAATATATGGTCACGCGTAGAAATTCAGTATATAATGGAAATGGACAGCTAATGACAAATGAGGGAAATTTTGAGGAAGTGGCTGAATTCAAATACCTAGGAACAATAATCACAAATAGGAATGAGATGCACAAAGAAATTAAACATAGGCTCAATTCTGGAAATGCGTGCTAGTATGCATTGCAGAGACTTTTGATGTCCCAACTCCTTTCAAAAAACGTTAAGCTGAAAATATATAAAACTATTATTCTACCAGTTATATTATATGGGTGCGAAACATGGACTCTTACTTTAAGGGAGGAAAGGAGATTACAAGTATTTGAGAATAAAGTTCTTTGGAAATTTTTGGACCAAAGAGAGATGAACAGACAGGTGAATGGAGAAGACTACATAACAATGAACTACATGGTATTTATAGGAAGCCAGATATAATAAGAACAGTTAAGTCTCGTAGACTGCGATGGGCAGGACATGTTGCGCGTATGGGGAATGAAAGACGTGCATGGAAGCTTCTTATAGGAAAGCCAGAGGGAAAACGCCCAGTTGGTAGACCAAGAATGAGGTGGGAGAACAACATTAACTATGATTTGAGGGAAGTAGATTATACAGGGAATGATTGGAAAGCATTAGCTCAGGATAGGGATGTATGGAGAGCTTATGTCCGCGCGGCCATGAACCTACGGGTTCGATAGTGCCAGCGAGTAAGTAAGTAAGTAAGTTCTCGAAATAGCTTGCTGTCTTGTCACCCAGCGGGCTAGGGTTCAATTCCCGGTAGGATAAGCTTCCTGGGTGATATTTTTTTCGGCGTTTTTCCTCACCTGTAAGACAAATGTCAGGAAACTTTAAAGCCCAAACAGTCCCCGAATGTCAACTGACCATCATTATCATAACAAACATATTCATTAAGTTTAGGATTAAGGCTCTCCTGGCGCACCATTATCATCTATCATTTATCATCGGGACAGCGTACTTCCGCCTTCTAGGCGCTTCAACCTCAGAGGTGGGTTACAAAAATGCCATGTCAGGAGAGAATACCAGACTGTCGAAATGGCAACATGGTGGCAGTAAAGTAAAGTAAAAAAGTAAAGTGTTCCCACTACAGGCCTCGTGAGGGCCTTGGGGTAGTGGGAAGTTAAGTCTCCCACTTTTCTAGACAATCGGCACTCGATGTCAGCCGGGTTGTCAGCCCTGCATGACGGCCGCCTTTACTCCAGAACAAGCGTCTGGTACCCATTTCCGTTAGAGGCTGAGTCGACCCCAGGGCCATAGTGCCAGAAGATTTGGGTCAGTTTAAAAATCCTGACCCCACACTGAATATAATATATAATTACTCACAGTTTTACCTGATTTTGTTTTCATTGCAGTCCGAAACATTTAAATAAGTGGTACGATAAATTATTGTTTCGCCAATTTAAGGGTTATACTAATTATCCTTGGGGTTATGGCCTTTCAAGGGAAATTCCCAGTAAGAAGTAAAATTTGATTCAGAATTCAATATTAGAGCAAGTTAATTCATTTAAATACTTAGGATATAATCTAACTTATAATGAGGAATGTGATATATCCTTTAAAATACAAAACTATAATAAAGCTTTAAGAATTATCAACCAAGTTTTTAAACCATCAAAAGTGCAGAGACACACAATAATGAAAATCTATAAAATTCTCGCTAGACCCATAATCTGTTATGGCAGTGAAGCTTGGGCCATCAGAACTCAGGATGATCGTCATATTACAGCCACGGAGATGAAATTTCTGCGACGAACTGCAGGTTATAGCCTTCTAGACCACCAAAGAAATTCAACAATAGCCAGAGAGTTAAACACCTGAATACCTCCAAGAATATAGAAACAATTGGCTAGCCCATATTCAGCGCATGGATCGTCACAGAATACCAAAACAAATTCTTCACTACATTCCTCGAGGCAGAAGATCTGTGGGTCGACCTTTTCGGAGATGGCGGGAGACCGTAACCGGCCACTGGGTCTAATACTTGAAAGGACGATGATGATGATCCTTGGGGTTAATTAACCAAGCAACGACGAGCCACAGTAGTTCGTTAGTATATAGTAGACTATATCATTCTGGTCGGAATGTTAAATGAAATGTTCTCTTTGCTTTGTGCAGATCAGTCCACAAGAGTCGTACAGAGAAAGTATTGCTATATTTTAGTATGAACTAGAGAAAGTGTTAAATGGAATAATACCCACTGACTCACGGGTACTGCATCTCACCCTCGGATGTGGCCTGCACCTGGAGTACATGTTTAAAAAGTATGACTGGCAGGACAGCTCTCGAAGATTCAATTATTTCTGAAGTGTTTGCTGTCAATAGATATTACGTGAGGTTTAAGGAATCAGGTTTGCTAGCATAACTCAATCCCTCAACTTTAGTTTCATTCTTCTTAACCAGATTTCTCTTCTCACGAGTCTGAGTGGATCCCGTTACATGACTCTAAGGATAATAACATGCGTTTCCAGAGATAGGCCTATGTTTAATTTATTTTCAACCTGTTTGATGTTCATTATTTTCGTTCTTACCAATAATAATAATAATAATAATAATAATAATAATAATAATTATTATTATTAGTATTAGTATTACTATTATTATTACTATTTTTTATTTCGGGATTGTTTCTGTTATTTACACAGGTATCCTCAATTAAAATATACAATTTTGTTTTCTTCCACACTTCCCGGTCTTGCGTGCCTGCTTCTGTCATATTTATCTTCTTCATGTTGTCTTGAAAAATAATAATAATAGTAATAATAATAATAATAATAATAATAGTAATAATAATAATAATGTATCCATAGTAATTCTGCCCGAAGGCAGGTCCTTCACTGCAATCATAGCATTTTCATGCTATGCTTGCAGCTTTACTAGGGAATTGTAGGTGTGGTAGCTTCCCGTTGCTTTCCACACCGGTGAAAGATGATGATGATGATGATGATAAGAATGATGATGATGGCCATATGATTTCGGGGACCGTTTGGGCCTTAAAGTTTTCCTGACATTTGTCTTACAGGTGAGGAAAAACCCCGATAAAAACCTCATCCAGAAAAACTGCCCCGACCGGGATCGAATCCGGGCCCGCTGCGTGACCAGGCAGCACGCTACCTCGAGACCATAGCGGTGGACGTAATAATAATAATAATATTATTATTTTATTATTATTATTATTATTATTATTATTATTATTATATTATTATTATTAAAATGACAAAATATACTAGATCTTTTATTGATTTTCGTTCGTCCAGCTGGGGACATGGGTGCTACCTTGTGGGAAGTTTCTTAACCAGATTATTTCAATTACGCTCATTTCCGTACAGATATCAGCGAGTGACATGTGTCTAGTACATCGCATTGAGGAGACATCTAGTAAGAAACTGAGGTATTACTTGGATGGAGAAAGATCGGTTAAAATTTTCAAAGGCCTTTCCGTTCAGGCTTGAAGTGCTTTTACAAGTCAGAAAATTTCAGGTTCGGGACCCCACGGCTTAAGGTCCTTCCCGGAGAAGTCACCCTGTACTTCGATTTACTTCGAAATTACAATAGGAAATATAAAAATCAGGACTGATGCTCATTCCTGTGAAATTAATGGTCACATGAAATTAAAATGAATATAGAAATGATCTTCCTATGTTATTTAATGCTACTTTCTCGGATGAACTAGGACTTCACTGCAGTGACAACTCCCACAGATTCGCATTCATTTTAATTACAAAGAACTCTAATGTTAGAGATCTCTAATAACAGAGATATTCTCTCTCATAATCCAATGACCACTGTTATTACCTAGGTTAAATACAACTCATTATGCAAATGCAATTACAGGTAAATGAACTTAACAGAATTGTGCTTGCGGTATCAAGAAATGATGATAAAATCTAAGAGTGTCAGCTACATCATTTAATTAAGAAAATATTGTGTTACACTTTAATTATTATAAAATGTGCAGGTAATGGCAGTTATAATTATTGGAGTTATACCTTTTGTACCGGTTGACATGATTCTCAGTAATGTAATTGTCTATTGGCCTCGTTACGAGCAGGACAAGTCTAGTGGTGGGGCTGCCACCTTAGAGCCTCTAGACATGCTCTTCTGTGTATTATCCCCGCACAAAGAGTTGCTCCTTCCGACTTCAAGTCGTTGGAGACTTCGTTAGACTAGACTAGACTATGTGATGGAAGCTGGATCATTTTTCCAAAACGTATCCCTTCCCCGAGCAGCCAATGATGAATCCAGTTTCCTGGAGGCATCCTCGGCAATCGAGAGAGGAACCGTATGGTCCATGAACCATACTTCCGGCTATTTTATGGATTTATTAACCCTCTTTAGCCCTTAGTGTAGATAGCGAGCGCATAACCTAGTGCCGACCCGCAGATCGGAGACAGAGATCCAGTGGTCGGACATTAACAAGCCTTGGTGACGCTGGTCGTAGCTGATGATCTAGTTGATGTTCTGGCCGATACTCCAAGCCGCCAACAGGAAGACCGCCACCGCCGCAGTAGCCGCCAACCCCCAAAGGGGCAAGAGTGGGAGGGCAAGTCGTCATTCCAATCAGAAACGGCTCTTTTCGGATTTAGCTGATCTGTTGAATATTTTAGAATTTTGAAAATTGTGGACATTTATATTTTACTGGTGGACTCTAGGGGACCACTCCGACATTTGTCTTAACACCAAGGGAACCCCCCCCAGGAGCTATCACCTTGACGTGGTGGGGGGCTTAGTACCCGATGAACCAGACGACCGGTGTGTGGAACAATACAGAGAACATTCAAAAATAAAATTAGAAAAGAAACCAAGATAAAAATGTATAATGTTATGGCGGTTCCCACAATATTGTATGGATGTGAAACTTGGGCTCCAGTGAAAAAACAGAAGGATAGAATACAGACGGCGGAGATGAGGTTCCTAAGACAAAGTAAAAGGATGTACCGGTACAAGACTTGATAGAATAAGAAATGAAGATATATGAGAAGAATTGAAAGTACAGCCTTTATTGGATAAAGTCACGAATTACAGACAGAAATGGATGGATCACATGGATGGAATGAGTAAGGAGAGATATCCATTGTTAGCAAGAAATTATCAAGCAAGAGGAAGACGTGATGTTGGAAGACCTAGAAGACTTGGACTGATGCATTATGAAGTCGGAACGGGCAATTGCCTAATCCCTGGAGTGATGATGATGATGATGATGATGATGATGATGACCAAGGGAAACCAGCTAAACCCTTGGTAGAGTGGCTTGAATATAATCGAGTATGGGCTCCTTTTAAACTCTGGAGGAAGAGTTGCCACTTCTGCCAGTTCCGCCGAGTTGAAATATTTTCATCCTCGCCTTCGCTGCCATTGTGGTCTTCGTCCGTGACCCTGGACAAGGGTAAAACGTTACACCTCGCAGTACTGGGTTCTTAGCAGAACTTAGTCACCGACTTAGAGTCAGGTCCACCTCCGCGTCTGCTAAGAGTTGCCTAAGTGGGTTCGGCTTGTGAAATGAGTTTCATGCGCAGAACAGCGGGTTACACCAGATATTATCGGAAAAGGAACACCGATATCTTAAAATAATTGAAGACTACACCAATTTTGGAATATATTAAACAGTACCAACTAAATTTGAAACACTATCTTGAAAGAATGAGTTCAAATCGGATCCCCAAAACTGTTTTTAATTATGTACCAAGAGGACGAAGATCTCTGGGCCGTCCTATGAAACGCTGGAGGGAAAATTTTCTATAGGATCGTAACAGGCCTTGGCCTAATACTTGAAAGGAAGAAGAAGAAGAAGAAGGAAATTCCCTCAAATCATACTTAATGTTATTCTCCCACCTCATTCTTGGTTTACCAACTGGACGTTTTCCCTCTGGTTTTCTTACAAGAGGATTCCATGCACGTCTTTCATTCCCCATTCGTGACACATATCCTGCTCATCGCAGTCTACGAGACTTAACTGTTCTCATTATATCTGGCTTCCTATAAAGACCATGTATTTCACTGTTATGAGCATCTTCTCCATTCACCTGTATGTTCATCTCTCTTCGGTTCAAAAATGTTCCTAAAAATTTTATTCTCAAATACTCATAATATTCTTTCCTCTCTTAAAGTAAGAGTCCTTGTTTCGCATCCATATATTATAACTGGTAGAATTAGATCGGATTAATGTCTGTGTATGATGCAATAGCAAGTCTGACAATTTTGGACAGAAAATAAATGAAGATATTAGAAGATATTTAAATATTTTTAATTTAATAAATAGAATTGACAATATGAGAAACAACTGGTATGAACATGTTAAAATAATGCCTACAGTTAGAATCCCTCAGCTGTTATTAAACTACAAACCAATAGGATATAGAAGTGTTGGACGCCCATTTACTAGATGAGAAGATTCATTAAATCCCACTTGATGTGAAAACAGGTCAGAAGGCCTAATTTCATGAAGCAGAAGAGGACTTTTGTACCTTTCAATTGTTTGGGAGGCTCCACAAGATTGGATCGGATAAAGAATGAATATATAAGAACAGAATTAAATATAATGGTGCGCGGTACAATGGGCTTATGTCAAAAAATCAAACTTTTCTGGACAAGTAAAATAAACTTCAAGGTGAACTCTAAAAAAAAGTATGTTGAAAAATATTCTGTGTTTTAGAATATTTAATTTTATATTAGAAAATACTGAATATCTAGACGAAAATATTTTTAGAGATCACATAGAAGTTACTTTTACTTGTCCCGAAAAGTTCAGTTTTTTACTTAAGTCCATTATACCGCACACCATCCATTGAATAAATATAAAAAAATACAGAGACTATTTAACTCATGTCCCAAATGGGAGTCAATGACCAATCACGTTTCAATGATTTCTGTTTTACAACCAATCAGAGTCGTGTTTCACCAAATATTTATCAGTGTTATAATTACCATATTAAAGAAAGCTCCTCCTTACAATATTGCGTTCCTTTGGCAATAAATAGTATGATCTGGTTGCAGTGATAAACAAATGAAGCAGTAGAAGCGTACCTATCGTTTCTCATTTGTTTTCAAACATCGCCGTTTACATTAGATATATAAATATTTTAAAATAACTATAGTTAAATAATGATTTGTGAGTAAACAGCTTAATTTTATTCGTTAAATAGTCCTAACAAATGCCACTCTTGATTTCCAAATTCTCTAGATAAATTCACTCCTCACTTCGTGAGTCGTGAATTTATCGATAATTGGAAATCACTCGTGGCATTACTTATGATAAATTGTTTAAAGATGTGGAAAGAATGAAAGTTATAAGATTACCAAAATCAGCATTTTACTTCAAGCCGTGAGGGCCAAGAAATGTAGGAAGGCCAGTGAAAGATAGAACTATGAGGTGGAACAGGTAGTTTGTCTAGCCTGTGAAGGGAAGATAAACTACTTGGGTTGCGACAATACTTGTTATTCAGCTCTAAGATATAACAAATACATTAAATAGTTTTCCAAAGGTGTGTGCAACAATTAAAAGATAAAGGTAAAGTGATCCCACAACAGGCCTCATGAGGCCCTTGGGGTAGTAGGAGGTTAAGGCTCCCACTTTTTCTAGACAATCGGCACTTTATGTCAGCCGGGTTGTCAGCCCTGCGTGACGGCCGCCTTTACCCCAGAACAAGCGTCTGGTACTCATTTCAGTTAGATGCTGAGTCGACCATAGGGCCATGGTGCCACCAGAAGGTTTGGGTCAGTTTAAAAATCCTGACCCCAACGGGACTTGAACCCTCGACCCTCCAGCTTGTAGCTCAGTGCCTTAACCACTACGCTACGGCGTGCCCCCCAATTAAAAGATAACTGAAAATAAAAAACACGAATAAACTAATACTCACTGGCACTATCGAACACCTGTAGGTTCAAAGTCAGACGGACATACGCTCTCCACACTTCCCTATCCTGAGCAAATGTTTCCCAATGAAACCCCTGTATGTGTGTGTGTGTGTGCGTTTTGTATATATATATATATATATATATATATATATAGCCATCCATAGTAATTCTGCCCGAGTGCAGGTCTTTCACTGCAATCATAGCATTTTCATGCTATGCTTACAGCTTTACTAGGGAATTGTAGGTGTGGTAGCTTCCCGTTCCACAACGGTGAAGGATGATGATGATGATAACCATATGATTTCAGGGACTGTTTGGGCCTTAAAGTTTTTTTCTGACATTTGTCTTACAGGTGAGGAAAAACCCCGATAAAAACCTCACCCAGAAAAACTGCCCCGACCGGGGATCGAACCCGGGCCCGCTGCGTGACAAGGCAGCACGCTAACTCGAGACCACAGCGGTGGATATATATGACATGATAAAAATAAATGCATGAACGGGATTTGAACCCGGACCTCTGGGTTGGTATCCCAGCGTGCTATCCACTACACCACCAGGCAAATCCAATCCAAACATTTATCCTTCTTATATATATATTCTCCATTATTACTAGATGTCGCGAGAAATCGGTCTTCACTGCCTTCTAGTAGCTGATTGTAACAAGTAAGCAAATTAAAGAGAATATTTTTACTTTATAGCAGTGACGCTTTATATACATATATATATATGTAAAATCACTTCCTCAAATCATGGTTAATGTTATTTCCACATCTCATTCTTGACCAACCAACTGGGCGTTTTGTTTCTGGTTTTCCTACAAGAGACTTCCATGACTCTCTTTCATTCCCCGTTCATGTAATATGTCCTGCCCATCGCAGTCTACGAGACTTAAATATTCTTACTATATCTCGTTTCCTATAAAGATCGTGTAACTTACTGTTATGAAGTCATCTCCATTCACCTGTCTGTTCATCTCTCTTTGTCCCAAAAAATGTTCCTAAGAACTTTATTCTCAAATACTCGTAAACTTTTCTCCTCCCTTAAAGTAAGAGTCCATGTTTCGTATCCGTGTAATACAACTGGTAGAATGTTAGTTTTATACATTTTAAGTTTACGTTTTTTGATTGGAGTTGGGACGACAATAGTCCTTGTAATACATGGGCCTAATAGCAAGCATTTACATAATTGAGCCTATGTTTAATTTCTTTGTGCATAGTAATACTAATAAGAAGAATAGTAATAAAAGAGAGAGAGATACATAGATACATAGAGGATCGATTGATTAATGTCTTTGACATCGTGCGATTCCTAATAGCCAATTTTGTCGGTCCATCCAATCTCCCGGTTGTAGATGTTTCTCCTTCATGTATAAATATACTCCCTGACTCCAGGAAGTTTTAGGTCTTCCTCTGCCTCGTCTTCCCTCAGATTTCCACTCCAAAACGCATTTTGGTAGCTGGTCCTCTTCCATTCGCTGGAAATGTCTGTACCATCTTAATTGCTGAGTTTTAATATAATCTAAAATAGAGTCTTCAATCTTGATGTTTTCCCTTATAACTGAGTGTCTAATGTTCTCTTCTTGAAATTCATGCTGCCCTTCGTATAAAATCCATTTCCGTTGCCAAAAATACTTATTTGTTTTTGTTATTATTATTATTTATTATTATTATTATTATTATTATTATTATATATTGTACTTAGGAAATAGGATCCATGATCATTTGAAATTATTTTCTAAAAAGTATTTTCATAGATACAAACTTAATATCTACATTTCCTCGGGATTCACTAATAGGTTACCCATTCGATTCCAAAATGCGTGCATATATTTTCGAGATACCCTTGTGACGAATATGATACGGCCCTAATAGTGATTAAGGAATATAAGAAATGAATAAATAATGAAGGAACAGAATATAGTTAAAAATAAATTAAGTTTCATGTTGGTAAATAGTTCTCACAAGAAGCGGTTGAAACCCTAAGTAAAAGAGGTCATAAATATGTAACTCCTCAAATTAGACCTGAAATCCTTAATCTGGGTCTAGCTTCAAAACTCACGTTTGGGAGAAATGTCAAACTCCAAATTTACAATCGCGGAAAGCCCAAGCTGGCAAACACGCTCCCTAGCCGTGAGAATAAAATCAAAAGGTAGGTGGTGGTTTAAATAAAAATAGTTACGCCCTTGGAGGACATGTGATTGAATAGTCTAACCAATCAAAATCAGAGTTAGGGTATAGACCATATATGAGAATAATTGGTCCTGACTTCGATACGGAACTCATGAGGACAAAATTTAATACACTTACACTTATACTCGACACTTAGAAGGAAGAAAGGATCTTGATTGTATAGTAAAAAAAAAATATCTTGTAACAACGATTATGGACTTAGGGAAAATCCCCCGAACTCATAAGTCATTTGTTAGTCCTCATTAGCGAAATATCAAAGGCCAGGGACAGAAAAGTTTTGTTTTCACTGTGTAATGTGAATTGGCAGAGATTAATTAAATAAAATAATTCAAATAACTAGTGATTGTCTGTTCCCACGCAACTCTCCTTCCGAACCCGTTATAGATAGGAGTCTCAGCGCTCACCCTGAAACAGGAACCGACTAGCTACCGAGGAAGGGCAAGTAACAATTCACAATAAAATCAAAGTGAAACCCTAGTGACATTTAACAGCCACTCCAAAATACCGCCCCACCCTGTATAAATGGAATTGAATTATTATTATTATTATTATTTAATGTAACAAGGAAACAAGTAATGTTGAAACAGTTGTTTGTGGAAATGTTGAACTGAACGTGTGAACTTTACAGCGGCCGGGTAATGACAAGTGCAATTTGAAATGGATTTAAATTGAGATGTGTTGCTCATTTGTCAGAACTAAATGAGCATGCGCATCATCACTTTCCCATAATTACGCTCAACAATATATTGTATTGCAGACTCCGACAATTTTACATAATTACATCTGTGTTATTGTGACAAGAGTAATAATAATACACACTGTCCTTTCTATGCACCGTTGATCCCTTGATTTTAAAGATGACATTAAATTTGATCTACCAATTACGCGTTACGTTTAACATTTTACTACAAAGACAAGAAATGGGAATTTCTTCTTCACAACACCAACTCCATACCAGAACATCCACGGAAGACAGCAGTTACACAATTAGACGATGTTATGCATCAACCGGCTAAGCGCCATTTTAAAAATTGAGATTTTGGTGCCATCTGTTGATTCAGATTTTTTTTTTCAAATACCCCAGGTTTGCCTTTTCGACATTCCTGGTTTCTTTCCTGGCATGGCGTACTTGTAACCCACTTCTGAGGTTGGGGCACCTGAAAGGCGGGGTTACGTTGCCCCGGTGATATGATGGGTGATGAAGATAATGGTGCGCCAGGAGAGTCCCTAATCCTAAGCTTAACCTAAGATGAATATGAATGATGATGATTGCGATGGCCTTATGATTTCGGGGACCGTTTGGGCCTTAAAGTTTTCTTGATATTTGTCTTACAGGTGAGGAAAGACCCCGACAAAAACCTCACCCAGAAAAACTGTCCCGACCGGGAATCGAACACGAGCTCGCTGCGTGACAAGGCAGCACGCTACCCCGAGACCACAGCGGTGGACTGAGATGATTTAGATTAATTACATGTCAGGATTGCCTTTTTAAACACTTGCATAATATCAATATGTTGTATGCACTAAGATACATTCTATGCAACCACCCAGAGGAAGAAATGGATGACGAACATCTCAACAAGTGCACAGCCGTCAAACAAGAAATTTCCCAAACCTTCAAAGTACTACTAGCAATAATAATAATAATAATAATAATAATAATAATAATAATAATAATAATAATAATAATAATAATAATAATAGGAAAAATAGAAGAAAAACGTTTGAAATGGTATGGACACCTCATAAGAATGGAAGACGAGAGAATACCAAAGAAATCCTTAATTGGAAAGCAAATGGAAGAAGTGGAAGAGGTAGACCTAGAGAATGATGCATGGATGGAGTGAAGAGAAATATGGAACCTAGAGATTTGAGGGAAGAAGATGCTTTAGACAGGAACCTCTGGCGACAAATCACTTTGGGTTGAAGGAGAAACACTGTATAGTCGAATATTTCTAAATAATAATAATAATAATAATAATAATAATAATAATAATAATAATAATAGTAATTAATAATAATAATAATAGCTTTATTTTACCTGACAGAGTTAAGGTTTTAAGACCTTGTCTACCAGGTTAAAAAAATACAAAAAGTTTCTTACATCTAATTACAATAAAAAGAAATATTACATAGTATGTCTACAATATAATTATTTTTTACGAAACATCCATCCATAGTAATTATGCCCGAAGGCAGGTCCTTCACTGCAATCATAGCATTTTCATGCTATGCTTGCAGCTTTACTAGGGAATTGTGTAGGTGTGGTAGCTTTCCGTTGCTTTCCACACCTGTGAAGGATGCTGATGATGATGATAATGATGTTGATGATGATGTTGATGATGGCCATATGATTTCGGGGACCTTTTGGGCCTTAAAGTTTTCCTGACATTTGTCTTACAGGTGAGGAAAACCCCCGATAAAAACCTCACCCAGAAAAACTGCCCCGACCGGGGATCGAACCGGGGCCCGCTGCGTTTCAAGGCAGCACGCTACATCGAGACCACAGCGGTGGACTTACGAAACATAAATGATAAAAAAATATATTAATGACATAGAATAAATTTAACTCTCCATAAAAATTAATTATTTGACGTGTATTTGTATACGCGTGACTTAAAAGTACCAAGTGTGAGGCAACCTCTGATATATTGAGGAAGGTAATTCCAGGGGCGGGCAGAGGATACTGTAAAAGAAGTAGAATATGAGGAAGTGCTATAAGGAGGGATTGTTAGCAGACTGTTATCTTGTGACCTGGACGCCAGATAACTAGGAGTGTAGGAATTCAAAAGCTTGAAAAGAAGTGAAAGAGAGTGCAATTTATGTCTGTCAGTAAGACGGAGTCAAGAGAAGCTACTGAATTGTTCGGAAATATGATCACAACGGCGGATAGTGAAAATGAATCGAACGCAAGCATTATGAACACGCTGCAGTCTCTGCGACAAGTCATAGTTTAGATCATTATATGTAACGTCACAATAATGGAAGTGTGGCAATACAATATTCTACACAAGGACTGGAGAGCAAGACTGCTAAAGATTTCATTGTTATAGCATATTAGACACCAACCAACCAACCAATCACATATCAAATTCTGCCCGCTTACCATTTTCCCTGCGACTCTTCTTAATTGCAGTTATCTTTTTTATTTTGCTCAAATTCCTTTTTCTTCTTGACTTCCGGCGGCAATAGCAGCTCCCGGTATCGAAGAATTAAGTGAAGAAGATCAATTAACCGTTTTTAGAGAGCTAGACGTCTTCAACTTTTTTATCTCAACCATTACATGTGGCAAAACAATTTACGGGAATAGAGGGAGAATTTGTAAAAATTGAAGATACTCTATAATCGTAGGAAACTCTTAACATACCAGTCTGCTGCTGGTCTCACATCCACAAGTGTTAATCATGGAGATTGGCGATCATGTAACCATTATATGAGAGACATGTGGTCAACATCCTGGCTTCCCCAGTCATTATAGCTGGTTGTCTCAACCAACTTGTCTACCCGATTTCCTCAAGATGTTGGGTGGAAACTGGTCCATAGTGGCCAGAATATACATGAGAGAATCCCCCCCCCTATGGAGACTTAACTAGTATCACCGATTTCCGAATGAATGAAACAATAACTTTGTCATCAACCCATCATCTTCTTCACGGATTGAACTGCAAAAATTTCGTTCCGGTCTCATGAAGAAAACTGATCTCCTCATCGTTATCTTGGCCTTCCCACACATCTATACCCCTCTGGCTTGTATGTGAATAACTGTTTTGTTTTACGTTCTTGATCCATCCTTTGAATGTGGTTGAACAACTTTGTTTGTATTCTTTGATTCTGTCTATTAAACTAAATATGTTAAACTAATTCCTAATAGCGTTGCTATATTTTTATCTATCGGCCGCGGTGGACGTGGACTAGTGGTTATGCTCCTTGCCTCTGGTCCCGAGGGTTGCAGGTTCAAAGCCGGCCGGGGTCGATGGATTTTTTAGGATGGAAAAATCCAAGGAGCAAGTCCTCCGGGAGGGACTTTAAGCCGTGGGTGCCGAGTCTGAAGATTTTCAGGCTCGTAAAAGATCATTAAGCTTGAATGAAAAGGTCTCTTTACCGAATTTTTCCGTCCTAGTACTACCTTGGTTTCCTAGATGTCAGTATGAGGTGAAACGCTGACCACGGAGCACTCAAATGACATCTATACGAAAACAAGTGTAACTAAATTAGTCATCATCATCATCATCACTCCAGGGATTAGGCAATTGCCCGTTCCGACTTCATATTGCATCAGCCCAACGTCTTCTAGGTCTTGCAACATCACGGGTCGGTTCCTTTTATGACAATCCGGCTGATTTCCATGAAGCTTCTCAGTAAGATAAATGTCTCCTGGAAGCGTTACGAGCGCTTCGCAGGACAAGGATGGTGTAAGGGCTGCTTCCTCTGAGCCTCCAAACATGCTCCTCTGGGTATCCACCCCCCAAGAAAGGGCTGCTTCTTCCGCTCTTCAAGCCCTACAAGTTTAGCTGTGCTATTCCTTGTCGCCCTGTTGACCGTTGAAGACTTGACGAAGATGTGGCCGCCCAATATGGATACAGACGCCATTCCTTCGTTGTGAGCTATACTTCGTTCCCCTCGCCTCTTACCCACCAGCAAGATTAACCTAAGTCAATCTTCCCCAGTAGAGTCGTCTGGTTCATCGGGTACTAAGCCCCCCCACCACGTCAAGGTGATAGCTCCTGGGGGGGACTAAATTAGTATGGTTCAAATTCTTCCCTGTAGGGGGAGAGCGCCTAAATCTCTGTTAAGGGAAACATGGGCTTACAAGAAGATGTCATATTGAAGTATGTAAATATATCTACATTCTGAAGTAGCAGTTATTACGATATATGATATCAAAACAAATATTATTTCGTATTGACATTGAGGATTGGCAAATTTGGCATGTAAATATTGGATTGTGTTGATAATATACAAATATGCTCAAGGTCAGTGATGAATCTTACAATTTGAACTCGGCAGCAGGTACTGTGTACTCTCTTCTCTTCATCGAGATTGTAGCTTTCTACACGGTCAGGGTATAATGTCGGTTGGATGTGCAAACCGATGATGCATTACTCTGAAACACACGTCTTAGTTTATTTATATTTGGTATTATATAAGCCTATCAACCATGTCTAACGTATTCAGGAGGCAAAACCTACAGGGTCTTCATTTTAAGAGACAACCCTAGCGCCTGGCAACCGCTCGTCGCACGGATCTCATATGGTAATCTTCTTCTCCTTCCTCTTCTTCTTCTTCCTTTCATGTGATAGACCTAGTGGTCTGTTACGGTCTCAATCTAACGTTTTGAAGTGTCTGCCCAAAGATCTCTTGCCTGGTGGCTGGTAATTTAAGATTTGACGTGGTATTCTTGGTCTGCTCATTCTTCTTATGTGAGATTTCCAGTTGTTTCTGTATTTTGTACATATTCCATGATTGATTCTGTTTGGTCCCACGCCGTAGCCGAGCGGTTAAGGTAGGAAGCCTTGGCGCAGAGCTACGGGACTTGCGCTGGTTCGAGTCTCCATGGGGGAAGAAATTTTCTCATGGTATTTCGGCCAGTATGGGACCGGTGCCCACCCAGCATCGTGAGGCAATTGGGGTAGCTACAATAAGTAGCGGCTCCAGGTTGAGGAACCAGCTATAACGGCTGGGGGACTCGACATGCTAACCACATGTCACCCCTACACTGGCTGTTGATCATCTGCCTCTGTGATTGACACATGTGGATGTGAAGGGCCAGCAGCCGGCTGGTAAAAGGGCAACCGTTGAAAAGTGGAAAGACCCTCAATCGGAATCGGACTTTATTTGGGACAGTTGTGTTAGAGAATTGGCGACAAAGTTTTATTGTGCAATTCAATATAGCTTGATCTAGTTTTTATTAGTTTTATGAGAACTTCTGTTAATATATTTACAACAATGACTTTTTGTAAAAGTTCTTCTTTACATTAGTTAAAAGTAAACATACGATCTGTTTAGTGATACGTTAAATTGAAATCACCACAGTTATACCTGAACCAAAATCACAAGTTGGTTAAGAAAAACTTCGGAAAACACATATGTACCTTACAGTTACATAAGTAACAGTAAATAGGGGTAGCGGAAATGATGGAATGGAACCTACTTTGCCCGCCCGCCAGTTCATTGGCCGGGAAACGGGGCTGTTTTGACCGCTTGATCTGCCGGCTGTTGCCAGGCACTTAGAGTTACGACTTATACTGAAGGCACTGTATAACTGTATAAATTTTGAAATTATTGACAGACGTGTGTTTGTCGCGGGCTTAAACACTAATTTGGATTAGTTATAAGGCACTGCGCTACAAGCCTGAAGGTCGAGGGTTCGAGTCCCGGTGGGGTCAGGATTTTTAAACTGACCCAAACCTTCTGGCGGCACTATCGCCCTGGGGTCTACTCAGCCTCTAACTGAAATGAGTACCAGACGCTTGTTCTGGGGTAAAGGCGGCCGTCACGCAGGGCTGACAACCCGGCTGACATCAAGTGCCGATTGTCAAGAAAAAGTGGGAGCCTTAACCTCCTACTACCCCAAGGGCCTCTTGAGGCCTGTAGTGGGATCACTTTACCTTTAATAGATTAGTAAAAATGGGTTAGGGTTTTTAAGACCCTAACAGGAAGACCCTATTTTAGGTTGATTGTATTACTTATCTTCACTCTATGGCATGGAATGAGGAAACCTGAAAAAATTATATCTGGTCCTCCAGGTTGGGGGTTGATGCAGTAGGTCAGTTCTCTACTCATTGGAAAAAAATTATAAAAAGCCCAATACAAATAAGCCGGATGGATCATACAAAGGTTTGGAAACGTGAAGATGTATAATGAAGGTAGATTGCCAGTTAGGAGTTTGCAATGGGTTCCAAATGAGAGGAAAAGAAGAGAGAGACCTAAGAAGACATTATTTATTATTTTTATTTATTTTCTGTATTTCCTAAATGGAACATAGGGCAGCAGTAAAGTTCCTCCAGCGTACTCTGCTTCCAGCCAGCCATTTCACTTGTTTCCAGCTTTTCCCTCTTTCCTTTGATTCCTCTTCTACTGATCGCTTCCAAGTTTTCCTAGGTCGTCCCCTCTTTCTTACTTCTTGCGGATTCCAATCTAGTGCAGACTTCTCGATGGCTCCGTCTGGTTTTCTCAATGTGTGGTCACGCTTAGATGGAATTATGAATTTGATTAACGACAGGAGACTGCAGGATGGTGACTGGAAAATTATAGATGAATGGAGGAATAGAACCAAAACTTAATATTGGGCACAGAAAGATGGTGTATACGAGGGTGGATCGGAAAGTAACGGACAATAATTTTTTTCTGCCTTGGTATTGCAGCTAGAATGTTGAAATTTCACAGAGCTGTAGTTTGAAGTTTTCATTACAGATGGTATTTTTTTTCTCAGGTGCACCTCTTCCGAGAGAAGCTTGAACTATGCAACAAAGATGGCGCGCATGCTACAGTCGTCCACAGGGCGGATCGGAAAGTAACGCACAATAATTTTTTTTAAAAAGTTTAATAGTAAAAAAAAGGAAAAAAATCACAAATGAACTTACATCTTTTACCTACTTTTCGACATAGTCACCAACTTTCTCAACACATTTTTCCCATCGTGTTACCAGTTTCAATATGCCCTGTTCGTAGAAGTCCGTTTGGTTGGAGTGTAGCCATCTGCGCACTGCTGATTTCACTTCCACATCTGTCTCAAAGCTTTTGCCGGCCAGGAATCACTAAGGCGAATCACGTGGCGAATCACTAAGGTTCACGCGTCCCTCTTGGAAGAATGTGCACCACGTGGAGACATTGCTACGGTCCATACAATCATCCCCATACACGCCACGCATGTCCCTGTGAATTTCACTGGGTTTATGCCCTTTGGCCCACAAAAATCGAACAACACTTTCTCTGTTCCTCACAGGTGGACGACTGTAGCATGCGCGCTATCTTTGTTGCATAGTTCAAGCTTCTCTCGCAAGAGGTGCACCTGAGAAAAAAATACCATCTGTAGTGAAAACTTCAAACTATATCTCTGTGAAATTGCAACATTCTAGCTGCAATACCAAGGCAGAAAAAAATTATTGTGCGTTACTTTCCGATCCGCCCTCGTACATATCAAAACATGTTGAATAGATGAATGATCTATGGAGGTCCTAGGCCTCGAGGAGGATTACAACCCTCTCTTTGGTACATTCTGCCCTAAATTCAGACACAGGGTTGCAATCATGAAGAAGTGCATTAGTGTGCCCGCATTACACACCACAATTACATTTTTTTTTTTTTTGCGCGATAGTGCGTTTTGTCACTTACAGCAATGGCGACCACGATTGAAAGTTCAACTTCCTACATTTCGGGGTTGCCAACCTAAATAACTCTGCTATAATAAAATAACTATATTGTAATATTACTTATTACAAAACGCGTGTGGGAAGTAAAACCACTGCCTTCTATGAATACAACTTACAATGTATATACAAAAAAAAAATTCAAAATATAATGTTAATATATATTATACGAAACAAATCACTGCATACGACAATGCCACATTAGGACCAGCAGCATCAACCATCATGCTGGATGTTGTAGCGAAGAGTGACCTGCTGAAGATGGAACGGATGTTCTGAAAGGCCTACACGCATAAAGATTACATATTTTATAAGTTAAGGACGACGGATTTTACCTAAGAAGGTATATTTTAACTTATTTTACTTTATGACTCTCCACTTCAATGGTTTTAACAATGAATTTTATTAGTATTGAATATAAAATAATAAATACGTAGTTGTGACCATTTTATCAATAATAATGGTCACACGGCCTCCTGTTGTTTCAACTAATAAACATTGCCCATACTGTTAACGTTAGTCAATTGTTTATAATGAACGCACATATTTCCAACAAATACGTTATTATTTTACTTACTTACTTACTTACTTACTTACTTACTTACTCACTGGCACTATCGAACCCGTTGGTTCATGGCCGCGCGGACATAAGCTCTCCATACATCCCTATCCTGAGCTAATGCTTTCCAATCATTCCCTGTATAATCTACTTCCCTCAAATCATAGTTAATGTTGTTCTCCCACCTCATTCTTGGTCTACCAACTGGGCGTTTTCCTTCTGGCTTTCCTACAAGAAGTTTCCATGCACGCCTTTCATTCCCCATACGCGCAACATGTCCTGCCCATCGCAGTCTACGAGACTTAACTGTTCTTATTATATCTGGCTTCCTATAAAGACGTTATTATTTTACTATTATTTATTATTTTGAAAACACCATCGCGCAAAAAATAATAACACATGTTTGTGAAGTGTTTTACAGAATCTCGGAAATGAAAAACCTCGCTATCACTCGGTTTTTAAACATTTTCCTCGATTCTGTAAAAACCACTTCCCAACCTCGCATCGTAATGTACTATTAAACACCTGTGGTTTGCTAAACCAGACTATTTTTTATCTGACATGAGATGAGGTGAAAGGTGATATGAAATTAATAAATGAATAGAGATGAAATGACATGATGGAGCAGGGAAGATGAGTCGTTATGGGATGAAATTCTGAAAATTAAAAAAAACGAATCATCATGGTGTTGTCACCATCAACATCCTGTCGGAACACCCAGGAATGGAACCTGAGGTCCCAGTCGGGGCAGCTGCACGAGCAAGTCTCATATCCACCGAGAAGGCCTAATTAATGACAGTTCTGTCAAAAACTCTTGTATCAGGGTACAATAAGATCTGCCACACATAAAATCATGTAGTTCACTGTTGCCCACCAAGTATAGTAGTCTGGGTGGAAAGGACCTGCGGCTAGCCAAATTAATGACAAGCGGTGAGCAATTCCTTTTGGTTCTCCAGGATGTCCTAGAAAGGAGAACCCCGGGTTCCTGCTTAAGCATTAGCCCCGGTGTGTTTTAGAGATGATTAAGTACCGATATGATAATAAATAATGACGAATAACCAGCATTCTAACCTGCATGGTAGCGGCGATGTGCTAGCTAAAGTGCAAACTTCGCCACAAAAATCTAAACGAAAAATTTTAGAAGTCCACGAAATAGGCGTGGCAATATCACACAGCCTCCTGATTGGCTCAGAAACACTACTGCTTTTTAGTTCACTGTTATATAACTCTTTCCATTCACCTGTCTGTTCGTCTCTCTTTCGTTCAAAAATGTTCCTAAGAACTTTGTTCTCAAATCTTAGAATAAATTCTCCTCCCTTAAAGTAAGAGTCCGTGTTTTGCTTCCATATAACTGGAAGAATATCAGTTTTATATATTTTTAGTTTAACTTCCTTTAAAAAAAAAATTGGGATGACAAGAGTCCCTGTAGGGTGCGTGTAGGCAAACAGTTTTCAGACACTTTTGAAATCTAGAATGGGTTGAAGCAAGGAGATGCACTATCTGCTCTACTATTTAATTTTGTACTAGAGCATGCCATTAAATCTTTAGAGAATGAGGAAGGCTTACAACTGAATGGTATTAATAAGCTGTTAGTTTATGCTGATGATGTAGTACTGCTGGCCGATAGCGAGGAGATACTAAAGGCCAACACGCACACACTATTGAGTAACACTAAGAAATTAGGACTGGAAGTAAATATCAGTAAAACTAAATATATGGTCACACGTAGAAATACATTATATAATGGAAATGGACAGCTAATGACAAATGAGGGAAATTTTGAGGAATTGGCTGAATTCAAATACCTAGGAACAATAATCACAAATAGGAATGAGAGCACAAAGAAATTAAACATAGGCTCAATTCTGGAAATGCGTGCTATTATGCATTGCAGAGACTTTTGATGTCCCAACTCCTTTCAAAAAACGTTAAGCTGAAAATATATAAAACTATTATTCTACCAGTTATATTATATGGGTGCGAAACACGGACTCTTACTTTAAGGGAGGAAAGGAGATTACGAGTATTTGAGAATAGAGTTCTTAGGAAAATTTTTGGACCAAAGAGAGATGAACAGACAGGTGAATGGAGAAGACTACATAACAATGAACTTACATGGTCTTTATAGGAAGCCAGATATAATAAGAACAGTTAAGTCCCGTAGACTGCGATGGGCAGGACATGTTGCGCGTATGGGGAATGAAAGACGTGCATGGAAACTTCTTGTAGGAAAGCCAGAAGGAAAACGCCCAGTTGGTAGACCAAGAATGAGGTGGGAGAACAACATTAACTATGATTTGAGGCAAGTAGATTATACAGGGAATGATTGGAAAACATTAGCTCAGGATAGGGATGTATGGAGAGCTTATGTCCGTGCGGCCATGAACCTACGGGTTCGATAGTGCCAGTGAGTAAGTAAGTAAGAGTCCCTGTAATGCGTTATCGCATCCATTTCCTGAGTTGAACCTATGTTTCGATGCCAGTAAAATACATGGTAAGTTTCCGTTGAGGTGTTAGTTCACAGTAATACTGTATAATGTACGGTTAAAAACTATAAAATAGTTACCTTATAGGTCCGTCTCCTCAACTTAAGTTATTTTAAAACTCTGTAGGCCTTTCGGGACTAGTCCATCATCAGCAGAATGCATTAGGTCCGTTCTTGTTGACCCGTAATGCATTCTGCTGATGATGGGACTAGTCCCGAAAGGCCTACAGAGTTTTAAAAGAACTTAAGTTGAGGAGACGGTAACTATTGTATAACCGTACATTATATTACTGTGAACCTATGTTTACTTGATTTCTGTACCTCATTCTTGTTTGTTTTTCTTTTTTCCAAATCGTAGACTTTTTCCTAGCGTTTGTCTTTGATCTGAGGCTTGATCCTTGGGACTGCGAGCAATGTATAAAATACACCTTGAAGTGGGATGCTAGCCCGTTTTCATGGCGGGTTTATTATTCGGGGTTTCCTCCCTAGGCCGATTGCGTTCACCCAGCTCCAGAGCTCAGCCTGCCCCGTTTTATTTCGGACTTGTCTCTCCTAGATGAGTTGTCTTGCAGGACTAACGAATCCCATCCGCCCGTTTGTCAATCTACAAGAAAGTAGATGTAGAGTTGCCTCTTCCGTCAGGTACACCGTACCGAAGGATTCCTTCTCCGCTGTATCTGCAGTTGAGGTCTTCACCGAACCCTGGCAAGGGGCCCTCACAAGGTACTATCAGCTGAGCAACCTGAACCAACAAGCTGATACAACAAAAACTAAACAAATAATAAACACATATGAAATGAAAATCTTAAGAACTATTCAGGGGAAAACATTATTTGATAAAATACACAACACAGAAATTAGGGACAAATGTCGTATTCAAGACATAACCAAATTTGTTATAGATAGACGAAAATATTGGAAGGGTCATATAGAAAGAATGGAAGATAACCGATTTGCAAAAAGAGCTAAAGAGGATAGACCAATGGACGGGAGAAGAACAAGAGGAAGACCTGCCTAGAGATGGATAGACAGTGGATGCACATTCATACGTCTTCCTCCGAGGAGTGATTTTGGCAATAAACAGGATTAAAATCCTACAAATTATGTTTAAGAAGAAGATTATTGTTTGTAATTATTGTTTTAGGTATTTGAATTCTGACAATTCTTCAAAATTTCTCATTTGTCATTGAATGTCCATTTCCGTTATATATATTTCTATGTGTGAACATATATTTAATTTTATTTGTTTTATTCTAGCCGAAATTCCTTAGTGTTACTCAATAAAATATGTATTTTGACCCCTAGTTTCTCCTTTCTATCAGTTAATAATAATATATTGTAGGCTACTATAAGCTTATTAATACGATCAATAGTACGCTCTTTTTATCCTCTAAATATTTTATTGTATGCTCCACTACAACAATTGGATAGGAGAGGAGATAGTGCACCTCCTTGCATTAATCTATTCTGAATTTCGAAAGTGTCTGAAAACTATATGCCTACCTTGCACCCTACTCTTTGTGCCATTTATGCATATAGAATATGTCTGGATAACATTTTAGGAATTCTGAATTCCAACAGGATACTATCTCTATAAAATAATACACAAACCATTACCTAATTATTTATCACACCGCTTCGTTAGACTATTTGTTACGCATAAATTAGACACACGATTCCATCAGCACATTGTCCTTTACATTCCTCCTCGTCACACTACCTTTTACTCAAAATATTTTACTATTTATCTTGCTAGAACATGATATTCTCTTCCACAGTATGTCAGAGACTATTAAACTTTAACAACTTTCAGAAAGAAAGCTGATTTTTTTATTATGTAACTGACAGAAAACCTTCTCACTAATAGTGTTTTTTTAACAATTGATAATTTAGTTTCCTTTTATCTAATAAAAATAGTATATTAAGATTTATCAATATTTTACCTAATGACTTACATAGACCACTATATAAAAGACAAATTAATTAATTAGTTTGTTACTTTCTTTTTCCATCCATAGTAATTCTGCCCGAGGGTAGGTCTTTCACAGCAGTCACAGCATTTTCATGCTATGCTTGCAGCTTTACTAGGGAATTGTAGGTGTGGTAGCTTCCCGTTGTTTCCACACCGGTGAAGGATGATGATGGCCATATGATTTAGGGGACCGTTTGGGCCTTAAAGTTTTCCTGACATTTGTCTTACAGGTGAGAAAAAATCCCGATAAAAACCGCACCCAGAAAAACTGCGCCGACCGGTGATCGAACTCGGGCCCGCTGCGTGACAAGGCAGCACAGCACGCTACCTCGAGACCACAGCGGTGGACACTTCCTTTTTTATTATATATATATATATATATATATATATATATATATATATATGGAGAAGAATGAATCGTATAAAATGGACAAACTAAGAAGTAAAGATGTGTTAGACAGAGTGGGTGAAAGAAGAACAATGCTGGAACTCACAAAGAAGAGGAAAATAAATTGGATTGGCCACTGGCTAAGAAGAAACTGCCTGCTGAAGGATGCCCTAGAAGGAATGGTCAACGGAAAGAAAGTTAGAGGCAGCAAAAGACATCAGATACAAAAATGAAAGCTGAGTTAAGGAAAGAGTAGAGAATGCTGAGTTTGCAGTGATAGACTTGCTTTGGGCGGAACACTATGAATGAATGAAAGAATGAATATATATATATATATAGAGGAGAAGAGAGAGAGAGAGAGAGAGAGAGAGGAGAGAGAGAGAGAGAGAGAGAGAGGGGGGGGAGAGAGAGCAGATTCGAGCTCTTCTTCAATTGGCGTATATATATATATATATATATATATATACTAGAAATCCCGGCCACGCGTTGCTGTGGCTAAGGTATACGTTAAAAATTTAAATTAAGTTGATATATTTCAGCCAGATTACTTCAAACTAATACTTACACACGAAATTAATAATATTGAAAATAAATAAACACTGAAAAACACTTAAATTATGAAATAATCAATATTTGTAATTCAATTTAAATTCGCGGTTACAACAAAAAGCACAGCCATCTGAATCTCTCTTTGTTAAATAATAAACCAATTACCTTACCAAATTACCTTACATCTGTTAGAATCGTATGGAACTCACAGATAATTATACCGCCATCTGTTAGAATCGTATGGAACTCACAGATAATTTGTTAAATAATAAACAAATAATTTGAAATAAAAAAATAATGTGACTATCAATTTAGTTATAAACTACCCTAAGTCTCAAGTGGGATCAAACTGCACACAGTGTGCAAAATTTTATTAAAATCGGTTCAGTAGTTTAGGATTCCATCGCGGACAAACAACGTGACACGAAATTTTTATATATTAAGATATATATTCTTTTACAAGTTTTAATTTTAATTGTATTTAATTTTATTCTATTATTAGATCTTATTTTATCACTGTTCAATTAATAGTTTAGTAACTAATATTATTCTGATTTTTATACTTGAATGTAACCTACATATGTTTGTCCTGATGAGTGGAAGCGAAGACCACATGGTCTTAACTCCATCTGGCTAAATAAATAAATATACAACAGCGGTGAACCTGGGGGCCAGAAATACATGCTATTATCAGGTGGAGGGCTGCAGATTGAATATAAAAATGTTATTTTACCAAATTTGTAGGGGGGTACGCTGTAGCATAATGGTTAAGGCACTGCGCTACAAGCCGGAACGTCGAGGGTTCAAATCCCGGTGGGATTAGGATTCTTAAACTGACCCAACCTTCTGGCGGCGCTATGGCCCTGGGGTCGACTCAGCCTCTAAGGTAAAAGAGTACCAGACGCTTGTTCTGGGGGTAAAGGCGGCCGTCACGCAGGGCTGATAACCCGGCTGACATAAGTACCGATTGTCCAGAAAAAGTGCGAGCCTTAATCTCCTGCTACCCGAAGGGCCTCCTGAGGCCTGTAGTGGGATTACTTTACTTTACCATATTTGTAATCAGCAAGTACACTATAGTTACTACTTATAAAATATAATTTTATATTTTTTTCTATAAGTAGTCTAGACTACCCATTCAATGTGATTATTTGAATACCCGCGACTCTCGGAACCAGAGGCAAGGTACTTAACCCCTAGTCATCGAGACCATTCGCTATTTCCTCTTAATAAACAGGGTGCTCTAAAATTCCCCTGCAAACTTCTAGCACTTGTAGAGGCGACTGAGTTGATAATATTTAGGAACTTATCATTTCCGTGCTACAGCCGTTTGAAAACACGCATTGCCTGAACGTACGTGTGGGGCGCTTACTTCGGATCACGTGATGTCAGTTGACGTTTATCCTACCTCTCGGAGCTGGCTCGACCTTCATTCACGTGCTTTCAGTGTTAGAGCAACATGGTTGTGTACACTTTTGTTGAATACACCGACATGATCCTTCTGTATGGCGAAGCTCGAGGTAATGGAAGAGCTGCTCGTCGCCAAGATCGTTTTCTACAACGTCCGACTCCATTGCATACGCTTCTCGCCATAATTACGCAACGGCTTCGAGGAAGGGATACCTTCACCGCCAGCAAGAATGACTGCGATGCTCCAAGGAGTCGCCGCACTCCCGAATTGGAAGAGGCCGTACTGCATCAAGTTGAAGGGAACCCGTCAACGAGTACACGAATAATTGCGCGTGTAATGGATGTTGCTCCTAGCACCGTCTGGAATGTTATGCATGAACAACAACTACATGCATACCACCTCCAAAGAGTACATTCACTACTGCTAGGCGAGTTTGCTCCACGCGTTGAGTTCTGTATGTTGTTTCTCCACCGCTGCATCAACGAGCCCATATTTCCATGGCTCATTCTCTTCACAGATGAATGTACATTTACTAGGGATTGTGTACTCAATTCACAAAACATCCATGTCTGGGCAGACGAAAACCCTCCTGCCGCGCATGTCCAGGGATTCCAACACAGATATTCAATTAATGTGTCGGCAGGTATTCTGGATGATCATGCGATTGGACCGTACATGCTTCCATCCAGGCTAACAAGTTCCATCTACTTGATCTTCCTACAACAAGTATTGTGTGTGTGTTGTTGGATACTGTGCCATTGAACGTCCGTCAAGACATGTGGTTTCAGCATGACGGCGCACCCCCTCACTATTCACTTTATGTTCGGGAACATCTGGACCAATGATTCGAACAAAGATGGATAGGCCAAGGTGGTCCAATTGCTTGGCCTCTACGATCATCGGATTTGACTCCGTTGAACTTTTCCTCTGGGGTCATATGAAGAGTTTGGTTTATGACACTCCTGAAGAGACAGAAGAAGATCTGGTGGCACGAGTTTAGGTCGCTGCAGGAGAGATTACAGATATACTTGGTTTGGTAGAGCGCGTTTACCAAAACATCATTCGTATGTACAATGTGCGCAACGAAGTTGCTGTCGCCACATCGAACCGCACTTGTAGTGGATCTAAATGTTAACCATCATTTCAAAAGGACAAAAATAGTTTAAGTTTAACTGTAAACAAAATTGTTTGTGAAAAATGATTCGGTTTCCATTTTGTTTCTTTGGTTATTAATGAGTTGAATTGTAAAACAAGTGATGTACTGTGTCACGCCTCATAATAAATTACTTGTAAAAGTGGTCGCGTTAAAAACATGTTTTCAAACGGCTATAACACGGAAACGGTAAATTTTGAGATATGGTTTGCAATTCTAAATATTATCAACTCAGCCCCATTTACAAGTCCTAGAAGTTTGTAAGGGAAATTTTAGAGCACCCTGTATTCAGTTTTATAATAGAACATGGAATATTTTTTTAGAAGATAGGGATATTTAGAGAACTTATGTGCGTGCGGCCATGAACGTCTGGGTTCAATAGTACCAGTGGCTTATAAATGAATTTCTTCTTCTTCTTCTTCTTCTTCTTCTTCTTAACAGAGATTTAGGCGCTCTCCCCTACAGGGAAGAATTTGAACCATACTAATTTAGTTGCACTTGTTTTCATATAGATATCATTTGAGTGCTCCGTGGTCAGCGTTTCGCCTCATACTGACATCTAGGAAACCAAGGTAGTACTAGGACGAGAAAGTTCGATAAATTTTGCTTAGAGGCCTTTTCATTCAGGCTTAAGGATCTTTTATGAGCCTGAAAATCTTCAGATTCGGGACCCACGGCTTGAAGTCCCTCCCGGAGGACTTGTTTCCTTGGATTTTTCCATCCTAAAAAATCCATCGATTCGGGCCGGGTTTGAACCCGCGACCCTCGGGACCAGAGGCAAAGAGCATAACCACTAGTCCACCGCGGCCGATCAGTGAATTTCTACATAGGGAAAAAATGCATAACAGTAGATAAAAATAGTGGATAGAAACAAAGATTTCCCACATGATATTATCTCGACCTTGGATGTTGAAATGTATGTAAACACAATTAAAATAAATAACATCTCAGTCTGTTTAAACATTATAAATGGAAAAAATCCGTAATTAAATCAAGGTGGTGCATTATTTTCTGGACACTGGTTGAGGTTAGAAAGGCTCTTTATTTTTGAAAGTCAAATTATGGACCTGCGCTGGATGAGATCAGATAGCATCGCGTCACGCTTTCACAGCTACCTTCTTTTGTTATCGCTCACTTGTGTCCATCTGCTAAATTAATCAGCTGATTGTTTTAATAAACATTCATTTAAAAACTACTACTGTCATTATATCTTGTGCGCATGCTCGCTCTTGCCTATAAACCTAACTGAAGACTGAAAGGAACGCCAATAAAAAGTCTATTACACCTTTCCCATCTAAGTTCCAGTTGTAATGTAAACAAACCAGATGTAAAGTAAAGTAATCCCACAACAGGCCCGGAGGCCCTTGGGGTAGTAGGAGGTTAAAGCTCCCACTTTTTCTAGACAATCGGCACTTGATGTCTGCCGGGTTGTCATCCCTGCGTGACGGCCGCCTTTACCCCCAGAACAAGCGTTTGGTACTCATTTCCGTTAGAGGCTGAGTCGACCCCAGGGACATAGTGACGCCAGAGGGTTTGGGCCAGTTTAAAAATCCTGACCCCAACGGGACTTGAATCCTCGACCCTCCGGCTTGTAGCTCAGTGCCTTAACCGCTACGCTACGGCGTGCCTCACAAACCAGATGTATGACTGCATTTTCATTAGTCCAATCATGGTTTTACCTTTAACCTACTCACCTCAAAAGACGAAGTAGATTCGCCGGTAGTTAAATGGCCTTCAACTCAGAAGAAGAGGTACACTGGCTTAACTTTGCTGTTATATATTTTGCAATATTTTTGCATCCCTTAGCAGGGTAATCTTTTGTTAACATTTATGAATAGTAGAGGATTGTGTTTTGGCCTTCGCCCTTATTGTGATCTCAAGTACCATTCTCTTTTGTTTGTTTTGAATGTCTGAAAATATGCAATGTAATTAACGTTACCTTAAATCCGGTTTCTGGGGAAATACATTGGGCATTTAAACCCAAGCGAATGGGTTAAACGTGTAAAAAAAATGTAATTCGCTCTCTTAAATTCAAAATCTTCTTGTAACCCCATGTTTCCCTTAATAGAGATTAGGGGCTTTCCCCCTACAGGGAAGAATTTGAACCATACTAATTTAGTTACACTTAATATTTAATTTTAGGAAGTGATATTTTGAGGTTATTTTAATTATATTATTAAAATAATATAATTAGTTATACTTGTTTTCGTATAGATGTCATTTGAGTGGTCCGTGGTCAGCGTTTCGCCTCATACTGACATCTAGGAAACCGATGTAGTACTAGGATGGAAAAATTCGATAAATTTTGCTTAGAGGCCTTTTCATTCAGGCTTAAGGGTCTTTTACGAGCCTGAAAATCTTCAGACTCGGGACCCACAGCTTAAAGTCCCTCCCGGAGGACTTGTTCCTTGAATTTTTCTATCCTAAAAATATCCATCGACCCCGGCCGGGTTTGAACCCGCGACCCTCGGGAACAGACGCAAGGAGCATAACCATTAGTCCACCGCGGCCAAATAAAGGAAATAAAAATAATAATAAAGATATATTACCTAATACATGTCTATATAAGTGTTATGGGAGAATATTAAAATATACAGGTTGATTCACAATAAGTACTATAGACTTCGAGGTTGTAGAGGGGACTTAGTAGATAAAGTTTTGATGAGGAACCCATGTCCGGACACGTACCATTTTAATGTAAAATAAGTTTGAAGTTCGAATCACAATGGGCTGATATCGTGTCTCTTGTGTATCAGACTAAGTATTACTGACGTCTAGAGGATCTACTACACCTATCGAGTTGAAGGAAGATCTTCTTGCATGAATTCTGACGGTAGCAGAGATTATTGAGTACACAACAGGGCATGTGGGGCGTGTGTATGATAACATGCGTCGCAGGTACAGGTTGTGCAACGAATAACAGGGTCGCCACATGGAACCACGTTTTTAATACAACCCCTAAAAGTCTGCAATACTTATGCTGAAAAACAAGACACGCGATATCAGCCCAATGTGTTCCGATCTTCAAACCTATTTTACATCGAAATGGTACGTTTCCGGACATGAGTACCTTATCAAAATGTTATCTACCAAGTCCCCTCTACAACTACTAGAAGTTTGTAATACGTATTGTGAAACACCCTGTATAAATGCAGTTTTAATACATTACATAAGTATTGTTTTGTTCTTACGCATGCGCAATACAAGATACGTTGGAATTTCAATTGTTTCAAAATAGAATTTCTTAAACATTGGAAAGCAAAGGATTTCAAAAGCGGAGAGAGAAAAAAATATGTTGACTGTTTCCAAATGAGTTTAGTGAAAAATATCCCATATCAGTCATTCAAGATGTGGTGAAAATAACAGCAGAATTTACAGGTGAGTCAGCATGGGACAAATTCTGCTCATAATGAAATTGTACCCATAAATAAATGTCATCACCATCATCCATGCAAGTATTAGGCCATGTGGCCTGTTACGGTCTCAAAGAGGAATTTTCCATCCAGCGCTTTTTTGGACGACCCGGCGATCTTGTGCCTTGGGGGCAGTAGCGAAGTATGGCTTTTGGAATTCTATGAGACGGCATTCGTTGAAGATGGGCTTTCCAGTTGTTCTGGTAGTTTTTTATAAGGTGAAGAATGGGTTCTACTACATCCAACTCTTCCATAATTTCCTCATTTCTTTTATGGTCCCACTTTGTGTAGCCTGCTGTTCGGCGCATAAATCGCATCTCATTTGCTGTAATTCGGCTTTGATCTCTTCTTCGTATCGTCCATGCTTCACTACCATATCTTAATACTGGTTTTGCGAAAACCTTATAAAGCCGTAATAAATAAATGTCATCTATCGAAATCATGGAAAAAAAAAACGTAAATTTCGAATTATAAATATGATTTTTGTCATAAATATAAAAAATGGAAGAAGTTCCTAATTATTGGTGCCATCTTACTTCGTACGCAGTCTTATTTACCTAAATTCGTAGTTTTTTTAATATATATAATCATAAAGTAAGAGTGATCCCATTACAGGCCTCGGGAGACCGTTGGGGTAGTAGGAGGTTAAGGCTTCCACTTTTTTGTAGACAATCGGCACTTGATGTCAGCCGGGTTGTTAGCCCTGCGTGAAGGCCGCCTTTACCCCCAGAACAGGAGTCTGGCACTCATTTTCGTTAGAGGCTGAGCAGACCCCAGGGCCATAGTGCCGCCACAAGGTTTGGGTCAGTTTAAAAATCCTGACCCCGCCGGGACTTGAACCCTCGACCTTCCGGCTTGTAAGCACAGTGACTTAACCTCTACGCTACAGCCTACTCTAAAATATTATAAATACTTAGGCTACTTACTTACTCACTGGCACTATCGAACTCGTAGGTTCATGGCCGCGCGGACATAAGCTCTCCATACATTCCTATCCTGAGCTAATGCTTTCCAATCATTCCCTGTATAATCTACTTCCCTCAAATCATAGTTAATGTTGTTCTCCCACCTCATTCTTGGTCTACCAACTGGACGTTTTCCCTCTGGCTTTCCTACAAGAAACTTCCATGCACGTCTTTCACTATTTGACCTCCGGAAAATTTTACCCCAGATGAACCCATGTCCGCATTTCTTGACGGTTGTACTTTTACGGTGGAAGATCGTCACTCTTTCGCCCAAGGTACTTTTTTCGTCTGGCTTATCACCTTCGACCAGTCCGGCATGGGTAACCCTATCGGCAGCAATGCTACCGCCGGCATAGCTCTCAGGATCATTTAAGCACGCAAGCTACTCCACCACGACAAGGTAAAGATACCATGGAGGGATATTATAAATACAGAAATTATAAAATGGATGAATGCAGAAAGAAGTATAATGGATGAGATTGAACACAGTAAGCAAAAATGGTATGGACGCGTAAGAATAATGCATGATGAAAGGATGTCTATCATGGAAAATTGAAAGAAGGAGCAGAAAAGGAAGACCAAGAACAACTTGGAAGAATCATCATCATCAATCAATGGCAGTCATGGATTAGGCCACTGGCCTGTTCCGCTTCAGGAAAGAAATTGATCCCTCCATCACTTCTTAGGTCTTCCTGGGTCTCTTCGCCCTGTGGGTCTGTAGTCTATTGTTTGGCATTCTCAGAAGGTGTTCATGCCAATTATTTTGATATTGTTGAATGATTTCAGTTATTGCTGGTGTGTTGAGAGCTTTGCGGATATCTTCATTACGTATGTGATCATAAAGCGTATAACCCGCTAAGGGTCTTAATAACTTCATTTCTGCAGCTACTATCCTATTTAATTTACCTGTAGTAAGAGTCCAGGTTTCAGAACCATAAAGTAGAGTTGGAAGAGCCATTGTTTTATAAAATTTTAGAATTGTATCTGGACGTACTTTTCGGAAAAGAATGCTTTTTATTGTTCCTATAAGTTTTTGAAATTTGACCAATTTTATGTCTATGTCTTTACATGTGTCGTAGGAAAGATTGCAGCCAAGATAAGTAAAGTTATTAACTTGTTCTATTATATTGTTGTTAATAACAATTTTAGTTCGTATCGGTATTTTCCCTTGAAACGCCATAGTTTTTGTCTTACTCACCGAAATTTGTAAATTATAATCTTGGGTTATATTTGACAATCTATGTACTGCTCTTTGTAGGTGATCTTCAGAAGTAGCCAATATTACTTGATCATCTGCATACATTAATGTGTTGAGGGGTCCACCATCAATCATAAAGTGTGATTGTGATTGGTTTTGCCATAATTTTATGATTTCATTCATATATAAATTAAATAGAAGAGGGGAAAGTGGACAGCCTTGTTTTACACCTTGGGATATTAGTCTATCTGATTTGCTGATTTGATTATTTATTTTTATTCGAATTCGTGTGTTATGATACATGCTTTGAATCGCTTGAATTAAATGCTTGGGTATTCCTGCATTATGTAAGATATCCCATAAACTTGGAAGAATAACATTCAGAATTCAATGAGCAAATTTGGTGTAACAGATGAAGACACAGAGGACAGAGAACGATGGAGAATTTTAATTAAAGGAAATTTGTGAATGTTTGTAGCAAACTGATAGTCTATTATAAGTCCGTAGTCATTTATGTATTTTTTAAATCGTGTTAATTACTAAGATTGGTTGGAGAAATGAGGAAAATTCTCGAAATGAATGAATTAACATAATCATATATTCTTGGAGTGGTCATGGATATAGAGATAAGGAAGTGAAGAGAATGTCATAAGAACCGCTTGAACGGCAGTGGCGGCTAATCTTCTTCCCCTGGGTCTATATTGCGAAGCATAGCCAGACCGTTTCCTACACATGAAATTGAAATAGCTCCGGCAATTTTAATTTGTGTGCCGAAATATATTTTAGTATTATCAGCAATGCCTTGGTTATTAATTATTATTGTTGTTTTGATTCCCTTCATTAATATTTATATCTAGTTTTAGTCGCGGCATTGAAAGGATCACTCATTCGGCCGATAGGTCCATGTACCTGTAAGGTCGGGTGACATGGGACACATAAAATTATCTGGAGAGAGGTTAAAGTAAGGTAAAGAGAGGGATTATATTTTTTTATGAATTGTGACCTGCCTGATGCATCAGTCTTCAACTTGGTACAACAGGTGATTTTTGGTTAAGATATTTTTCCTAAAGCCTTTGTTAAACCAATGACGAACTGCAGTATCTCTACCCTAAATAAAGGGTCCTTATTGAGCGTGCTGAACCCAGGTTTTTAATGGGGTTGTTATTCCTCCATTTCATCCTCATTTTCCTAACCTGGTTTGGTATGGGCAAGTACGAAGAAAGCAAAACGAAAGGTTACCTAGAAAAAACATTGGAGTAATGTCCACTTGTTAAAACAAAGGAAGGAAGACCTCCTCAAAACTCATGGATGCAAGAACTAAGAACCGGAAAGAGAACAAAAGGACTGGAGGACGTGGAGTGAATGGATAGGGACGAGTGGAGAAGGAAAATAAAACATTAGGCACAGAAAGGTATGTAAACATAGAAAATAGTAAATAAATAATAATAATAATAATAATAATAATAATAATAATAATAATAATAATAATACTCAGAAGTAAAAAGGAAATAAAAATATATATACAGACATTCATAGTGATATTAGAAAACAAAGGTTAAAATTGTATGACCATATTAAACGAATGAACTCAAATAGGCTTACAAAACAGATAATGGAATTCTACGAAAACAGAAGTAAAGCTCCAGCGGATACTATGAAGTGGATTGATGAAGTCAAAAAGGACTTAAAATTGGCAGGAATTACTAAAGAAGATATCCCAAACAGAGATATATTTAGAATTAAGGCGAAAAAGTGGCAAGTTGACCAAAAGGACAAACCGAAGAAAAAAATCTGGAACAACTTGGACAGATGATAAAAAACAAGCTCATAGCAAAAGAATGAAAGAAATTTGGGTTCAAAGGAAACGCCTCTAAGTACTTTGCGTAGTCCTACATGGGCTCATCCGCAATCAAAAAATATTAATATTAATAATAATAATGATGATTATTATTATCGTTATTATTATTGTTTTGTCATTATCATTATTATAATTACCATTATTATTATTATTATTATTATTATTATTATTATTATTATTATTATTATTATTATTATTATTATTATTATTACAGCATTGTTAATTACTAAAATGTACCCTATTGTCACGCGCGTGTACTAGGAATTTTTAATTGAAAAAATAAAACATTTTGTTATATAAGTGACACAAGAAAGTTTGTCTCCTGCACGCCTGCTCACATTGTTTGATACAGATACGATAAGAAAGCTTATCTCCTTGTCACATAAATTTACACGCTACGTTAGCATCCTTATTTCTAGTACCCGTGATATTTTCATTCACAGTCACTAACAAATACGTAACAAAGAACTGTTATTAATTTTAATTAAGACTGTTACACCATTCAGAAACGTTAGTTGTTACGTCAGTTACCTTCATTTTGCGCACGTTTTTAATAATATCATCCAACATAAAGTTCCAGGAAAGTATTTACATCGAAGAGAGATGAACAGACAGTTGAGAATACTACACAACAGTAAACTATGTGTTCTTTATAGGAAACCAGATATAATGAGAAAAGTTAAGTCTCGTAGACTGCGATTGGCAGGACATGTGGCACGAATGGAGATTGAGAGAGGAACATGGACAATTATTTTTAAAAAACTAAGGGGAAAACACCCAGTTGTAGAAAAGGATCAGGTGGGAAAATTACATTAATCATTTTTTTCAATGCCCCAGGTTGTCATTTAGACATTTCTGGTGTTCTCTCCTGACATTGGCTTAATTGTAACCCACTTCTGAAGTTGGGACGCGCAGAAGGTGGAGTTACGTTACCCCGGTGATATGATGGGTGATAAATGATAATGAAGCGCCAGGAGAGTTCTTAACTTAAACTCGATCTAAATTCCAGACCACGGGCAACCACAGGAATGAATCTCTTTAAGAAAAAACTCCTATGGTTTGACCGGGAATCGAACCCGGGACCTCATGAACAGTTGTCAGAAACGCTGACCAGTAGCCCATGAGGAAGAGGTAAGTCGGAAAAACTGCACTTAAACTAGCGTGAAATATTTTCAAAGTCCTATAGAACAAAGGTGCGCATGCGCCAGAGATTATAGAGCCAGCGATAACCCACAATCGAGCCACATATCGATTATCATCCTCGATTACTTATCCGTTCGCTATGGAATTTTTTAAAGGAAAAAAGATTTGCAATTAAAAGACCCCAAATGTATATTAAAAAAAATATTTAATTTTAATATTAAAAAGGGGACCAAACGTTTATTAAAAATGGGTGTGCACTTTCTTATCACTCTCCTAACGCTGATCCAACCAGCGATAAAAAACCCTAAACATCGATAGAAAAATCATAGATTAAGTAATATAACTCTATGGACAAAATAGCAGTTAGCATAACAATATTGTCCTAACCGGTTTGGCCCATTTATATTTCTGATTTGCATATTTAAAGAAATACTTCCAGAATTGTCTTAATAAATGTTATAAAAAAATTGTTTGGAAAAAAGTGTTAAAAATATTAAATCATGTTAGTAAAATTTACAGAAGAAAAAAAGAAAAGTATAGTTTTACAACAATATAACTGAAAAAATCAAGCGCTAGTAGAAGTGCAGTTGAGCCGGTAGACTGCGATTGGCAGGACATGTGGCACGAATGGGGATTAAAAGAGGGACATGGAAAATTATTTTAGGAAATTCAGGGGGAAAAACACTCGGTTGTAGACAAGGATCAGGTGGGATAATGATATTAATCGTGATTTGATGGAAGTAGATTACACAGGGGATGATTGGAAAACATTAGCTAAGATAAGGGTGTGTGAAAACTTTATGCTCATGTGGCCATGAACCTACGGGTTTGATAGTGCCAGTGAGTTAGTATTCTCAATCAATTTTTATTTAGTAATTGGGTATATGTGAGGTGTTTGTATTGCAAGGAACAGCAGCTAATTCTGCCCAGCTCGTGACTCCAGAAAAATGGAATTACTGTCAAACTTACTTCATCACAAAACTCTAATTGTCTTCCTGGCCGTGACGTCACATCACGATCTCATGGGAAAACTCTTTAACTTTTCCAATATTGCGCGCTCTTTAAATTTACGAAACAGCGTAATTGTCACCTTCAAGATAATATAACATTTGTTGTGTTGAAATTCATCACACATTCCAGAAATTCCAGTCAGGCACGGTCTTCAATTTCTTCTGTTTATTTAAATATCATAACTAATGGAATCAGGCGTAACTTTGCAGAAATTCATCATACAGGGCTATTAAAAAAAAAAAAGGAACAAACTTCAAACATTTATTTCTTCCAAACTGCAAAAAATATAAACACATTTCCAACGTTTCTGGAAAGAGAAAATTTCAAATTTCACTATTTTTATGCATTCAATATGAGCACCATGTGTTACACGACAAATATCAAAACAGTGGCTCAAGTGTAGCCACACAAGAATCAGCTGGTCTCTAGTTATTGAATTCACAGCTTCAGCTATTCGATGTCGCAGATTTTCCAGTGTCTCGCATAAAGGGGGGGGGTAAAAAAACGGTATTTTACGTAACCTCACAGATAAAAATCACACGGAGTTAGGCCTGGTGACCTGGGAGGCACCGGCGATGAAGTTGATTTTCTGCTCCTCCTCTTCCAATCCAAAGTCCTATTGTGTCGCCATTTTGATACAAACAATGATCATGCCAAGCAATAGCGCCAATGCGGCTGATCGGAACTTCAAACTTTTATCTTTCCAGAAACGTTGGAATTGTGTTTGTATTGTTTGTAGTGTGGAAGAAATAAATATTTGAAGTCTGTTCCTTCTTTCTGAAATGCCCTATATATAAAATAAAACAATTTACCTTAGTTGTAATTCCACCAAGAGAGTCAGAAATCAATCTGGGATTCAAATATGTCCAATTAAAACATCAGATACTAGTATTTTAAGCGATAAAACGAGACAATAAACATACCAAAACAGTGGAACTTCTTTCTGTTTTTTTTTAGTAAAGCTTCTACTTTGATGTGATCACCTTGATGATGCCCTGTCCAAGGACGAAACACGTGTCGGGATCATTTTGGGTATGTTTTTAATAATAATAATAATAATAATAATAATAATAATAATAATAATAATAATAATAATAATAATAATAATGATAAGTTTTATTTTACCTGACACAGTTAAGGCCTTAATGTCTTGTCTACTACTCAACCAAGTTAAAAATACAAAAAAAAATATATTCTTATATGAAAATTACAATAAACAAAAAGATTACATTGTATATCTACAATATAATTGTTACATACAATAAATTTTGATTTGATCTAGATTTAAAGAATGAAATATAAAATGTACAAGATAGAAAAATAAGAAAAAATTCTATTGTTGACATAAAATAAATCTCGCTCTGGAGAAAAATTATTTATATGTACATGATATGAAAAGAAAAATAAATGTCTGAGTTGGGATTTGAACCCGAAACTTCTAACTTTATGAGTTAGCGCTCTAACTAACTCAGCTACTTCCAACACAAATATTTATTTTCTTATATATGTATATATATGTAGTATTCTCAATTTACACGAGAGGCAGCGGGATATCGTTCCAACTGTCACCCAGTGGCTACTATAATATGTAAGCATTTTTAAAGACTATTTAACTCATGTCGCAAATGGTAGTCAATGACCAATCACGTTTAAATGAATTCTGTTTTACACCAATGACAGTCGTGTTTCACCTCGCTCTTTATCGATTTCTTTATCAGCTCCTGCTTTTGTGATAAAGAAAGCTCCTCCTTTTTTAATATTCTGAACAGGTTAGATCATTATTTTTCTCCAACAAATACATTGAATATAGCAAATAATGAATAGATTCAGTGATTTTACTGAGTTGTTTATTCAAAATATAAATGATTAACCTATAATGTTGATTATAACAGTTTGATGTGTTTCATTATTTCTCCACTAGAGTGCATTCTTACAATAAATAATATGATCGAGTTGCAGTGAATATACATAACCTCACATTTCTAATTTGTTTTCAAACATCGCCGTTTACATTAACTATATAAATATTTTAAAACACCGGTAACTATATTCAAATAATTATTTTTTAGTAACGAGCTTAATTTTATTCGTTAAATATTCATAACAAATGCCACTCTTGATTTTCAAATTCTCTAGATAAATTCACTCCTCACTTCGTGAGTCGTGAATTTATCGATAATTTGGAAATCACTCGTGGCATTACTTATGAGAATTTTTACTTTATAGCAGTAACGCTTGTATATTTAGATATTATAACTATATTTTTTATATTTAACAATGAAAGTCAATTATGAAATGAAAAGAAAAATAAATGCCTGGGTCGGGATATATATATATATATATATATATATAAAATGGCGTAGCCCATTGTTGAACCATGGCCTCTAGTTTCTAAGGAGTTACTAGACCAAGTTAATGTTTGGTTACCTTATTTGCCCATAGATGTCATGGATGACATGCGGTCAACACACCGACGCAATGATACATCTAACAGGCAACTATGGTATTACAAGGACGTAGAGGTCGATAAATGTTGCTTATAGGCCTTTTTATTCAGGCGTAAGGATATTTCACGAGACTGAAAATCTTCAGACTCGGGACCCACAGCTTGAAGTAACAACAAGTAATTGTATTAGCGTGACTTAAAAGGGCCAATCGTGCGGCACTCGCTACTGAAGATGCCCTCCGCAGTTGAGGGAGAAACGTCTGGAAAAAAACACCAGTTATAGACCACGGCCACATAGCCCGGAATCTCTTAACATTAGTCTAGAAATGTATGAAATTGTTCATAATGAAGAGACAGGTGGTCAAATAAATATGTGTAATTATACAGGGTGAAAATTATTTAAACCGACAAACTCTGGGAGGTTGTAGGAGACACCAAAACAAATATTTTTCCTTAATGTAATTTTTTCCTATGAGGATTATTTAAACCGGTAGAGGACCACCTCTGCCTATCAACTTTTCTGAAAACCGTTAGTTCAAGAATCGACGCACACGACGACTGAAATATGCCGGCGCCCCGTCATGTTGGAACCACATGCGTTGTCTTATATGGAGCGGGACGTCTTCCAGCAATTCTGGCAATTCTCTGGCGATAAAATTGTAATAGTGCCTGTCATTTAATGCCCTAGGTAGGACATATGTCCCAATTAAACAGTCCCCAACAACACCGGCCCACACATATCAGTGTACTCACTCCAGGTGTATCGCTCCGTTAGTAAACAGATATAATTCACTACTACACTGGTGGACAAAACAATTCCTACCATCAACAGCAGTTGCAGTCATGACAAATGAAGAGCGTAATGCGCCCTCTACCGGTTTAAATAATCCTCATCATCATCATCATCATCATCCGGTATCATGCCAGCTGCCGCCGTCTTCCGGAAACCAAACGCCATTCCTCTCTATCCATCCATTGATCTTCCTCCATTCCTCTGATATTCATAGCTGCTTGTACCCCTTCTATCCAAGTTTTCTTCGGTCTTCCTCTCTGCCTCCTTTCCATTGGGATCCATTCCATAATAATTTTTGGCAATGAAATGCTAAAAAAACCAAACAACATTCCTCGTAAAAACACTCTAGGACGATTAAAGGTAAGAAAAAGAAAATGGCAATAGGGAAAAATATTTGTTTTGGTGCCCTCTACAACCTCCCAGACTTTGTCGGTCTAAATAATTTTCACCTTGTAGAATAAATTATTTGAACACCGAACGTGTTAACCCTATCCTTATAGGCAAGATCTATGAAGATTTGTACATTTTTTTCATGAAAACTTTAATAGCTTCAATCCTTATGAATTTACCAAAAGTAGTAGTAGTAGCAGGACTTTATTAGACAAAAAGTAAGATATTTACAATATTATTTACAAATATGGGTCGCACGGGCAGTAAGCCGTACGTGCAGTTGACAGTCCGTTACAATAAAGTAATAATTGGTACTAGTATAAAGAAAAATAAACAACAAAAACAGCAATAACATTACAATTACATAAAGAAAACACAATAATAATATTACAATTAAATAATAACACAATAGCATTATACAGTAAAAACATTAACATTACAATTACATAAAGAAAACACAATAATATTACAATTAAGTAATAACACAATAGCATTATAAACTAAAAAAACATTAACATTATAATTACATAAAGAAAACACATTAATATTACAATTAAATAATAACACAATAGCATTATACACTAAAAAACATTAACATTACAATTACATAAAGAAAACACAATAATATTACAATTAAGTAATAACACAATAGCATTATACACTAAAAAAACATTAACATTACAATTACATAAAGAAAACACATTAATATTACAATTAAATAATAACACAATAGCATTATACGCTAAAAAAACATTAACATTACAATTACATAAAGAAAACACAATAATATTACAATTAAGTAATAACACAATAGCATTATACACTAAAAAAACATTAACATTATAATTACATAAAGAAAACACATTAATATTACAATTAAATAATAACACAATAGCATTATACACTAATTAATTTATATATAATTGTTAATAATTAATGGTATTGCATTTTGATAACATATATTTATTCATGAATGAGTGTTGTCATTTTTCGCGTTTTGTCCAGAAATTTACCGAGGTTTATCCAATTTTCTGGATTTACCAATAACTCGTAGCATGCCAATCTTTCCCGATTTGAATTTAGAAATCTTTCCGGTAATAACTGACGTCTCCAATATTCTAAATCATTACATTTTCCTAATATATGTATCTCATCTTCAAAGTTCCCGCACATTGGACATATTCGCATTTCGTGATCGTCGCTAATTTTTAGTAGGCCTATTCTAAACTTGAAAAGTAATAGCACAAATCATTGAAATTTAGTAAATAAGCTATTCATACTGGTAGACAATTGTGATAAAAAATTTAAAGAAATATCTTTATTAGTTTCGGAGGTTTATCAAGTGAAAGAGAAGCGACAAACATAATCAAAATATACAGCTTACTGACTACAACTAAAGATATTAGAAGCAATCTGCCACGTTGGAATCAATAACTTTTCAAATGTGATGTTATTCTAAGTATTTATGTTCTGCAGGGAGAGTATTTTAGAACCATTTAATTGAATTACTAATCTGAGTAGGAAAACCAAGTTGTCGTTTAGTAACTATTCTTGACCTAGATGTTAAAGCGTGTATAGTCTTAAATAAGAATGAAGTAAAATAATAGTAACAATAATATTTTTAAGATACATACTGAAAAGTCTAATTTTCAAACCAAACACTAACTCATTGGCACTATCGAACATGTAGGTTCATGGCTTCGCGGCCATAAGCTTTCCGTACATCTTTATCCTGAGTCAATAATCTCCAATCATCATCTGTGTAATCTACTTCCTTCAAATCATACTTAATGTTTTTTCTCCCACCTCATTCTTGGTCTACCAATTGGGCGCTTTCTCTCTGTTTTTATAAGAAGTCTCCATGCCCCTCTTTCATTTCCCATTCGTGCCATATGTCCTCTCATCATGGTCTACGAGACTTAACTGTTATTATATCTGGCTTTCTATGTAGTTCGCTGTTATGTAGTCTTCTCCATTTGCCTGTCTGTTCATCTCTCTTTGGTCTAAAATTGTTCCTAAGAACTTTATTTTCGTACACTCGTAATCTTTCCTCCCCCCTTAAAGTAAGAGTCCATGTTTCAATCTATATAACTGGGCAAATCTTCTTCTTCTTCACGGTTTAGGCTTATTTACTAGTCTGTTCCGGCTCCAAATTGCTGCTGTTTCCATCTTTTCTTTGGTCTTCCCAAACTTCTTCTTCCTCGTGGTGAATAGCTGTATGCTGCTTTGGTATTCTATTCTCAGTCATCCTTGCCAAGTGTATAACTGGGAAAATACTCGTAATAATTTTATTCAAAACAAAAAGTGATTGAAACATATACAATAACAGATAGTCAGTTATGTTTAAATCCGCCACACATTCCAGAAATTCCAGTCAGACACTGTAATTATTTTTATTAGTTGATTTAAATATTGGAATGTAACAAGAAGAAAGTCAAAATCTAGAATGTTTCATAACAAGAGATAGGTGGCCAAATAGACATGTTTATCTGAACAGTGCGTCTGACTCAAGCCGTTCATATATTGTTGTTGACGTCCCGCATAACACAACTAGGGGTTGACAAAAATACCGTTCATTATTAAAATTACGCTCAAAGTGCTTGTGTTGAAACCTACTTAATAGTTAATCTTATATATATATATATATATATATATATATATATATATAAATGTAATATTTGTTCGTTATTTATGCGAGGCAATACCGTTTGATCCGATTTTGAGGTTTTTTTTTTTTTGCAAAATGTTCAGGAGATTCCCGGGATGATCATAGGCTATAAGAGAGTTGTGATACTCAACTCCTACACTCTTAAAAATTGCCCTTTGTAGTGGAAAACGTGAAAAAAGTAGTTATTTGGACGCTTAAATGGCTTACGCTGCCTAAACCATAATAAATACACAAAATTAATGTACACAGAATTGAATATCTCAAAAAACTCTACAAAAAAGTCCGCAACAGCATATGTTTATCTCTTACAGATAACTCACAACAACCATTTTTGTCTTTAATCGATACCGAGAGTCTCGCGGCGTATCCGAGTGGTTAAGGCAAGAGGTCTTGGCGCAGAACTACGGGACTTACGCTGGTTCGAGTCTCTACGGGGGAAGAAATTTTGTCATGGAATGTCGGCCAGTATGGGACCGGTGCACAGTGGGTCAGAAATGAAATCTAGCTGGAAAAAAAAAAAAAAAAAAAAAAAAACTGTTTTGACTCACTCTCATCAAGTTATCTTTTTTTTTTACTCTAATATAATAGTAATATGACGGTTCTTAACTTATCTGCAAAGGAGGGTACAATTCTAATGTTCATGACTGTGTGACGTCATCATTCACACTTCTTGAGCCACAACAGAAGGCTGTAAGAGTTTTTCTTGCGAACTTATTTACTAATATATAATTATGTCCTAATTGCTGAATTTTATGGTAAAAAAGTAACATTTTTATCGTCCGCCCATGACATGAGAACTGAACGTTCGGGCAGGACAACGTCTGCAGGGTACGCTAGTACTTAATACAGGCTTTCCACTTTAGAACAGTTTGCCCTTGATTCCTGCTTTCCAGAGATTCCTATCTTCCCATTGTCCATCTTATATACCCCTCTTCATCATGGCGTCATATATTCCCTCATACCATGCTCTTCTACTTCTCCCCTTCTTCCTTCTGCCTGGTACCATCCAATCCAACACCTGTTTAGGCCACTGGTCTTCCGACATCCGTTGTACATGTCCATACCACTGTAGAGCTCTCTTTGTTATCCTATCGATAACAGTCTCTTCTGCATCCATTTCTTGTCTGATATATGTATTTCGAATATGTTGTAGCCTGGATATTCTCATACTTCTCCTTAATCCATCCATTTCTGTCGCCAAGATTCTTTTCTTCATCCTTTCGTTTATTGTCCAGCTTTCTGATCCATATGTAAGTATACTTTCTATTATTGTCTGTATAATCTATTTTTTTCTGGTCAAATTTCTATTCCATAAAAGACCATTCAGGGATCTAATCGCCTTCCTTTCACAACTTACTCTGTTAATAATATATTTTTCACAAGTACCAGATTTATCTATTATAGATCCAATATATTTAAATTCTTCAACACATTTAATTATCATATTATTTATTTGTAGGTCTTCTGAATTTCCTCCGATTACCATATATTCTGTTTTAATATAATTAATCTTCAGTCCACCTACCTCAAATGCATCGACCAACTTTCTAATCATATATTCTATATCTTCTTTATCTTGTCCTATTATAATCTGGTCATCAGCGAATAATAAATTGTGCAGTAAACGGTCATTAATATTGATTCCCATTCCCCGACATGACTTATTCCATTTCATTAATACATCTTCTAAATATATCTTGAACAATGTTGGTGACATAACTCATAAGATAAAAATTGAAAATTAAAATGTACCTATTGGCAAGTGTCGTCGACCTCAACTTCGTTAAATAAATAATATTTAAATGCATTATTTTAACACAGTTGAGGACGACGGCACCTGCCAACAGGTACATTTTAATTTTTAATTTCTATCTTATGGTTAATGAGGCCATAAATAATTATACATAATAAACCGCGTACAAAAGATCTGGCTGAAGGTCGAACAGGAAATGTAGGCACTTCCAGAAAGAGAAAGTCCAGGATATGAAAACTAGAGCCTTTGATCAAATTAGTTATTTTTTATATATTACTAGACATGTTCACTCACAGACACCTGGATTATCTATCGCTACCATCTGAGGTAGTAAACACCGACCAACTGCCGATGTAAATCAGTCAGATTTACAACAGGAGTTCGTAGACTAAGTCGTTGGACTTCCCTCAACACGTGTGGATTTTCCGACCCCCACATTCGGCAATTATGCTTGTTTACTGCCCCAGAGACATGGAATCAGCATCTGAGAACACAACTTTACGAAGAAATTCATTGTTGTATAACAAATGAGAAATTAGTTTTTTTCATTGTTGTCATCACAAAACTTAGAATTATTATTATCACACGTAGAAGTTCATTGTATAATGGAAATGGACAGCTAATGACAAATGAGGTAAATTTTGAGGAAGTGGCTGAATTCAAATACCTAGGAACAATAATCACAAATAGGAATGAGATGCACAAAGAAATTAAACATAGGCTCAATTCTGGAAATGCGTGCAATTATACATTGCAGAGACTCTTGATGTCCCAACTCCTTTCAAAAAACGTTAAGCTGAAAATATATAAAACTATTATTCTACCAGTTATATTATATGGGTGCGAAACATGGACTCTTACTTTAAGGGAGGAAAGGAGATTACAAGTATTTGAGAATAAAGTACTTAGGAAGATTTTTGGACCAAAGAGAGATGAACAGACGGGTGAATGGAGAAGACTACATAACAATGAACTACATGGTCTTTATAGGAAGCCAGATATAATAAGAACAGTTAAGTCTCGGAGACTGCGATGGGCAGGACATGTTGCACGTATGGGGAATGAAAGACGTGCATGGAAGCTACTTGTAGCAAAGCCAGAGGGAAGACGTCCAGTTGGTAGACCAAGAGTGAGGTGGGAGAATAACATTAACTATGATTTGAGGGAAGGGGATTATACAGGGAATGATTGGAAAGCATTAGCTCGGGATAGGAATGTATGGAGGGCTTATGTCCGCGCGGCCATGAACCTATGGGTTCGATAGTGCCAGTGAGTAAGTAAGTATTATTATTATTATTATTATTATTATTATTATTATCATCATCATCTTTATCATTATTATTATTATTATTATTATCTTCTTCAACGTATGGGCCTGATAGCCCGTTCCGCTCCAAGGCGCACTACATGCCGCAGGCGCAGGTCGTCCTTCCAACGACGTTTTGGTCTTCCTACATTTCTTCGGCCTAGAGGCCTATAATGAAGCAGCTGTTTTGATAAACGATTATTTGGCATTCTTTGTATATGTTCTAACCAATTACGTTTATTTGTGTGTATTCTCTCGTTTATATTATAGATTTATAGTTCATCCCTGATATCGTGACTTCTCTTTTGATCTGTTAGAGATACACCTGCAACTGATCTGAGAAATCTCATTTCTATTGTCTCAATTTTATTTTTATCAGAGATCGTTAAAGGCCAAGTCTCAGACCCGTTTGTTAACGTTGGAAGGGCTACTGTTTTGTAAAATTTTAATTGAGTTTCCCTTGTGGTCTTATTTCTCAAATATCTTCTTATTGAATCACATTATTATTATTATTATTATTATTATTATTATTATTATTATTATTATTATTATTATTATTATTATTATTATTATTATTATTATTGTTATTATCATTATATTAGATTTAAAAATAAATACAACAAATTATTTCTTTTCATTGTTGTCACTATAGATCTTGGTGAGTTTATCTATGTTTTGCAACAAACGACATACGATAGCTTTGTTGGTTTTTTTTATTTTTAACAATTTCTTTTTAGTAGTGTTGGTACCAGGCACGGTGTATATTGGTGGTGGGCCACACAATATTTTTCGGGTTTTTCTCGGAAATCTCTAGTTTTACGAATTTCATCCCACAACACATTCTACTCCTTTTCCCTCCCCATTATGTCATATCTCCATTCATTCATTTCATATGAAGGAATTGCAATAAAGATTAAAATGATAACTGTGGCAATTGTTCATGCAACTTCAATCAACTGACATTCACCTCATCTCATGTTATGTAAAAAGTGGTCTGGTTTACTAAATTACATGACTCCGAACCTATGTGTCAACTTAGGGCAGAATAGGACCACAGGAAGGGTAGTATAGATCTCGAGACCTTTAGCCCAGCCCATATAAATGGCAGTTGGAGTCATGTGTGAATGCTCGATATGTGTCGAACCAGAAACACAGTAACAGACTACATATCACATATCATTCATTAAATATAAATATCCTCAACTCGTGTCCAACTCAGGATCGGTTCGAGGAATGAGATGAGATGAAGCCCCTATACATATAGAGATCCGTGAACTACAAGGGTGCCGGTCGACCATCCCTGACGCACCGTCACAAGGACGGATGAACGCACAAAATGGATGAGATGAGTATGGAGAAATGGTGGAATGAAATTTGTGGCAGGGGAAAACGGGAGAAACCCAGAGAAAATTCTGTGCAAGCTCCGTTTCGTCCACCACGAAACCCACAACGGGAGACCGAGACTCGACCTCGAGACCCCAGCGGAGAGAGGCGAGCGTCTTATCACTTTCGCACATCCAATTTATTACTTATGATAAATTAATTTGCCGCCGTTAACTAGTGGTTATGATCCTTGCATCTCTTCCCGATGATTGCGGGTACAAACCCGGACGTGGTCAAGGGATTTTTTATGATTGAAAATTTCAATGAGCGAGCCCTGTGGTAGAGACTTTTAAGCCGTGGGTCGCGCGTAAGAAGATATTTAGGCTCCAAAAATATCTTGACCCTGAATAATGATGCCTCTAAGCAAAATTTACCGACATACTTGATCCTAATAACACCTTAGTTGCCCACTAGATATCTCATTGGGTTGGTATGTTGACCGCATACCATTCATATGTTTAGGGACATAAGCGTAACTAAATTAACTCGGTCTATTAATTCATGAAAAAAGAGAGGATAATGCCCAACACAGTAATTTCACGTTATTGTAGATAAAGAGATAGAATACCATCCATCCGTAATAATTCTACCCGAGTTCAGGTCTTTCACTGCAATCGTAGCATTTCCATGCTATGCTTTGTAGCTTTACTAGGGAATTTATAGGTGTGGTAGCTTCCCGTTGCTTTCTACATCGGTGAAGGATAATAATGATAATGATGATGGCCGGATGATTTTCGGGGAACGTTGGGCCCTAAGCTTCCTGACATTTGTCTTACAGGTGAGGAAAAACCCCGAAAAAATCTTACCCTGGAGCCTGTCCCGACCGGGAATCGAACCCGGGCCTGCTGCGTGACAAGGCAGCACGCTACCTCGAGACCACAGCGGTGGACAGATAGAATACAATGAACCAAAAATGAACTTAGCGTATTAGAGTTTTAAAACCTGAACCCACCTTAAGCAATTTAATCTAAATTATCTTTGAAAATGAGAAGATTTTTTATTAGATACCGATAATTCGAGAATTGACGAAATCAGATTTACCATAAATGTGGCGTGGTTGAATTACCCACGTTAATGTTGGAATTTGTTAATTAATAACACTGGTCAACATGATTTTTGTCTCATGAGTACCAATAGTTGTACTTAATGCAGTTGTTTATCGTGTTTTCAAATATGTATTCGGAATTTCTCCATCACCCAGTTTTTTTTATTTCAATTTCAATTAATGGATTTAAATAATTACTTTTTTAATAAACGTTTTTTCGTACATTTCTCCATTGTAAAATAAAACCAGATGATCTAACTCAGGAGATTTTAGCTATGGAAAAGAGATGTCAAGGCAAATGGAATCCTAATATGCTGGCCGATTATTGTTGGACCATCAAGAGGGATGCTCCACAAGCGAAATATAGCAGAAAATCGTCATTTATTACTTTCTAGGTGAGTCCGAATGTTCGAATATTGTGTAGTTACGAATGTAGAAAATATTAAAGTGTTTGAAATTATAAATTCCTGTCTCTAGGAAACCTTACGTGATGGAGAAAAACCGATATCATATTTGAATTCAGGAGAAAAAATACTATCAGATTCTTTTTTTTTTCTGAGACAAAAAAAAGTTTATGTTTTGTTGCTCAGTGTTACCTAGGTCTCGTGATGAACATGTATTACCACATTCCTTACTACGTGTGTTTCATTATATTTTTTTTCACATTGTTTATCATAAGTAATGCCACGAATGATTTCCAATTTATCTAGAGAATTTTGAAATCAAGAGTGACATTTGTTAGGACTATTTAACGAATAAAATTAAGCTGTTTACTCACAAATCATTATTTAACTATAGTTATTTTAAAATATTTATATATTTAATGTAAACGGCGATGTTTGAAAACAAATGAGAAACGATAGGTACGCTTCTACTGCTTCTTTTGTCTATCACTGCAACCAGATCATACTATTTATTGCCAAAGGAACGCAATATTCTAAGAATGCTCTCTAGTGGAGAAAAAATGAAACACTTCAAACTGTATATTTATTCATTTCTGATGTCGTATGATGTAAATATGATAGTTATATTTTTCTGGATTGTTACCTGGGAAAAAATACATTTAAGAAAGTGCAAACAGTGGTTTCTTTTTTTGGTGGTATAGTCAATTGCTACAAATGTTTTTATATTAACTCCCGCATGCGGCATGTGTTGACATTCATGCACTATATATACAATCTGGTAGCCGTATTTCTCTCTGGCTCAGTAACTGCAAAATAATGGTCAGACCTGTTCAGAATATTAAAAAGGAGGAGCTTTCTTTAATATGGTAATTATAACACTGATAAATATTTCGTGAAACACGACTCTGATTGGTTGTAAAACAGAAATCATTGAAACGTGATTGGTCATTGACTCCCATTTGGGGCATGAGTTAAATAGTCAGTGTAAATTTATATTCACTTGTTTTATAAATAAAGTTATAAAATATACGCAACAAATTAATTTATAAAACAAAATTTAATTAGGATCTTTCCTGGTTTCCATGAGTCAAACTAAATGCTGGGTTGAGATTTCGTTAGAAAGACTCGTGTCGTCACAATCAACATTTCGTAACGTCATAGAAATTAAATTCCATTCAAACATAACAGTAGAAATTTACAAACAACTGAATACAAACAAAATTCAAGATGCAATATGACCTTAGATTTTAAATCATCTATAAATAAACTGAAATAAAAATATTGTTTTGAATAGCATTTATGTTTGGGGTAAAAGTATTTTTAATACTTCTAACGTTTCATAATGTTTTAAAAATTTTATTCAGACAGTAGTATTAGATGATAATGCTGATAAAATGTATTATTATTATTATTATTATTATTTTCTTCTTCTTCCTTCCAAGTATTAGGCCAAGGCCTGTTACGATCCTATAGAAAATTTTCCCTCCAGCGTTTCATAGGACGGCCCAGTGATCTTCGTCCTCTTGGTATATAATTATAAACAGCTTTGGGGATCCGATTTGAAGTCATTCTTTCAAGATGGTGTTTCCAATTTAGTTGGTACTGTTTAATATATTCCAAAATTGGCGTAGTCTTCAATTCTTTTAAGATATCGGTGTTCATTTTCCGATCCCATCTGGTGTAAACCGCTGTTCTGCGCATGAATCTCATTTCACAAGCCGTTATTCTGCTTTCATGTTGTCTTTTTAGTGTCCATGCTTCACTACCATAGGTCAACACTGGTCTAGCCAAAGTGTTATATAAACGTAATCTGGTGTTTTTTTTGTACAAGGGATGGTTTCATAACTTGATTAATAATTTCTAAACTTTTATTATAACTAGTAACTTTTTCAGGGATATCCTTTTCATCCCAGATAGAGAGATAATATCCAAGATATTTAAATTGATTAGATCTCTCTAAAATGTTATTCTGGAGACAGATTTTACTTTGTATGGGGTCCTTCCCATGAAATGCCATAATTTTAGTTTTGTTAATTGATATTTCCATATTAAATTTGGCACCTGTTTTTTATTATTATTATTATTATTATTATTATTATTATTATTATTATTATTATTATTTGTTTCTTTGTTTGTTATGTAGCCAGAGTTAGGTCGTAAGGTAACTTGTTCCACTCAACTGTCAGAAATATATACAGTGCAATCAGTGATACAAAAACGCATATTAGTTCATATTATATGTAATACACGTGTTTAAGATCTTGAATAGTGACCCGAAAACTAAATATTAGAGTTCTAATTTCAACTTTCACCAACATAAAAATAAAGAAACGCTAATTAAATTAGTTATTTAATAAGTGAATAAACATATTATAAATTATATGGACACGAATATAGTGTTTATGAGGTCTAATGAGTTCTTTTTTTTTTCATAAGACCGAGTAAAAATGCACTTATTATTGATTTTACAAATGACCAGGATATTTTATGTTTCCCTGGAGGAGTAGAAAATCTTGTCCAGAGAGAATTTGAAAAAAAAAAACAATAAAAAGTAGCATTTAAGTTAATAAAAATTAATTACAAACATAAAAACCAGTAGCCAGGTACACACTACAAGTAATGACATAATGAAATATCCGTTGCAATACTAGGGAACATAAAACATACTAAACCATTATAACTAAAAAAATCACTGACACTATCGAACTCGTAGGTTCATGACCGCACGGGAATAAGCTCTCCATACATCACAATACTAAATTAATGTTTTCCAATTACCCATGTATAATCTACTTCTCTCAAATTGTGGTAAATGTTATTCTCCCATCTTATTCGGTCTACCAACTGGGCGTTTTCCCTCTGGTTTTCCTACAAGAAGCTTCCGTGGCTCTCTTTCATTCCCTATCCGTGCCACATGTCCTGCCCATCGCAGTCTACGAGACTTAACTGTTCTTATTATATCCGACTTCCTATAAAGATCATGTAGCTCACTGTAATGTAGTCTTTGCCATTCGCAAATATATTCGTTCATCTCTCTTTAGTCCTTTTTTTTAGATATATTCTCAAATACTCGTAATATTTTTCTCCTCCCTTAAAGTAAGAGACCATGTTTCTCATCCATATAATATAACTTGGAGAATAATAGTTATATATATATATATATAGAAACAATTGGCTAGCCCATATTCAGCGCATGGATCGTCACAGAATACCAAAACAAATTCTTCACTACATTCCTCGAGGCAGAAGATCTGTGGGTCGACCTTTTCGGAGATGGCGGGAGACCGTAACGGTCCACTGGGCCTAATACTTGAAAGGCAGATGATGATGATGATATATTTTGAGTTTTACCTTATTATTATTATTATTATTATTATTATTATTATTATTATTATTATTATTATTATGACTATTATTATTATTATTATTATTATTATTATTATTATTATTATTATTATTATTATTATTATTATTATTATTATTATTATTTTAGAGATGGAGGGACAGCAAGAGTCCCTATAATGCACAATAGCATGCATTTCGAGAATTGAGCCTATGTTTAATTGACCTCCTATTTACATTTATTATTCCTAGAACATAAATCATGTAGTCAATGCACCCATTTCACCAATTAAAAATTATAAGTGTCAACATGTTTCAACAGCGAAGCTCTTACTTTCAAAACTAAATATTGAATCAATTAAACTAAATATTGGAACATGTTAACTCTTTTAATTTTTAATTAGTGAAATGGATACATTTACTACATGTTTTACGATTTTATCATCAAGAAGATCATTAGTTTACTAAATTCCTAGAACAGTTACCCAACGTTTTCCTTTTGGTTTTTCTGCAAGAAGTTTTCATGCCCCAAGCGACTACGCGTGCGCTCGCTCATTTTGAAACTGGTCTCTCTCCGATAAGGGTACCTATAATCTAGCAGATGCTTTATCGAACCGATACAGCTATCTAATGTTTGTGCAACACAGAAACATGAGTTATGATTCGATACCGTCAATCGGGGTTACTTTGACTCGAGGGGCAACTTTGACAGAATTGGGGCTTCTTTGACATTTTAAATTTCTTGCGTGTTTTGGGCTATTTTGACAACAATGCAACGGTGTATAATTCCTTCAAGGCGCACGAATAATTAAGTTTTTTAAAAGCGGATTTTAATTGTTGGAGATACATCTGTGTCACTTTCAACAACAATGAATTGCCAGCAAGGATAAACTTAATTTTTTAATAATTTCTTAGTTGATTTTCTATGTGGAAAGGAGTTACAATGGTTAGAGGCTATAAGAAGCTTGGGAGTCGTGGATACAAGAGTTACCGTGATGAAGATCTTAAAAAAGCCCTTGAAGAAGTGAGAAGTTTTCTCAGAAGCAGGCTGCAGAGAAATATAACGCAAAAAGAATCACTCTTTTGTACAAACTCCGTGGTGATCATGAGGGAAAGCCAAGGTACTCCACAATTTTGAATCAAGAAGAGGAGAAGTTGATTTCTGGAACCTTAGGAACTGATGCAGACTAGGGCTTTCCTATGTCTAAGAGTGATATTCGCTCTGTTGTGAATAAATGTTTTCTGATTAATTCCTGATTGTCTAATTACAATAATTATATGATAGTCTAAAACATGCAATATGCTTACTTAATTATGGAAATGCATTTTGTGTTGTGTTGCGTGTCAGAATTTATAATGAAGTTTAAGTTTATTTTGTCAAATTACAGTTATAAAACATTTGTAGTAAGGTTGTTTACAAGAAAATATTTTTAAAAAGATACATTGGTGTCAAAGTAGTACCTACAGTGGGTCTACTTTGAATTATAGTGAAAACAAATGCGATGTCAAAGTAGCCCCAGCACATGGGCAAAACAGACCTAAACAAAACTCATTGTTGTCCTACTAAGTTTTTGTTTGAGGAGAACAGTGCCAAATGGGATTTCTAGTCTAAGGTTCAATTGGTACAATAAATCATACATTCAATTTCTTCGGCATAACTCATACGAGTTAGACCTTAAAAATCTTCGAAAATATGTCAAAGTAGCCCCGTTTTACAGTACCGTTACAGAACCGATATTTCTCTTTTGTGAAACCAAACATAAGACTGTAAGTTACAGGAGGCCTTGGGTCACAAGAAAGCATATACATACAAATGAAGATGTTGAACTGAAGAAACCAAAAAAGAGAGATGGAGAGAGTTAAGAAGGGAAAGGAGTAACAAAATTCATTTATTCAGGATGAAACATGAAAGAAAAGTTCAGATTTCTCCAGTAAATATTACTGAAATATGTAGAATGATAAACGAGGTTGCTATTCTGAACTGTAATGAATATTGATCATTGGACTAGTTCACTTTCTATCGATTCTAGTTTCGTAAATTGAATATAAAATTAATCTATGAAATAGCAAAAAAAAAAAGTGCCGGAACTAAACATTGTAGGCCTATCTTTGAATAGCTGGATTAAGAGTGAACAAAGATAATGTTTCATAATATGGGTGTTGTCCCTGAGGCCCTGTGACCACAAGTACACAGCCTTCACTTCTCCGGGCAGTTCATTAACTCACATATAATTAGAATATGCTTGTTCATTTCTTAATTCACTTTTTTAATGAATGTTACATGCGCATGTAATTACAAACATATGTGTGCTGTAGGTCTTAAAAGTATTACATCACTAGAGAAAAAAATGTACCGGAGTCTGGATTTGAATCCAATAACAATCTAGAGATTAAGAAAATTCAATTAGTTTGATGTTTACCTGATAAAAATCCATTATGTTTAATAATTAAGATATTTGGTCTGTTTTTCTTACCTCTTATGGCTGTTCTTGAGAATCAGGGCCGACAACTTTAGAAAAATCAGTCTGTAATGGCTGAAGATGGGGCTTAGAAACCTTCAAACGTATGTTCATAAGTAACGCCACGAGTGATTTCCAATTTATCTAAAGAATTTGGAAATCAAGAGTAGCATTTGCTAGGACTATTTAACGAATAAAATTAAGCTGTTTACTCACAAATCATTATTTAAATATACTTATTTTAAAATATGTATATACTTAATGTAAACGGCGATGTTTGAAAACAAATGAGAAACGATTGGTACGCTTGTTCATCACTGCAACCAGATCATATTATTTATTGCCAAAGGATCGCAATATTGTAACAATGCACCCTAGTGCAGAAATTTATAACAAACATTATAGGTATTAATTCATTTCTGATGTCCTATGATGTAAATATGTTAGTTATGTTTTTCTGCAACGTTATTCCCTGGGAAATAATTCGTTTAAGAAAGTGCAAACAGTGGTTTCTTTTTCTTTCTTTTTTTTGTGGTATATTCAATTGCTACAAATGTTTTTTATATTATCTCCCGCAAGCACTCTCAGCTGACATTCGTGAACTATATATTCAATCTTGTAGCCGTATTTCTTGGAGAGTCAGTCACTGCAAAATAATACTATGACCTATTCAGAATGTTAAAAAATGAGGAGCTTTCTTTAATATGATAAACTTGTTTGATAAATTCGAGGTTAAACACGACAGTGATTGGTTGTAATTAAAAAATCATTAAAATGTGACTGGTCATTGAATCCCATTTAGGGTATGAGTTAAATAGTCAACAACAAGAACCATAAGAAATAACACACAGACCGAATATCTCAACTATTAAATAAACATCTTAATGTTACTTCTTATTGTATTTTTTAAATAAATCCATGATGTTTATAAGCTGTACATAAGTTAGAGTGTGGCACATGCGACAATGTTTATATAGGGCAATCTGGAAGACCTTTTAATTCTCGTATAAAATAACATATGAGCGCATATAACAAAAATGTATATACATCAAAGTACGCTAACAATTAACTTCAGTTCGATCATTGTTTTAATTCAAATTTTAAAGTTTATAACATACAACATGGAAATAGCATCAGAAAAATCAAATTACATTTGGATTCGTTAAAATTCAGTGTAAAATTTGTACGTTGTTCTTTTGCTTATAAAAAGTTCACAACCCTGAGATCTCTTGCCTACAACTGAGCACCGGTACAATATTTGAGCTAGTTGAGTTGAAGAGAAGACCTTATGGCCTTTCCTCTGCCAGAATAAATAAAACATGATTATTATTACTATTATTATTATCATCATCATCATCATCATCATAGTACATTCACGAATTTAGGTCATTTGTTGACCTGTTTCGGCCTCAAGAGAAACACCACCCAAAAGTCTTTTGAGTGGACGTCCTAGTCTTCTTCTTGCTGCAGGTTGATATCTTAACATTTGTTTGGGTATTCTGTGATCTTCCATTCGATGAACATGTTGTATCCATCTTGACTTATAATCAGAAATTTTGTTTTCTAAAGATTCCATGTGTAATTCTTCTAAGATGTCTTCATTTTTTTTGTGATCTAGTAGTGTGTATCCTGCAGTCCTCCGAAGATATCTCATTTCAGCAGATCTAAGTCTCTGTATATCCTTCTGTTTCAACGTCCATACTTCGCTACCATACAAAAGAGATGGAAGAGCCAGTGTTTTATACACTTTTAATCTTGAATGCTTTTGGACTAACTGTGGCTTGAAGATAGAATTTATTAACCCTAAAATTCTTAAAAAATTAGATATTTTTGCATTTACATCCTTTTCTTCTTCATATGAGATATTGTATCCTAGATAGGTAAAATTATTCACCTGCTCCAAAATTTTATTGTCCAGTTCAATTTTACTTCTGACAGGATCTACACCTTGAAATGCCATAATTTTTGTTTTTTTCTGTAGATATCTTCAAACCATATTCTTCTGTAATTTTGTTAAGTTCATACAGACCTTTCTGTAGATTATCTTCGGAATTTGCTATTATTATTTGGTCATCTGCAAACAGTATGGTGTTTAATTTTCTATTTTCTTATTATTTATTATTATTATTATTATATCATTATATTATTATTATTAGGCCTATTATTATTATTATTATTATATATTATTATTATTATTATTATTATTATTATTATTATTATTATTATTATTATTATTATTATTATTATTATTATTATGAATGGAAGATGCACCTGCAAGGTGGAGTGAAAAAACGTAGCTAAATATACTGAAGCTCCAGCATGAGTAATTCATTTGCCAAAAGAAGATGAATTGTTCATCCCGTCCCTGCTCCTCTTTCAACTAAACTTCACGCACGAAGAAGGGTTAAAGTATGAGGATAAAGCCAGAAACTTATTATTTATTTATTTATTTATTCTGGCAGAGTTAAGGCCATAAGGCCTTCTCTTCCACTTAACCAGTGGAGAGTTGGCATTCAATCATTGTAATAAACGTCTGGTAGTTAGATTGGCATCTCACTTGAAACGTTCTGGGATCTAACTCGTGGTTGGTTTATGTATCTTTCCTTTTTTGTCACTTTTTAAAAAATTAGTAGACTACTTAACATTCTGCGAGTTTCCTCCAGCAAAACATGATATTATCTAGTAACCGGTTACTTTCCTGACATATGTTCACTGGAAATTTTTGTTTCTTTTCATTTCTATTTTTCTTCCCTATCATTTACAGCAGGCTCTAGTAGACACGAGGATATCTTCAGGGCGTGTTTTAGATTAAGCTTATTTCTGGGTTCTACCGGTGTGAAGGACAAGGAATTCTATGATCACTAACAATGAGTTGTGTAATTAATTAAAAAGGGTTTATTATGTTAACCTCATATGAACAACAAATATTTACAACGAATTAATAATATCTTATAGACTACTTGAGCAAATCTAGACTTCCCTGGTATATTTTACGTACGATAGATTGATTCACACTTTTAGATAATAATATGGGAGCAACTGGCTCCTCTAAATACTCGTAATATGATAAACTATTCTCTATGCAACGTAAGAAGCACACTTTGACATTTAACTTCCGCGTAGCACGTGTAAGAGTGCAGGCGAACTCTGTCAGCTGTTTGTTAGAAGCCGATAAATTAATGCACAACAATCGTTTTAATTTTTAATATTGCAGGTTGTATTAACATTTACAATGGTATGTCGAAAACTAATTAAATTATAATTGTTAATATTAAACAAATTAATTCAAATCAAACATTTAAATTAAAATAACCGAGTTAAGTTAACATAAACTACCCGACAGCCGCCATATTTGTAACTGACAATCTACTTCCTCTCAAGAATCGATCAGTTTCAAATAAATGCGAATTTTTAGTTAGTCTCCGACCTTCCAAGAAATATGTAGGTATATACTGTATTCTGATCAACTATAGTAAACATAAATAGTTTTAAATACGTAATTATATTAATCGAGTACATTATCTATTTTTTCGCTTCCGCTGAACTGTGCTTTGGTCATGAACGAATCGCAGTAACTGCAGCAGTCATGTGTTTCGTGGATTATTTTACTGATGTGTCTTTCTTAGCCCACTCTGTTTTCGTAAGGGAGCTACTGGCACATTGTGTTAACAATACAATTCTTGGCCTTTTATAATTATTTCCCAAGGAAGTTTTAAAATTGGCACAAGTATTCCCTTTTGACAAACTTAATGTTTTGCAAATCTGACCATATTCAACCAGTCAGTCAGACTTGAAACTTTTTCTAAATGAATACACATTTCTTCTTCTTCTTCGGCTTTCCCCACTTATAGGTTTGTCGTCCACAGTTTCCATTTATCTCTATCATTCAAAACTCCCTCTTCCAAATTCCTATCATCCATTATAGTTCTGACGTAGGTTTACCATTTCCATCTTGGTTTGCCACGTTTATTTCTTCCAGGAGGTAACCATTGGTATATATTTTTTGGGCCATCTTTCATTTTCCATTCTTTGTACATGGCCATACCATTTAAGCGTTTGATTTTCAATCCTCTTAACAACAGATGTGGTGACATTCATTTCTCTCCAAAGGAATTCATTTCTTATTTTATCCTATCTTGTTTTTTGGAGGCTTCTTCTAAAATAATCAAATTCAACTGTTCTAATTTTATTCTTTTGTAATTCCGAATACACATTTCATAAGCATTAATTTCGCTTCGCTAGGTACATGTATCTGCCAACACTTGAGTTACCGTTATTCACTGTATAACAGCTTATTGTGTGGTCCCAAATAAATTTTAATTCAACCAATTACCCCTGCCGCAAATTTTTACTACCGCTTTTGAATCACTCTGTATTGTCCGTCGGCGAGGAATAGGTACGTCATACGTTCCACTTCTCTGCCCCGGATTAGATTTTCGGCACTATGGAGTCCACATTGATTGTGGGCATATACATGTGGAAAATAAATAAAAAGGCATTCTAAACTGCTTACGTTATACAGTCCAAATTTAGATGACACCAAGCTAAAATCCGATTATTTAAAACTACTCTGGCACATGTTATGAATCTTCTATCAGTGAATAAAAAATGGAGATTTTTTTTTTAATTGGAAATCCCATACTATAGTGGTTTTCCTTGAACTCAAAGTGGTTTTTCGCCAGAGGTTTTTGTCTGAAGCATCTTCTTCTCTCAAATATCTAGCTAAAACTCTTCTTCTCACTCCACCTATCCAACGTTCTCTAGGTATGCTTCTTCCACTTCTCCCATTAGCTTTCCAATCAAAGATCTCATTTGGTATTCTATATTCTCCCAATGTTGTGAGCAAGGGGCGGATTCCTGTGACATGTCATATTTTTACCAAATCCTATATTCTAAGCTTCAAGTAAGTAAAAATATTTATATATGCCTTATTGTTAAGTTTAAGTAGTTTTTATTGGGTCTTTGAAGTCATATTTCTCACTTTTTCAGATCTTTGGTCATACTTCTGCTTATTTCTATGATAAAGTCATATTTTGTTTTTTTTTTTAATAGCCTAGTCATCAGGCGATTGTAAATAACCAACATTGTATCTGTATAAAAATCGTCAGTTTCACAGTTCACTTGTTTCGAAGGTTTCTGTTAACAGGTAGCAAACATTTGCACTAGACAATAGAAGAAGATTTGCTTTTTCTTGTGATACAATTGAAAATATATATGAATGAACAATTAATATAGTATGGGTAAAAAATCATTCAATTATAAGGTCATATTTTTGTCTTTTTTAGGTCATATTTAAACCTTTCTAAGGTCATAAATGCATGCATATTTTCCATTTTTTAGGTCATAGAAATCCGCCCCTTAGTTATGAGATACCCATGCCATTTCAATTGTTTTTCTTCTATTCTTTCTAATACATATCTTCTAATAAAATGGTGATTTTTATTTTAATAGTGGAGCTACACGACAGACACGCACCAATAAAATTCGGTCAACCAGGAATTGCCTAAACTAAGAAAATTCCTTACCAAGTCGAATTCATGGTCCGATTTTGCTGGTTTATGGAATTTATATGTTTTATTGACCCTTAAATTGGCGAAACACTAATTTGTAGTGCAGTTATTTAAATGTGTAGGAACCCAATGAAAAAAAAGGCAAAAGTTTTAATTTCGAATTTCAAGTAAATTACCGCTTCTAATGGTCGAATTTCGCTATTGCTTGGAGAATATTCTTTCCGTTTTATTTGATATTATATACTGAGTTTCTTTGAGAAAGCATAAAAATTGCAGGTGACAGATCGATTTTTTTCTGGTAAATTCCTGCTTATTTTGGTCGGAATTTACTGGTTAACGTCATTAACACACACACATAGGCCTATATATATATATATATATATATATATATATATATATATATATATATATATGGTATGATAAGAAAAATAAATGCCTGGACGGGATTCGAACCCGGATCTTTGAGCCTGTACCTCAGCGTGATATCCATTACACTAGACATTTATTTTTCTTATCATATCATATTAAGCTTGCATTGCTCAATGTTAAACATTTAATTATAACATATATATATATATATATATATATATATATATATATACATATATAGCGATCTAATGTATCAAGTTAGAGGTCCTAGGTTCAAATCCCGTTTCAGGAGTTAATTTTTCTTATAAAAAAGAACGCCTCAACTGAGATTTGAACTCGGGACCCCCAACTCTTTACGTTAGTGTGATACCGTATTCGCTATCCAGGCTCCCAATTCAAACATTAATTTTCCTTTCCTTAATATTTGCACTGGAGCCTGGATAGCGAAGAGAGTAATTCACTAACGTAGAGAGTTAAAGTGCCGGGTTCAAATCCCGGTTCGGACGTTCATTTTTATTTTCATGCCATATTTGTCTTTCATTGATAACTGCCAAAACTTAATTATAATATCGATATATATATATATATATATATATATATATATAATTATCATCCGGTATCATGGCAGCTGCAGCCGTCTTCCGGAAACCAAACGCCATTCCCCTCTGTCCATCCATTGATCTTCTTCCAATCCTCTGATATCCGTAACTGCTTGTATATATATATATATATATATATATATATATATATATATATATATATATGCCTATATAAAATGTTCTTGGGTTTTCCGCGTCATGGATTCAAGGTCAGGTTCTGGCTACTGATTCCGACGTTTCGGCATGATCCCACATTCCAATATCAATTCCTTGATGATAGCATGTGAGATCATGCCGAAACATCGGGATCAGTAGCCAGAGGCCGACCTTGAATTCATGACGCGGAAAACCCAAGAAACGTTATTAATCATACTTATATCCGCGAATATATATATATATATATATATATATATATATATATATATATATATATCATCGGTTGATTAATGGCTTAGACATCGTCCGATTCCCAATAGTCAATTTTGTGGGTCCATCCAATATCCTGGTTGTAGATGTTTCTACTTCATGTATAAATATATTCCCTGACTCCAGGAGGTTTTAGGTCTTCCTCTGCCTCGTCTTCCCTCAGGTTTCCATTCCAAAACAGATTTTGGTATCTGATCCTCTTCCATTCGCTGGACATGTCCATACCATCATAATTGCTGAGTTTTAATATAATCTAAAATAGTGTCTCCAATCTTCATTTTCTCCCTTATAACTGAGTTCATAATTTTTTCTCTTCTTGAAATTCTTGCTGCCCTTTGTATAAAATCCATTTCCGTTGCCAAAAGATACTTATTTGTTTTTGTTGTTGATGGCCAAAGTTTTACTCCATAAGCAATGATGCTTTTAACAATTGTATGATATATATTCATTTTATTTTTATTACTTATATTTTTATCCCACAATATTCCATTGAGGAAAAAAAAAAATATATATATATATATATTATTGTAGATCTTCGAGGATATAAGCATGATTAAGAAAAGTATAATGGGTTTTCCGCATCAAAGATTCAAGGTTCGCATCTGCCACTAGTTCCAACGTTTCTTTGTTTCTATATGCCATTTTCAAGGAATGAAAAGCTTCGTATTACTAGTATAAGATTTATATACATTCAGAGATATTTGTCTGAGGATATATGAAACCTATACCAGTAACTCGAACCTATAATTTCGAGGTAATTGCATAGAGGAACATGTCGAAATGTTCAAACCAGTGGCCAGATCCAACCTTGAATCTTTGATGCGAAAAACCCAAGAGACGTTTTCTTAATCATACGTATATATATATATATATATATATATATATAGTCCACCGCTGTGGTCTCGAGGTAGCGTGCTGCCTTGTCACGCAGCGGGCCCGGGTTCGATCCCCGGTCGGGGCAGTTTTTCTGGGTGAGGTTTTTATCGGGGTTTTTCCTCACCTGTAAGACAAATGTCAGGAAAACTTTAAGGCCCAAACGGTCCCCGAAATCATATGGCCATCATAATCATGATCATCCTTATCATTATCATCATCATCATCATCCTTCACCGGTGTGGAAAGCAACGGGAAGCTACCAACACCTACACAATTCCCTAGTAAAGCTGCAAGCATAGCAGTGAAGGACCTGCCTTCGGGCAGAATTACTATGGATGGATGGATATATATATATATATATATATATATATATGTCAATTCGTAGCTTATATTGAACTAAATAACATATACTGGATAGTAAGTAGGAACAGAATTGTGCTTGCATTAACGCCCCTTCATTCTTCCGTGTTTGTTAGTCTACACTTATACCAGATTCAATAACCTTTAATGTCCCTGTGTGTACATGAAGTTTAAGTGTTTTTGTGTCCTATAAAATGTAATTTACCACACTTGGAAAGTTTCTAATTCAAACAATTAGACTTTTATATTTTGTTCGTGTTCTTTGGGAATAAAAGTCTACTTTCCGTTATTTGATAGCCATTGTTTCAATGTACCCATTGCACCTTGGTCGTGTTTTGTTTAGTTTTGATCACAGAGAAGTTTCACCAGTCAACATTGCACCAAGTTCCTTTCTCTCCTCACGTAATACTCTTATACAGCATGTTCAAATAATACACCTAGATACCGGAATATAGTACTCTGATTTCTTCTTCTTCTTCTTCTTCTCACAAGGATTGAACCTTGTTGGTTCGTTCCGGCTCCAAGTATTATAGCTGCTGTGTTCATCTCTTTCGTGAGCGTCTCCGATATTTTTTTCCTCCTCTTGGTTGATAGTTCAAACTTTTCCTAGGCAATCTGTTGGTATCCATTGTGCAGAATTGTCCATACCATTTTCTCCTATACTCTTCTATTTTATCTGTCAAACTGAATATGTGTAGTTCTTTACGAATATCTTCACTTGTTATTTTTATCAATTAAAGTAGATCCTGCCACAAATCGTAAATATTTCATTTCTACGGCTTCTATTCTTTTAATTACACAGCTCTACCAAAAAAAATATTTTTATTGCCCTGGATATCTCAGCGATTTTCTATGTTTTGAAGTGCACAGTTTTCGAATATATTCATGAAAGTGCTGAATGTGCTCTAGTTTTTATGATTTTTGCGTATCCTATATCTTAAACAGTAACTGGCAATACTATTTACGTTTATTCAGAATCCATACTTCAGAGCCGTAACAATAATGCAGGCACAGCCAGCACTTTATAAAAGTTTTAATGTGTTTCTTTTCATACTTTCTTTCTCTGATTTACAAAATATTATATGATTAATTCGACTTCTTAATGTTAAGTGGACGGTGTTATGCATCAACCGGCTATGCGCCATAATATAAGTTAGTAGAACAGTAAGGTTTAGACTAAAGTTTCAGTGAATCTTCACTGTTTATTGTACCACCAAACTAACAATTCTAAATATTGCAACATATTTTCCTTGTTTGACAGTTATGCATCAATAATCTAAGAGCGGGAACATTTGGTGTTTAGCTGTATGATGCAAAATTTAGCTTAACATTTATGAATATCTGTTTGTTACAAAACACAGAATCTCTGATAGGACTGATGTCGTTTACATTTTTTATACAATAATAAGGTTATATTTAAAGATTTGGGGGCACGCCGTAGCGTAGTGGTTAAGGCACTGAGCTACAAGCCGGAGGGTCGAGGGTTCAAGTCCCGTTGAGGTTAGGATTTTTAAACTGACCCAAACCCTCTGGCGGCACTATGAACCTGGGGTCGACTCAGCCTCTAACGGAAATGAGTATCAGACGCTTGTTCTGGGAGTAAAGGCGGCCGTCACGCAGGGCTGACAACCCGGCTGACGTAAAGTGCCGATTGTCTAGAAAAAGTGGAAGCCTTAACTTCCTATTACCCCCAAGGGCCTCCGGGCATGTTGTGGGATCACTTTACTTAGTTTATATTTAAAGATTTGGCGCTAAAAGTGTGCGTACACTTATTTCATGAGCGAGTGCAACAGATAACATCAAAATCTCATTTTTTTTAATATGGCGTTTAGCCGGTTGATGCATAACATCGTCCAAATATACTTGAAACACTTTTGATGTCACATTTTAATTATTGTGACGTCGTATTGACAGTCTTTATTATTACTAAATTTTGTCGACTCAGCCTCTAAAGAAATTGAATACCAGACACTTGTTCTGAGGCTCACGCAGAACTGATAACTCTGCTGATAATCCATGCTGATTGTCTGGAAAGATGGGATCCTTAACCTTCAAATGCCTCCCAAGGTCTGTAGTAGGATCACATTATCCATCCTTAGTAATTCTGCCTGGGAGCAGGTCTTTCACTGCAAGCATAGCACTTTTATGCTATGCTTTGCAACTTTACTAGGGAATTATAGGTGTGATAGCTTCCCGTTGCTTTCCACACCGATGATGGATGATGATGATAATGATAAGGGTGATGATGGTGGGCGGATGATTTTCGGGGACCGTTGGGCCCTAAGCTTTCTGACATTTGCTTACAAGTGAGTAAAAACCCCGAAGAAACATCACCCAGGAACCTGTCCCGACCGAGAATCGAACCCAGGCCCGCTGCGTGACAAGGCAGCACGCTATCTCGAGACCACAGCGGTGAACTCTATTAAATATTAACATTATGTTATTTTGAAGTAATAAGTAAGGCTAGGATTTTATGTACTGAAAGTTAAGATTGCAACATATGAGAAGTTAGACTTATCACTGTCTTTTATTTTGGTTTCACACACAAACAGTTGAAAATGATAATGAGAAGTTAGACTTATGACTGTCTTTTGTTTTGGTTTCACACACAAACAGTTGAAAAGTATAATGATAAGTTAGACTTATGACTGTCTTTTGTTTTGGTTTCACACACAAGCAGTTGAAAAGTATAACAAGAAGTTAGACTCACAAACAGTTGAAAAGTATAACGAGAAGTTAGACTTCTTCTTCATTTCCTGGTTTAGGCAAGAGTTGCCTGTTCCGTCTTCACTAATAGATCTAAGACCATCTCTTCCGAGGACGTCCGACATCTCGTCTTCCTCTTGGAAAATATTGGAAGACTTATGACTGTCTTTTGTTTTGGTTTCACACACAAACTGTTAAAAAGTATAACAAGAAGTTAGACTTATGACTGTCTTTTGTTTTAATTTCACACACAAACAATTGAATAGTATAACGAGAACGAGAAGTTAGACTTATGATTGTATTTTGTTTTGGTTTCACACACAAACAGTTGAAAAGTATAACGAGAAGTTAGACTTAAGCCTGTGTTTTTTTTTTTGGTTTCACACACAAACAGTTGAATAATATATACTATTTGCATTGCAATCTTATATTTTATTACATACAAATCCTAGCCTTAGCAGTAGGCCTAAACCATGATGTCTTAGACAATTTTGCTATGGCGTGAGACATAAGATTGTAATAATTATGTTTAATACTTGTCAATGTTCTATATCGGGGTTAAGTCCCGAAAGTCCAAAAGACGAGGCGCGATTTTAAGGCATATTAAAATTATGCATGGGGCTCTCTGTAGAGCATATGATTAAGCCGGTACGCTACAACTGGAAGGTCGACGGTTCGAGCCCCATGGCCCTGGGGTCGACTCAGCCTCTAACGGAAATGGTTACCGTTCTGGGATTAAAGGCGGCCATTATACAGGAATGATAACCCGGCTGATATCAAGTACCGATCGTTTAGAAAACGTGGAAGCCTTAACCTCTTACTACTCCAAGGGTCTCCTATGGCCTGTAGTAAGATCACTTTACTTTACTTTCAAAAACTTGTAGATGTGATATGTTAGAAGATGTCTAAAATAAAATGTGTGTCCTATGTAATGTGAAAGTAACATACTGAGGGGACCTTGACTCTCTGAAGAATCAAAATGTTTTAAGTTTTTTGTGTTAAAAACCTTGGAGCAGAATTACCACCTGAAGACATTCCTCACGCACTTGACCTGCTATTTCAAGAGGACAAACAACCTCATAAAACCGCCCAAAGTAGATAAACAGATTATTTTGTGGATGGTATGTGTCATGCAGCATGTTAAATTGTCTTTATATTACCATGAGTGTTTCTCTTATTCTCCAAGAACATTTATCAATTATTTCGTAACTACCGTTATATAATATAAGTAGGCGGCTCCGTGGCTCACCTCTCACCGCTGGGTCTCGAGATCGAGTCTCGGTCACTCCATGTGGGTTTCGTGGTGAATGAAACGGAGCTTGGGCAGGTTTTTCTCGGGGTTTCTCCCGTTTTCCTCTGCCACAATTTTATTCCACCATTTCTCTATACTCAACTCATTAATTTCGTTCATCTGCCTCTGTGATGGTGCGTCAGGCGTGGTCAGCCAACATCGTTGTCATTCACATACATCTATTACTCGACCACATTAACTTTCAATGTGGGAAAACTGGGAACTAAAAGAATGTGGTAGGGGTTGGAGGTAGTAGACCCTTATCTTAGATTGCAGTGGCAGTTTTATTTTCCATTTCTCCTGTATAGTCAGTTGTTAGTGACAATGTCGAGTGCGAAAGTGACCCTATATTCACAGTATATATATTTTTTGTAAGCCCATGTTTTCCCTTTACAGAGATTTAGGCGCTCTCCCCCTACAGGGAAGAATTTGAACCGTATTAATTTAGTTACACTTGTTTTCGTATAGATGTCATTTTGAGTGGTCCGTGGTCAGCTTTCCGCCTCATGCTGACATCTAGGAAACCAAGGTAGTACTAGGACGGGAAAATTCGGTAAATTTTGCTTAGAGGCCTTTTCATTCAGGCTTGAGCATTTTTTACGAGCCTGAAAATCTTCAGACTCGGGACCCACGGCTTAAAGTCCCTCCCGGAGGACTTGCTCCTTGGATTTTTCCGTCCTAAAAAAATCCAAAACCCGGCCGGGTTTGAACCCGCGACCCTCGGGACCAGAGGCAAGGAGCATAACCACTAGTCCACCGCGGCCGACTATTCATAGTATATACACATTTAAAGGTGACAGACAGTAGCTGGAAATCAGTTCTGATTTAATTTCTCTGTACGTAACATTATCCAGAAACCCGTAGGGATACAAACTCTGACGAGCTTTCATTAATTTCATATCCTATTTCAAGTAGTCGTACCACTATGGGGCACGCCGTAGCGTAGTGGTTAAGGCACTGCGCTACAAGCAGGAAGGTCGAGGGTTCGAGTCCCGGTGGGGTCAGGATTTTTAATCTGACCCAAACCTTCTGGCTACACTATGACCCTGGGGTCGACTCAGCCTCTAACATAAATGAGTATCAGACGCTTGTTCTGGGGGTAAAGGCGGCCGTCACGCAGGGCTGACAACCCGGCTGACATCAAGTGCCTATTGTCCAGAAAAACGGGAGTCCTAACCTCCTACTATCCCAAGGGCTTCCTGAGGCCTGTAGTGGGATACCTTTATCTACCACTCTATTTTGGCACTGATTATGCCACTTGCCCAGTCATTCGCTTGTACCAAAGGTAGAAGGAGACACTTTCCCCATCTTCACCACTAGTGCATTTGCTTCCCCTCACCGGCTAAAAAGTTAACGCGGTCGAGTAATATATAGGGGGTTCATCTCATCTCTCGACCCGACCCTGAGTTGGACACGAGATGAGGATATTTATTTATATAGCCTAATTTAAGTGCGTCCACCGCTGTGGTCTCGAGGTACCGTGCAGCCTTGTCACGCAGCGGACCCGGGTTCGATTCCTGGTCGAGACAGTCTCCTGGGTGATTTTTTTCGGGTTTTTTTCTCACCTGTAAGACAAATTTCAGGATGCTTAGGGACCAACGGTCCCCGAAAATCATCCGGCCATCATCATCCTTATCGTTATCATCATCCTTCACCGATGTGGATAGCAACGCGAAGCTACCACACCTATAATTCCTTAGTAAAACTGCAAAGCATAGCATGAAAATGCTATGATTGCAGTGAAGGACCTGTCCTCGGGCAGAATTACTATGGAATGGATGGAATTCAAGTACTAATAAAATTAACAAATGGAAGAACGTGGGTTCAATGAAAAGCGAGCAAGTTACATGCTTTTGTTTTGATCAGGATCATTTTTACTATAATTTAATTAAATACATTTTTCTTGTAACAAATTATATTCTTTGAAATTCATCGGAGAAAATTCTTTGACAAATCACGTCAGAAATTTCGTATTTATATTATACCTCATGTTTACTTCCCAACATTAATTTAATATAAAACTATATTCTGTCTATTGCAGACTCTACGTGTACAGCTGGCAAATATGCTGGAACGTTTCCTCTAAACAGCTCCTGAACTGTAAGTTTTAAAACATATTATTACAATATTAGTCTTAATTAGTTTGTAGTCTCCTAGATGATTAAATTAATCTTGTCTTCTTCATCATCCAAGGATTAAGCCGGATCGTTCCGGTTTCATGAAAGCTAGAATTGTTAGAAATGTTCAGACCATCTTCCGAGTGAGCGTCCTTCCGTGCAGTTTATAATTTAGCAGTAATTGTTTTAATCTTTCTTTTGGCATTCTATTAACATGTTATTTAACTATTCGATCTGTAAGTTTGAAAATATCTAGTTCCTTTATTATACCTTCATTTCTTTTTTATCTAGAAGAGTATATCCTGCTATATTCCTTAAAAATCTCATTTCAGTTGCTTCCCATCTTTCTTCTTGTTGTTTTGTAATCGTCCAACATTCCGATTACATAAATTCAGGAACAGCCATTACTTTATAAAATTTCATTTTTGTTTGTTTTCTTGTATTTTCAATGGGTTTTTAACAGTGCCATTAAATTCTTTGTTTATTTTTCTGTCGAATGAGTTGGTATTCGGCGAATACAGTATTCCATTGCCGCTCACCTCTATTCAATCAATAAAGTCAAATTATTATACTGATTGGTGCTTTCAGCCTCGTGCAATAATATCGGTGTTGCAATAGTTATTCTTTATAGTCGTTTATTCAAATGATTCCATTAAATATTGTATAAACAGTGTATAAGAAGTGTTAATGCCTTCATAATATGAGTAAATTATATTTTTATTTGCATTGTGTTGTATTAATTTTCTATTGAAAGATGTATTACTAGACAGCATAAGTGTTGGCTGTAAAAGTGGCATTTTAAGTCCTTAGTGTCTTATTATGCAGCTTTATTTATGGGGTTGTAAGGGGTAGTGACGTGTGTATAACCTCTCCCACCTAATTCTCATCCTCACCCACTCGTGGTACAACCCGTTTTCACAAACGAGGCTCTGAGGACCGAGTCACGGCGGTATAACCGTTCCATCAGGTACTGAGTAAATGTGGTATCCTAATGTCTGTCCAGAGACTAAAAGGTAGCAGCCCTACCACTGGACTACTTAGCGTCGGGCCAGTAACCTGTCCTAAGGAACTTCAAAACTACTTTCAAGTCTCAACACGAAAAAAGCCAGAAGGAATTGAAATATGACGACCCACAGCAAAGAAATATGGTTAAAAGAAAACGGCACAATGATATTGTAAGATATGCAACAAATCTTTTGTATGGTAGCGAAGTACGGACGTTGAAACAGAAGGATATACAGAGACTTAGATCTGCTGAAATGAGATATCTTCGGAGGACTGCAGGATACACACTACTAGATCACAAAAAAATGAAGACATCTTAGAAGAATTACACATGGAATCTTTAGAAAACAAAATTTCTGATTATAAGTCAAGATGGATGCAACATGTTCATCGAATGGAAGATCACAGAATACCCAAACAAATGTTAAGATATCAACCTGCAGGAAGAAGAAGACCAGGACGTCCACTCAAAAGACTTCTGGATGGCGTTTCTCTTGAGGCCGAAACAGGTCAACAAATGGCCTAAATTCGTGAATGTACTATGATGATGATGAGCTTTATTTATGTTCTGTAAAATGCAGAATGAGCACTTGTATTTTTTTTATTATTGGTACTGACATTTAATAGAAGGTACCACGTTTTTATTGAACACTAGCTAATACCCGGCGTGCGCTGCTACTCCTAAATAAATGTTAATGTGTTTTTACCACCAGCCGTGCCCTGTTCTACTTGCCCGGGAATCTGCTTATCCCGATCTTCTTGTCATCAATGAAAGACAAAAATGGTTATTGTGAGTTATCCGCACAAGATAAACATATGCTGTTGCGGACTTTTTTGACAGTTTTTTGGGATGTTCAATTCTGTATACATTAATTTGGTGTATTTGTAATGGTTTAGGCAGCGTAAGCCATTTAAGCGTCAAAATGGGGACTTCATTTCACGTTTTTCACTACAAAGGGTGATTTTTAGGGGTGAAGGGGTTGAATATGAAACTCTCTTATAGCCTATGTTCATCCCGGGAATCTCCTGAACATTTTGCAAAAAGCCCCATACAATCGGATCAACGGTATGGCCGCGCATAAAGTACGAACAAACAAACATTTTATATATTAGATGAAAAAAGGAACAAAGACTTTTTCACTCTGAAAGTATCCAACAAATTAAATATTTTCTTTTCTTTAGTGTTTTTATTCATAGTCGCTATCCCCATAGTTGCTGCACTTAAATACAAGTAATAAACATTTTTTTGCAGATGTATTTTCCGCGGAGAAGTTGTAGCGTTTATCTCTACCTATTTCTGAAGTTACGGTCATTTTAGAGTCAGTGCCTGCCAAACCATAGACTTTCACTCTTGCTGTTCCGTGTTATCCAGTATTTTATTCCCAACTAGCGAATACCCGGCGTGCGCTCCTACGCCTAAATAAATTAAATATGTTTTTATGTTTAGTTGAATTAGTAAAAACTTTTTTATAAATTTATATCGTAATTATTTTAGATATCCCGTGTTGATTACTCGGCGTTGCCCGGGAATCTACTTACCCCGATCTTCATGGCATCAATGAGCTTTAAGACAAAAATAGTGTGAGTTATCCATATGCTGTTGCGGAGTTTTTTGTGTATTTTTTTATATATTCAATTCTGTATACATTAGTTTGGTGTATTTTTTTAGGTAGCGTAAGCCATCGTTTCCCAACCTGTGGTTCGCGAACACCCAAGGGGTTCGCAAAATATTTCAAGGGATTCGCCAAAACTTTTCCGTAATGGCGGGTTTCGAGGTTAGGCCTATTATCGTTTGCTTCATTTCTGCGACATTGTAATAATAATAATAATAATAATAATAATAATAATAATTAGTGAGTAATTACAATGAAAACATATTTATTATTGTAAATAGGCCTACACGTTGTGTGACTTTTAAGCCGAAACTAGAGTAACTTTATGTCTTAACCGTTAAGTAATGTAAAGTAAAGTAATCCCACTACAGGCTCAGGAGGCCCTTTAGGTAGTAGGAGGTTAAGGCTCCCACTTTTTCTGAACAATCGACACTTGATTTCAGCCAGGTTATCAGCCCTGCGTGACGGCCGCATTTACCCCCAGAACAAGCGTGTGTTACTCATTTCCGTTAGAGGTTGAGTCGACCCCAGGGTCATAGTGCCGCCAGAAGGTTTGGGTCAGTTTAAAAATCCTGACACCACCAGGACTTGAACACTCGGCCTTCCGGCTTGTTGCGCAGTGCCTTAACCACTACGCTACGGCGTGTTAATGGTTAAGTTAATTTAAGGTTATTAAAGTTTTTGCATGTCTATTGTATGTGCTTTTAAAAGTCAGTGCTTCACTCAACTCAGATCGTTATGGATGGGGTTCGCGAGTCAAAAAAGGCTGGGAACCGCTGGCGTAAACTAACGTTAATTGTCCCAAAAATATATATAATTGATAGTAAAAACTCCATTCAAATCAGCCAAGTAGTTTTTTGGGTTCTAAAAAAGAAAGACGTCTTGGCGCAGAGCTACGGGACTTGCGCTGGTTCGAGTCTCCATGGGGGAAGAAAGTTTCTCATGGTATTTCGGCCAGTATGGGACCGGTGCCCACCCAGCATCGTGAGGCAATTGGGTAGCTACAATAAGTAGCGGCTCCAGGTCGAGGAACCAGCTATAACGGCTGGGGGACTCGACATGCTAACCACATGTCACCCCTACACTGGCTGTTGATCATCTACCTCTGTGATTGACACATGTGGATGTGAAGGGCCAGCAGCCGGCTGGTAAAAGGGCAACCGCTGAAAAGTGGAAAGACCCTCAATCGGAAAAATCGGAAAAAGAAAGACATCATCAGATTAAGAGCTGCAGAAGTGAGATTCATGCACCAAACTACTGGATATACTCTACTTGACCATCAGAGGAATGAAGATATCTTAAAGCAACTCAAGATGCAACCTTTAGAAGACAATATATCCACCTACAAAGACAGATAGCTGCAACATGTAGCCCGAATGTCACTACTAGGATCCCAAATCCAGTTCTTCGCTATCGCCCACAACAACAACGGTATGGATGTCCACAAAAATGACTTTTAGACCCTGTCTAGTTGAGACCGAAACAGGTAAACATTGGTCTATATTCATTAACAGTATATGACGAATATGAAGATTTAATTTAGGAAAATTTTACAGGAATGTAGCTATCCAATTTTTTACGTATGAGAAATACTTTTGTAATTGTTGCTGCATATAATAGTTTGTTGTTGTCAGCTGATGACTACGGTACCATGTTAGATAATTAAACAATTAATATAACCATTTAATAATATTATGGGAGAAAGCGTCAGAAGTATAGAATTAACAATTATCAACAGCAGTATTGTATGTTTACACAACTGCAATGTGAAATCTTGCTTTCAATGGATAGAGATATTCTTCAACAGAGTTTTCACTCAAATCTCTTGATTAAAACAATTCTTGGTTGTGTTAAGTATAATGCAAATAAATAATAGTTAAAAAAATCTAAAACAACGCTTTATTAGAAAACCGAACTAAAAAATGAAAAATAATTTTAATTTCCAACACGCTTGGCATAAAATTAAAGTGGTCAACAAAAAAATCATCTCCAACACATCTAGAATAAAACTAGAGTTATCTACAAAAGAAAAATAATTTTACCGTCAAAAGCGTAGGGTGCTCTATATCAATTAATATATTTGATAATAAACAGATTTTGGTAAAAGTAAAGTCTCTAAGAAGAAAACGTAAAAAGCATAAAAAGCACCCCATGCTTTTGACGGTAAAATTATTTTTTGTAGATAACTCTAGTTTTATTCTAGATGTGTTGGAGATGATTTTTTTGTTGAACACTTCAGTTTTATCCCAAGCGTGTTGGAAATTAAAATTATTTTTTAGTTTTTAGTTCGGTTTTCTAATAAAGCGTGTTGTTTTAGTTTTTTAAACTATTATTTATTTTTTAGTTTGGTTTTCTAATAAAGCGGGCTTTTTAGTTTTTTTTAACTATTATTTATTATATTAATATTTAGTTTAATTGATTGTCATAAACCGGAATCCCATGAAAATTTAATTGCTTAATACTCTTATAAAAAATCATCCAGGCCGAATTTGAAACAGCGACCTATGGATTACTGAAATTGTATACCACTACAGTTCACCGCTCTACCAACTGAGCTCTTACAACGATTGACTGAAAAGTCGATAAGTCCTCAACCTATTATACCGGTTTTTAATTTTTTTTTTATTTTCTGATGATTCTGGCCAGGATTTTAGAAAACAATTATTGTATTATCATGGGTCTTTTACAAGTAAACAAAGTTTCAAGTCGATCAAATGTTTTTAAGTTGGTGAAAATCGTGTTAAAAAATTCAGTTACATAGATAGATGGGCAGATACAGGTCAAGCTAATATAAAGCGTGTAAAAATGGTCCAATGAACGACTAAAGGTCAGGCATCTTCAGGAACATGGATGTAAGACAAATCGTCCAGGAATGACCGAGAGGTAAAAATTGACAAGGCAAACACGTCCAAGAGCGGGCCGGAATATTTTATCATGTTATGACCCCATTGTTGACCTGTCGCTGAAAAAGCATCTTTGAATTTAGCGATCTGGACAAGACTCAAATCTCACCTTGCAAGGCATAAATGATTCGGATTCGTGATCATGAGTCGTGTGTACAACATGGTATGTATTGTACTTACTAAGTTTTACAGCCCCTTTAGCATTTAACATAAAAGAAAGTAAATTTTGTATTTTGCATTCAACTCTTAGTTAAGTGTGATAATTGAACTTCATAAAATATAAACTCATTGCACGATTTGGAATTAACCAAAGAAATATTTCATTGTGATACGCAGTATATTCAAATCTTCTCTAAAAAAGTTAAACTTAAGATATATATTTTTTTTTTTCAAATGCCCCAGGTTTGTCTTTCGACATTCCTGGTTTCTCTCCTGGCATGGCGTAATTGTAACCCACTTCTGAGGTTGGGGCGCCTGGAAGGCGGGGTTACGTTGCCCCGATGATATGATGGGTGATGATGATGATAGTGGTGCGCCAGGAGAGTCCCTAATCCTAAACTTAACCTAAGATGAATATGAATGATGATTGCGATGGCCATATGATTTCGGGGACCGTTTGGGCCTTAAATTTTTCCTGACATTTGTCTTACAGGTGAGGAAAAACTCCGAGAAAAACCTCACCCAGAAAAATTGTCCCGACCGGGGATCGGACCAGTGCCCGCTACGTGACAAGGCAGCACGCTACCTCGAGACCACAGCGGTGGATACGATGTAGAAAATATTAAAGTGTTAGAAATTATAAATTCCTGTCTTTCGGAAACCTTGCGTGATGAAGAAACCCGATATCATATTTGAATTCAGGAGAAAAAATACTATCAGAATCACATATTTTTCTTTCTGAGACAGAAAAAAAAGTTTATTATTTATTGCTCAGTGTTATCATCAAAACTTAAAAACTGATTTCCCAAAAGTTTTAATTTTGTTAGCATGATCTACCTCAAATATGAATGAGAAATGGAACTTTTAACAGTATGACAGTCAAAGTGCAGTCCTCCCACTGGAATAATTATTGTTTACAGCTGGATTATAGACATATAGCGGTGGACCATCTGTTCCCAACAAATAATTATATTGCTTTTTTAACTATAATTAGCATTAATAATCTACACTGTCATCAAATATATTTTCATTACACTGAATTAAGGTTAATTATTAAATTATTAACAATATTTGCTCTAGACGTCACTTAACTACTAAGTAGTTTGCTTAATATATGTGTTTAAAAATGTGACTGCTGTGATTATGTGAAAAGATATCATTAAGAATTCTACAGCTATTTCTGTCTTCCTGTGCCAATCCGACACAGCCTTCTGTCATGTACATCTTCAGGTCTCAATCATTTCTTCCTCACTGCTTGAACTATCTCATCTTTCCAAGTTTTTCTTCGTCTTTCCTTTGTCGTCTTCCAATCTGAATTCAAATGCCTTTTAAAAGTGGCAACACAGGAAACATTTCCTAAGTTCTTTAAGCCCTTGCCTAAGCCTGACAAATATTAAGTAAGGGAGGATTCCTATGACATGCCATATTTTACCAAAGCCTATATTCTAAGCTTCAAGTAAGTAAACACATTTATATGTGCCTTATTATTAATATTAAGTGGTTTATTGGGTCTTAAAAGCCATATTTCTCACTTTTTCAGATCTTTGGTCATACGTCTGCTTATTTCTATGATAAAGTCATATTTTGGTCATATTTTGGGTTTTTATAGCCTAATCATAAGGCGATTGGAAATAACCAACATTGTATAAAAATGTCAGTTCCACAGTTCACTTGTTTGGAAGGTTTCTGTTAACAGGTAGCAAACGTTTGCACTGGACAATAGAAGATTTCCTTTTTCTTATGATACAATTGAAAATATATATGAATGAACAATTAATATAGTATGGGTAAAAAATTCATTCAATTATAAGGTCATATTTTTGTCCTTTTAGGTCATATTTCAAACTTTTTTTAGGTCATAGAAATCCGCCCCTTAATAATAAGTAATAGAGATTGTTCAAAATGTCTCATTAATTGATATTATTTTGACTATTTAACTCATGCCTCAAATGGGAGTCAATGACCAATCACGTTTCAAAGATTTCTGTTTTACAACCAATCAGAGTCGTGTTTCACGAAATATTTATCAGTGTTATAATTACCATATTAAAGAAAGCGCCTCCTTTTTAATATTCTGAACAGGTCTGACCATTATTTTGCAGTGACAGAGCCCGTGAGAAATACGGCTATCAGATTGTATATATAGTGCATGAATGTCAACACATGCCGCATGCGGGAGTTAATATAAAAACATTTGTAGCAATTGATTATACCACCAAAAAAAGAAACCACTGTTTGCACTTTCTTAAATGTATTTTTTCCCAGGTAACAATCCAGAAAAATATAATTGTCATATTTACCTCATACGACATCAGAAATGAATTAATATAGAGTTTGATCTGTTTCATTTTTTCTCCACTAGAGAGCATTCTTACAATATTGCGTTCCTTTGGCAATAAATAGCAGTGATAAACAAAAGAAGCAGATCTAGCGTACCTATCGTTTCTCATTTGTTTTCATACATCACCGTTCACATTAAATATATAAATATTTTAAAATAACTATAGTTAAATAATGATTTGTGAGTAAACAGCGTAATTTTATTCGTTAAATAGTCCTAACAAATGCCACTTTTGATTTCCAAATTCTCTAGATAAATTCACTCCTCACTTCGTGAGTCATGAATTTATCGATAATTTGGAGATCAAGAGTGGCATTACTTATGATAATTTTTATTTTATTCTGTAACCTTGGAACGTATCCCCTATACACCCATACAAATTACCATTTCATATTCACAGTTTCTGTATTCGTGGCATATTTACGGAACATGTCCCCCGCGAACAGGGAGCTTTTACTGTATTTGATATCTGAGGTAAATTGCCATAATTATGTTCCTGCTGCCTGTTATGGCTCGGAATAAATATTTTTTGGTCGATGAGACTAATTTCTTATACTTACCAATATTTTTAATGGAAGTAAGTCAACGTTCCCACATCTAACCTGGTTGCTATGCAAACGAAAGAAATCGCAATGCTGATATGGACTTAAAAAGCACACGGTCGGTAAGTAAAATAAAACATTTCTTGAATGTTTTGTACACTAACTCGTACCTTTCTTTAGACTTTTCCGGAATTAATGCAGAACATCCCACTCTCCAGGCTTCTTCAATTTCTCTATCATCTACCATGACTCCTTCCATAATAAAATTATCAAATAGATTCTAATCACGGTACTACATATAAAAATGTCTCCACAGCCAACAATCCTTGCTTATAATAAAACAAATGAAAAGCTACATAGCAACGATCACCAATTGTTTCTTTCTCATAGAAGTCATTTACATCCAACCAACATTTTAATTCATTTATTATTATATTTAATAAAAATTAGTCACATCGACCAAAAATAGTATGCAATACACATGAGGTGAGCACGTTACAGATCTCGAAAACTGAAAAAATTCGGCGCAAGCGCCTCGTTTTTTTCAAACGTTTTCTCGATCAGTAACAAGTGCTTACCTCACTTGTATCGCAATATACTATTCTTGTCTTAGGAATTTTTTTAGGTCTCTGTTAATATTTGCAAATGCCAAAGTGATTATGTATAAAGTTCTTGTGAGACTAATAACTAGATCGCGGATTTGTATGCAAAATGCATGTTTTGTTTTACGCATTAAAAAGTATGCGGAAATGATTTATTTGTTAAGTGGCCTCTTCACAGACAATTTGAGCGGTATTTGATAATGCATAGAAATGAATATTCTGGAGGAAAATGCTTTATTAGATTTTAATGCATAAATGCATATTTTACTCCTAAATGTGTTTTAAATTTTAATTTTGCCTTCGGCTAATTACTAGTAATTAATTAATTATTAATTAATATTTTTTTAATTAATAAAATCTCTGCAATCCATTGGATATAAGCGTAACGTGTATATTTACATCTGTGTAAGAGGGGAATATCCGTGGGCCTTGAGAAATAATATTACGGTATTGCTAAAATCGCATTTGATAAGCTTAGTGAAGTCTTAAATAATAATCATGGCTACAATATAATTTACCAAGTTAGCAAAATGCTCTCTGATGTGTGCCGGTTCGCTCAGGGTAGAATATGGTAACTCAGGGATTCTTATATTAGAAAGTCATTACTTCAGTTTGTTGAACAATTTTGCATATACAATTATAGAGTTACAATGTTTTATACCTCACTAATTCGGAGTGGAGTTAATGAATTTACTTAAGCTCACGTGTTTTTAATATCACATTTACTGAAGGTCGTGAACGGTTGCTGTAGGACTTGTTTCTCGTAGAACGCATGAGCGTGAGAGAGTTTTCACACGCATCCTCGCATTATAAGGGTGATGACTCCTCCCATAAAATCACCATCCCCACTCCAAGTTTACATGTTATTCATTACACCTTAGAGGGGTAGGTACCATTCGTTTGGGGTTCCTATGTTGGTAATAGACTCATGTGCATGTTTGTGCGCCTTCTAGTTATTACTATCTATGCTTTAGTACTTAGAGTGTATTACTTCTTACCACAGGTGATAGTGAAAAAACTGTAACCGAAGAGGAATTCACTGAAGAAGAACTGTGGTGTTTTCAGATGTACCAATGACATGATGTGATATAGAAAGGGCATTTTCATTGTGTAAACCCTTCTTCACTGACAGATGAAGGAGTTTCACACAGGAAAACCATATGAAAACCTTCCATATAGTGTAACAGCCAGGAATAAGTTAAGATTATCCACAAAGCAAATAATTTATTTGATTTTATTACAATCTGTTTTTGCATATTTAGGGTGCATATTTTCTACATTTTCCATGCATATTTACATGCATATTTAGTACTTTATTTTGCATACAAATCCGGGCTCTGCTAATAACAATATATACCTCTCAAACTTAGACCAAACAGAAAGCTGATGAGCGATACTTGAGATTGTTCAAAAGGAAAGTGCTTAGATATGTATGGAGCTGACCAATAAAATGGTATATAGAAGAGGAGATACAATTCTTAATTATTTAAATTATATAATGAATCGGATTTGGTTAGATATAATAAAATTAATAGAATTTAAATAACGAAAACTTAAAAAAATCGCCTTAGCGGTCACAATTTTCAATGTTTCACAACGAAACTCAACATATCCCATTAAAATAAACCGACGTAGATATTTTCCAAAAATGATCGAAGTCAGACAATTAGAAGCGAAAGTGAACTTGGAATCCGAAATTTAAAACTGCATAAACGACTGGGCCTATTTTGATGAAATTATGTGGTGTATTCACGTAAACTGGGGGCACGCCGTAGCGTAGTGGTTAAGGCACTGAGCTACAAGCCGGAGGGTCGAGGGTTCAAGTCCCGTTGGGGCCAGGATTTTTAAACTGACCCAAACCCTCTGGCGGCACTATGGCCCTGGGGTCGACTCAGCCTCTAACTGAAATGAGTACCAGATGCTTGTTCTGGGGGTAAAGGCGGCCGTCACGCAGGGTTGACAACCCGGCTGACAAAAAGTGCCGATTGTCTAGAAAAAGTGGGAGCTTTAACCTCCTACTACCCCAAGGGCCTCCGGGCCTGTTGTGGGATCACTTTGCTTTTTTTTTATTCACGTAAACTTTCACGGCCGGAGTTGCTATGATGATTTTGAAGAAGATTTTTGGGCTGTAGGCCGTGGTCGTGAGGATTGTAGTTCCCCGACGCTTTGTCAGAGACTGCGTCTGGCATCCTCAAGGGTTGTCTTGAGACTGTGTGTGTGTGTGTGTGTGTGTGTGTGTGTGTGTGTGTGTGTGTGTGTGTGTGTGTGTGTGTGTGTTTGAGTGGGTCCTTGGATGGTTTAGATTCACAATTGGACCCGGTAGGTGACGCTGTGAACGGGTAATAGGATTTTTTTTATGTCGGATGAGTGGTCATCTGCATTACTGACATATTCCGCGCGACAACAATGTAACGTCATAATGCACGCTTCTTGAGCCACAACAGATGGCAGTGAGGATTTTCTTGCGAACTTATTAATTAGTGAATTGTATGGTAAAAAAGTAACTTATATTTTTATCGCCTGGCCATGACACGTGAATTAATCGTTCGGGCAAGACAACGTACGCCGGGGTCGCCAGTATTAAATAAATTCAATCAATATATCTTGTAGGATATATTGCCGATTTCTTCCGACTTCACTCTGATGCCATCAGTCATATACTTAAAATTTAAATTCAAAATTTAAACCGGGGCTAATGTATTTTACAGGAACCCGGGGTTCTACCTATAAAGGAGAAACAAAACGGATCGCTCACCGCCAACACTTTAGTGATGGCCGCAGACTTTTCCTCTATCTATCTATCAAGAAGTGAACGCTAATTTAAATAAGGTTGGAGGACAAATACTGGAAACGAAATATATTCTTTGCATGCAGTTTGCAATATAGTATGCCTATCGCAAATAAATAGATCGTTCTCAGATTAGAGTATTCATTTTCTTGTACACGCACATGTGTTACAGTTGAATGCGCAGAGAAATGTAACCCGTGCATAATTATAATGCAACCGAACTGCAGCAGCCTATATTGTAAGAGAAATAAAAAACGTAAATAAAGAGTACTGTCATCAATACCATGAGGCAGAACGAAAATCGCAGACGCGGTTCAGTTATGTCTCCATTTATATCGTTTGTCTCCCTTTTCAAATGTCTATTACAAATTTCATAAAAAGCAGTATCCATGGATGTCATCGGTGTCCTGTCAAACTTCTTTGTCTTTATTAGAGTCTAACTAATATCCGGCGGGCGTTACTACTTACTAACTAACTCACTGGCACTATCGAAACCGTAGGTTCATGGCCGCACGAACATAAGCTCTTCATTAATGCCGATCCTGGGCTAATGCTTTCCAATCATTCCCTGTATTATCTACTTCCCTCAAATCATAGTTAATGTTGTTCTCCCTCCTCATGTTTGGTCTACCAACTGGGCGTTTTCCCTCTCGTTTTCCTACAAGAAGCTTCCATGCATGTCTTTCATTCCCCATTCGTGCCACATGTCCTGCCCATCACAGTCTACGAGTCTTAACTGTTCTTATCATATCTGGCTTCCTATAAATACCATGTAGTTCATTGTTATGTAAGTCTTCTCCATTCACCTGTCTGTTCAACTCTCTTTGGTCCAAAAATGTTCCTAAAAACTTTATTCTCAAATACTCGTAATCTCCTTTCCTCCTTAAAGTAAAAGTCCATGTTTCGCACCCATATAATATAACTGGTAGAATAATAGTTTTATATATTTTCAGCTTAACGTTTTTTGAAAGAAGTTGAGACATCAAAAGTCTCTGTAATGTATAATAGCACGGATTTCCAGAATTGAGCCTATGTTTAATTTCTTTGTGCATCTCATTTCTATTTGTGATTATTGCTCTTAGGTATTTCAATTCAGCCACTTCCTCAAAATTTCCCTCATCGCCCAAGTAAATTAAATGCATTTTTATGTTTGATCTAGCAAGTAAAAAATAAATTATAAATTTATATCGTAATTATTTTAGATACCCCGTGCTGATTACCCTGCATTTCCCGGGAATCTACTTATCCCTATATTCTTGGAATGAATGAGCTTAAAGACAAAAATTGTTATTGAGAGTTATCCGTAAAGAATACCCGCCGTGCGCTGCTACGCTTGCCCAGGAATATAGTCATCCATATCTTCTTGCTGTGAATGAACTGAAAGATAAAGATGGTTATTGTGAGTTATCGGTAAGAGATAGACATATGCTGTCGCGTACGTTTTTGTATATATTTTTTTTAAATATTCAATTCTATGTACATTAATTTGGTGTATTTGTTATGGTTTAGGTAGCGTAAGTCATTTAAGCTCCCAAAAAAGTTCCCAAAAACACGTTTTTCTCTGCAAAGAGTGATTTTTAAGAGTGAAGGGATTCAGTATTACAACTCTATTATAGCCTAAAACCTTCCAGGAAAACTCCAGAAAATTTTGCAAAATCCCCATCAGAATCGGATGAACGGTATAGCAGCGCATAGGCCTAAAGGACAAGCAATAGACATAGGCCTACATACATCCATATATATATATATATATATATATATATATATATATATATATATATATATATATATATATATATATATCCATCCATAGTAATTCTGCCCGAGGGAAAGTCTTTCACTGCAGTCATAGCATTTTCATGATATGCTTTGCAGCTTTACTAGGGAATTCTAGGTGTGGTAGCTTCCCGTTGCTTTCCACACCGGTGAAGGATGATGATGATGATGATAATGATGATGATGGACATATGATTTCGGGGACCGTTTGGGCCTTACAGGCGAAGAAAACCCCCGATAAAAACCTCACCCAGAAAAACTGCCCCGACCGGGGATCCAACTCGGGCCCGCTGCGTGACAAGGCAGCACGCTACCTCGAGACCACAGCGGTGGGCATATATATATATATATATATATATATATATATATATCATCATCCATGCAAGTATTAGGCGTATAGCCTATTGCGGTCTCAAAGAGGGAATTTCTATTCAACGCTTTTTTGGACGTCCCAGCGATCATTTGCCCTGGGGGCAGTAACGAAGCATGGCTTTTGGAATTCTATGAGACGGCATTCGTTGAAGATCGGCTTTCCAATTGCTCTGGTAGTTTTGTATATGGTGTACATATATGTGTCCACCGCTGTGGTCTCGAGGTAGCGTGCTGCCTTGTCACGCTGCGGGCCCGGGTTCGATCCCCGGTCGGGGCAGTTATTCTGGGTGAGGTTTTTATCGGGTTTTTCTTCATCTGTAAGACAAATGTCAGGAAAACGTTAAGGCCCAAACGGTCCCCGAAATCATATGGCCATCATAATCATCCTTATCATTATCATCCTTCACCGGTGTGGGAGCAACGGGAAGCTACCACACCTACAATTCCCTAGTAAAGCTGCAAAGCATGGCATGAAAGTGCAATGATTGCAGTGAAAGACCTGCCCTCGGGCAGAATTACTATGTATATATATATATATATATACACATCGATTTTCGAATGTAGTTAGTTAGTTATTGAGTTGTCCACCGCTGTATCCTCGAGGTAAAGTGCTGCCTTGTCACGCAGCGAGCACGAGTTCGATCTTCGGTCGGGATAAGTTTCCAGGGTGAGTTTTTTTCGGTGATTTTCCTCACCTGTAAGGCAGACGCCCGGAAACATTAAGGCCCAAACGGTCCCCGAACATGATATGGCCATCATTATCATCACTATCATAATCACCTCATTAGAATAAGTTTAGTTTAAGGCCTCTCCTAGCATATCATTACCATCACCTTCATATCATCGAGGAAGCTAACTCCGCCTTCCAGGCGCCACGACACTCACAACTAGATAACAAATACGCCATGTCAGGAGGGAATGTAGATGTGCTGACAACCTGATGGCATTGAATTTAAAATGAATTTAAGTGCGAGGTTTTACTCATTAAGAGATTAAAAAAAAGGCATTGATTGAACTCCTGGCGCATCTTCACCATCTTATCTACTTTCATATCATCGGGGCAGCGTAACCTCCCCTTCCACTCAGAAGTGGATTACGTATACGTCATGTCAGGAGTGAATGCCAGAAATGTAGTAAAGACAAGCTGATGGCATTGAATATAAAAACAAATATAAGTTCTAGGTTTTATTCATGAAGGGATAAAAAAAACATTGTTACAACTTACTATAAATCTTCCGAACTAATTTCCAGTTGTTATATAAACAAAGCAGATTTATGGCTGCATTTTCATTGGTCGAATAATTAACTTACCTTTGAGCGTGTAAGAAAATAACATAGTTCCCTTTCTAACACTCGAAATAGAAAATATAAAAACACGTGTCCACAAATATAGTATCATACTTTAAACTACAACATTTTAGAGAGAGTTAATGAGTTTACTTATTTATGATATAAACTCTTTTTTGTTGAAAATTTGGATTTACCAGAGAAAATTGTGAAATTCAACAAATTAATGGGAATCAGTAATAGAGTTTTAAACCTTCATTAGTGCAAAAATCAACTCGTACTTGTCTTTATCAAATAATGGCTCGACCACTCCTATGTTATGGGAGTGAAGCGTGGACTATAAAGACGAGAGATGAAAGCAGACTAACAGCTTGTGAGATGAGATTTATGCGCCGAACAGCTGGCTACACCAAATGGGATGGAAAAAAATGTAGAAATCCTTCAAGAACTTAATGTGTCACCAATACTGGACTACGTCTCCAGATATCAGCTAAACTGGAAGGAACATGTCTCAAGAATGGCTAGATCCAGGATCCCCAAGGCAATAATGAACTACTGTCCAAACGGGAAACAGTCACTTGGCCGACCTATGAAAAGATGGCACGAAAACCGCTTTCTCAGGCCGTAACAGTTCTTCTAGGACTAATACCTGGCAGGATGATGATGATGATGATGATGACTTTAAACTACTACTACGTCGCTTTGGATAATCGTATCTAAATGTAATTGGTGACAATAAAAAGAGAAACTCAAAAAGTTTTGTGCGTGTTAACAATGTCAACAATGGAGAATAATGGGCAACAATACAGAAACTAAACTAAGAATCATTGGCACCACACTATTCGAAATATGATGCCAGAAACCTTGAGAGATTATGGATACACAGTTTATGAGGAAGTTCATGGTGTGACCACTAATGGAAGTAACAGACGAATATATATTATTGCATTTAGACCATCTTCTAAAATTGGTATGATATTAGATCCCACAATCCGTTTTGAGACTCATAGTGGACAACCTGAGGAAGTTGACTGTGAAAAGAAAGCCATATATGAGCCAACAATTGGCTATTACATAGACTATTTAACTCATGCCCCAAATGGGAGTCAATGACCAATCACGTTTCAATGATTTCTGTTTTACAACCAATCAGAGTCGTGTTTCACCAAATATTTATCAGTGTTATAATTACCATATTAAAGAAAGCTCCTCCTTACAATATTGCGTTCCTTTGGCAATAAATAGTATGATCTGGTTGCAGTGATAAACAAAAGAAGCAGTAGAAGCGTACCTATCGTTTCTCATTTGTAAACATCACCGTTTACATTAAATATATAAATATTTTAAAATAACTATAGTTAAATAATGATTTGTGAGTAAACAGCTTAATTTTATTCGTTAAATAGTCCTAACAAATGCCACTCTTGATTTCCAAATTCTCTAGATAAATTCACTCCTCACTTCGTGAGTCGTGAATTTATCGATAATTTGGAAATCACTCGTGGCATTACTTATGATAAATACCAATTAGATAGTATAACTGTCACAGGATTGATGATCGGGGCAAGAGGTCCTATATCAGGATTCTTAGCTAAATTTTGGAATTCCTTAGATTTGGACAGGGCGTATCTTTCTAAAATTGCCATTGCTGCCATTAGAGGATCAATTTCAATTTTAAGAAACCATCTTTACAAAATTTCTACTTTATAGCATGTATACTTCATTTACAATTTGAAAATTTTTAAATGTATTTAGAAAATGTATTTCAGCAATTTCAAAAATTAATTGTCTGTATCACTTTGTCCTTGAGGCAATCCTCTAATGAGGAAAGTTGTATATAATAATCATGTTTTCTGTGGTAGATATGGGTTCATTGTTGGACAGTTAGCAGACAGAGATGTCTGCAGCGTCACTCGTGAGGGCCACATTCAATGTCTATGAGGTATAGCAAAAGCTTTTTTGAGTTTCTCTTTTGATTGTCACCAATTTCATTTAGATACGATTATCCAAAGCGACGAAGTAGTAGATTAAAGTATGATACTATATCTGTGGACACGATGTATATACTATCCAGCACATATCTATATAAGTTACATAGGATTATCTTAAAATATGTAATTACAATTAAATAGATAAAATAAGTCTTGTTTTATTCGTACGCACGCCCAGTGCAAAATATGTTGGAATTTAAGTTGTTTCTTTATGGCCATTTCTGTTTATTATATAACTTTGGAAAGAAAAATATTTGAAAAACGGAGAGATGCAAGATTTAAATATCTTGGATATTATCTCTCTACATAGGATGAAAAGTATATCACTGAAAAAAAAATTACTAGTTACAATAAAAGTTTGGAAATTATTAATCAAGTTATGAAAACATCCCTTGTACAAAAAAACACCAGGTTATGTTTATATAACACTTTGGCTAGACCAGTGTTGACCTATGGTAGTGAAGCATGGACACTAAAATGACAACATGAAAGCAGAATAACGGCATGTGAAATGAGATTCATGCACAGAACAGCGGGTTACTCCAGATGGGATCGAAAAAGGAACACCGATATCTTAAAATAATTGAAGACTACGCCAGTTTTGGAATATATTAAACAGTACCAACTAAATTGCAAACACCATCTTGAAAGAATGAGTTCAAATCGGATCCCCAAAACTGTTTATAATTAGGCCTATATACCAAGAGGACAAAGATCTCTGAGCCGTCCTATGAAACGCTGGAGGGAAAATTTTCTATAGGATCGTAACAGGCCTTGGCCTAATACTTGGAAGGAAGAAGAAAAGAAGAGAGAAGCAAATTATTTTGTATGTTTTCAAACGGTTTAGTGAAAAAATCCTAAATTAGCCATTGGGGATGTATTGAAAATAACAGCAGAATTTTCAGATGAGTCAGCATAGAGCATAAATTCCGCTCGTAATGAAACTGCAAATAAAGGATAGGCCCCCTATATATCGGCATCATGGGAAAAGCGTAAACGCCTCATTATGTAGGCCTATAAGTACTGTTTTACCATAAATATGTAAGAAATCGAAGTTCTTAATTATTGGTGTCATATTACATTTTACTCAGTGTTATTTGCTGAAATACGATGTTGCCTAAGAATAATGTTTCTTTCAATGATAGTTCCGTACACAATTCAGTCATATGGCGGGTAAAAGTAGCATCATGTCTCCCCCAATAGACGATGTCGGCGGAGTAATATCCTATGCAAGTTTGTTTACAGTTCAACCGGAACTTAGCTCGGAATTGATACAGATAGAGAAAATAATCACACACACACACACACATATATATATATATATATATATATATATATATATATATACTGTAATAATTCATGTTATGCTTTGCAGCTTAGCTTTGCATTATACTGTGGGGGTGCAGAAAGACCTGCATTTGGAACGGGTTTTTTAGTCAGAAGGAGGATCCTATCCGCTATCCGAGTTACTGCGATGGGCAGGACATGTTGCGCGTATGGGGAATGAAAGACGTGCATGGAAACTTCTTGTAGGAAAGCCAGAAGGAAAACGCCCAGTTGGTAGACCAAGAATGAGGTGGGAGAACAACATGAACTATGATTTGAGGGAAGCAGATTATACAGAGAATGATTGGAAAGCATTAGCTCAGGATAGGGTTGTATGGAGAGCTTATGTCCGCGCGGCCATGAACCTACGGGTTCGATAGTGCCAGTGAGAAGTAAGTAAGTAACTATGCTTTGCAGCTTTACCTCAGTAGACAATTATAGGTGTGGTAGCTTCCCGTTGCTTTTCACACTGGTGAAGAATGTTGATCATAATGATATGGATGATGATAACGGCCGGATGATTTTCAGGGAACGTTGGACCTTAAGATTCCTGAAATTTATCTTACAGGTGAGAAAAACTCCCGACAAAACCTCACCCAGGAGGCCTGTCCCGGTCGAGAATCGAACTCGTGCCCACTGCGTAACAAGGCAACACTCTACCACGAGAGCGCAATGGTGGAGGGATATGTATATTATAACTATGATAAAGAAGTGCAAATAAAAATCTCGCGTTTACAAAGTAAGTGTGGAACAATTAGAAGAAAGTTAAAAAACAAAACAAGAGACATTCAATTAAATTTTATAAAACAATAACTGGGCCATAATGTTTGTATGGCAGTGAATGTTGGGTGCTGAATAAGAAGGATTAAAGCAGAATAAATGCATCGGAAATTAATTTTTTAAAGGCAGTAAAGGGATGCTCAATAAAAGACCACATTAGAAGTTAAGATATACCGGTACGTAAAGAATTGGAAATTACACCCCTCCTAGATAAAGTTGAAACGTAACAAAATTGATTCATCATCTAGATAGAGTAGAAGAGAGCCGAACACCCAAAAGAACCTGGAAATATGTTCCTGTAGGAAAGAGATCACAAGGAAGACTAAGAAGACTGAAGAATGAAGAACCGGAATAAGCCAGAAGGCATATGTCATGAAGTAGATTTTATATATTGCAGCTTTTCAAATTCCTCACGTTGCTGAGTGGTTTCCGGTCCCATACTGGTCGAAAATCCTTCAGACAAAGTCTTCCCCCATTGTAACTCGAACCAGCGCAAATCCCGTAATTCTGCACCGAGGCATGACAACCCTGCTATGTGCAGAATTTGATAAATGTTAATTTATGGACAGGTTTCCAATGCAATAAAACATCTTCCTATGCCCAAAACTTTTCAAAATTTTATCCTCTTTCTCCATTCTTCTCTATCTTCCCATTCCAATTCTTTTAGACTTATATCTCCCTCATACCTTTTCTTATATCATCCATCCATTTAAATCTAGGTCCACCTCTCTTTCCTTTCCCAGGTGGAATCCATTTTAAAGCTTGTCTGGGTAATTTTTTTCTCTGGCATTCTACGTATATGACCAATTGACCATACCATTCTAGTTGTCTGTATCTCATAAAATCCAATATTATATTGAATTTTGGACTTTCGTTTGTTGTCTGATGATTGTATTTCTGATTTTTTTTCAGTCTAGTTGAGCGTCTAAAACAATCCATTTCAATAGACATTGAATGTTAAAACGTTGACAATTAATTTTGCTAATATTTTGCATTTTGGAAGTAAATATCAGTAAAACTAAATATATGGTCACACGTAGAAATTCATTATATAATGGTAATGGACAGCTAATGACAAATGAGGTAAATTTTGAGGAAGTGGCTGAATTCAAATACCTAGGAACAATAATCACAAATAGGAATGAGATACACAAAGAAATTAAACATAGGCTCAATTCTGGAAATGCGTGCTATTATGCTTTGCAGAGACTTTTGATGTCCCAACTCCTTTAAAAAAACGTTAAGCTGAAAATATATAAAACTATTATTCTACCAGTTATATTACATGGGTGCGAAACATGGACTCTTACTTTAAGAGAGGAAATGAGATTACGAGTATTTGAGAATAAAGTTCTTAGGAAAATTTTTGGACCAAAGAGAGATGAGCAGACAGGTGAATGGAGAAGACTTCTAACAATGAACTACATGGTCTTTATAGGAAGCCAGATATAATAAGAACAGTTAAGTCTCGTAGACTGCGATGGGCAGGACATGTTGCGCGTATGGGGAATGAAAGAGGTGCATAGAAACTTCTTGTAGGAAAGCCAGAAGGAAAACGCCCAGATGGTAGACCAAGAATGAGGTGGGAGAACAACATTAAGTATGATTTGAGGGAAGTAGATTACACAGGGAATGATTGGAAAGCATTAGCTCAGGATAGGGATGTATGGAGAGCTTATGTCCGCGCGGCCATGAACCTACGGGTTCGATAGTGCCAGTGAGTAAGTAAGTAAGTAATATTTTGCATTTATGCAATCTTATTTTAGATTAACAATAATTATATATGTTACTGTCAAAATTTATAAGCGAATCTTCAATCGTTAAACTTTTGAATAATATTTATTGCAGAATGCGAACAGCATTGTATTTATTTGTCTAGTAATCAATACCTGCTTAATGAGAATTCATCCAATGACGTCAACTCTCTGTACGAGATCCTCACGAACAACTTGTACCAATTTACAAGCTGAAGATGGAGCATATGCTCCGAAAGTACTCCATCCTACATCCAAAGTTGAGGAAAACTGAGATCTCAGGTATTCTAATTTCATTACCATCATCATCAACAACAGCAAATTAAGCCCAATGGCCAGTTCCGATCTCATTATAGGTCGAATTGGTCCTTCCATCTCTTCAATGGTCTTCCCAACAATCTTCTCCCTTTTGGTTTATAATTATACATTCTTCTTGGTATGCGCTGTTCATTCATTCGTAATACGTGCTGAAGGTAAGCATTTTGATAGTATTTTATTCTTTCACAGAGATTAAATATATTAAGTTCTGTTCTTATATCTTCGTTTTTCTTTTTATCGGTGCCTTGGTATCCTGCTATTGCTCTCAACATCTTCATTTCTGCAGCCTCTATTTGTTTACTATCTGCCTTTGTTAATTCTAATTTTATATTGTAAATTCTGTCTGGTAACATAACAGAAAATTAATTTCACATACATAAAATTAATTTATGCCTAACTAAGTAACTCACTGGAACTATCGAACCCGGAGGTTTATGGCCACGGGGATATATGCTCTTCATACATCCCTATCCCGAGCCAATATTTTCCAATCATTCCCTGTATAATTCACCTTTCTCAAATCATGCTTAAATATATTGTCCCGCCTCATTCTTGGGGTGCCTACTGAAGGCTTTCCCTCTGGCTTTCCTAAATGTATTCATTCTACAGATCTTAAATATGGTTAAAGTAAAGTGATCCCACAACAGACCCGGAGGCCCTTAGGGTAGTAGGAGGTTAAGGCTCCCACTTTTTCTAGACAATCGGCACTTTATGTCAGCCGGGTTGTCAGCCCTGCGTGACGGCCGCCTTTACCCCCAGAACAAGCGTCTGGTACTCATCTCCGTTAGAGGCTGAGTCGGCCCCAGGGCCATAGTGCCGCCAGAGGGTTTGGGTCAATTTAAAAATCCTGACCCCAACGGGACTTGAACCCTCGACCCTCCGGCTTGTAGCTCAGTGCCTTAACCACTACGCTACGGCGTCTTAAATATGGTTATGATGCAGAATTCGTATGCATTGAAATATATTACGGAATATATAAATACTGCTTACAATAATAATAATAATAATAATAATAATAATAATAATCTTATCTTGTAAGCCCTTGTTTCCCTCAACGAGATTTAGGCGCTCTCCCCCTACAGGGAAGAAATTGAACCATACTAATTTAGTTATATTTATTTTCGTATAAATGTCATTGGAGTAGCCCATGGTCGGCGTTCCGCCTCATACTGACATCTAGGAAATCAAGGTAGTACTAGGACGGGAAAATTCGGTAAATTTTGCTTAGAGGCCTTTTCATTCAGGCTTAAGGATCTTTTACGAGCCTGAAAATCTCCAGACTCGAGACCCATGGCTTAAAGTCCCTGCCAGAGGACTTGCTCCTTGGATTTTTCCATCTTAAATAAATCTCTCGACCCCGGCAGGTTTGAACCTGGGACCCTCGGGACCAGAGGGAAGGAGCATAATCACTAGTCCACCGCGGCCGATGTATTAATAATAATAGATACATAAGTAAGAATTTACAAATCTGTCATAAGACCAGTTCTAACATATGGTTGTGAATGCCGAACAGAAACTCAAAAAAACAAAACAAATCAATGAAACAACCGAAATGAAAGTTTTAAGGAAAATCGTAGGAAAATCACTGAGAGAGAATATTCACAGCTCTTTTATTAGATAAGAATGTGAAATTGAAGCTATAAACCTCTGGATAAATGATAGAATACTAAATTGGAACGATCACATAGATAGAATAGAGAACAGTAGACTAGTAAAGAAAGTACGTGACTGGATACCTCAGCAGAAAAGGCCTTTAGGAAGACCACAACTACGTTGGAAGGACGTCACCATACCCCGGACCTGTAGTGAATGAACACACAACAAGCTGCCAGCTCTCATGCGTAGAAGAAGAAGAAAATAATTATAATTGTAACCTGGAAACACATTTGTTATTTATAGACTTAGATAAAGCATTTGATCGAGTAAACAGGGAAATATTGTGGAATATCCTAAAAGAAAAAGGCCTCCCTATTCAGATTATAGAAATTGTTACAAGCTTGTACTATGGAACAAATATTTGTATTGACCCTCAGTTGACAAAAAATAAGACATTTTTTCAAATAAACCAAGGAGTACGACAAGGGTGTTCATTCTTACCTATATTATTTAATATTTATATGGACGATATCCTAAAAGAATGGAAGAAGGTTTTAACTAATGAAGGAATATTAATTGATAATAAAGATAAAATAAATGCTTTATTATTCGCTGACGATGTTGTACTTTTAGCAGAATCTGAAAATGAGCTCCAAATGTTAGCATACCATAAAAAGAACCTTAGGTCGGAAAACAAGGAAAGATACGAAACTTAAATTATATAAAACAGTGGCTGTTCCTTTGTTGTTGTATGAAAGTGAAAATTGGATAATGAAATCAAGGGATAAAAGCAGGATACAGACTACGGAAATGCTGTTTTTACGTAATGTGAAAGGATGCACAAAAGCGGATAGAATAAGGAATGAAACTATACGAGAATAATTAAATATATATAAAATTGAAGATAAAATCAGCGAAAATAATAAGAAATGGACAGAAAACTTAATGAGAATGAACAACGAAAGAATGCCAAAAATAACCTTCCTGTATAATCCCAGAGGAACAAGAGATGTTGGCCGACCACGTAGAAGATGGACTCCACTTTTAACTTCGCCGGAACAGGGTGCATAGCCTAAACCTTGTAGTAGAAGAAGAATAATAATGTTTTATATAAGCAGGCAGAGTTATGGCCATAAGGCCTTCTCTTCCACTCAACCAGCGAATAATAAAATCACACGCAATTTAAATACTTATAACAATTTTAAAATATTATTAAAATCATCATCATCATCATGAACAAATTCGTTTTAGGCCATGTGGCCTGTACGGTAAACCTAGCGAAGATGGTCTTGATCTTTCCACCGATGTTTTGGTCTTCCTTGGTCCCTATGTCCAGTTGGGGTATATTGGAATGCCAATTTTGGAAGTATATTTCTTGCCATTCTTCTCAGATGATTTTTCCATTCTTGTTGGTATCTTTGGATATCTTCATTTAAAACTTGCTACTCCAAGTTTTCCTCTGATAGTAGTGTTCCTTTGGTGATCCAGTCTATTAACTCCTAACAATGATCGTAAGAAGCGCATTTGGCTTACTTGAAGTTTATGAGAGTTTCTTTTATTTAAAATCCAAATTTCACTTCCGTATTTTAGAGCAGCTTTTGATGTGACGTTATGTAATCTTAGTTTTTGTCTCTATCCTCATTTGTTTACCAAAATGTCTTCGTATTACCCCATTCATTTTATTATATTTTTGTAATTTTGAATCAATGTCACTCTTATACTCTGCAAATACACTTCCTAAGTAAGAGAAATCTGACACTTGTTCTATAATTTTTCCATCAATCTCAATTTTCACCCGTTGTATGTTTTTTCCACACATTGCCATTGTTTTGGATTTTGATGTGGAAATTTTCATATTATATTTGCTGGCAATTTTGAATAATTGATATGCTGCTATTATTAAAATATAGACTAATAAAGCACAATGCGGATGTGGTCTAATATGAGGAACATTAACAAAACATGGAATACATATAGAATAAAATGAAATAATGTAAGAAAAGCTTTCTACATGAATATTTATAGGTATGTACAACATTCTGAATATAATTGTTATGTAGGTAGTATTTTAATTGTGTGGGAATTAAGATATCAGGTTTAATTTGAATTTAAATAATGCTAGTGAGTGACAGTCCCTGACATGACTGGGAAGTGAGTTCCATGCTCTAGTCATAGATATTGTTTAAGATTCAGAGTATAAACCTGTCCTGAGCTGTGATATAGAAAGTAAAGAGGTATCTTGTGCCTAAATTGTGTTGAGTCTATACATTTTGAAAATGCTTTGATAAATAGCTTGCTAAAGATGTGAGCAGAATCTGAAATAACAAAACATGTGAATGTAGAGTTCTTCTGTCATTTAACCGTAACCACGATAAGGCCTGAAATGAAGGAGACACGTGATCATAACGATGGAGATTGGATACAAATCGAATGAACGCATTGTGAGCACGCTGTAGTCTGTCAGATTGATTAGTTGTCAGACAATTTTAACTCATTCGATTCAGGTTTAAATGCTCAATACATTTCAGACCATAGAGAAACTTCGAATAGAGGGAAACTGAGTACAGTGACATCTAAAAAATGTCGGTCGTTTTACGATGAACTACAATGAGCAAGCTACAATCGTAGCGCTGTTTCGTAGTAACAGAATATGTAACTAAATAAAACAAATGCAAGGCACACGGCGTGTTCACTCGGGATTATGGGAAATTAGTCACTTTGTAAATTTAAAATTTTAACTGCTATCCTTTCGTTCTATGTAGACGTTACTGTAAAAATTATATATTATCGAAAGTTGAAATCATTACTTAGATTTTATTTTACTCTAATTTGTAAGTGAATTCAAGCTTGTTTACGTTTTTAATGTGAATCTATTTTCAAAGATAAACCTACTAGAAGTGATAAAATTCTAAGATTTGTTAGGTTAGGAAGAGTGATGTTAGTGTACAGCCATTTCTAATTAAAAAATTTAAAAATATGACTCTATAATGGACTTCAGATGTACGACATGGCTAAGGTTCTTTAATAAATATTGTATAAAATATGTATGTGAGAAAAAGGGGGTAGGTCAATTGTACATATTTATTAAAAGAGCTCATAATGCACGTTTTTAAATTTTAATAAACGAAAATAAATTAACATGCTCTATTTATTTCCATTCTTCCCTTCTGTTAAAATTAAAGAAAATCTTTAGACCTGAGAGGCTGGGTATAAATAATTCCATAATTTAAGATGAATTAATTCGTTATTTATTCCTATAAAAGTTTAATTTCATGATTATTCACCAGATGGCGTTATATAATTATAATTCATAATTTTACCACCAGGCGGTGCAGAATTTCATATTAGTACCAGAAAAAATCGAAAAAATGTAGATGTCGTTAGTTATTCTACACTAGCGCCGCTTATGGCATGTACGCGAAACTAGTCCACTTTCTTCTCTGGTACTCTGTGTTTTCAGACATTCAAAAGAAACGGGTGGTTGTAGTGCTTGAGATCATAATAAGGGTGAAGGCAAAAACACATTCCTCTATTATTCATAAATGTTAACAAAAGATTACCCTTCCAATGGATGTACACAATATTACAAAATATATAACAGCAGAGTTTAAGCGAGTGTACCTCGTCTTCTGAGTTGAAAGTCATTTAACTGCTGGCGAGTCTACCTCGTCTTCTGAGGCGAATGGTTTAATATGTGCAGTAATTGAAGTTAGGTACTACAAGAGTCTAATTCTTAGCAATGGGTGAACCAAAAGTTTGGATACTGGCTCTCCATTAAAATATAATTAAAAACATTAAAACGATCAGCCTAATAGGCTAGTTGTCAGCGTTTCTGACTACAGCTCATGAGACAAGTATTCTACCAATATGTATTAATTATATTTGTGACGAATGACGCATAGGGACCAAAAAGTACTATTATTTTTAATCGTAAATAAATATGTAAAATGTATTCAATTCCACTAACGGCATAGGCTATGACTAAAGAGGCCCCAAAAGTATTTGTTTATTTACAAAAATTCAACATATATTCTGAACGATTAATTTTGCACTTTGAGTAAAGATTTCTTCTAAATATATTAAAAGTTAGACCTACAATATTGATTTTCAGTAAATTATATTTCTTTTCACAACAGTGATAAAATGTAGGCCTATATCTCACATATTGGTCCACCGCTGTGGTCTCGAGGTAGCGTGCTGCCTTGTCAGGCAGCGGGCCCGGGTTCGATCCCCGGTCAGGGCAGTTTTTCTGGGTGAGGTTTTTATCGGGGTTTTTCCTCACTTGTAAGACAAATGTCAGGAAAACTTTAAGGCCCAAACGGTCCCCGAAATCATATGGCCATCACATCATCATCATCATCCTTATCATTATCATCATCATCACCATCATCCTTCACCGGTGTGGAAAGCAACGGGAAGCTACCACACCTACACAATTCCCTAGTAAAGCTGCAAGCATAGCATGAAAATGCTATGAATTACTATGGATGGATGGATATCTCACATACTGCGATGGGCAGGACATATGGCACGAATAGTGAATGAAATATGGTCATGGAAAATTCTTGTAGTAAAGCTAGAGGGAAACCGGTTTTTTAAGGTATGAATGGAAAAATATTAGTTCACGATAAAGATATATGGAGAGATTATGTCATCGCGGCAATGAATCTTCGACTCACTACTGCAAGTTAGTTATAATGGTAAAGTTTTAGAAAGATCTCACGATATAATTTATTCACGTAACGTAAATATGCGGCCAGCTGCTTTACATAATATGCAAAGGGCGTATGTCTATTGTCAAACATGGTGTCACTAAATTTCCCCGATTCTTCACACTCCGTTCGGCGTTACAATTACTGGGCATTCCACGTAACAAACAAAGGACATTCTAACGGAAGTAAAATGAAATTCTGCAATTTTCCAGAGCTTTTAAGTATGAAATGTAACCAGAAATATCTCACATGGTATTCATATCCTGGCTACCATTGTCATACATTCCTTGTTATTCAAATATATATATATATATATATATATATATATATATATATATGTGTGTGTGTGTGTGTGTGTGTGTGTGTGTGTGTGTGTGTGTGTGTGTGTGTGTGTGTGTGTGTGTGTGTGTGTGTGTGTGTGTGTGTGTGTGTGTGTGTGTGTGTGTGTGTGTGTGTGTGTGTGTGTAACTCACTGGCTCTATCGAACTCGTAGGTTCTTAGACTCACGAACATAGGCACTCCATACATCCCTATCCTGAGCTAATGTTTTCCAATCTTTCCCTGTATAATCTACTTCCCTCAAATCATAGTTAATGTTATTCTCCCATCTCATTCTTGGTCTACCAACTGGGTGTCTTCCCTCTGGTTTTCCTACAAGAAGCTTGCGTGTCCCTCTTTCATTCCCCATTCATGTTACATATCCTGCCCATCGCAGTCTAGAACATTTAAGTGATTTTATTATATCTGGTTTCCTATAAAGATAATATAGTACACTGTTATGAAGTCTTCTCCATTTCTGTTCATTTCTCTTTGGTCCAAAAATTGTCCTAACAACTTTATTCTCAGAGACTTGTAATGAGGACGACTGACTTACCAGGTACCAATTTTATATTTAACATCTTATTATATAACCTTAACGGTGCCTTAATATGGATTTTAAGTGTTGATTTTCTACTTCCTTAAAGTAAAAGTCCATGTTTCGCATCCATATAATATAACTAAGAGAATAACAGCTTTACATATTTTGAATTTAACATTTTTTAGAGGAGTTGGGACGAGAAGAGTCCCTGTAATGAATAATAGTACGTATTTTGAGAATTGAGCCTATATTTCATTTCTTTGTGCATCTCATTCTAGTATGTTATTATTGTTCCTAGATATTTGAATTCAGCCACTTCCTCAAATTTTTTTCTCATTGAACATTAACTGTCAATTTCCATTATATAATGTATTTCTATGTTTCAACACATATTTAGTTTGATTGATGTTTACTTCCAGTCCCAATTTATTAGTGTTACTCAAGAGAGTGTGTTTGTTGTTCCTTAGTATCTTCTGGCTAACGTCTAAAAATAATATATATATATATATATATATATATATATATATATATAGGGGCACGCCGTAGCGTAGTGGTTAAGGCACTGAGCTACAAGCCGGAGGGTCGAGGGTTCAAGTCCCGTTGGGGTCAGGATTTTTAAACTGACCCAAACCCTCTGGCGGTACTATGGCCCTGGGATCGACTCAGCCTCTAACGGAAATGAGTACCAGACGCTTGTTCTGGGGCTAAAGGCGGCCGTCACGCAGGGCTGACAACCCGGCTGACATAAAGTGCCGATTGTCTAGAAAAAGTGGGAGCCTTAACCTCCTACTACCCCAAGGGCCTCCGGGTCTGTTGTGGGATCACTTTACTTTACTATATATATATATATATATATATATATTAGGGTTATAACTTTTTAGACTTTTGTGAAATAAAATATTTCCTGTGTAATCAATGGATGAACTTTTACATAAAACCATTGAAAAAGGCCTTCATTTCACTGAGCTTCAAGAAAAGGTCACACCCAAATATATTTATATATCGATATTTAATATTCATTTGGGGGTGACCTTTTCTTGACGCTCAGTGGAATGAAGCCCTTGTTCAATGGTTTTAAGCAAAATTTCACCCATTCATTGCACAGGATATATTTGATTTCACAAAAGTGCAAAAAGTTATAACCCTAATGTATATAAACCGCCGTACGTCGCGTACAAAATTAATCACCTTTCCTCTTAGCTACAGCGAATTTCATAAGTAATGCCACGAGTGATTTCCAAATTATCGATAAATTCACGACTCACGAAGTGAGGAGTGAATTTATCTAGAGAATTTGGAAATCAAGAGTGGCATTTGTTAGGACTATTTAACGAATAAAATTAAGCTGTTTACTCACAAATCATTATTTAACTATAGTTATTTTAAAATATTTATATATTTAATGTAAACGGCGATGTTTGAAAACAAATGAGAAACGATAGGTACGCTTCTACTGCTTCTTTTGTTTATCACTGCAACCAGATCATACTATTTATTGCCAAAGGAACGCAATATTGTAAGAATGCTCTCTAGTGGAGAAAAAATGAAACACATCAATCTGTATATTAATTCATTTTTGATGTCGTATGATGTAATATGACAATTATATTTTTCTCGATTATTACCTGGGAAAAAATACATTTAAGAAAGTGCAAACAGTGGTTTCTTTTTTTGGTGGTATAATCAATTGCTACAAATGTTGACATGTAAGCACTATTATATACAATCTGGTAGCCGTATTTGTTATAGGCTCAGTCACTGCAAAATAACGGTCAGACCTGTTCAGAATATTAAAAAGGAGGAGCTTTGTTTAATATATGATAATCCTAACACTGATAAATATTTCGTGAAACACGACTCTGATTGGTCGTAAAACAGAAATCATTGAAACGTGATTGGTCATTGACTCCCATTTGGGGCATGAGTTAAATAGTCAAAGTAATTTTTTTTTATGTTTTAAATTTGCTGCATATCCAGGACTACGACGAGGACGTGAGGGATAGGATATTCCTGTTATCCCATCATTACATTAGATCTTGCATTGATTGCATGTTAAACGTAATGAAGGGATTACAGTTATTTGGTCTCGTTAACGTTTTCATGTGAAATCAATTATTTTACATAAAAACGTTTCACCATGGCAACTAACGGACATGTTTTATAATTTTCACCAATTTCACTCAATCAATAATCTCCGAAACAAAAAAAATAGAGGAAGCGCAAATTCAGGTCCTTACTTGCCAATTGGTCCAATTTTACAAAGGACACTAATTTCTAATTAACAATGCATACTTACTTACTGTCCACCGCTGTGGCCCCGAGGTAGCGTGCTGCCTTGTCACGCAGCGGGCCCGGGTTCGATCCCCGGTCGGGGCAGTTTTTCTGGGTGAGGTTTTTTTATCGGGGTTTTTCCTCACCTGTAAGACAAATGTCAGGAAAACTTTAAGGCCCAAACGGTCCCGGAAATCATATGGCCATCACATCATCATCATCATCCTTATCATTATCATCTTCATCATCATCATCCTTCACCGGTGTGGAAAGCAACGGGAAGCTACCACACCTATAATTCCCTAGTAAAGCTGCAAGCATAGCATGATAATGGTATGATTGCAGTGAAAGACCTGCCCTCGGGCAGAATTACTATGGATGGACTTACTTACTCACTGGCACTATCGAACCCGTAGGTTCATGGCCGCGCGGACATAAGCTCTCCATACATCCCTATCCTGAGCTAATGCTTTCCAATTATTCCCTGTATAATCTACTACCCTCAAATCATAGTTAATGTTGTCCTCCTACCTCATTCTTGGTCTACCAACTGGGCGTTTTCCTTCTGGCTTTCCTACAAGATGTTTCCATGCACGTCTTTCATTTCCTATACGCGCAACATGTCCTGCCCATCGCAGTCTATGAGACTTAACTGTTCTTATTATATCTGGCTTCCTATAAAGACTATGTAGTTCATTGTTCTTCTCCATTCACCTCTCTGTTCATCTCTCTTTGGTCCAAAAAATTTCCTAAGAATTAGCAATACATACTAGCAAATATTATATACCTATTAATAAATTACAATAGATGCTCCAGGTTCATATTACAGTAAAATTTGCTCAAAGCGGAATCGCATGGGACAGATTTTTCCGCATTAGGCAAAATTCCGCATTATAAAAAACTAAAACTTATTAATAGTCTTAGATCATACAGTACCGTGTATGTATTTTTACCTACCTTGGATTAACTATAATTCCGCCGCCTTTGAAAAGTGAAGTATGAGCGAGTTCGAAGGTAACGCGCGAAAAAAACAGTCCCGTTTCGTCAGCGTTAAAAATGTCTCTTAAGCGCGTATCCTGAAATTAAACTATGCAGTTTCGGTTTCCGCTCACTAACTACACTTTCATCCACATCCTTTGATTCCCCGCAAAATTTCATTCCACACTACATTGTGTCGTCTTTTAAAAGTGTCCAGCCAACCTGAAGATGCCTTGAAATCGTTATTCCTTAGGGATTTAGCGACAGATAGAGCTTGACTTTGCAGCATCGGTCCAGAAATTTGGAGTTTTATCTTCAATCACATCCGCTTTTTCTTTTAATGACTATGATACATACGTTTTAGCCATATATTCCGTAAATTCAGAACGCTACCTGTGAAAGATCGGTCTTAGAACTTAAACTAATTTAAGATTCTACAATGCAATGGTTATCTGTAATTAGGTATCTGTATTTCGCATAACGGGTGTGCAGTGACACTAAAATAAAATTTCAGGTACAGATAGAATCTATAATTTACCCGGCAGCAGGGATCATTTCCTACTTTTTTTTTGTCTACTGGGAATTCAATGAAGTGGAAACTAATTTATTTCTCTGTCTTTCCGCTTTATAATTTTTTTCATAAATTGTGAAGAAATATCCTACCGTTTCTACGTTGGACAGATTCTGTTTTATGCAAAATAAATACACGTAAAATTACTATTATTTTGCCGGGACCAATAAATGTGTTCACATTGGACAGATTTCCGCATTATTCACGTTCCGGATTAAACAAGTTTTACTGTATTTATTAAATACCTACTTCACCGAGATTCTCACGAGATTTCTGTACTCACGCTGTGATGTTAAAATTTAATTATGTACTGTTATTTATTTATGTAACAGTTTCACAATATCTTCCTGAGCCCAATTAATCGACTGTCATTCTCCTCCATATTTCCCTGTCATTCCAATCTTCATCGTCCAATCCTTTTTTCCTCATGCTGCTCAAAACACTAATCAATCCATGTTATTTTTGGTCGTCCTCTTCTTATTGTGCCATGTGGCGCCCATTTTAGTGTTCTTCATGGTGATCTGTCTTCTGTCATTCTTTTGGTGTACTATTAACAAAATCAATATTCCATAAATGGAATCATCGTATACGAACTAAGATACATAATCTATCTAATATATAAAAATGAATGTTTAATCAATTGAGTTGGTGTTTACTTGATGAAAATCCATATTTATTAATTAAATAAAAATAAAACGTAGTTTTATTTGATTTTCATATTTATTATATAATTCAGTGACAGCTGTTTCAGTACACTGTACCTTCTTCAGACATGTTAACAAATTATGAATTGTGTTCCAACTGATCTAAGCAACAATACAACAATATTTATTTAAATTTTTTAATTTAACAAAGGGGAATCATTCAAATCAAGTTGAGAATTTAACAGTTTTTTACTACATTTAAATTTATTAATTTCTACAGCCTCCAAAAGATCTAACATCTTACCCTTATCACAAATATGTAACATTTCAAAATTTGGATCGAAACAATGATTAAATTGGAATAGGTGGTTAGCATATTTTGAATTTTCTAAATTTCTGTTATATGCTCTCATGTGTTCCTTTATCCGAGAGATAAAAGATCTACCAGTTTGTCCTATATAGACATTGTCACATGTGCCACACTTTATATACACCTGATAATTTTTCTTTTTTTGTTTTGGTTTTATTGTTTTTATTATGTTTTGTAGAGCTTTATTAGTTTTAAATGCCAGATTAATATTCAACTTTTTAAAGTGTTTAGATATTTTATTTGAAAGTGGGCCTATGTATGACATTACGACATATTTCTTTATGTTTTCTTTGGGTAAAGGAAAAACTTTGTTAATTGATTTTTTGTAATGAACCTTCTTAATTAAACATTCTATAATTTCAGGGTCGTATGAATGTTTGTTTGTTTTTGTTTTTTCGTACTTTATGCGCTGCCATACCGTTGATCCGATTGCGATGGGCTTTCTTGCAAAATTTTCACGAGATTCCCGGGATGAACATAGGCTATAAGAGAGTTGATATCTACTCTACCCCTTCACCCCTAAAAATCACCCTTTGTAGTGAAAAACGTGAAATAAAGTCCCTATTTTGATGCTTAAATGGCTTAGGCTACCTGAACCATAACAAATACACCAAATTAATGTACACAGAATTGAATATCTCAAGAAAACTCTCCAAAAAAAGTCCGCGACAGCATATGTTTATCTTCTGTGGATAACTCACAATAACCATTTTTGTCTTTCATTGATGACAAGAAGATCGGGTTAAGTAGATTCCCGGGCAAGCGTGCTCTGCTATACCGTTGATCCAATTGAGATGGGGCTTTTTGAAAAATGTTCAGGAGATTCCGGGGATGAACATAGGCTATAAGAGAGTTGTAACACTCAACCGCTTCACCCCTAAAAATCATTCTTTGCAGTGAAAAACGTGAAATAAAGTCCCTATTTTGATGCTTAAATGGCTTACGCTACCTGAACCATAACAAATACACCAAATTAATGTATACACAGAATTGAATATCTCAAGAAAACTCTCCAAAAAAAGTCCGCGACAGCATATGTTTATTTTCTACGAATAACTCACAATAACCATTTTTGTCTTTCATTGATTCCAAGAAGATCGGGATAAACAGATTCCCGGGCAAGCATAACAGCGCACGGCTGGTGGTAAAGACACATATACATTTATTTAGGAGTAGCAGCACACACCGGGTATTAGCTAGTTTTATATCAACACTTCTTCTCTGTCATATGTATAGTAGATCATATGACAGTCCATATACTCGACGAAGCGAGTCACGTGGGACGCGGTGTGGCTACTTTTACTCGGCACAACAATTGGGTATCCCGATATTTATGTCGGGATTCTGGGTGGCCCAGTTATACACCCAGGCACATGGGTCCATTTACTCGACCAATTAAATCGCGTGGTCTGCGATGTGGGTATTTTGATCAGGCACAACAGATTACGTTTCTCTTCTTTCCACACCACATTTCAGTCGAGTTCATAGTATCGGTAATTGATCCACTCAATTGTATTTCATTTTGCCAATTTAATTGTCTTCAGTAAAGAGAAGAAGAAACAGTAAATCTCAAAAAAAAATTCCATAGAAGTACGCCGTAAAATAATAATAGCGAAAACAGAAAATATTAGTATAGAACTCGCTTCGAAAAATTACGATTCGAAAATAGTACTGTTACGTCATAATCCTTTACAATAAGCTATTGATATCTTCAATGTTTAATTAAAGAAATAAATATAAATTAACACTAATAAAACTGCCGATGTAAGGTTTTATTATAAAAAAAGATTCTTATAATTAATATAATTGCAAAAAGGTATAATATGTAAATCAATACAAAGAAAACTAAAGTGATGGCCTTTTGTGGGAAACACCCTATACCTAGCAAAATTGTTTTGGATGATGAAATTGTAAATTCGAGTAGACGAATTTAATTATTTGGGTTATAATTTAACATTTCAAGATGAAGCTGATATATCAAAGAAAATCACAAATTTTACAAAAACAACGGGGATAATTAACAGTATAATGAAACCATCTTTAGTACAGAAGAACACAAGATTACGGCTTTATAAGGTTCTCGCAAGACCAGTATTAAGATATGGTAGTGAAGCATGGACAATACGAAGAAGAGATGAAAGCCGAATAACAGCAAATGAGATGCGATTTATGCGCCGTACAGCAGGCTACACAAAGTTGGACCATAAAATAAATTAGGAAATTATGGAAGAGTTGGATGTAGAACCCATTCTTCACCATATACAAAACTACCAGAACAACTGGAAAGCCCATCTTCAACGAATGCCGTCTCATAAAATTCCAAAAACCATGCTTCGTTACTGCCCCCAAGACAAAAGATCGCTGGGACGTCCAAAAAAGCGCTGGATGGAAAATTCATCTTTGAGACCGTAACAGGCCACACGACCTAATACTTGCATGGATGATGATGATGATGATGATGATAATCTACTACTAACAATAGAAATAAACAAATATAAGCATGCGACAAGTTTGAAATTTAAATTGTTTGGAATATTATTTGATGAAAGATTGTACTCTAAATATCACATTAAGTATATTAGTGATGGAGGGGGAAAATCAACATCAAAAGACAACATAACACTACTCAATCAACCACTACAAAAAGTGAGAAAATACAAATATTTAGGAATCACGCTACAGACAACAGCAACGTCCTTCGGAATACACATCCAAGAAAGAGCAGCGGCAGCCATCCGAACATCATACAATATCCCGAATCTGGCCAACTTATCAATGCAGTTATTCAAAACGACAGTGGCACCAGTTATAACATATGGGATAGAGATAATTTGGGAAAAACTTAAGATCGGAGATCTGATAAGAATAGAAAAAGTCAAAGCAATGTTCATGAAACGGATCCTGAGAATAGGAAAAACAGCGCCATCTCGTTTTGCTTACGAACTCATGAGAGAGACCTACTTCATAAAGGACATAAGAACCCAATTCTATCTACAATCCACAGAACCATACCAGAAATTCACAAGCATCAGAAATAGGAAGAAGAAGGAAATAGACATAGATTTCTACACCACAACTGCCATGCTGGACAACAGATGGACCAGAGAGTGCAACCCCCAGAGACACGTAACAACACGACTCGCAGTGCATGGATTTCATAACAAGGTGTGTATAAACAAGAAGTTCCACGAACCGACCGAAGAATGCAGGAGTGTGTTGTGGTGGACAAAGATGTAGGAAATACCACATCATAACATGTGCGAAAAGAACAAAAACTATTACAGACTACAGTAAAGACTAAACCATCACTAATGCTCAACCTGAGTGCACATTTCTTCTTATTATTATTATATAATAATAATAATAATAATAATAATAATACTTTATTTATTCTGGCAGAGTTAAGGCCATAAGGCCCTCTCTTCCACTCAACCAGCACAAATATAAATAAGTATTCGACAAATATAGATATACACTATACTAATTATAAACAGTTAAAGATACAATAAATGTAGCAATGTAAATGTCATGTACAAACAACATTTTATAGGGTAATAACAATAATGATACGATAATAATAATAATAATAATAATAATAATAATAATAATAATAATAATAATAATAATATAAATATGATACATTATACGGGAAACACCAATTAATATATATATCTTGCACTGGATAATAATGAAGTCGAGTTTAGAGCAAATATAAATTTAGATTTCTTTTAAAAGATGCCAATGTCCGGCAGCTCCTTATTTCTTGTGGTAGGGAATTCCAGTTGCGAGAAGTGGAGATGGTATATGACATGGAGTGATATGATGTCCTATTATATTAGTGATGGAGCATTCAAAGTTGAAAAAAGTATCAAATACATAATTAAAAATGGTGGCCGGGGTCACCAAAAAATACTTTTCCTTCTTTACAAGTATCTCATTAATTTTGAGATTGATTACGGTTTTTTTGCTCTGTTAAATAACATAAAAATAATTCTACAATATATGAATAACATACAATATCAACATTTTAAACATGTTAGTGAAATTAATGGAAACATGTCTTCCCATATATTACCAACAGAACTGGGCGTTCTTCCAAGAGATTGGAGAAATCATTTGGTATGTGATAAATATGTAATAAAACAACCACAAATTATGTATCATTCTCTATTACCTAATCTATATATTGACAAATATACAGTTCTTCTAAAATAAATAGAAATCAACAATTTACATCAATTATAACAACTTATCAGTACTTCTACAATAAAAAATATAAAATATTTTTACCAGCTAAACGTAATTCATTATCAAATATCAATAATGTATAGTATAAAATATATTGCATAAAAAGTTCCTGCAGATTAATATCACTGATCAACAAAATGGAAACTTTTGTTTTTGTCTCAGAAAGAAAAATATGTGATTCTGATAGTATTTTTTCTTCTGAATTCAAATATGATATCGGTTTTTCTCCATCGCGAAAAGTTTCCGAGAGACAGGAATTTATAATTTCAAACACTTTAATATTTTCTACATTCGTAACTACACAATATTCGAACATTCGGACTCACCAAGTAAGAAATGACGATTTTCTGCTATATTTCGCCTGTGGAGCATCCCTCTTGATGGTGCAACAATAATCTGCCAGCATATTAGGATTCCATTTCCCTTGATATCTCTTTTCCATAGCTGAAATCTCCTGAGTTAGCTCATTTGGTTTTATTTTACAATGGACAAATGGACGAAAAAGCGTTTATTAAAAAATAGTTATTTAAATCCATTAATTTAAATTGAAATGAAAAAACTGTGGGTGATGGAGAAATTCCGAATACATATTTGGAAACACGATAAAAAACTGCAATAAGTACAACTATTGGTACTCACGAGACAAAAACCATGTTGACCAGTGTAATCAACAATAACAGTAGTTAACATTATCATAATATTTAATTAAATTAAATAAAACTTAAAGTTTTATGTGATTTTCATATTTATTAAAATATAATTTAGGCCCCTAGTTACAGCTGTTTCGGTATTTTGTACCTTCTTCAGACGTGATAACAAATTAATTAATTTTGTTATTATACTACATAACAACTGTAACTATGCAACAATTTTTTTGTTATTATTATATATAATATATACTGATGGATCAAAAAAATAATTTCTATGAAACAGGAGCTGCAGTATACAGAAAATTAACACAACATACAATAGTTAATCAACTACCTTATGCAACTAAGATAATCTCTGCAGAAACAAATGCAGTACGACATACACTTTTATAAAAATGTAAATTATGTAAATCTTAGAATATGTTCTGATTTGTCCGTCGCTGTGGCGTAGTCGGTAGAGTCCCTACCTTCCACTCCGGCGACCCGGGTTCTATTCCCGGTGGGGTAAGGGATTTTTAAAAAATTTCAACCTTGGGACTGGGTGTAGATGTTGTACACATTGGTTTTAATTCCTCTAAAAAAATATATATATATATTCTGATTTTCCCAGAGTTATATAAATAGCCTACCTAAAATCCATGTTCATGAAAACTGGTTTCTAGTCAATGCTATAAACTCGAAAGAAAAAGCATACACACTGAATAAATTACAGCACACAGTAATATACAAGACAAAGGATTGTATAAAAATGTGCAGGATCAGCGATTTTTTAAAGTAAATTGTCTATTTAAAAACATAATAGGCTTATAGCAACAATAAAACTAAAGTTGCTTCGTGCCCCGGCAACAATCGGGGATCTCGATCTGGAATCGGGATGGCCAGTTATATCCTCAGCCAATTAAACATGTTCCAGTCTTCCAACTTTCATATTTATTAAGTTCAAATTATCTTTTGTCTTCTTCATTTTCTTCTTTCTTAGTTCATTTCCATTTCGTAAATCGAATATATGAAACATTAACACGTTCTCAAAATTCGAATTAACTTAAACATAAATAAGTTTCAACAAAAAATTAATATCGATATTAAATATGCTTCCAAAGGTTGTGTTATTAAATATTTCAATTGACATAAAATTCCACCGTGTCAATTTAAAGAGTTAATTTACATATTGCGCGAAGAAACCGTCCGTTTCATTGAGCTATTGTAATATATAAAAAATGAATGTTTGTTTGTTTGTTCGTATTCTATGCTCGGCCATACCGTTGATCCGATTTTGATTTTTTTTTTGTAAAATGTTCAGGAAATTCCCAGGATGAACATAGGCTATAATAGAGTTGTAATACTCAACCCCTTCGCCTCTAAAAATCATCCTTTGTAACGAAAAACGTGAAAAAAGCCCCTGTTTTGAAGCTTAAATGGCTTACGCTGCCTAAACCATAACAAATACACCAAATTATTGTACACAGAATTGGATATCTCAAAAAGCTCTACAAAAAAGTTTCCGACAGCATTTGTTTATCTTTTACGGATAATTCATAATAACCATTTTTGTCTTTCATTCATTCCAAGAAGATCGAGATATGTAGATTTCCGGGCTATACCGTTCATCCGATTGTGATGGGGCTTTTTGAAAAATGTTCAGAAGATTCCAGGGATGACCATAGGCTATAATAGAGTTGTAATACTCAACACCTTCACCCCTAAAAAATCACTCTTTGTACTGAAAAACGTGAAATATAGACCCTATTTTGACGCTTAAATGGCTTACGGTGCCTAACTTACTTCCTCACTGACACTATCGAACCCGTAGGTTCATGGCCGCGCGGACATAAGCTCTCCATACATCCCTATCCTGAGCTAATGTTTTCCAATCATTCCCTGTATAATCTACTTCCCTCAAATCATAGTTAATGTTATTCTCCCACCTCATTCTTGGTATACCAACTGGGCGTTTTCCCTCTGGCTTTCCTACAAGAAGCTTCCATGCAAGTCTTTCATTCCCCATACGTGCAACATGTCCTGCTCATCGCAGTCTACGAGACTTAACTGTTCTTATTATATCTGGCTTCCTATAAAGACCATGTAGTTCATTGTTATGTAGTCTTCTCCATTCACCTGTCTGTTCATCTCTCTTTGGTCCAAAAATGTTCCTAAGTACTTTATTCTCAAATACTTGTAATCTCCTTTCCTCCCTTAAAGTAAGAGTCCATGTTTCGCACCCATATAATATAATTGGTAGAATAATAGTTTTATATATTTTCAGTTTAATTACGCTGCCTAAACCATAACAAATACACCAAATTATTGTACACGGAATTGAATATCACAATAAACTCTACAAAAAGTCCGAGACAGCGTATGTTTATCTTTTACGGATAACTCACAATAACCATTTTTGTCTTTCATTGATGGCAAGAAGATCTAGATAAACTGATTCCCGTGCAAGTATAGCAGCTCACGGCTGGTGGTAAAAACACATTAACATTTATTTAGGGGTAGCAGCGCACGCCGGGTGTTAGGTAGTTTAAATAAAATTATAAAGTAACTGATAACAAGAGTTACTTGGCGTTGCGTCCATTCACGCCATGTCTTCTGAACACAACAATCTTACTGTATATTTCCCTCTATACTTTCCCTTTATCATATATTTTGCATATTTTTAATTGCTTCTTTATAATTTTTTGAGTTACTTGCATGTTCAACTATTTTAAATCTCATCAGTCATTGTATAAAATTTCGTCTAGTTTTTCTTTATAATTTCCTATTCATTTCCGAGCACATTATCCTAAAAAGATAAAAGTTTACACCTGATCAGAAGCTAAAAGTGACATGTCCAGAGTGATTGTGCTAATTATAGAATTTCTCCATCTTATATAAATAACATAATAGGAAAGTAGGAATGTTTTGGAGGAGTGTGGCAATTAAAATATACTGGAACGATAGTAACAAACAGGAAATGGACGAGAAAGAAATTAAACATAGGATCAACTTCAGAAACGCATGCTATTATGAATCACAGGGACTATTTCTAGAAAATGAAAATTTTCAAGAAGTGACGAATTTCAAATATTCTGGAAGAATATTAAAAAAACAGGAAAGAAGCACAGAAACAAATTAGACATAAGCTAAAAACTTGGAAATGCATGTTATTATACATTATGTGAGTCATTATGTTCCAACTTCTTTCAAAAAATGTTAAATTAAAAAATATATATATAAAAAGGAGATTCTTCCAATATATGGAAAACATGGGAAAGTCTCTTACACTAAGTGGATATATGTCTTAAGTTATTGTAATAGGCCTACAGAATTTCTGTGATTTATTGTTAAGCTTGTGTTTTATGTGTTACTAGCTAATACCCGGAGTGCGCTGTTACGCCTAAATAAATTTAAATTAATTTGTTTTTATGTTTAGTTGAATAAGCAAAAGGAAACATAATTATAAAATTATATTTTTTAGATACCCCGTGCTGATTACCCGGCGTAGCCCGTGAATCTACTCATCCCGATCTTGACATAAATGAGCTGAAATACGAAAATTAATGTGTTTTATGTTTAGTTTAATAAGTAAAAGGAAAAATTTTATATCGTAATTATTTTTAGATACCCCATACTGTTTACCCGGTGTTGTCCGGAAATCTACTCATCCCGATCTTCTTGGCATAAATGAGCTGAAAGACGAAAATTAATGTACTTCTTATGATTAGTTGAATAAGTATAATGAAAAATAATTATGAATGTATAAATGAAGGGCTCGGCTGTAAAACATGGTAACTGACAAATTATTGAAAATTGAGTTGTACCTTATAAACTGTGATATGTGACGTTCTGAAGCATTTTGGAGCACGTAGCTTTATTCTCCATCTATTGACAATCTACCATCTATTGACAGATGTAAAAACCACGTGCACCAAATGCTTTAGAAGGTCATATATCAAGTTTACATGTTACAACTCAGTTTTCAACAATTTGTCAGTTACAGTGGAGCCCTTCATTCGTAATTATTTTAAGATTCCCGTGCTGATTACCCAGTATTGCCCGGGAATCTACTTATCTCGATCTTCTTGGCATAAATGAGCTAAAAGACAAAATTCGTTATTATGAGTTATCCGTAAAAGAATACCCGTCATGTGCTGCTGTGCTTACACAGGAATATATATATATATATATATATATATATATATAGGTCTACTTGTCTCTATCTTCTTGGCATCAATGAAAGACAAAAATGGTTATTGTGAGTAATCCGTAAGAGATAAACATATGCTGTCGCGAACTTTCTTTTAGAGTTTTCTAAGATATTCAATTCTGTATATATTAATTTTGTGTATTTGTTATGCTTTAGGCAGCGTAAACCATTTAAGCGTCCAAAGACTTACCTTTTTCACGTTTTCCACTACAAAGGGCGATTTTTAAGGGTGTAGGAGTTGACTATCTCAACTCTCTTATAGCCTATGTTCATCCTAGGAATCTCGTGAACATTTTGCAGAAAGACCCATTACAATCGGATCAACGGTATGACCGCGCATAAAGTACGAACAAACAAACATTCATTTTTATATTTTCGATTATAAAACTCAATGGTATTAATAAGCTGTTAGTTTATGCTGATGATGTAGTACTATTGGCCGATAGCAAGGAGATACTAAAGAACAACACGCACACACTATTGAGTAACACTAAGAAATTAGGACTGAAAGTAAATATCAATAAAACTAAATATATGGTCACACGTAGAAATACATTATATAATAGAAATGGACAGCTAATGACAAATGAGGGAAATTTTGAGCAAGTGGCTGAATTCAAATACCTAGGAAAAATAATCACAAATATGAATGAGATGCACAAAGTAATTAAACATAGGCTCAATTCTGGAAATTCGTGCTATTATGCATTGCAGAGACTCTTGATGCCCCAACTCCTTTCAAAAAACGTTAAACTGAAAATATATAAAACTATTATTCTACCAGTTATATTATATGGGTGCGAAACGTGGACTCTTACTTTAAGGGAGAAAAGAAGATTACAAGTATTTGAGAATAAAGTACTTAGGAACATTTTTGGACCAAAGAGAGATGAACAGACAGGTGAATGGAGAATACTTCATAACAATGAACTACATGGTATTTATAGGAAGCCAGATATAATAAGAACAGTTAAGTCTCGTAGACTGCGATGAGCAGGACATGTTGCACGAAACATGGACTCTTACTTTAAGGGAGGAAAGGAGATTACAAGTATTTGAGAATAAAGTACTTAGGAAAATTTTTGGACCAAAGAGAGATGAACAGACAGGTGAATGGAGAATACTACATAACAATGAACTACATGGTATTTATAGGAAGCCAGATATAATAAGAACAGTTAAGTCTCGTAGACTGCGATGAGCAGGACATGTTGCACGAAACATGGACTCTTACTTTAAGGGAGGAAAGGAGATTACAAGTATTTGAGAATAAAGTACTTAGGAAAATTTTTGGACCAAAGAGAGATGAACAGACAGGTGAATGGAGAATACTGCATAACAATGAACTACATGGTATTTATAGGAAGCCAGATATAATAAGAACAGTTAAGTCTCGTAGACTGCGATGAGCAGGACATGTTGCACGAAACATGGACTCTTACTTTAAGGGAGGAAAGGAGATTACAAGTATTTGAGAATAAAGTACTTAGGAAAATTTTTGGACCAAAGAGAGATGAACAGACAGGTGAATGGAGAATACTACATAACAATGAACTACATGATCTTTATAGGAAGCCAGATATAATAAGAACAGTTAAGTCTCGTAGACTGCGATGAGCAGGACATGTTGCACGTATGGGGAATGAAAGACTTGCATGGAAGCTTCTTGTAGGAAAGCCAGAGAGAAATCGCCCAGTTGGTAGACCAAGAATGAGGTGGGAGAATAACATTAACTATGATTTGAGGGAAGTAGATTACACAGGGAATGATTAGAAAGCATTATCTCGGGATAGGGACGTATGGAGAGCTTATGTCCGCGCGGCCATGAACCTACGGGTTCGATAGTGCCAGTGAGTAAGTATATTCGATTATAAATAACAGGAAGGTAATTATTCACTTGTCAATCAACGATTTCGTTCAATTTGAATCGTTCAAATTAAAATTCTAACTAATCGAAATTCAACCCAATGATAAATGTTTAAAAAAAGCCATTTAATTTGACTATTTAACTCATGCCCCAAATGGGAGTCAATGACCAATCACGTTTCAATGATTTCTGTTTTACAACCAATCAGAGTCGTGTTTCACGAAATATTTATCATTGTTATAATTACCATATTAAACAGAGCACTTCATTTTTAATATTCTGAACAGGTCTGACCGTTATTTTACAGTGACTGAGCCTATAAGAAATACGGCTACCAGATTGTATATATAGTGCATACATGTCAACATTTGTAGCAATTGATTATACCACCAAAAAAAAGAAACCACAGTTTGCACTTTCTTAAATGTATTTTTTCCCAGGTAACAATCCAGAAAAATATAATTGTCATATTTACATCATACGACATCACAAATGAATTAATATACAGTTTGATGTGTTTCATTTTTTCTCCACTAGAGAGCATTCTTACAATATTGCGTTCCTTTGGCAATAAATAGTATGATCTGGTTGCAGTGATAAACAAAAGAAGCAGATGAAGCGAACCTATCGTTTCTCATTTGTTTTCAAACATCGCCGTTTACATTAAATATATAAATATTTTAAAATAACTATAGTTAAATAATGATTTGTGAGTAAACAGCTTAATTTTATTCGTTAAATAGTCCTAACAAATGCCACTCTTGATTTCCAAATTCTCTAGATAAATTGGAAATCACTCGTGGTATTGCTTATGAATAGCCGATAGTTAGCTTTAAGATACGTTTTCATTTGAACGATTGAAATGACGACAAGTAAATGATTACTAATATTAATTATAAATAGAATATTAAAACCGTTTCTAGTGCCAAAACACATGAGATAAAATCTATAACATTAATGCAGTATCCATGTAATTCTAGGAATGTGAAACATAGATCAAAGAAAAAAGTTGATTCCGGCATCACGATAACAGAGATGAAATGTATGAGGAGAATAGATAATTTTAAACACAACACGATAGTGAAACAAACACTTAAAATACAGGGCTATTCAGAAAGAAGGAACATTTATTTCTTCCAAGCTACAAATAATATAAACACAGTTCAATTTAGACACATTCATATAAGTCTAACTAATATTTTAGATCTAAAAGAATAGACTAATAGAAGAATAGAAGAATAGAAGAATAGACTAATAGCTCTAGAAATGGATTATTTACGAAGAAGTGCCAGAAAGTCTAGATTAGAACGTGTCACAAATAAGGAAATTAGAAACAAAATGGAAGCAGAAGAAAGCATAATTGAAAGAATTGAGGAAAAGGAATTAAAGTGGTTAGGACATGTTTTAAGAATGGAAGATGAGCGATGGCCGAAGCAACTATATGAATGGCATCCTAACAGAAAGAAGAAAAGAGGAAGACCAAGGTTAACATGGAAGGAAAACATGAAGACAGTAATGCAAGCTAGAGGGCTAAGCATCGAAGATGCCCAAGACCGTAGGCTTTGGAGGTTTGGCACGGGAAGACGGCAGCAGCTGTAAAAACCCGAAGATAGATAGATAGATGGAGAAAACTGTTGAGGAGGCCAGAGCTTCACTGGAGTTGTTGTCACCTACTATTACCCATCCAAGTGTTTTGTGCAGGCGGAAAATGTGTTAACTAACAAACTGTCTTTCTCTTTCTATTCCTTACTATGTGGCCACTTCCTGTCCTTTGTATTATGTTGTTTAATTGGCAGGTAGAGAGCTGACAAATACTATGTATTTTAATGATCCGTCGATCTGCGCGGTCAGTGGCAGAATGACTAACTTGACAACCCTGTTACTTTTGGGGTTACGTCTAGGAATGAGCTGTCCCTCCCTTGCCCTTCTCATTACATGTTGCCACTTGTGATTTATTGTGAGGCTAGTAACAGAGAGACGACAAATACTGTGATTTTAAATGATCCGACCGCTTGAGCGTTCCGTGCTTAAATGACTAAATTGACAACCATGTTAAGAACTTTCACACGTGTTTAGAGATTCTCCCCCCACATTTGAAGTTGAACATTTTCAATATGTGATCGGATGTACATTTTTCTCCTACATCCCTTCCACAGATTCTTTAGATCGGCGACACTAGCGCTAAAAACTTCCCCTCCGCCCGTGAACAGTTAACTTGGATGTGTAATACAGTGTGATTATAAAGTCCCAGCAGAGTTCGTGGATAACGTAGCGCAAATAAAACAAAAATTATAAGGTAGTTTCTACTATCAAGTTAGTGTTCAACATAACCTCCATCAATCTCAAAACATAGTGTTCAACATAACCTCCATCAATCTCAAAACATGTTTCCCAACGTCGCACCGTCGCCCGGAAAACATGCACCAACATATCCTCTGTAATCATTTCACTCGCTTGGCGTATGCGTTCTTTCAGCACTTGCAGATTAGGAAACTTGGTTCTGTACACCTGTTGCTTGATGAACCCCCGAGCAAAAAAGTCCAGGGGTGTAAGGTCTGGGGTACGAGGTGCCCAGATACAAGGAGATGCCCTTCCAATCCACCTTTTGGGAAACCTGTCATTGAGATACCCGCGTATAGCCAGAGCAAAGTGTGGTGGTGCTCCATCTTGTTGCAACACCACTGTATCAATGGTACCATCTTGCTGTAACTGTGGCTGTAAAAAAGTTGCAACATATCAAGATACAAGTCTCCCGTGAGGGTTTCCTTTGGAATCTGTCTCTAACTTCTTCGTACGACTGGCCTCTTAAACGCGCAGCAACAATCTCTATCCGCTCTTCAATGGTGAACATATTTGTATCTTTCGAATGGCTGTAACAGAAATACGATATGTAAGCGATTTCTTTAAAATGTATTGGGACTTTATAATCACACTGTAGAAGAAGAAAAAACAAGTGTATGTGATTTTCTCTTCAGGTTGAAATAAACAAGTATCAATACTCGCACAAAGTTGGAATTGTGTTTATGTGAAAGCTATGATTACAGTTATTGTCTCAACATTCCATCTCTTATTGGGCAACGTAATAATGAGTAGATACGATTTTGTCACGTCTCACTGTGAGACCAGTTTTTCTTTTGTTAAAAAAAAATGAAAGAGGAAACAATATGTTTATTTTCCTCTCGTTATAAGTATGTAATAATAATCAAAGCACATGTTTTTATGAATGCTTGAAATTAAGTAGTTCGATTTAATAGTAAATGGAAATCTGCAAGGCTGGGCAAATTAGAATAAAGAAACTAAAACAAGTATCCTCAGGCTGTGTGTCAGATTACAAGGATTATTTGATTCGAGGACTCGTCCTCCGTCTGCAATATTGCAAAAGGATGCGGTTTTTCAAACACAAAATTAGCAAATTCCATTTAAAGGCAAAAAAGTAAAAAGGTAAAGTGATGCCACTACAGGCCTCAGGAGGCCCTTGGGGTAGTAGGAGGTTAAGGCTCCCACTTTTTCTTGACAATCGGCACTTGATGTCAGCCGGGTTGTCAGGCCTGCGTGACGGCCGCCTTTACCCCAGAACAAGCGTCTGGTACTCATTTAAGTTAGAGGCTGAGTCGACCCCAGGGCCATAGTGCCGCCAGAAGGTTTGGGTCAGTTTAAAAAAATGCGGTTTTTCAAACACAAAATTAGCAAATTCCATTTAAAACCCATAATTTATTTAATTACCTCCTTCAATTTGATATTAAGTTACTATATATATTTTTTGTTTATACCATTCTCCATTGCATTAATTCTTTACGCATGTTAGAGCGAGTTTTATATTTTTTAATGTTCTTCTAAATGTGTTTTCCTTTATATTGTTACATAACTAACTAACTCACTGGCACTATCGAACCCGTAGGTTCATGGCCGCGCGGACATAAGCTCTCAATACATCCCTATGCGGAGTAAATGTTTTCCAATCTTTCCCTGTATAATCTACTTCCTCAAATCATAGTTAATGTTATTCTCACGCCTCATTCCTGGTCTACCAACTGGGCGTTTTTTCCTCTGACTTTCTTACAAGAAGCTTCCATACATCTCATGCATTCCCCATTCGTGCCACATGTCTTTCCCATCGCACTTAACGAGACTTGACTTTTCTTATTATACCTGGCTTCCTATAAATACCATGTAGTTCACTGTTATGTAGTCTTCTCCATTCGCCTGTCTGTTCATCTCTCTTTGGTCCAAAAAATTTCCTAAGTACTTTATTCTCAAATACTTTTAATCTCCTTTCCTCCCTTAAAGTAAGAGTCCATGTTTCGCACCCATATAATATAACTGGTAGAATGATAGTTTTATATATTTTGTTTAACGTTTTTTGAAAGGAGTTGGGACATCAAGAGTCTCTGCAATGCATAATAGCACGCATTTCCAGAATTGAGCCTATGTTTAATTTCTTTGTGCATCTCATTCCTATTTGTGATTATTGTTCCTAGGTATTTGAATTCAGCCACTTCCTCAAAATTTCCCTCATTTGTCATTAGCTGTCTACTTCCATTATAAAATGTATTTCTATGTGTGACCATATATTTAGTTTTATTGATATTTACTTCCAGTCTGTTACATAATGTATTTAATTACTTTCTTCAGTTTGGTGTTATTATATTATATAATGTTTTATTTATATATATCATTCTCCATTGCTTTAATCCTTCGTGTATCAGAATGGACAATCGGCACTTGATGTCAGCCTGGTTATCAGCCCTGTTTGACGGCCGCCTTTACTTCCAGAACAAGCGTCTGGTACTCAGTTCCGTTAGAGGCTAAATCGACCCCAGGGCCATAGTGCCGCCAGAATGATTGGATCAGTTTAAAAATCTTGACCCCACCTTCCGGCTTGTAGCGCAGTGCCTTGACCACTACGCTAAGGCGTGACTCGAAGTTAAACTAAGGTGAAGAAAAAAATTGACTTACGTAACATTTATGTCAGTAATATGTATGATACGCTCTTCCTCATTTGATTCCATTAATTCACTCAAGCATTTTTAGTTTTTTTTCTTAATCCCCACTAATTAGATGTTGGAGTAATTCCATAGTTCAAAACAGTTATCAAATGTTTTCAATTACTACAAATATGGCATTATTACAATAACGCATTATTATGCTTTACTGTTAGAATTATTTTTCACTTTCATTTGTTACTGGTGAGAGCTAAACTAGACTTCCTTATAACAAGGAAGTACTAACAGTTTTAAATATAAATCTAGCTTACGCTAACAGTTATTCATCCGCCATTATTTCATTTCATTTTTTCATCGTTAACATCCCGGCATGGATCTATCCATCCCTTCCTTCACTACCGGAACATTCCCCTCCATCAAATACCAAAATATATTCATTATCATCGTACTGTCATGTTGTTGACCTGTTATTAAAATGACGGGCAGTGAGCAATTTCTTCGGCCCACTGATTGTGGTGCCCCGGGTATAGTCCATGAGGGCTAACTTGTCTAGAATATTTTAGAAAGAGAAAGAGAGTACTCACCATCTTCTTTCTCACTCATACACATATCTCTTCACGGTGACAGCGGTAGGGCAGACACTCCCTGCAGTGAACATAGATCAGTGGTGGCATTCCCTTCTTCTAAAGATTCTTCCTGGCAAGTTTCTATGTCTTCATTTTCATTTTCATCGTCGTCGGTGTCGTCTAAATTTATTTCAAACGATCACTGATTTCGTCCATTAAACCGTCTGCCTGCCAATATGACTCTTCAATCTTTTCAGTGTGTTCATACGCTCTTCTCCAATTTTCTGCAGTCACTTTTAACAGAGCACTCTGAACCAGTCGCCACTGGCAGAAATTACCTGACATAAAAGTGACTGGACGGAAGTAGGGGGGAGAGTTTTTCTATCATTCCTAAGTAATTTTACAAGGGTAGCCCATTGTGTTTTGCGAAGGGTGGAAGAACAGTTCTCTAGACAAGGATAGCAGAAATCATCACAACTTAGTCCTTTTACACTATACCAAGAGAGAGTCCATTAGACTAGACTAGACTATGTATTGGAAGTAGTATCATTTCCCAAATATTGACTCTCCTTCGGATCTCGTCAAGGAAACATCCAGTTCACAGGAAGCGTCCTCGACAGTTGGAAAGGGAATCAAATCTGTCTATGTTACCATCTTCCAGCTATTTTAGGGCTTTCTATCCCTCTTTAGCTCTTTTGATATATATTATTTCGTAGATGATAATAAGCGATTTATCCCCTGCCAACAATAGCCAGACGCAGATCAACAAGCAAAGTTCCAGTGGTTGGACATTAAAAAGCCTTTAGTCAGATTCTTGTTGAATATAGATTTGTTTACTTGATGCATTGAATTTTTGTGTCGAATTTTTTTTTCCATCTGAAGACATGTGACAAGGCATGATGCACCCTCTCAAGCTTTGGATTTTAAAGATTTTTGTGGTTGGATTTAGTGTATATCTGAGGTATTTTTATCTTATATATATGTATCACTGCTATTGTATTATCTTTCGTTATTGCACTCAATATCAATATGTTGATGGTTTCTTTCTGATTGAATATGTTTTAATAGTGTTCTTATTATCTGATGGTAACTTCATTTCGATTTATTCTATTTTGTTTTGACATTAATATAGTAGTAAATTGAAGATATTTATAATTCTTTGAGTTGAAATGCAGTGGTATTGATAGGTGCATTTTGAATAATATTGCTTATTTGAGGTCTATTCATTGCTCTTAATTTATATTTTTGACTGAGAAATTTAATGTTTTTGGTGATTGGTTCAGTTTTGGATAGGTTATGAACTGATACAGTAGGAAAAGACTTTTTTAAGCTAATACAGATTCTTAATGCTTTCCTGTAAACTCTATTTAATTTATTCACGTAGACTTTCAAGGCCGTAGTTGCTATGATGATCTTGATGAAAGTTTTTGGGCTGAAGGCCGTGGTCGTGAGGCTTGTAGTTCCCCGACGTTTCGTCAAAGACTGCGTCTGGCATCCTCAAGGGTTGTCTTGAGACTGGCAATTCTTGAGGTATGCTCGCTTCAGGTTCTCCAGGATACCGGTGTAATCACCTTGATCTCTTCTTCAGGAAGTGTTTAAGTTCAATCAGTTATTTATACTTTTGTGGTAGGCCTAGGAGCATCTAACTTTCTAGGCCAGATAGAACTTTGGCATTTTATATTTCGTCCGTTCCTTTTCGTTGTATGTCCCTAGGCTATTAATAAGAGCATTTTCGCTCAGAGTCGCTTTTTGATATAAGTTTCTTGCCAAATTAGTCATCACTTCCTGAAGAAAGTCAATGTTTAAATCTTCATGAATTTTGGTGATTCTCGTCCTAATTGGATGTTCTCCTGCACTTCGTAAACACTTGTTCTGAAGAACCTGAAGCAAGTTTATCTTATCCTTTGATAAGGTCAGCCATGCGGGACATGCATTTATCATTTGGCTGCGTATACAAGCCCTGTATACCAACGTACGTGATTGAGGTGTCAGACAGTGGGCTCTCAACATGGGCTTGAGTTGTGAAAAACGTTTATAAAATTTATTTCGAATCTTCTCGACATGTTTAGCCCATGTGAGGCGACGATCTAGTATAACCCCGAGATACTGAACAGCGGGCTGATATCTGATTAGAATTCCGTCATATTCTAGTATTTCTGCACCATTAATATTAGGTCGTTGCGTAAAAATTATTCCTTGATTCTTCTCTTTACCAATTTTGATTCTCCATTTATCAACCCACCGCTCAATATCTCGTAGGCCTCTCTGCACCTTTCTACTACACCTAATTAAGGATCTGTCTTTACTATATATCACAATATCATCGACATACAGGGCTAGTTGCGTATGTGTCCTCCCAGGAACGTCGGCGGTATAAATATTATATAGCAATGGTGAAAGTACGGATCCTTGAGGCACTCCAGCTAGAATACTTCGTCTATCAGAGGTAGCACCCCCCTCGCTGACAACGAAACTCCTATCCGTTAAAAAGGACGAGATGATTCCCACCATCCCATCCCAAAAGCCCATTGAATCCATCTTCCATATCAGGCCTTCATGCCAGGTCGTGTCGTAGGCTTTCTCGACATCCAAGAACACTGCAACTGTGCTCTCTCTATAATTGAAACCTGATGTTATATATTCCGTGAGTCTTACCAGTTGCAGTGTCGTGGAACGACCTGTCATGAACCCGAATTGCTCTTGTGGGATGACGCGCAGATCAGTAGTCATACCGATCAGTCTGCCCAGCACAATTCTTTCAAATAATTTGCCAAGATTGCTTAGCAGACTGATCGGTCGTCTATTAGAAACAAAAATAGGATTTTTTCCTTCTCTAGGTAACATTATGATTTTTGTTTCTTTCCATTTGCGCGGAAAATAATTTGAATTTAAACATCTATTAAAAATAGTAACTAAATAGCGCGACATCCCAGATGGGAGGTGCTGAATCATCTCATTTGATACATAATCTGTACCAACAGCTTTTTTCTTAGGAAGCGTCTTAATAATTCTCTTAACCTCAGCGAGGGAGGCCAACCGCAACCTCTGTAGGGGAGCTCTCTCAGAGATCCGCTCCGCCTCCGATTCCACCCCATCTATCCAGTCTTCGTCATATTGGTCCTGGAGATGGGGGCTAAACCCATCCTCTAGGGAGTCAGCAATAGTATTTACCCTGTCAGTTGCTTTATATTTTAGACCATTTAGTCCATGAATAGGTTTATTATTAATTACGTTACTTTTGAATTTTTTCAAAATGGCTAAATATTATTTGATCTCTCAGCCTGTTCCAGATCTGCGTTAAATTTCCTTATCTTAAAATTTCCTAAAATATCGTGAATGCGATTAGTCCGATTATTTAAAAGAATCTTATCCTCTCTCCTACGGTATCTTTGCCAGTGTCTTCTGACCACTCTTTTCTGCCGGACAAGTGCCTCCACTTCTGGCAGATTCCCCGTGGTGTGACTACTAACATCTACGGTAGTCACTTCTCTAAAATTGTTTACAATTGTATTAGTTAAAATGTCTATTTCCAGATCCAGAGCCTCAGTTGATTCATTTCCGCGATTATCCGGGAAAATACACTCTTTCATATTCTCTGTGAACGCACCCCAATTAGTAACTGAGGCCCTGGATCTGAAAAGCGTCTTTTCTATGTTAAATTTAAAATTAATTCCACGGGGGAGTGGTCAGAATTCAATTCGTCCCTAGTTTCCAATGACTCCACCGCTACATTTATTTTTACCATGAACACATCCAGCACATCGGGGTTTCCCCACTAGTGTACTTGGGAAATGGGTCGGCGTCAGGTCCAATAATTTCAAAGTCCTCCCTCTCTGCCAGGTCCTGTAAAATTCTTCCCCTCGTCGATATCAGCCTCGAATTCCAAATGGTATGTTTAGAATTTAAATATCCTCAAATTATAAAAGTTTCTTTAATTCTTATGATGGTTTCAAAATAGTTTAACACTATTCTTTTGCTGGGAGGCTGATACGCCGAGCAGACCAGGACTTCTTCATCTTCTAACATTAGAGTGATGGCAGCGACTTGCAGATTCGAGGGAGGACAACTTCCAAATGTGATAATGTGGACCTGACCACCATACAGCCGTACCCCCATGTGCCGGATTGGGTCCATCCGTGATATAAATTTTGTAGCCCGGGATTCGCCAGCCGAACCACACTGGTTTTCGCGTTTCTTCTACTAAAATTATGTCAATCTCATCTCTAAAAATGTATTCTTGTAAATTTATATATTCGCGGGTCACGCCGTTAATGTTTATTGAAACAATCTTTAAAGGTTTAATAGCCATTTTCGACCCCAAAAATTCGCAATAAACCGAGACATAATGTGGTGACCCTCCTAAAGGTGTCTAAATTTTCACATCTTCAAAAATGGATCTAATTTGTTGGATATACCATTTTATGTTTCCCTTACGAATCCATTCAAAAATATATTTAAAGTCATTTAAATCGTTATCTACTCGATTCACATTAAATTTAGTATTTGGTATATTATTTTGTGCTACAGGGGTAATTCCAGGAATCCCATCCCGTTGGGGTAAGTGCGGGAAGTCCGCCGGTTTCACTGTAACCCGAGGCATATTGGTTGGTCTACTATTTTTTGCTCTAACTTGTTCAACTACTCTGTAGCCCCGGTAGCTAACAGGGTGTGCTTCACCACAATTTACACACTTTGCTGGTTCGCTCAAAGATTTCCTGCATTCGCGAGTATTGTGTAGACCGGCGCACTTCAGGCACCGTGCCATCAGATGACAGAAGTTTGCCTTATGGCCAAACCTCTGACATCTGAAGCATTGTTGGAGTCCTTGTTGACCCCTGTAATCTTAAATTTTTACTTTGAAATTAAAAAGACCTGTCAGTTTTTCAATTTGTCTACATTGTCTTGCGCCCTCGGTAGAGTCACCACCCAGAGCGGTAATGGAATTAATTATTTTTTCTTAGTTGCATTATCAATGTTACTTTTAGATAACTGGCGGACCCGGACCACTGAAATGTCTAACCTAGACAGTTCAGCCAAAATTGTTAAGTTATCAAATATGGGCGGTAGACCCCTTAGAACGAATTTTGCAAAGTTTCTGCCTTCGTTGTCGTATGTATAATATTCAACAGAATCTTTGTCAAGTATCGGTATCAATCTATCATAATCCTCTTTAGTGCTAGCTTTGATCTTTAATCCACTAGAAATGTATTCTGCTATGTATTCCCCCTCATAATTTTCGTAAGCCAAGTCAATATAGTATGGTTAATTGCCTTCAGGTGTATTATGATGGGAGGAAAAAATGTTGGTTTCTTTATCTGTTGTTCTTCATTAGGTTCATTTGTTATATTATTATTATTTTGCAATACGTCAAAAGCGTTCGATGTGGCAAGGGGATCAGGCTCGTTATTTCGAGACTCTTTAACAGTTTTATTGGGTATAATAAATCCTTCGTCATCTGAGATTATTCTCTTCGTCATGTCTTCCCCTAAAATCAGCTACAACCGCCTCTTTAAAAACAAAGAGGGGTAAGCACCTCCCCACGACAGCAACGGCAGTACCTATTTCGTGTATCAAAAACCAATACACGAAAAAATATCAAGAGAGGACACAAATAAAAGCAATATAAAACCTAAAAACACCAATTTTAAAATAAATAAATAGGAACAGGTTGTAATAAATTGAGTAAAATACTGCAGCTGACAAGATATCACAAGTTTTAAAAGAAACACAAGAAGCTTAGTCAGTATAAACCTAAAATAACCGATAGGTTACAATTCTTAAAATAATAATCCCTGACACCCCTAGGGCCGGGTCTATTGGGAGTCCACTAACCTGAATTCTGGTGCAGCACCTGTCACGCCCCGCTGGTCAACTCCAGCTAAGCCGCAGACTTGCACAGACGCTTTGCACTAGTTCACTTTTAAAATATTTTCACTAAAAACATCTAAAATCAGTATTAAAATCACTTATTAAAATTTTCGCTGCAGGACCACACCCACTTCAAGCAGACACGTATATGAGAGCACTGACCACTGGCAATTCTGTCCCGCTGTCTGTCCTATTTATACGTTCACCGCGATGTGTTCGTAAGTTGTAACTGCCTTCTGATTGGCCAGCGTTAGGGACTTCCATAGCTCCAATGAGATTGCTGTTTGTTGGTCTAATCGACTTACGTTATATCTGCCTTCTGATCGGTCAGCGGTAGGGACTTCCATTGTTCCACTGAGATTGCTGTTTGATAGTCTAGTCGACTGTACTTGTAGAGGTTTACATTTTGCGTTTTTTAGAAACGGTATCCATACTTTGTTGACTTTTAATGATTCTTCTTTTCTGTTGAAACTGTTTTTATGTTTGAATATTTTGATGGCTTCTCGTTGTAGACGGGTAAAATAGTGTGTGCAGTTAGATAATATGTCTGTATTCTGGTATTGTACTCTGTGGCCATCAAGTAAAGAGTGTTCTGCTACTGCCGACTTATCCATTTGTTTAAGACGACTGTATCTTTCATGCTCCTTAAATCTGGTTGCGATGGTGCGTTTAGTGGTGCCTATATACACTTTTCCACAACTGCTTGGTATCCTGTATATGCCTGCTGTCTGATGAGGATGGAGTTGATGCATGTTGTACATTCTGTACGGGATGACATATTACTTAAAATACAATAGATAAATGCAATACATGCATTGCATGTTCTACATACCGTGCAGGATGATATATTACTTAAAATGCCATAGATTACATGCAGTACAATGCATTACATGTTGTACATTCCGTACAGGATGTGATATTACTTAAAATACAATACATTAAATGTGATACAATGCATTACATATATTACATTCCATATATGATGACGTATTACTTGAAATATAATACATTATTTGCAATACAATGCATTACATTTAGTATATTCCATACATGATGCCATATTACTTAAAATATTTCCGATTGAGGGTCTTTCCACTTTTCAGCGGTTGCCCTTTTACCAGCCGGCTGCTGGCCCTTCACATCCACATGTGTCAATCACAGAGGTAGATGATCAACAGCCAGTGTAGGGGTGACATGTGGTTAGCATGTCGAGTCCCCCAGCCGTTATAGCTGGTTCCTCAACCTGGAGCCGCTACTTATTGTAGCTACCCAATTGCCTCACGATGCTGGGTGGACACCGGTCCCATACTGGCCGAAATACCATGAGAAACTTTCTTCCCCCATGGAGACTCGAACCAGCGCAAGTCCCGTAGCTCTGCGCCAAGGCTTCCTACCTTAACCGCTCGGCTACGGCGCGGGACACTTAAAATATAAGATATTAAATGCAATACAATGCATCACATGTATTACATTCCATATATGATAACATATTACTTATAATACAGAGCTACAAAAGCAAAATCTCCAACCCACTGTGAAACATAGTGGTCATACTTTATTAGTATGGGATACATGAGTACCTCTGGAGTCGGGACCTTGCATTTCATCGATGGTGTGATGGATCACAAACAGTATACGAACATACTGAAGACCAATCTTCATACCTCTGCAGAGGAAATAGGGATCAAACAAGATTTTGTATTTATGCAAGATAATGATCCCTAACACATCGGTTTTAATACGCGTTTGTGGATTTTGTATAACACACCAAAGTACATGAAAACGCCTCACTAGTCTCCGGACATAAACCCCATTGAGAATTTATGGGAACATCTGAATAGGAGAATTCGTTCAAGGCAGGTTTCCAACAAGCAAGACCTGAGAAACGCTTTGGAAGAAGAATGGAGAAATGTACCTTCTACAGTAACTTCAAATTTAGTCGCGTCGATGCTACGTCGTCCTCAATCCATCTTGGAATCAAAGGAGCTCCCAACCAAGCATTGAACTAAATAATTATACTCAAAACAGTCAACATTTATGAGACTGTATCAATACTTTTTGTTTGTTAATTTTTGTTGTTCGTGTATAAATTATTTTTTACTCCTTAATTGTGTCAAAACAGAGGAAACTGCGTTTATTTACCTTTATAGAGTGCAGTGTAAATGTACAATTTTGGTTTTTATATAGTGAAGAAAATAATTAAATTATTTATTTCTCTCTATAATATTTTTAAGTGTATCAATACTTTCTGCACTAACTGTAGGTCGTAAGAAAAAGTTAAAAAACTATTCTAAAATATAATTCATAATTAAAAGAAATTAGTAGGAAGAAAATGTGCCGGTCTGAATTTTTTTGACTAAACCAGGTGGATGAAAATCAGCTTCTCCTAAATATTTAGGTTTATACAAACCTTCAGGGGCACGCCGTAGCGTAGTGGTTAAGGCACTGAGCTACAAGCCGGAGGGTCGAGGGTTCAAGTCCCGTTGGGGTCAGGATTTTTAAACTGACCCAAACCATCTGGCGGCACTATGACCCTGGGGTCGACTCAGCCTCTAACGGAAATGAGTACCAGACGCTTGTTCTGGGGGTAAAGGCGGCCGTCACGCAGGGTTGACAACCCGGCTGACATAAAGTGCCGATTGTCTAGAAAAAATGGGAGCCATAACCTCCTACTACCCCATGGGCCTCCGGGTCTGTTGTGGGATCACTTTACTTTTTATACAAACCTTCATATCTATCTAGAGAGGCGTAACAGCCCAGTTTTGGACCATAGCCTCTCTTTTGTTAGGAGTTGCTAGACCAATTTAATTTAGTTAAGCATATTTCACTAAATGTTTCATTGATGGTGTACTGTCAACATACCGAGCCAAAGAGACATCTAGTGGGCAACTGAAGTATTACTAGGATGAAGAAGTCTATAAATGTTACTTAGAGACCCCTTTATTCAGGCTTAAGGATATATTACGAGCCTGAAAATCTTCAGACTCGGCACCCACAGATTAAAGTCGCTCTCGGAGGACTTGCTTGGATTTTTCTTTCCTAAAAATCCATCGACCCCGGCCGGGTTTGAACCCGCAATCCTCTGTACCAGAGCCAAAGAACGTAACCACTTGTCCACCCTGCTGACACATTCATATATGCATACATATATACATAATAAACGATAAAAGCCTCCCGCGCAAATGTTTCTTCAAGGTTAGGAAATGCAACAAGTCACACGGGGCGAAATCTGGACTTACTTACTTACTTACTTACTCACTGGCACTATCGAACCCGTAGGTTCATGGCCGCCAACATAACCTCTCCATAAATCCCTATCGTGAGCTAATACTTTCCAATCATTCCCTTGTATAATCTACTTCCCTCAAATCATAGTTAATGTTATTCTCCCACCTCATTCTTGGTCTACCAACTGGGCGTTTTCCCTCTGGCTTTTCTACAAGAAGCTTCCATGCAAGTCTTTCATTCCCCATACGTGAAACATGTCCTGCCCATCGCAGTCTACGAGACTTAACTGTTCTTATTATATCTGGCTTCCTATAAAGACCATGTAGTTCATTGTTATGTAGTCTTCTCCATTCACCTGTCTGTTCATCTCTCTTTGGTCCAAAAATTTTCCTAAGTACTTTATTCTCAAATACTTGTAATCTCCTTTCCTCCCTTAAAGTAAGAGTCCATGTTTCGCATCCATATAATATAGCTGGAATCTGGACTACAGGGAGTTTTGTAAGATATTCAGAAAAAAATTGCGATATGCACTCTCACGTTATCGTGGTGTAGTATCCAGCTTGTTTTCTGTCACCAACGCGTGGGTGGCACGTGGTGAAGTTTTCAAACTTTCGGAAAGTGATCTCTAGGTTATTTGCGAATAAAGTTCTTAGGAAAATGTTTGGACCAAAGAGAGATGAACAGATAGGTGAATTGAGAAGACTGCATTACAGTGAATTACATGGTCTTTATAGGAAGCCAGATATAATGAGAACAGTTAAGTCTCGTAGACTGCGATGGGCAGGACATATGGCATGAATGGATAATGAAAGACGTGCATGGAAGCTTCTTGTAAGAAAACCAGAGGGAAAACGCCCAGATGGTAGACCAAGAATGAGGTGGGAGAATAAAATTAACTATAATATGAGGGACCCCCCCCAGGAGCTATCACCTTGACGTGGTGGGGGGGCTTAGTACCCGATGAACCAGACGACTCTACTGGGGAAGATTGACTTAGGTTAATCTTGCTGGTGGGTAAGAGGCGAGGGGAACTAAGTATAGCTCACAACGAAGGAATGGCGTCTGTATCCATATTGGGCGGCCACATCTTCGTCAAGTCAAGTCTTCAACGGTCAACAGGGCGACAAGGAATAGCACAGCTAAACTTGTAGGGCTTGAAGAGCGGAAGAAGCAGCCCTCTCTTGGGGGGTGGATACCCAGAGGAGCATGTTTGGAGGCTCAGAGGAAGCAGCCCTTCCACCATCCTTGTCCTGCGAAGCGCTCGTAACGCTTCCAGGAGACATTTATCTTACTGAGAAGCTTCATGGAAATATATGTTGGCAGACCTATGGGATTCCAACCACTTGGAAAACAGCAATTGTCAAGAATATATTCAAAAGAGGAGACCGGAGAAATTGCGAGAATTACAGAGGGATTAGCTTAATGAATACTGGCTACAAAATATATACGAAAATAATAAATAATAGATTGAGAAACATAACAGAAGTAATAATAAGTGAAAATCAAAGTGGATTCAGAAAGGGAAGGTCATGTATAGACAATGTCCTTTACACTGAAACAACTCATAGAAAAGAGAAGAGAACATAACTTAGAAACTCACATAGGATTTATAGATTTGGATAAGGCCTTCGATCGAGTAAACAGACAAAAATTATGGGAAATATTACGAATGAAGGATACCCGCTGTGCCTTGTTGAAACAATAAAGACATTATATGAAGACACAAATATAATTATAGATAGTACCGGATTCAAAAGACAGATGCAATCAAAACAAATACTGGATTACGACAAGGATGTAGTTTATCACCCACTTTGTTTAATATATATATATAGACGATATTTTTAATAAATGGAAAGTTTTAGTAAATCCAGGAATAAGAATGGATATATAAATGTGCATAAATAATCTTTTATTTGCTGACGATGTAATCATAATACAGAAAGAAGACGACTTACAGAAATCAATGCATGCATTAAATGAAATATGTAAATTATACGATCTAAAAATTTCTGTAAGGAAAACGAAGACCATGGCTTTTAGAGGAAGAGATCCAGTGAGAACCAAAATTATTTTAGAAAATCAAAGTAAAAACAGGTGTCTAGTTTCAAAATATTTGGGCTGTGATGTTGGCTACAATGTGGAAAGAGATATTGACTCCAAAATAAATAAATTTCAGACGGTGTGTGGAACAATACAGAGAACATTCAAAATAAAATTAGAAAAGAAACCAAGCATAGATAAAAATGTATAATGTTATGGCGGTTCCCACAATATTGTATGGATGTGAAACTTGGGCTCCAGTGAAAAGACAGAAGGATAGAATACAGACGGCAGAGATGCGGTTCCTAAGACAAGTAAAAGGATGTACAAGACTTGATAGAATAAGAAATGAGGATATAAGAGAAGAATTGAAAGTACAGCCTTTATTGGATAAAGTCACGAATTACAGACAGAAATGGATTGATCACATGGATGGAATGAGCAAGGAGAGATATCCATTGTTAGCCAGAAATTATCAAGCAAGAGGAAGGCGTGATGTTGGAAGACCTAGAAGACGTTGGGCTGATGCAATATGAAGTCGGAACGGGCAATTGCCTAATCCCTGGAGTGATGATGATGATGATGATGATGAGGGACGTAGATCATACAGAGAATGATTATAAAACATTAGCTCAGGATAGGGATGTATGGAGAGCTTATGTCCGGGCGGCCTTGAACCTACGGGTTCGATAGTGCCAGTGAGTTAGAGTTATAATGCTGTATAATTTTGAACATTTAATTCAGCTGGCTTTGTTTTTAAAAAAATTATGAATTATTTATTGGAACGTTTTTGTTTTAAGAAAGCCCGGATCCATGGCCAGCTGTTTTCGTGAGGAAGAACATCTCTAAGCCGATTTCATATAAAAAGTTTCCGCGTGATGAAGCTTTTATGTTCGTGACAAAATGTTTACTTTTAGGCTGTAAAATGGTCCCAATTAATTGCTGTAAGCCGGGTCTCCAGTTCAGCTACACGGCATTCATTACTTAACTTTAAAATTATAACTAATTTATTGCCCGCGCCTAATTGTAGAGTTGCTAGATTTCGAAGATGGTAACAATTTCTAATTACAAACACGTTTTAATAGAGATAAGGTATTTTATTCTAACATTTCAGGTCATTAACATCGAGTTTTCAAGTTTGGACGTTGAAAGTGAGTCTGATTTACCTTAGAGGGTTCTTATTTTAGGTTTTTATTTCTTTTAAGTAATACATAGAAACCCATATTTCAAATAGTATGCCCTAAAAATCTTGTAGACGCATAATAGCCACTAGTTAACCAGGAAAAAAAAAAAACAATATTTTAATGCAATAAGAAGCACAAAAATTTAGTGGGTCTCATTAGAAAACAAATTGTTTTAATAGCCTACAGTTTCTAAATATGCTCGCCTCAATACCTAGTTTATAAACATATTTCTTAAATTAAATTTATTTATTTATGGGCTAATAAAAACAAAGCACATAACTGCAAAGAAACATGCCCCTGAAAAAGAAAAAAATGCATCCTACTAAAAATATTAAAAATGAATTGCTACGTTTAAAACAATAATAGTAATATATATTATTATTATTATTACTATTATTATTATTATTTTTATTATTATTATTATTATTATTATTATTATTATTATTTATTATTATATTATTATTATTATTATTATTATTATTATTATTTATTATTTATTATTATTATTATATTATTATTATTGCACAGTAATATAATGTACGGGGGGCACGCCGTAGCGTAGTGGTTAAGGCACTGAGCTACAAGCAGAGGGTCGAGGATTCAAGTCCGTTGGGGTCAGGATTTTTAAACTGACCCAAACCCTCTGGCAGCACTATGGCCATGGGGTCGCCTCAGCCTCTAACTGAAATTGAGTACCAGACGCTTGTTCTGGGGGAAGGAAGGCGGCCGTTCACGCAGCTGACAACCCGGCTGACACAAAAGTGCCGATTGTCAAGAAAAAGTGGGGAGCCTTAACCTCCTACTACCCCAAGGGCTCCGGGCCTGTTGTGGGATCACGTTTACTTTACTTACAACTTTACTTAATATAATTACGGTTAAAAAACTATAAAATAGTGACCTTGTAGTCCGTCTCTTCAACTAAGTTCTTTTAAAACTCTGTAGGCCTTTCGGGACTAGTCCCATCATCAAGCAGAATGCATTAGGTCCGTTCTTGTTGACGCCTGTGGAAGCACGACTTGGTTGTGAGAATTTGTAAGAGATTGGTGGACAAGGTGTATATTCATTGAGAATCAGGTGTTGTGATTCTCTTAGGATTGCGATTTCCTCCAGTGTATTTATTCTCGTTGGATGTTTTCTCTATTACTATTGTGGGGTGTTATCGGTGTTATGCATAGGGTGTCCGCCTGATTACTGTTTGCGCTAAATTGATTCCTCCATTATAACATGAAATCTCTGAAATGTTATCTTGAATCTAATGTTGAAGCTTCTGTATTTTTCGCATGTAGAATTTATTGCAGTCTGTACATGCAATTTGTAGATGGCCTTTATTGTTGAAAATGAATTCATGCTATTTCTCTCAATGTTCTTGTTTATTAAAATTGTTTAATTTGTTAGTCAGTTCTGTAGGATATAATATATATTCTTATCGCACTTTTAGTGTGTTGCGCAAGTTTG